>OX327691.1:26774187-28024187 GCA_946807835.1 Ailanthus altissimus | reverse complement strand
TCCTTCAAAATTCTTCTTTGGTCCTTCATCTGCCAAACCAGAAATCAAACACACCTCAAAAAATTGACCTTATGTTGAGCTACTGTTTTGTGTTTGAAAAAAACATCTTAACAATATTTAAAATGTTTTTAATATGCATGCATCTTGTAATATTTTTCAAAATCTAAAATCGTGCTTTAGTAGTACATTTATAGGACCCGATTTAAGGACTCTTTAAAAATTAAGATAAATTCTGTGATGACATAAGATTAAAATATTTTATATTTATTATATCTAATATAAAAAGATTATGTGCTTTAATAAAACTAAACAAATGTGCACAAATAATTTAATTCAAAAAAAAAATCTTTCAATCATTTATAGTTGTCCGTAAAATCTCACCAACATCAAACCTTCTATTCAAATTTAATCAACTCAAACCTTAACACATCCTTGAAAATTTTCTCTCATCCCTCGTCTTCCAAATCAAATATCAAACGTACCTCAGAAAATTAACCTGACCTGACGTGATATATTTATCTTTGAGGATACAAATCTAAAATAACAAAAATTATTAAAAGATGTTAGAATCAAGTTTAAAAATAAATTTTTAATAAAAAATCTACTTAATCGCTTGAACCAAGATCAGTAAAAGATATTTTGCATATCAACCTTGTATATTCTTCATTGAATCGACCAAAATAAAAAAGACCACTTAATCTTTTACAACCATATTTTTTATGTATAAAGATAACGTTGATGACTAAAGTGATCCATCATCATATGTATAAAGTGATTCTTCACTGAATCGACCAAAATAAAAAAATATCACTTAATTCGTTACAATCACATTCTTGATGTATAAAGATAACGTTGATGGCTAAAGTGATCCATCATCATATGGTTGAGACTTGAACTTAGCGTGGTGGCACAATAGTTATTATTGTCACGAGATAACTTTAGAAGCCCCTCCATCAAAATCTTCGGTAAGATTAATGCATTGAAGGAAAAATAGACAACTCCTACAATGAAAATAATAGACAAGACCAATCTATTAAAAAAGAGATGGACCACTTTTATAATAGAAATTTGTATTTTTCTCTTTTTGTCAATGCAATCTTTTCTTTTCTAACACATGCTCTATTATCTTCTGTAAAAAAATTAAATAAAAAAAACAAATGGTCTATTATTATTTTACTTTGATAATGTTATTCTACAACCACCTCTCCATTCACCCCTTTTGTTTTAGAAAAATTTATACAAATAGTTAATATTTTAAAGGTTATCCAATTATTTAGCTATCGAAAAAATAATAAATAAATAAAATTATTTTTGTTAATAATATAATTCAAAACCTTTTTATTTTATAATATATTTTTATTTTTTTGTATTTAATTTATAAAAATATAAGTATAATGCTTACATTACAGTTTTGATATTTGGAGAAGAGGAAGCGGACGAGAGCTTAGATACTTTTTGGTTTATTTTTTATATGGTTTTTTTTATTTATGATAGATTAGATATAGATTTGTTTGGTTGAATTTTTTAAATATAATCTTTGAAAATAGAGTTTTTAGAAGTAAATTTTTTTATTTAGAAAATCATTAATTATTTGAATGTCAATTAAAAAAGTTGTACTAAATCATTTGGTTATATATTATTAAAATTATTTATCTATTATTAAATTACTAAAAAGACACTTAATAAAGCTTATATTCAATTTTTAAGGAATTGTATATTTTATATATAAGTTTAAATTTATTATGTATTTTTTTAAATTTAATTTTTTAAAATACAAGAATAAAGTAAAATTAATACATAATAGTGATGAAAGAATCAATATAAATTTATTGTATTTAGTACAAAAATTAAAAATAAAATAACACTTATTTTTATTGAAAAAATAAAATAATCAACAAAAAATTTGGTAGTACCTGTAAAAATATAATAGTGTAGAAATATAAAGACATTATAGCTTTTAAGAAAATATTAAAAATATATAAATTGAATAGGATTTATTTTTATTAAAGATACTATTGAAGCAGAAGCAATCAAACAAGTAATAGACCTAAAGTATATAGTGTAATTCGAACAATTAAGAAATCTAGAGAGAGAAGATAGAATAACAATACACAGAATTTATATGGTTTGGTAACTTGCCTACATCTACGATGAATCAAGATCACACTCTCTTATTATTGAATCACAAGGCACTTATAAAAGTATACCTTTTACAATAAAAAAAAACTCATAAAGAATTCACTCTCTCTTGTAAATTAAAAGTTTCTCTCACTAAAAATCACAAAGAATACTATGATGACATAAATATGTTTACAAGTCAATAGAGAACCTTTACATAAGCTTTACAATGACCTATGTTATCCCTTAACATATGAAAGTCATTTTAAAAAAATCCAAAACAAGTAAAAGATGAAACAAAACAAAACAAAACATGAAACTATTTTTTGCACCTTTCTTCTTTCGTCCTCATTTCGTGTCTATCTTGTTTCCCGCCTATCCAATGTACTTGAGTTGCTCTTCAAATCATATCTCAATGATTTTGAATCAACTTTCTCACAAATCTCCTCCTTGATTTAAAATCATCCACAAAATCTCTCGATCTTTCATATTTGCATCTTCGATCACCTTTACAAAGTAATGACTTCAATTAAGTCTTTGCATATGATGAACTTAACGGAGAGCAGTGGCTCAGCTAATATGTCAGTAGGGTTTTCAGACGACGCTATCTTTGTTAGACAAACTTTATCACTTTTGACAATCTCTCGAATATAATGAAGCCGCACATCTATGTGTTTAAACCTCTTGTGAAACACTTGATGCTTGCTTAAGTGTATGGCACTCTGACTATCATAATATACACTGGTGTTCACATCTTCAGTAGTCACTACCTCCGCACATATGCCTTTCAACCACATTACCTCCACACATATGCTTTTCAACCGCACGGCCTCCTTAATAGTTTCTTCAACAACTATGTACTCTGCATTTATGGTAGATAGTGCAACCACATGTTGTAGAACTGATCTTCAACATACACTACACCGAAACATTATAAATACGCAACCCCTCAACGATCTTCTCTTGTCTAGATCACCTATATAATCTGAGTCTACGTATCCTCTTATCATTATACTGTTGTTTTCATCTCTTTTATATATCAACTCGTGATTCGACATTCTATTAAGATATCTTAAAATCCACTTCACTGCAAGCCAATGATCCTTACATGGATTTGTCTTGTATCTACTTATGACACTCATAGCTTGTACTATGTCTGGTCTTGTACAAACTATTGCATACATGATACTTCCTAGTGTTTGCATAGATACTTTACTCATCTGCAGTTTCTCCTTTTCGGATGTTAGCAATTGTGTTGCTGACAGTTTGAAATGCATAGCCAAAAGAGTAGAAAAAGTATTTGAATTAGACATAATAAACTTCTCTAGGATCTTAAGTATATATCGTTGAGACAAGAAAATAACATATCTTCTTTCCCTCACAATATCTATATTCAATATTCTCTTCGCTGCTCCAAAATCTTTATCTCAAACTTGTCACTTAACTGCTTTTTGAGTTTTTTATATTTCTTCCATGTGATCAATATATCATCAACGTATAAAAATAAATACATCATCCTACTACTCAAGCTATTAAAGTACACGCATCTGTCATACTTGCTCCTATTAAAGTCATAAGCCATCATAAACTCAGCAAATCTCATATGCCACTATTTATGTGATTGCTTTAACCTATATAACGATTTTTTTGGTAAACAAGCACGATCCTCTTTTTTGGGCTCTACAAACTCTTGCGGCTATGCCATGTAAATCGTCTATAGAAGCTCTCCACGCAGGAAAACTGTCTTTACATTCATCTACTTTAGATATAAATCAAGATTTGTGATGAACACTTAAAATTACATATTTAATAAGAATTTTATATCATTATTTTGTATTATTTGTGTCTTTAATCCCTCCTAACTTAAGTATGTTTACAATATTGTACCTAATTAAATTTTAATTGTTTTGTGATAGGTTCGGTAAAATGGGCATAACTTTTTACCTAAGAATTTAATTGGAGCGATTCTTGATCCTGTAAAGATTTGACTTAATAGGCTAACATATTGTATTTCACAAAGTATTTGAAATTAGAGTGTTTAGAAGGTAAAAATAGCATAAAACAGAACTAATCTGCAATACAGGTCTAATCTGAACAATTATTAGTATTTAACTCATAACTAAATAAATACGTATCTAATATGTATAACGTAATTTAATTTAAAACGATAAAAGATTTATCTATAATTTTAATATTTTGAATGACAATTAATTCAAATTATATCAATTTTAAGTTAAATAAATGAGTGATTAATGATGTAAATTATTTTAATTATTTAATCTACGAGCTCTAATTCTACAACTGCTCTTTCTCTTTCTCTTTCGTGTCAATCTCACTTTAATTCTTTTTCAATCTTCAACAATCCCACTTTTCTCTCCTTTTAAATATTCCTACAAATTTGTAAACCAATTTTTTTATTGTAAACAATATTTTAACAAACCTTATTTAATTTTGAATCAACAAACTTAACTAAGTCCCTTTTTTTCAAGAAGATTTTGTAAAACTTTCAATTCAATTGACAACGGAAGTTTAGACCAGAGGCTTAGATTTGTCTTCTAAAGATCAATTTTATTTTTTTTAATAATTTAAACTTGCCGTAAAATTTCATCAATACCAAGCGGATACAAACAATCATTTAAATTTATCATCGAATTTAATCTATTCAAACACATCCTTCAAAATTCTTCTTTGGTCTTTCATCTTCTAAGCCAGAAATCAACACACCTCAAAGAATTGACCTTATGTATTTGTGTTTATCGAGTAAGATGCCAATCGAACTTACCTACTTATTACATAATATTGTAACCCATTTACAGTAACTATATTGTTGGTTTATAGAAAAATTTAGGTATAAAATAATAAAACAAAAAAGGATGAGTGGAGATGTGGGCCTAGGGTAGCATTATTGGAACAAATCTTTTGTAACCAGTGCCCGACATATTATTCAAAAGCAAAAAGCAAAAAACAAAAAAACAAAAAAACAAAAAAGAAGCATTACGAAAACGATTAATGGCCTCCATACAAATTATCGAGCAACAGTTTTCTGACCGAGAAAATATCAAAAATAGTATTTAAAATGTCTTTACATCACGTAATAATTTATAAATTTTAAAATCGTGTTTTGATATCAAATTAATTAAACCTAGCTCTTCTTTGAAATTGAGGCAATTATTAAATAACATAAAATTAATATACTTTTATACTTTTTATGTCTAATATAAAGAAACTATTTACTTTAACAAAAATATACAAGCATGCACAAATAATTTAATTTTGTAACTTTTAAAAAAATTACCACAAAGCTCAATTCTTAAAGATTCAAGAAGTTTAATCTTTTATAAAAAATTTCAGTGGATTAACTTTGAGAGTTTAAATTTAAGATAACGAAAATTATCAAAAGATGTCAGAACCAATTTTAAGAATGAACTTTTAGCGAGATCTGCTTAACCGCTTGAATTAAGATAAATAAAAAATATTTGCATATCAAACGAACCGACCAAATAAAAAAAAGACCACTTAATCCATTACAACCACATTCTTGATGTATAAAGATAACGTTGATGGCTAAAGTGATCCATCGTCGTATGGTTGAGACTTGAACTTAGCGTGGTGGCACAATAATTATTATTGTCATGAGATAACTTTAAAATCTCCTCCATCCAAATCTTCAGTAAGATTAATGCATTGAAGGAAAGATTGACACCTCGTACAATGTAAATGGATAAGACCAATCTATTAAAAAAGAGATGGACCACTTTTATAATGGAAATTTGTATTTTTCTCTTTTTGTCAATGCAATCTTTTCTTTTCTAGCACGTGCTCTATTCTCTTTAGTAAAAAATTAAATAAAAAAACAAATAGCCTATTATCATTTTACTTTGATAATGTTATTCTACGCCCGCCTCTCCATTCACCCTTTTTGTTTTAGAAAAATTTATACAAATAGTTAATATTTTAAAGGTTATCAAATTCTTTAGCTATTGAGAAAATAATAAATAAACAAAATTATTTTTGTTAATAATAGAATTCAAAATTTTTTATTTTATAATATATTTTTATTTTTTTTGTATTTAATTTATAAAAATATAAGTATAGTGTTTACATTACAATTTTGATATTTGGAGAAGAGGAAGTTGAGAAGATACTACGAGAGCTTAGATATTTTTAGTTTATTTTTTATATGATTTTTTTTTTAATGATGATAGATTAGATATAGGTTCGTTTGGTTGAACTTTTTAAATATAATTTTTAAAAATATAGTTTTAGAAGTAAATTTTTTTATTTAAAAAATCATTAATCATTTGAATGTCAATTAAAAAGGTTATATTAAATTGTTTAGTTATATATTATTAAAAATATTTATTTATTATTAAATTATTAAAAAGACACTTAATAAAAATTTTTATATATAAGTTTAAATTTATTATGTATTTTTTTAAATTTAATTTCTTAAAATACAAGAATAAAGTAAAATTAATATAATAGTGATGAAAGAATCAATATAAATTTATTGTATTTGGTACAAAAATTGAAAATAAAATAACACTTATTTATTTTGAAAAAAATAAAATAATCTACAAAAAATTTTGTAGTTCTTATAAAAACATAATGGTTTTAGAAATATAAAAATATTATGGTTTTTAAGAAAATATTAAAAATATGTAAGTTGAATAGGATTTATTTTTATTAAGAATACTATTAAAGTAGAAGCAATTAAACAAGTAATAGACCTAAAGTATATAGTGCAATCCAAACAATTAAGAAATCTAGAGAGAGAATATAGGATAACAACACACATAATTTATATGGTTTGGCAACTTGCCTACGTTTATGATGAATCAATATCATACTGTCTTATTATTGAATCACAAGAAACTCACAAAAGTATACTTTTTACAATAAAAAAAACTCATAAAGAACTCACTATCTCTTATAAACTATAGGTTTCTCTCACTAAGAATCACAAAGAATGCTATAATGACATAAATGTGTTTACAAGCCAATAGAGGACCTTTACATAAGTTTTAGGATGCCTTATATTATCCCTTAACATGTGGAAGTCATTTTAAAGAAACTCGAAACAAGTAGAAAATAAAACAAACCAAAACAAAACGGGAAATTATTTTTTGCACCTTTCTTCTTTCATCCTCATTTCGCGTCTATCTTGATTTTCTCCTATCCAACGTACTTGAGTTGCTCTCCAAATCATATCTTAACGATTTTTAATCAATTTTCTCTCAAATCCCCTCATTGATTTAAAATCATCCACAAAATCTCTCGATCTTTCATATCTGCATCTTCGGTCACCTTTACAAAGTAATGACTCCAATTAAGTCTTTGCATATGATGAACTTAATGGAGAGCAGTGGCTCAGCTAATATGTCAGTAGGGTTTTCAGACAACGCTATCTTTGTTAGACAAACTTTACCACTTTTGACAATCTCTCGAATATAATGAAG
This sequence comes from Ailanthus altissimus, assembly GCA_946807835.1. Taxonomy (NCBI): domain Eukaryota; kingdom Viridiplantae; phylum Streptophyta; class Magnoliopsida; order Sapindales; family Simaroubaceae; genus Ailanthus; species Ailanthus altissimus. The sequence goes on along the minus strand of OX327691.1, from coordinate 28,016,610 downwards.
CCGCACATCTATGTGTTTAGACCTCTTGTGAAACACTTGATGCTTGCTTAAGTGTATGGCACTTTGACTATCATAATATACACTGGTGTTCACATCTTCAGTAGTCACTACCTCCGCACATATGCCTTTCAACCACATTACCTCTACACATATGCTTTTCAACCGCACGGCCTCCTTAATAGTTTCTTCAACAACTATGTACTCTGCATTTATGGTAGATAGTGCAACCACATGTTGTAGAACTGATCTTCAATAAACACACACCTAAACATTGTAAATATGCAACCCCTCAACGATCTTCTCTTATCTAGATCACCTACATAATCTGAGTCTACGTATCCTCTTACTACTGTACTGTTGTTTTCATCCCTTTTATACATCAACCAGTAATTCAACGTCCTATTAAGATATCTTAAAATCCACTTCACTGCAATCTCGTAGGCTCTATTCCCAGTATCCATTCCTTAACCTTATACACCTACTTGTACCCCACTAGTTTCTTTTAAGGTATCTCCACTAATTTCTAAGTTTTATTTTTCCTAAGAGAAATAATCTATTCTTCCATAGCCTGCTGCCATTCATTCTTATATTCACTCTTTATAGTTTCACCATATATTCTAAGCTCATCAAATTCTATAGTATAAGTGACACGTCTAAAATATAGGAGTTTATTCTCAAGTACAGGATTGTCAAAGTAATAAATAACCCGGTGAGAACGAAATCGATCCACAAGTGAGTGGAATTAAAATTTTAAACTATAAATACTTTGAAGACAATTAAAGCAGTTTAAAATGTTTGTAAATAATAATTCAATTAACAAATTAAAATAAAAGGTAAGATTAGGGGATCCACTCTTGACATATGAAATAAGAATATATTCAACTCTTTTTATAACTCAATTAAAATTCTCACACAAAAGATGTTCCAATCGAAAGATATAATAATTAAAGTTCATCACCATTTATATTTTAACTTGTATTTCTTTCTTTCAATTATTATACGTCAAATCTTATAAATGGGTTTAAGTATTTATTATGCCAATCTTTATATTTGTCTACAATAAATCAAGACTCTTACTTTACAAAAAATGGTATCTATGCCAAATTTTATAAATAGTTTTAAAAATTTATTTGCCAACTATAAAAATTGTCTATAATAAATCAAGATACACTGTCACGCCCCAAACCCAACAGATCTGACACGCGACATCACTTACATTCATTTAATAATACTTAAACATTCATTTCAATTTCTTTCAGAATTATAGCAATTGAATTATGACTGGGACAATTATTAAACCGGAGATACGCAGAGTTTTCTCAGAGATTAACACTCTACTACGTCACCAGTAGCAACTTTGTTACCGGAAGCCCAGAATATATTCATTGCAAATTCTTACTTAAAATCAATCCATTACTACACTTGGTGAAACTTAAACTAAATCCAACCACACACAATAAAATAATACATAAGTATTTATTCAACAGGGACAAACCAAATATCCTATCCCACGTGTCCCCAAATGAAACACACAACAACCTAGCAACTTAGGGAACCCAAGGAACAGCAGAAGCCTTGCCAAATCCGCTAAGCACACATGCACCTTATTTACCTGAAATCACCATAAACTATAATGAGTATAAAACTCAGTAAGCATACTAGTTTTTCATATATCAAATACAAATACATATATGTACACAATGCATATGTATGATATGCTGTGATCAATCAAAATCATAATCTTATCAAATCACATATCATGTAAGCGCTTACACATTCTTTCAAAACACATAATAGGAATACCATCACTCAACTACTACTTAGTAGGACTTACATATCACATATCACATAATGAGCCAAATGTCACTCGTAGGTGACATACCGTATGAGAGGAATAGTACAAGTGAGGTCTTGAAATTACACACATATAATGCTTATGCCCGAAGGTAAAAGCCAAACCCTCACCCTGATCATCGGTGAGTCCTCTCACATGCACCAATACGCCATCACACGAATGTGATGACTCACACTTCCTTTAGGTACCAATAGGATCCTCCCTACATACGGAACACATAACATATACCAATCCCGAAGGAAAGGCCACACATAAAGGCTCCACAAATCACATAAAATGCCTACTAAGTTAACAGTGAGTTCAAGTGTAGTAACCAGTATCCACGACTGGTAAGAATAAATATTTATATATGTATAAATATACGTATTTTATTTGTATGTTGGTAATACTTAATTTATATATTGTTATTAGTAGTGTTTGTATAGGTTAAGGTGATACTATTAGCATTGGGTTTAATTGCAAGACTTTAGATTTATTTTAGGGACCAAATTGTAATACTTTGAAAGTTTTGGGGGTAAATTCGTAAATACCAAAAATTAGCCACTTAGTATAAAAATACACTTTTAAAACCCTAATTCTCTCATTTTGGTCGAGCTACCTCTTTTAGAGAGAGAAAAGAGAGAAAAGAGGGGAGAGAAAGAGAAGAAGAAGAAGAAAAAGAAGAAGAAATTGGAATTTTGGATTTTAAGAGGTATATCACAACTATTTCTCAATTTATTGGTGTTAATTAAGTTAATTTCTTTAAGTTTTGATTTCTGAAAATATGTATAATTAAGGATTTGATGTGTATTTCGTTTGATGTTGTGAGAATTGATGATGATCTATAAGATAGTTTGATAAATCATGATGAATTATGGAATTTCTGCTGGATAACCTCTTGACCTAGGAATTTTATAAATTGTTGTGATTCGATTCTGGTTTTGAATTTTTAGTATATGAAATTAGACATGTTTAGGATCATCTGAGACTTTGAATCGACTGAAAATCTCGGAAATTGAATTTGTAGTGAATTTACCAAAATGACCCTGGAATTCTGGAAATTTCCTGTGTAAACAGTATGATACAGTGGAAAATAATTTTTGACCTGCTGAATGATCTTTAAAAATTATGAATTTGTGGAATATAATAATTTTATATGTCTAATATGATATACTCGGAATTGAGAATTTGGATCAATGTGGTTGAAGTGTTATGAATTTCTAAAGTGTATCCGCTCATTGTAGTATTTGATTAACAGATTTTTAAAGTTATGAAATAAAATAGTTTTAAAATACTTTTGGCAGTTATTTGGAAGCTAAATATTTATTATGGACTGAGATATGTGTCAAGAGTAATTATGTGGTAGTTTTATAATTTTTGAGTTAGTATATGATTTTATAAAATTGGGAGATTAAATACTATTCCGTAAGTATCTTGATCTTGTCAGGTTTGTAGTTTGGATTCGATGGTGTGTATGGAATGGATTGTGTAGGAATTGTGATATAATATTCATATATAAGAAGTATATATGAGTCAAGAATGATATATTCTGATTTCGGAGTAATTGGACATCATTTGATGTATTAGAAATTTTTGTTAAGTGTAAGTGGTCAGAATGACAGGTTTTGAGAAACCAAATATTTAGACCAATTTGATGTGATAAATGCATTGTGTATAATTTTGTAAGCTATTTAAAGTATTTTGTGTGAATTGTGAGGCTTATGAAAGGATTAATCTCCATTGATAGGTTAAGGAGATTTAAGCCTTGTAGCTGAAAGTGTTAAGAGGTAAGTATACTAGACTTACTACTGGAATCACAATAAACATAATAATTGTTTTGTATGATTTTGTAAATGGGGTTAAGAATATGTTTATGATATGTCAAAGTATATTTTGATATGAAATGTGAATATATGTTTATGAATGTGAGCATTGAAATTGAGCATGGACATACATGTGTTTTTGAAAGTGAGCTTTCCAAAATAAGATGCGTTTAACAAAGAAAGCTTTTGAAGTGTAATATGTCCATGAGAAATATTTTATGATTTGAGGGTACTTGAACTCACTGTTAACTTAGTAGGCATTTTATGTGATTTGTAGAGCCTTTATGTGTGGCCTTTCCTTCGGGATTGGTATATGTTATGTGTTCCGTATGTAGGGAGGATTCTATTGGTACCTAAAGGAAGTGTGAGTCATCACATTCGTGTGGTGGCGTATTGGTACATGTGAGAGGACTCACCGATGATCAGGGTGAGGGTTTGGCTTTTACCTTCGGGCATAAGCGTTATATATGTGTGATTTAAAGACCTCACTTGTACTATTCCTCTCATACGGTATGTCACCTACGAGTGACATTTGGCTCATTATGTGATATGTGATATGTAAGTCCTACTAAGTAGTAGTCGAGTAATGGTATTCCTATTATGTATTTTGAAAGAATGTGTAAGCGCTTACATGATATGTGATTTGATAAGATTATGATTTTGATTGATCACAGCATATCATACATATGCATTGTGTACATATATGTATTTGTATTTGATATATGAAAAACTAGTATGCTTACTGAGTTTTATACTCATTATAGTTTATGGTGATTTCAGGTAAATAAGGTACATGTGTGCTTAGCGGATTTGGCAAGGCTTCTGCTGTTCCTTGGGTTCCCTAAGTTGCTAGGTTGTTGTGTGTTTCATTTGGGGACACGTGGGATAGGATATTTGGTTTGTCCCTATTGAATAAATACTTATGTATTATTTCATTGTGTGTGGATTGGATTTGGTTTAAGTTTTATAAAGTGTGGTTATTGGATGATTTTAAGTAAGAATTTGCAATGGATATATTCTGGGCTCCCGGTAACAAAGTTGCTACTGGTGACGTAGTAGAGTGTTAATCTCTGAGAAAACTCTGCGTATCTCCGGTTTAATAATTGTCCCAGTCATAATTCAATTGCTATAATTCTGAAAGAAATTGAAATGAAAGTTGAAAATTTTGTGTAATATTATTTATGAGTGCACATGCAGTGAATGAATGTAAGTGATGTCGTGTGTCGGATCTTTTGGGTCTGGGGCGTGACATCAAGTACCCTCAAATCACAAAATATTTCTCATGGACATATTACACTTCAAAAGCTTTCTTTGTTAAACGCATCTTATTTTGGAAAGCTCACTTTCAAAAACACATGTATGTCCATGCTCAATGTCAATGCTCACATTCATAAACATATATTCACATTTCATATCAAAATATACTTTGACATATCATAAACATATTCTTAACCCCATTTACAAAATCATACAAAACAATTATTATGTTTATTGTGATTCCAGTAGTATGTCTAGTATACTTACCTCTTAACACTTTCAGCTACAAGGCTTAAATCTCCTTAACCTATCCCACGTGTCCCCAAATGAAACACACAACAACCTAGCAACTTAGGGAACCCAAGGAACAGCAGAAGCCTTGCCAACTTAGCTATTTAAAGTATTTTGTGTGAATTGTGAGGCTTATGAAAGGATTAATCTCTATTGATAGGTTAAGGAGATTTAAGCCTTGTAGCTGAAAGTGTTAAGAGGTAAGTATACTAGACTTACTACTGGAATCACAATAAACATAATAATTGTTTTGTATGATTTATAAATGGGGTTAAGAATATGTTTATGATATGTCAAAGTATATTTTGATATGAAATGTGAATATATGTTTATGAATGTGAGCATTGACATTGAGCATGGACATACATGTGTTTTTGAAAGTGAGCTTTCCAAAATAAGATGCGTTTAACAAAGAAAGCTTTTGAAGTGTAATATGTCCATGAGAAATATTTTGTGATTTGAGGGTACTTGAACTCGCTGTTAACTTAGTAGGCATTTTATGTGATTTGTGGAGCCTTTATGTGTGGCCTTTCCTTCGGGATTGGTATATGTTATGTGTTCCGTATGTAGGGAGGATCCTATTGGTACCTAAAGGAAGTGTGAGTCATCACATTCGTGTGATGGCGTATTGGTGCATGTGAGAGGACTCACCGATGATCAGGGTGAGGGTTTGGCTTTTACCTTCGGGCATAAGCATTATATGTGTGTAATTTCAAGACCTCACTTGTACTATTCCTCTCATACGGTATGTCACCTACGAGTGACATTTGGCTCATTATGTGATATGTGATATGTAAGTCCTACTAAGTAGTAGTTGAGTGATGGTATTCCTATTATGTGTTTTGAAAGAATCTGTAAACTTTGAATTTCAAGAGGTATATCATACGTATTTCTCAATTTATTGGTATTAATTAAGTTAATTCCTTTAAGTTTTGATTTCTGAAAATATGTATAATTGAGGATTTGTTGTGTATTTCGTAAGATCATATGAGAATTGATGATGATCTATAAGATAGTTTGATAAATCATGATGAATTATGGAATTTCTGCTGGATAACGTCTTGATTTAGGAATTTTATAAATTTTTGTGATTCGATTCTGGTTTTGAATTTTGAGTATATGAAATTAGACATGTTTAGGATCATCTGAGACTTTGAATCGACTGAAAATCTCGGAAATTGAATTTTTAGTGAATTTACCAAAATGACCCTGGAATTCTGGAAATTTCCTGTGTAAACAGTATGATACAGTGGAAAATAATTTTTGACCTGCTGAATGATCTTTAAAAATTACGAATTTGTGGAATATGATAATTTTACATGTCTAATATGATATACTCGGAATTGAGAATTTGGATCAATGTGGTTGAAGTGTTATGAATTTCTAAAGTGTATCAGCTCATTGTAGTATTTGATTAACAGATTTTTAAAGTTATGAAATAAAATAGTTTTAAAATACTTTTGGCAGTTATTTGGAAGCCAAATATTTATCATGGACTGAGATATGTGTCAAGAGTAATTATGTGGTAGTTTTATAATTTTTGAGTTAGTATATGATTTTATAAAATTGGGAGATTGAATACTGTTCAGTAAGTATCTTGATCCTGTCAGGTTTGTAGTTTGGATTCGATGGTGTGTATGGAATGGATTGTGTAGGAATTTTGATATAATATTCATATATAAGAAGTATATATGAGTCAAGAATGATATATTCTGATTTCGGAGTAATTGGACATCATTTGATGTATTAGAAATTTTTGTTAAGTGTAAGTGGTCAGAATGACAGGTTTTGAGAAACCAAATATTTAGACCAATTTGATGTGATAAATGCATTGTGTATAATTTTGTAAGCTATTAGTGGTATCAGAGCTAAGATATGATTTTGTAGACTTTTAAGTGTCGAGTCAAGGGAATCGAGCAGATGCCAAATCCTTAGGATTGTATTTGTAGCTTTGTTGTGTAAAAGTTTGACATATTCCTTAAATTTTGTATGATTTTGTGAAGATGACACAGTATCCAAGAGCTGCTAAGATTGTTGTTGTTGTGGATAATGGTACCTTGTGGATCTTAATGTTACCATTTTGATTTTCTTTTAAGTTATGACTAATATGCTTAGTAAGAGTGATGTTGAATATCTTATAATAATAATTTGCATGTGATAGAGCAAATTGAGATAATTTTCTCAATGACAAAATATAGAGAAGTAGAGTATTGAAGACATCAATTGAAACAACTTTTATTGAAAAGGAAAACAACAACAATAGCAGCAACAAAAATACAGTTGAGGCTACGGAGTGAGATTTAAGTCTATTTTACGCTTCTTCTGACTGTCATGAGTAGACCAATCTAACTGATGCAATGTTGGATTAGACAGAGGAATAAAAGACTGTAGTTGATCAATTAGTTGATCAACAGTTAGAGCTGAAATAAGAATCCGTCGTGCTAGAAGTGGGATGAATTGTGTTCCCGCTGCATAGTCAAGAAAAGATATCAACCCATCGTAAAAGCCATTAACATTTAACAAACCAATGGATTTTTGGTGGATTTGTAATTGTGCCCATGAGACAATTTGAAAAATTTCCTCCAAGGTCCCGAAACCTCCTGGTAGAGCTATGAAAGCATCTGCATGCCTAAGCATTTGAGCCATTCGCTCGTGCATAGATGAGACTTGTAACTCATCCCCAACTATTTTTCCTACAATATTTTCAATAGCTAGAGGTTTTGGAATGATACCCAAACTCGACTACCTTTATTATGTGCAGCTTTTGCCACAGACCCCATTAACCCTCGGTTACCTCCTCCATATACTAAATGTATATTTTGCTCAGCTAATACCTTACCAAGATTTTTTGCAACTTTTGTAAACTCTTCAGTATTTCCAGGGTTGGATCCACAAAAGACACAAATTTTTGTGAATCGACGAGCTGAGGTTTCCTCCATTGTTACGCTTACCCTAATCTTTAAATATTTTCGAATTTGTATAAGGATGCAAAACAATGTATTTATAGAGAAACAAATTTATAATAGCTGTGGAGCATATGTCTAAGTATGTTCAAGTATATATTTTTCTTGATTTTTGTGAGGTAAAAAGAAAAGAATGAGTTTTACTTTATCATTTTATAAGGGACAATAGGCCGCAAAATTTGAATAAATATTTTTGATATGTAAGTGTGATAAAATTATGTCGGAAGCGTGATGAGTTAGGTAAGATGATTAAGAAAAGTCAAATAAAGGCATATTTTATGGACTTAGGGACTTTGCCGTTTTGGCACTAATGGCCGACAATGCATCTATGACTTGAAGACTTTTTGAGCTAACAATTGGACTTTGGACATGAGGCCAAATTAACTTTATTAATTACAAGGATTTTGTGGTCTTAACATTGATCTTTGGCTGATAGATTAAAAAATGGACATGAAGAAAGATAAATGACACTTGACATAAAGATAAAGCAGTAGTCAGTCTCTCTTTGATGTGATAAAGCGGCACGGATCTAGTTTCTGTTAAAAATAGAAAGAGCAAGGTAGATCAAAATGAGTCTCCCTGGTCGCTTTCATCTGTGTCGTATCCGTGAGAGAGGAACTTATGGAATTGTTGTTCCCATATATTGAATGAGGGCTTTGGCTGAGTGGAAGGTGGGTCTACCATATCTTGATCTTCTGCATGTGAACTGGTCTGGATGAGGGATGTGCTGGCTTCCTCTTGGATTTGGGTGTCGGTTGGATAAGGTTGGGAGTCTTGAAAGAGGGATAAGTCAAGATTAGGTTGGTGTTGGTCAGGTTCTGTCGGGACAACTGGCTGAGATTGGATAGGTTCTGTCGGGACAGCTGGCTGAGGCCATTGGTGAAGGTTATCCATTTCTTGTCTGTATCTGACATAATAAGTCATGTTTGGGATTTGGTGATGGTGGGTAGAGTAATCTGTATTTCTATGATGAGAAAGATGATCTTTTTGTCTTTGTTGGGATTTGTATAGATTGGCAGAATTCAATTCTTCTGCAAAGTCATCTTCAACCTGTTCCCAAGGTGCAGCATTTTTTGGGGAGATCCAAACAGACAGAGGAATTATCTGATTTTCCTGAGCAAGAATTCTTTCAAGTTCTCTCTTTTGTTGGATTACTTCTTCAGGCCAGAGCTTAATTTATCCCTTTAGTGAAAGGGTAAAAGTGAGGTAATCCTTGACAGTGGGGTAATAATGGATTTCATGATCTGAAACAATCATACCCTTTCGTTGGAGAAGTAAGACAGACCAAAGATGTTGTCTGGGGACTGCAGCATTTGTGTTGTTTGCAATCATGTATTGAAATTTAGTTATCCACCATGTCTTTGGGTAAAACCATTGGAGAAAAATCAGGGCTGGATGATCTTCATCACATTTTTCTAATTTTTGGAGGGTTCTAAGTAATGGAAATTCCATGGCGATTGTATACAGATCCAACAGGTACCATAACAAGTAAAGGACAGGTTTGGACCATTGGGAAAATGGGAAAAAAGAGTGCAGGTAAAAAAAAGGGTATTCTAAGTTGAACAAAGGGCCACCAAGAACTGTGGGGCCGTGTTCTTGGACTGCTAAGATGGCATAGTGTCTGATGAATTCTTTGGCACGGGAATGGAGTGTTCTGGTTCTGATTAGGTCTGGAAGTTGTGGTGGAGTAAAAGGAACATGAGGAGTTATGATAATAGGATTCATTATGAAGATGGTTTGAGGGTTGGTTTTATTTATTGCTAGAAAAATGATTATGAGGTTTAGGCTATTTATAGAGTTTTGTGAAAGAAAATCAATAATCGTTTTGTTCTTTCCTTTTCCGTGGATGACGTTAAAGGAATAGTTAAAAAACCATATTTGCCATCGCAGTAATTGTGCTAGTGCAATCTTTTCTGTTTGAAACTGAGCATATTAGAAAAAAAGCAGACATGTCAGTCTCAATGAGAAAATGATGTCCAATAAGGTGGACTATTTTTTTTTTTTAAAGAGTTAGAGTAAGAGATATAATGTTGAGATCTATAGTTTAAGAATCATTGATCATTTAAGATAATACCTTCAATATTCTGATTTGAATGACAACTTAGTTGCATAGAAATGCTACATTTTTTCAGAATGATATCAAGGTAGTGAATGATATTATGACGTATGACTATATGTTGAATGGATTAAAATTTTCAGAGGAGTTAAGAATTTTATTTAAGAGATTAGTATGGATATTCTACATCTATGTTATTCTTTAATGAATAAAATGTGAAGTGTATAGATGCCCATTAAATATTGAACGAATGGGAAAAAAAAAGGAATAAAAATATGTGTGTATAATTTTATAAGTCCATAATGTGTGTCATATGTTTATTTTATGGATATATGTTTCGTACTCCTCTCATATACTCAGCTATGAGCCAACTTAGAGATAATCTAACATATGAATGAGTATTTATTAGGATTTTGGACCATAATGAGCAAATCCTATATATAAGGAAGATTGCTTTGTAAATGTTTTATGAATAAACCATACAGTTGAAAAGGAAAATTGAGAACGAGAAGAAGAAATGAGATCTAAGTATCCTCATCTATGTGCTTAAGTTATGAATTTCGAGGACGAAATTCTTATAAGGAGGGGAGAATTGTAGTAACCAGTATCCATAACCGGTAAGAATATGTATATTTATATATATAAATATACGTATTTTATTTGTATGTGGGTGATCCTTGATTTATATATATTGTTATTAGTAGTATTTTTATAGGTTAAGGATATACTATTAGTATTGGGTTTATTTGCAAGACTTTGGAATTATTTTAGGGACCAAATTGTTATACTTTGAAAGTTTTGGGGGTGAATTCGTAAATACCAAAAATTAGCCTCTTAGTATAAAAATACACTTTTGAACCCTAATTTACCATTTTTAGGTCGAGCTACCCATTTTAAGAGAGAGAAGAGAGAAATAGAGGAGAGAGAAAGAGGAGAAGAAGAAGAAAAAGAAGAAGAAATTGGAATTTTGAATTTCAAGAGGTATATCATACGTATTTCTCAATTTATTGGTATTAATTAAGTTAATTCCTTTAAGTTTTGATTTCTGAAAATATGTATAATTGAGGATTTGTTGTGTATTTCGTAAGATCATATGAGAATTGATGATGATCTATAAGATAGTTTGATAAATCATGATGAATTATGGAATTTCTGCTGGATAACCTCTTGATTTAGGAATTTTATAAATTTTTGTGATTCAATTCTGGTTTTGAATTTTGAGTATATGAAATTAGACATGTTTAGGATCATCTGAGACTTTGAATCGACTGAAAATCTCGGAAATTGAATTTGTAGTGAATTTACCAAAATGACCCTGGAATTCTGGAAATTTCCTGTGTAAACAGTATGATACAGTGGAAAATAATTTTTGACCTGCTGAATGATCTTTAAAAATTACGAATTTGTGGAATATGATAATTTTATATGTCTAATATGATATACTCGGAATTGAGAATTTGGATCAATGTGGTTGAAGTGTTATGAATTTCTAAAGTGTATCAGCTCATTGTAGTATTTGATTAACAGATTTTTAAAGTTATGAAATAAAATAGTTTTAAAATACTTTTGGCAGTTATTTGGAAGCCAAATATTTATCATGAACTGAGATATGTGTCAAGAGTAAATATGTGGTAGTTTTATAATTTTTGAGTTAGTATATGATTTTATAAAATTGGGAGATTGAATACTGTTCAGTAAGTATCTTGATCCTGTCAGGTTTGTAGTTTGGATTCGATGGTGTGTATGGAATGGATTGTGTAGGAATTTTGATATAATATTCATATATAAGAAGTATATATGAGTCAAGAATGATATATTCTGATTTCGGAGTAATTGGACATCATTTGATGTATTAGAAATTTTTGTTAAGTGTAAGTGGTCAGAATGACAGGTTTTTAGAAACCAAATATTTAGACCAATTTGATGTGATAAATGCATTGTGTATAATTTTGTAAGCTATTTAAAGTATTTTGTGTGAATTGTGAGGCTTATGAAAGGATTAATCTCCATTGATAGGTTAAGGAGATTTAAGCCTTGTAGCTGAAAGTGTTAAGAGGTAAGTATACTAGACTTTTTACTGGAATCACAATAAACATAGTAAGTGTTATGAATGATTTTGTAAATGTAGTTAAGAATATGTTTATGTTATGTCAAAGTATATTTTGATATGAAATGTAAATATATGTTTGTGAATATGAGCATTGACATTGAGCATGGACATACATGTGTTTTTTGAAAGTGAGCTTTCAAAATAAGATATGTTTAACAAAGAAAGCTTTTGAAGTGTAATATGTCCATGAGAAATATTTTGTGTTTTGAGGGTACTTGAACTCACTGTTAACTTAGTAGACATTTTATGTGATTTGTGGAGCCTTTATGTGTGGCCTTTCCTTCGGGATTGGTATATGTTATATGTTCCGTATGTAGGGAGGATCCTATTGGTACCTAAAGGAAGTGTGAGTCATCACATTCGTGTGGTGGCGTATTGGTGCATGTGAGAGGACTCACCGATGATCAGGGTGAGGGTTTGGCTTTTACCTTCGGGCATGAGCATTATATATGTGTAATTTAAAGGCCTCACTTGTACTATTCCTCTCATACGGTATGTCACCTACGAGTGACATTTGGCTCATTATGTGATATGTGATATGTAAGTCCTACTAAGTAGTAGTTGAGTGATGGTATTCCTATTATGTATTTTGAAAGAATGTGTAAGCGCTTACATGATATATGATTTGATAAGATTATGATTTTGATTGATCACAGCATATCATACATATGCATTGTGTACATATATGTATTTGTATTTGATATATGAAAAACTAGTATGCTTACTGAGTTTTATACTCATTATAGTTTATGGTGATTTCAGGTAAATAAGGTGCATGTGTGCTTAGCGGATTTGGCAAGGCTTTTGCTGTTCCTTGGGTTCCCTAAGTTGCTAGGTTGTTGTGTGTTTCATTTGGGGACACGTGGGATAGGATATTTGGTTTGTCCCTATTGAATAAATACTTATGTATTATTTCATTGTGTGTGGATTGGATTTGGTTTAAGTTTTATAAAGTGTGGTTTTTGGATGATTTTAAGTAAGAACTTGCAATGGATATATTCTGGGCTCCCGGTAACAAAGTTGCTACTGGTGACGTAGTAGAGTGTTAATCTCTGAGAAAACTCTGCGTATCTCCGGTTTAATAATTGTCCCAGTCATAATTCAATTGCTATAATTCTGAAAGAAATTGAAATGAATGTTTAAATATTGTCAAGAGAAGTTTATATTTATATGTTAGGTTATGGTTGATTTTAGTGTTGAACTTACTAGCAACTTGCTAAGGATTTCTGTGTTGAATGAAAGTTGAAAATTTTGTGTAATATTATTTATGAGTGCACATGCAGTGAATGAATGTAAGTGATGTCGTGTGTCGGATCTGTATGACTTTAGATTTATTTTAGGGACCAAATTGTTATACTTTGAAAGTTTTGGGGGCAAATTCGTAAATACCAAAAATTAACCACTTAGTATAAAAATACACTTTTAAAAACCCTAATTCTCTCATTTTGGTCGAGCTACCTCTTTTAGAGAGAGAAAAGAGAGAAAAGAGGGGAGAGAAAGAGAAGAAGGAGAAGAAAAAGAAGAAGAAATTGGAATTTTGGATTTTAAGAGGTATATCACAACTATTTCTCAATTTATTGGTGTTAATTAAGTTAATTTCTTTAAGTTTTGATTTCTGAAAATATGTATAATTAAGGATTTGATGTGTATTTCGTTTGATGTTGTGAGAATTGATGATGATCTATAAGATAGCTTGATAAATTATGATAAATTATGATGAATTGTGGAATTTCTGCTTGATAGTCTCTTGATTTAGGAATTTTATAAATTGTTGTGATTCGATTCTGATTTTGAATTTTGAGTATATGAAATTAGACATGTTTAGGATCATCTGAGACTTTGAATCGACTGAAAATCTCGGAAATTGAATTTGTAGTGAATTTACCAAAATGACCCTGGAATTCTGGAAATTTCCTGTGTAAACAGTATGACCCTGGAATTCTAATAGCTGTCACGCCCCAAACCCAACAGATCTGACACGCGACATCACTTACATTCATTCAATAATACTTAAACATTCATTTTAATTTCTTTCAGAATTATAGCAATTGAATTATGACTGGGACAATTACTAAACCGGAGATACGCAGAGTTTTCTCAGAGATTAACACTCTACTACGTCACCAATAGCAACTTTGTTACCGGAAGCCCAGAATATATTCATTGCAAATTCTTACTTAAAATCAATCCATTACTACACTTGGTGAACCTTAAACTAAATCCAACCACACACAATAAAATAATACATAAGTATTTATTCAACAGGGTCAAATCAAATATTTTATCCCACGTGTCCCCAAATGAAACACTTAGCAACCTAACAACTTAGGGAACCCAAGGAACAGCAGAAGCCTTTTCAAATCCGCTAAGCACACATGCACCTTATTTACCTGAAATCACCATAAACTATAATGAGTATAAAACTCAGTAAGCATACTAGTTTTTCATATATCAAATACAAATACATATATGTACACAATGCATATGTATGATATGCTGTGATCAATCAAAATCATAATCTTATCAAATCACATATCATGTAAGCGCTTACACATTCTTTCAAAACACATAATAGGAATACCATCACTCAACTACTACTTAGTAGGACTTACATATCACATATCACATAATGAGCCAAATGTCACTCGTAGGTGACATACCGTATGAGAGGAATAGTACAAGTGATGTCTTGAAATTACACACATATAATGCTTATGCCCGAAGGTAAAAGCCAAACCCTCACCCTGATCATCGGTGAGTCCTCTCACATGCACCAATACGCCACCACACGAATGTGATGACTCACACTTCCTTTAGGTACCAATAGGATCCTCCCTACATACGGAACACATAACATATACCAATCCCGAAGGAAAGGCCACACATAAAGGCTCCACAAATCACATAAAATGCCTACTAAGTTAACAGTGAGTTCAAGTACCCTCAAAACACAAAATATTTCTCATGGACATATTACACTTCAAAAGCTTTCTTTGTTAAACATATCTTATTTTGAAAGCTCACTTTCAAAAAACACATGTATGTCCATGCTCAATGTCAATGCTCATATTCACAAACATATATTTACATTTCATATCAAAATATACTTTGACATAACATAAACATATTCTTAACTACATTTACAAAATCATTCATAACACTTACTATGTTTATTGTGATTCCAGTAAAAAGTCTAGTATACTTACCTCTTAACACTTTCAGCTACAAGGCTTAAATCTCCTTAACCTATCAATGGAGATTAATCCTTTCATAAGCCTCACAATTCACACAAAATACTTTAAATAGCTTACAAAATTATACACAATGCATTTATCACATCAAATTGGTCTAAATATTTGGTTTCTCAAAACCTGTCATTCTGACCACTTACACTTAACAAAAATTTCTAATACATCAAATGATGTCCAATTACTCCGAAATCAGAATATATCATTCTTGACTCATATATACTTCTTATATATGAATATTATATCAAAATTCCTACACAATCCATTCCATACACACCATCGAATCCAAACTACAAACCTGACAAGATCAAGATACTTACGGAATAGTATTCAATCTCCCAATTTTATAAAATCATATACTAACTCAAAAATTATAAAAATACCACATAATTACTCTTGACACATATCTCAGTCCATAATAAATATTTTGCTTCCAAATAACTGCCAAAAGTAATTTAAAACTATTTTATTTCATAACTTTAAAAATCTGTTAATCAAATACTACAATGAGCTGATACACTTTAGAAATTCATAACACTTCAACCACATTGATCCAAATTCTCAATTCCGAGTATATCATATTAGACATATAAAATTATTATATTCCACAAATTCATAATTTTTAAAGATCATTCAGCAGGTCAAAAATTATTTTCCACTGTATCATACTGTTTACACAGGAAATTTCCAGAATTCCAGGGTCATTTTGGTAAATTCACTACAAATTCAATTTCCGAGATTTTCAGTCGATTCAAAGTCTCAGATGATCCTAAACATGTCTAATTTCATATACTAAAAATTCAAAACCAGAATCGAATCACAACAATTTATAAAATTCCTAGGTCAAGAGGTTATCCAGCAGAAATTCCATAATTCATCATGATTTATCAAACTATCTTATAGATCATCATCAATTCTCACAACATCAAACGAAATACACATCAAATCCTTAATTATACATATTTTCAGAAATCAAAACTTAAAGAAATTAACTTAATTAACACCAATAAATTGAGAAATAGTTGTGATATACCTCTTAAAATCCAAAATTCCAATTTCTTCTTCTTTTTCTTCTCCTTCTTCTCTTTCTCTCCCCTCTTTTCTCTCTTTTCTCTCTCTAAAAGAGGTAGCTCGACCAAAATGAGAGAATTAGGGTTTTAAAAGTGTATTTTTATACTAAGTAGCTAATTTTTGGTATTTACGAATTCACCCCCAAAACTTTCAAAGTATAACAATTTGGTCCCTAAAATAATTTCAAAGTCTTGCAAATAAACCCAATACTAATAGTATATCCTTAACCTATAAAAACACTACTAATAACAATATATATAAATCAAGGATCACCCACATACAAATAAAATACGTATATTTATATATATAAATATACATATTCTTACCGGTTATGGATACTGGTTACTACATACACTATTTTACAAGAAAAGGTATTAATATTGCAAACAAAACAAATACATCATATATAAATTTACATAACTTAAGAATAAAATATTAAATTCATGAATAAGAGTTAAGTATATCTTATTACCTTATCAAGAGTTTCACCCTTTTACCTTAGCAAAAAAAAAAAATTACTTTAACATAATAAAATTAAAGAAAAAGAAAAGAGATGGAAGAAAAGATAATATAAATTTAGAATAGTAAACAAGAGAAATAATACTACAAATAGATAATACAAAAAATAAGTATTTGGAACTAAAATCTAACTCTCTAATTACATGTTTTGAACATAAACAAGCCACCTATTTATAAAAAAAAATATTGATAAATCAAAACAAATGAAGAGAGAATCACTTGGATGATAAAAAGTTAAGAATGGTGGCAATTAATATGCATTAATTATCATTAATGTACCCACTTGAGTGTCTAATTTAAAAATTATGTGGTCCGAATTAGCCTTCACTCAAAAGATTAAAGTTGTAAATAAGTATCTTATCTTTTTAAATTGAGTTGTCTCATTCATATTAGATATGTATTTCTATAGTTATGAGTCAAATACTGATAACTGTTTGGGTTGGGCTTGTACTGCAGATCAATTATGTTCTAGATCATTTTTTCCTTTAAACACTCGAATTTCAAATCCTTGTGAAATAAAATATGTTATTTCATTGAGTCAGCCCTTTACAGGATTAAGAATCACTTTAATTAGATTTTTAAGTAGAAAGTTATGCATATTTTATCAAACCTATCATAAAACAGTTAAAAGTTAATTATGTACAATATTGTAAAAATACTTAAGTTAAGGGGGTTAAAGACACTAGTAATACAAAACAATAATGTAAAACTATTATTAAATGTGTAGTTTCAAGTGTTCATCAATAAATAGAGTTAAATGCGTGAGTAACTAAATTTGCTTATGCATACTTGATTGGTGGGTTAATCATTCTAAAGAGTACCAACTAGTCAGAAACAGGTTAAGAAGAACGATTAACTTGTCTCTGACTGATTGGTACTCTTTAAGTTCCATATAAAAAATTTTAGTATTTTTTCGGATGAACTTAGAGAAATTCATCGATATTCTTAATTTATCTTCAAAGATTTATTTATTGAAATACTAATTTAGAGGCATATCAAATCTACATTCAAGAATACAATAATAAAACAAAAAGGATGAGCGGAGATGTGAGCCTAGGGTAGCATTATTAGAGCAATAATAATAATCCTTTGTAACGGGTAGTCGACATATTATTCAAAAGCAAAAAAGCATTACACAAACGATTATTGTGCTCCATGCAAATTATCAAGCAACTGTTTTTGTGTCCAAATAATGTTATCCAAATAAAATAAATGAATAAAAAGCATTACAAAAAAGATTATTGTGCTCCAGCTACTGTTTTGTGCTCGAAAAATATCTTAACAATATTTAAAATATTTTTAATATACACGCATCGTGTAATATTTTTCAGAATCTAATATTAAACTTCAGGGTCCGATTAAGCACTCTTTGAAAATTAAGTTAATTTTTTTGATGATATAAGATTAAAATACTTTATACTAATTACATTTAAAATAAAAAAATCACATGTTTCAACAAAATTATACAAATAATTTAATCCAAATAAAAAATCTTTCAATTATTTATACTTTTTCAGTAAAATTTCATCAACATCAAACGAATACATCATTTAAACTTCTCATGGAATTTAATCAACTCAAGCCTAACACATCTTTGAAATTCTTCGTTCGTCCCTCATCTTCCAAGCCAAAACTCAAACCCGCCTCAGAAATTTGACCTGACCTGACCTGGTGTATTTGTCTTTGTTTGGTAAGATGCCAATAATACGTCATATTGTAACCCTTTTATAATTACAACCAAATTAGTTAATGTAATACTGGGGGCTTGTAAAAATAATAAACCAAAAAGGGTGAGTGGAGATGTGGGCTTACTTACTTCAACAAAACTATACAAATGTGCACAAATAATTGAATCTAAATAAAAAATAACCAAAAACAAAATTAATTAGTTAAACATGTCGTAAAATCCAACATCAAACGGATACAAACAATCATCTGAACTTTTTAATCAAATTTAATTTACTCATACCTAGCACATCTTTTAAAATTCTTCCTTCGTCCCTTATCTTCCAAGCCGAAAATCAGACACACAATAGAGAATTGACCTGATGTATTTGTCTCTGTCTGGTAAGATGCAAATCATACTTATATACTAATTACGTAATACAGTTACGATAAATTTCTTAATGCAATTGCGGGGCTCGTAAAATTTGTTGAAAAATTTAAGAATAAAATAATAAAACATAAAGGGTGAGTAGAGATGCGGGCCTCGTGTATCGTTATTGAAGGAATAATAATAGTCTTTTGTGGAGTTCTCATTTGGTGCTTGACATATTATTTAAAAGTAAGAAAAATAAATGAATAAAAAGCATTATAAAAAGATTTTTGTGCTTCATACAAAATATAAAACAACTCTTTTTTGTCAGACTAAATATTTATAGCACTATTGAAAATTTGTTTAAACATCATGTAATAATAAAGTAAATTTAAAACCGTGCTGATATCAAATTAATAGGAGTGGATCTAAACCCCCCTTAAAAATTGAGATGAATCCTTTAAAATGTTTCTAATATATCTTTCACGTTTTTCTTGTGAAAAGAATTCTCTGTCCCTTTTTCTCCTTTATAAAAAGCAATTATGGTACGAGAAAAAGAAACAAGTGAAATTGAGAGTGTTGAGTTTTTGATTGTTTGAAATGGCCGACTGCATTCCAACTATTGATCTTTCACCTTTCTTCACAGAAGGCGATCAAGATGGCAAAAACAAAGCCATCGAATTGATTAAAGAAGCGTGATCTCAATGCGGTTTCTTCCAAATTGTGAATCACGGGGTTCCCTTGGAACTGTTGGGCCGAGCCCTTGAGCTTTCCAAGACATTTTCTGGATACTCAAACGAGGAAAAACTCAAGTCTATTCATGGGTCTGATGTCCCCCTTCCTTTCGGCTTTAACAAGCATCTTGAACACTCCCCGGACAAAAACAATTATGAGCATTTGTTTCCTCCAGTGTCTCTAAGCTTCAATGTCTACCCTCAAAACCCACCTGATTTCAAGTAAGTTTTTGAACTCTTTACATCATTAACTACAGTAGCAATTTTTTTTTTTTTAATGATGTATTGATTGATTCCACGTAATAAGGCTTGGGAAAATCAGAGCCGTTAGATTCATCAAAGCCGCTTTTAACCGAAGCGCAGGTATCCCAAAGCCAAAGGTGGGGCGTCACTTTCAAAACGAAATTGAAATAAAAATCAGTTAATACATGTATGATCAAAATTTTATTATTTGTTAAATTTCAATGCAGACTGTTGCACGCAAACTTGTGCACTACTTAACGATATAATAGTACTAAATTGCTCTAAGATAAAAAGATAGTTAGACTCCCTCAAAATAATAAAATGGAATATTAAGATCTTCACGATTTTGAATTATCTTTTCATTTTCATCTTACTTCCCAAACTAATTAAGATAATTAGACTCTATTCAACTTAATTTTGATTTTAAAATTAATTTTTTTTTATTAAATTAGATATAAAATATTACAATTTCATCTTACTTCTCTAAGTGCTCAAATAACTATAACCAGTAGAATAAAGGCTTAAATAAATGTATAATAGTGAACTGACATATGCTGCCATTTTTACCAAAATTATTAGTTTATATCATAAATATGATGTTTGTTATCAACTTAAAAAATTAGTTTATTAAATAATATTTTTTATCTATTTATATTACTTAAAATTTATCTAATTTTTATTGGATTATGAGGCATGACATTAGATTATTATCAACAGAGACAGCAGCATATAGTAATATACCGTCATTTGAATAGTGCTTGAAGAATTTGACATAGTAATATTAAACGATTCTACTCGTAATTATTTGTTGATTTTGTAGGGAGGTATTAGAAGATATATTATCCAACTTGAAGAAGTTAGGCTTTCTTTTGGAGAACATTTTAAACGAGTGCTTAGGCCTTCCTCCAAACTTCTTGAAAGAATTCAATAGTGATAGGAGCTTTGATTTCCTGCTAGCTATGCGCTACCCTAAAGCGATCGAGGATGGAAATAATGGATTAATTGATCATGAAGATGGGAATTGTTTCACCTTTGTGTTCCAAGATGATGCTGGAGGCCTAGAAGTTAACAAGGATGGTGAATGGATCCCGGTAACTCCTGCTCAAGACAAAATTGTGGTCAATATAGGCGACGCTATTCAGGTAAAATTCTAACTTTCTTGAAAATTAAGTTGGACGACCAAATTATTTTATCAGGTCATTAAGTTAAAAATTGTTTACTTAAAATTATTTGTTTGAAATATTCATCTTTTCTCCCTGAACATTTGAAAAAGGTATTGAGCAACAACAAATTCAAGAGTGCAACTCACCGAGTGGTGAGGCCTAAAGAAAAAGACCGATTCTCGTATGCATACTTTTGGAATTTGTCGGGAGACAAGTGGATAGAACCACTGCCACAATTCACTCAAGAGATTGGAGAGCCACCAAAGTATAAAGGATATCTATTCAAGGATTACCGGACATTGCGAATAAAAAAGAAGACACACCTTATTATGTGAAAACAATGCCAGTGTTATTGAATATTATATTTCTTTTGTAATTTCTCGATGATATGAA
Source organism: Ailanthus altissimus (assembly GCA_946807835.1). Lineage (NCBI taxonomy): Eukaryota > Viridiplantae > Streptophyta > Magnoliopsida > Sapindales > Simaroubaceae > Ailanthus > Ailanthus altissimus. Next base: position 27,994,870 of record OX327691.1, on the reverse strand, counting down.
TTTTCATAATAAAGGGCTTGTGAGTGTATTTTGATTATCCGGTGTTTAATTATTTGCTTTGGGATTAATTATGAAAAGATTGAAGAACAAATGTGAAAGAGTCTAAGTTACTTAGTTAGGTAAGATTGGAGAATTTCATAATAAAATATGATAGATGATGATATTACGTAATTAGTAGGTAAGTATAAATAAGTTGTTGGATTCATAAAGTGGTCCATTCAAACTTGACGCTGACGGCTTAACCACTCCTCCATTATCTGCACCATATTTTCTAACAACCAACGACATAGCAATAAGTCATTCAAATTTATTGAAGCGGTAGATACAAATAAACTAAATAATTTACTTAAATAATATAATAATATAGAATAAATTACTAAAAAATAAAAAAAAGAAAAAGTAGAAAAAAACACACAAAAAATTACGTGATTCGTCAACTTATCTACATCTACGGCGGATCAAGATCATACTCTTCTCTTATTATGAATCACAATGCAACTACAAAGTATGCCTATTACAAGAAAGATCACAAATAAAACTTTCTTTTACTCTCTAGGGATTTTCTCTTACAAAGAACCACTAAGAATAATCACTAAGATTATTATTGATCACTAAGATCTCTCTAAGATTACAAAGATCTCACTAACTTGATCACAAAGATTGTCAAGATGTGTTTACAAGCCAATTGATAGCCTTTATATAGGCCTTGGGACGTCCTAGGTATTCTCTATACGTGTGAGAGTCGTATTAGGGAGTCATAAAACAAGTGGAAGACGAAATCAGGAAGTTTCCTAATTTCGGGATACTGTTCCCGCGTCCAAAGCTGCAGCGCTGGCACGCTTTCTGCTGAGCGCTACGGCGCTGACTTCCTGGCGCTGCGGTGCTGGGTGTTCTGTTCTGGCGCTGCGACGCCCACTCCTGGTCACCGCGGCGCTGGTCGCATGGTGCGCCTTCATATTTTTCGCCTCCTTTCGTGTCCGTCTTCGATCCGTGTGCACCCTACACACTTGGCTTGATTCCCAAATCATATTTCAATGATTTTTAATCAATATTCTCACAAATTCCTTCATTGATTCAAAATCATTCACAAAGTAAATCGATCTCTCATTTCCGCATCTTCGGTCACCCTCACAAAGTAGTGACTCCGGTTAAGTCCTTGCATAGGACGAACTTAACCGAGGGCAGTGGCTTAGTCAACATATCAACAAGGTTTTTAGATGACGCTATCTTTGTCAAACTAACTTCACCACTTTAGACAATCTCACGAATGTAATGGAGCCTCACATCAATGTGTTTCGATCTCTCATGGAACACTTGATGCTTGCTTAGATGTATGGCACTCTGGCTGTCACAGTATACATCGGTGTTTACATCTTTATGAGCCAATATCTTCACGCATATGCCTTTTAACCACACGGCCTCCTTTATAGCTTCACCAACAGCTATGTACTCTGCCTCTGTGGTAGAAAGTGCAACCACATGTTGTAGAACTGATCTCCAACACACACTACACCCAAACACTGTGAATACGTAGCTCGTCAACAATCTTCTCTTGTCAAGATTACCTGCATAATCTGAGTCTACGTACCCTCTTACCATTTCATTGCTGTCCTCGTCCCTTTTATACACCAACCCGTGATTCGACGTTCCCTTGAGATATCTCAGAATCCACTTTACTGCAAGCCAGTGATCTTTACCCTGATTCGCCATGTATCTACTCACCACACTCACAGCCTGTGCTATGTCTGGTCTTGTGCAAACTATTGCATACATGATGCTCCCTACAGCGCTTGCATACGGTACTTTGCTCATCTGCAGTTTCTCATCCTCGGATGTCGGCGACTGTGCTGCTGATAGTCTGAAATGCATGGCCAAAGGAGTAGAGACAGCCTTCGTGTTTGACATACCGAACTTCTCCAGAATTTTGACTATATATCGCTGTTGGGATAAGAAGATAACATCTCTTTTTTTCCTCACAATGTCCATACCCAAAATTCTCTTCGCTACTCCCAAATCTTTCATTTCAAACTCGCCACTTAACTGCTTTTTGAGCTTTTGTATTTCTTCTATATTCTTACATGCGATCAACATATCATCGACGTATAGAAGCAAATACATCATCCCACAACTCATGTTCTTGAAGTACACGCATCCATCATACTTGCTCCTACTAAAGCTACAAGCCATCATAAACTCATCAAATCTCTTATACCACTGTCTAAGTGATTGCTTTAACCCGTATAATGACTTCTTTAGCAAACAAGCATGATCTTCTTTACCGAGCTCCTCGAACCCTTGCGGCTGTGCCATGTATATTGTTTCTTCAAGCTCTCCATGTAGAAAAGCTGTCTTTACATCCATATGCTCTAGATGTAAATCAAGGTTTGCACACATAGCTAACAAAATCCTAATAGATGTGTGCTTGACAACTAGAGAGAATATCTCATGAAAATCGACTCCTTCTCTCTGAGTAAAACCTTGTGCTACTAACCTAGCCTTAAATCTCATAGGCTCAATCCCTGGTATCCCCTCCTTCACCTTATACACCCACTTGCACCCGACTAGCTTCTTTTAAGGTCTCTCCACCAACTTCCAGGTATTGTTCTTCCTAAGAGAACAAATTTCTTCTTTCATGGCCTGCTGCCATTCTTTCTTGTTTTCACTCTTCATACCCTCACCATATGTCCTAGGCTCATCATACTCAAGAGTGTAAGCAGAATTAAAAGCATAAGCAACTAAGTCTGCTTGTGCATACCTGACTGGTGGGTTAATCGTTCTCCTTAGCCTGTCTCTAGCAAGCTGGTACTCTTCAAGTTCTAACTCAAGAGTTCTAGTCTTCTTTTGAGTGGACTTGAAAGAACACGCCGGTGTTCTTGGTTCATCTTCAAGGATTTTCTTATTGAAGTGTTGATCTGGGGGCATATCAGATCCGTTTTCAGGCGCTACTTCAACTTTTATTGACTCGGATGCTGAGTTTTCCTTGGTCACAGGTTCTTCTTTCTCATCTACTTGGGAGGTTTTCAACATCGTCATCTCATCGAACGTCACATCACGGCTTATGATACTCCTTGGTGGTGTTAAGTCTTTACACCACACCTTGTATCCTTTTACTCCTTCGGGATATCCTATGAATACCCCTTTGATAGCTCTAGGTTCCAACTTCCCCTCTTTAACATGTACAAAGGTAGGGCAACCAAATATTCTAAGATGGTCATACTTTGGAGGATTGCCAGACTATTTCTCTTCTGGCGTCTTGAAGTCAATTGATGAGGAGGGACTTCTGTTTATCAAGTAAGCAGCAGTCACTACAGCTTCTCCCCAGAATGTCTTGGACATCTTCGCATTGGTAAGCTTGCATCTAACCCTTTCAAGTAGCGTCCTGTTCATCCTCCCAGCTACCCCATTCTGCTGCGGTGTTGATCTTATTGTTCTGTGCCTTGTAATCCCATGCTTGGCATAAAACCCATCAAACTCTCTGTTGCAAAACTCGAGGCCGTTGTCAGTTCTCAACCTCTTCACTCTTTTGCCAGTTTGATTCTCAACAAGAGCCTTACAAGTCTTGAACACATCAAATACTTGATCCTTTCTCTTCAACATATAAACCCATAGCTTCCTCGAATAGTCATCAATCAAGCTGAGAAAATATCTAGCACCACCACGAGTAGCTGTCTGAGCTGGTCCCCAAAGATCCGAGTGTATGTAGTCAAGAGTCCCCTTAGTCTTATGCTCGCCGATACTGAACTTCACTCTATGTGCTTTCCCTAGCACACAATGCTCACAAAACTCCAAGGGCTGGAACTTATCCTCACCAAACGCATTTTGACTATATAACTCCTTTAGGTTTCTCTCGCCTAAGTGTGCCAGTCTAAGATGCCATAACTTGGTTTGCATACTCTCATCATCTATAGAGAATAGTGCAGAACCACTCACGACTTCACCCTTAAGCATATAAACACCTTTGTGCTTCTCTCATCTCATCACCACCATGGAACCTCTCAAAACTCTTAAAATCCCTCCGTCGATCCTGATGGAACACCTATTCTAGTCTAAAGTCCCTAGTGAGATCAAGTTTCTCTTCAAGTCAGGAACATACCTAATATCTGTCAACTCTCTCACTCACCCATCATGCAGCCTAAGCTTAACACTACCAATTTCCATCATCTGACATGCAACGTAATTACCCATTAAGACCTTACCACCACTAATAGGCTGAAAATTTGTAAACCAAGACTTGTGCGGACACATGTGAAAAGTACAACCAGAATCTAAAACCCATTGTTCAGAGTTTATACCATCAGTAGCGACGAGTGTCTCTGCGCTGTCATAGCTATCATCATAGGCAAGCGCAACATCCGCTTTCTTCTTGTCCTATGCTTTCTTCTCAGGACAGTCCTTTATGAAGTGTCCCTCTTTCTTGCAGCAATAGCACTTCCTAGGAGTCCTAAACTTTGACCTTGAGCCTTTTTTCTTTTCATCTCTATATGAGGGCCTTCCTCTTACAGATAAACTTTCTGCATTGCCCTCAGCCTGCTTTCCTAATAACTTTGAGTTTAATGATGATTTCACATCACTCATCATTAAACTCTCTCTGCCATAGAGTAGCGTATCAATAAAACTCTTATAGCTCTTGAGGAGTGAACTCAGCAGAACAATTGCTCTATCTTCATCTTATATCTTGATGTTGATAGACTCAAGATCAAGGATGATCTTATTGAAGGCGTCTATATGATCTTTCATCGGCGTCCCCTCTGACATGGACAGCTGATACAGCTTCTTCTTTATATGTAGTCTATTGGCCAACGATTTCCTCATATAAAGAGAGTCAAGCTTCTTCCAAAGATCTATTGCCGTCGTCTCACCTGCTACTCCCCTTAGTACTTCATCGCTCAATGACAGAACGATTGTGCTATGAGCTCTTTCTTGAATGTCCCTTCTTTCTGCTTCTGCTCTAGATGACTCTGGCGTCTTCTCTTCATCACTAGATGGAGCTGCAGTCTCCTCTAATGCCGAACTAAGTCTTTGGCTCACCAACAACGTCTTAACCTTCATCTTCCACAGATTGAAGTCATTCGTACAGTTGAATTTCTCTACCTCATACTTGGGTGTGGCCATGTTTGCTTAGAACCAAAGCTTTGATACAAATTTGTTGAAGCGGAAGCACACAAATAAGCTAAACAATTCACCCAAGTAATATAATAATGCAGAACAAGTTATTAAGAAATAAAATAGAGAAAGGGTAGAAGAAGAACACACAAAGAATTACGTGGTTCGGCAACTTGCTTACGTCCACGGCGGATCAAGATCACACTCTTCTCTTATTATGAATCACAAGGCAACCACAAAGTATGCCTATTATAAGAAAGATCACAAAGAAAACTCTCTCTTACTCACTAGGGATTTTCTCTCACAAAGAACCACTAAGAATAATCACTAAGATTATTGTTGATCACCAAGATCTCTCTAAGATCACAAAGATCTCACTAACTTGATCACAAAGATTGTCAAGATGTGTTTACAAGCCAATTGATAGCCTTTATATAGGCCTTGGGACGTCCTAGGTATTCCCTATACGTGTGGGAGTCGTATTAGGGAGTCCTAAAACAAGTGGGAGACGAAATTAGGAAGTTTCCTAATTTCAGGATACTGTTCCCGCGTCCAGCGCTGGCACACTTTCTGCTGAGCGTTACGGCGCTGGTCACATGATGCGCCTTCTCATTTTTCGCCTCCTTTCACGTCCGTCTTCGATCCATGTGCACCCTACATACTTAGCTTGATTCCCAAATCATATTCCAATGATTTTTAATCAATATTCTCACAAAATTCATTACAGCCACATTCTTAATATATAAGAGATAACGTTGATGGCTAAAGTAGTCTGACCCATCATCGATTTGAGAATTGAACTTGGTGTAGTGGCACAATAATTATTATTTTCATAAGTCTCCACATCCAAACTGAAACAGACGAACCCATTAAAGAATGACCACTCACTCTTTCTGAATGCAATCTTCTCATTTTTAACACATCCTCTCCGGTCACCTTTTTTGTTTTAGGAATACTTTATACAAATAGTTAATATTTTAAAGGTTATTAAACTATTAAATTAATTTTTACTAGTTAAAAAAGATAATAAATAAATAAAATTATCTTTGTTAATAATATAATTCAAAAAAATTTATTTTATAATATATTTTATTTTTTTGGTTGTATTTAATTTATAAAAATATAAATATAATGTTTACATTACAGTTTTGATATTAGAAGAAGAGGAAGCTGAGACGACACGACGAGAGCTTAGATATTGGGAAAATTTCACAAATAACCCCTTTATTTTTCTATTATAATATTTTAACCAACTTAAAATCAAATATATTTTATTAACCAAAAATATACATTTTGGACACATTTACCCATTTTTCCTATTAACCTTTCTCTCACCCAAAAATCACCCAAAAAAAATTGAAAATTATCAAAACTTGTTAGATCAAAAATTTTGAAGTTATCACTGCATAGATCGGAGCTTGTACAACATATTTCTCACTTCAAACAAAGAAAATAACCGAATTTTGGTGAGTTTTGTTTAATTTTTGAAAAATTTAAATTTGTTTATAAAATTATTAGAATTTGTATTTAAAGTTAGAAATACATGAAATTATTAAATTCTATGTGAAAAATGGGTTTGAATGGTGTAAGAAACGTTGAAAATGGACAAAAAATGGGAATTTTTGGGTCATATTCGCGATGCAGACGGCGGCCGGAGCGGCGGCGGCTACCGTTGCCAATCTCGAGGCCATCTCAGGCCCGAGATGGCCCCGCGATGCACGTTTAACAGGCGCATCGCGGGGCCATCTCGGGCCCGCGATGCGCCTTAAGGGCCCATCGCGGGCGCGCAACGGGGACCCGAGATGGCCCCGCGATGCGCGTTTAACAGGCGCATCGCGTGGCCATCTCGGGCCCGCGATGCCGCAAAATTTGCGCCACATGGCACCTGTATGAGATGACACATGGCACAAATTTTTTTTTGGTTTTTTTAATTAATTAAATTTAAATTGATTAAATATATATATTAATAAAATTACATTAATAGAATTTAGATAAATGTAATTTTATTTAAATTAAATAAAGGAAAATTTTTCATAAATTATATTTAGAAGGAATTGATCTAATAGATGGAAAAATTTACTTAAATGACTCATTAATTTTGGTTTGTAACATTTCTTATTATTATTGTGAGTACCTTATGTAATTATAATTATATATGATTATTTTGATTTTAATATATAATTAATTAATGTTGATTAATATTAATATGTTAGTAAATTGGTTTGATTTTATTATAATATGTTGATTAATATGTTAGTAATTAATTATTTTAATGTATTATGATTTTTATGTATGTTAAATTAATTGTTTCTGTAAATAATATTTCTCTGATTATTATTATTTTTAATATTAATGTATTTTATTTTTTTTATTGTTACAGGAAAGAGAACGTATCGAAAGAATATAGAATTCCAGAGCATATGTTTTTTCGTGCATCAGTGACGGCTTATGTTAAGATGTGGGGTCTAAATTGCATTAAAGATAAACTGACAACAAATCAGAAAATATTATTTAGGCAGACGTGTATGGGGCATTTCTTAGATATGTCAGAGTTGACATTCTCTGATATTTTGGTGCACGAGTTATTGTTGCGTGAGGTGCATACCTCTAATGTAGAAGATGAGATGTGATTTTACATAGGGAGGAAACACATCCGTTTTAGCTGGCAGGAGTTTGTACTAATCACTGGACTACAAATGCGAGATTACCCTCCCGCCCAGCAGCTGCATAGGAAATTGGGCACTCGATTATGGGATACATATTTTTCTAGGGTAAAGAAATTATCTTACATATTTCTTGATCAATGGTACACAGGTCTAAATTTGGAGAAAATGGACGATGCAGATGCAGTAAAGTTGAGTTTATTTTATTTTGTGCATCGTGTTTTGATTCCACGTGACGAGCGTAGTGGAATTCAAAATTTTGTTCTATGTTTAGTGGATGACCTTGATGAGTTTAATAAGTATCCATGGGGCAATATTGCATGGACCGTGCTTCATAACTCACTTAAGAAGGTTGCATTCCAAAAATTTGAGAAAATAAAAAGGAAAGGGTTTGCACAAAAGAAGTTTGAGAGTTACAACGTATATGACTTTTCGCACGCATTTCTGGTACGCCATAATTTTCGTGTACTTAACTTTTTGATCTTAATTATATATTTTATTTGTATATGTCAAACTTATATTTTAAATATAATTATATTAGGTATGGATTTTCGAGGCAATTCCAGTGTGCGGAGAGATTTTTGGTTATCATAATGGTGATCGCTTCCCTCGTATTTTGAATTGGACGACTCGAGGGACTCCATTGTTCGATGAGGTTCAGGATACAATGTTAGCAAAGGATTTGGTATGTGTTGATATGAATGAAAAATATATATATTGGTTTATAACTTTTATTTTGTTTTAAGCGTAACTTAATATGGTTGGTTGATTTATAGGTTCTTTCGGTACATCGTAAATTAGTACCAAAATACCATGAGAAGAGAGAGGCAATTGTACGCTTGGCTAGACGTGTAGGCATTCCAAGCGGAAGTTATGCTGTGGACTTACCAAATATGTCTGATTTCAGCGAGAGCAAGCGCCCTAGGACCTATGCCCATTTTAGCGACCCTAACGATGATGTTATGGATGTGGAGGGGGGTGGATATGAATGGACAAACCCACAAATGTCAGCACCAGTGGCAGGAGTAACGGTATATTACTTATTTACGTGATTAACTAAAGAGAAATTTTAATATATTTCTAATATTTCTAAATAAGTCATTAACTATGGTTATGTTTCTTGTAGTCTGAACACAGTGCATCTGCAAACCATGGCGTAACACATCAGATTGAGCAGTTGCAGGAGGAGATGATTAAGAGATTTGAGCATACTGAAGCTGCGCAAGCTGTACTTCTACAAAGAATGGACAAGGATAGAGATGAAATTTTAACAAGTGTTAATCAACTCCGGACCGATTTTACACAGCAGATGCAGCAAATGATGATGTGGTTTAGGCAGTCATGTTCATTCCAACAGAACGAAAGCCATAATATGGTAAGCAAAATAAATTTTAAACACAATTATTTTTTGCAGTTTTATTTATTTTAATATATACATATATTGTAGTATGGAGAGAACATACCGGCAGGCTGTCAATATGATTTTCAGACCCCAGCTACTGGTCATGATATATTGCCCCAGCCACTGATTGACAGTCCTGCAAGTGTTGAGATCTTGCCTATCCCGCATAAGAGAGTAAGTCAATTTGGGAGACAGTATAGGCCAGCATGGTATTTGCACACCCCATATACAAATCCATTTCCACAAAGGATACACGAGAATAAGAAATTTGAAATTGAAGTGCAACCTCAAGCAGACATGAATCCGTTGCAGCAGATAGACTCGACTATCATGGTTGAGTTTCAGGCTTGGATGGACAAGGATGAGGGTGTAGTCAGCTTACCTGGGCTAGAAGCTAACCCGACATGGTTTCGGAAATTGCTACACAGCTGGCTGGATGACTTTGTAAGTAAATTATTGAATAATTATCTCATTTTATTTTTTTCTAAATTTACAGACTCACTTGACGGTTATTGTTTCTAAATGCAGCATATTAATGAGTATTTGAAGATGATTCGGCTTAGGCAATACGGTTGCACTAATGCATTGCCTCAATTGTCCACTTCTGTGGATTCGTACTTCTTTGTGAGTGATGAATTAAATTATTTATATTTTGTTATTTCAATTTTATTGATTATTCGATGACCCTGCATTTGTAGGGGTCTTTTAGACTCCTTTATAAGCAGCACAAAAATGACATTACTGGCATTGTATGGAGTGATGAAGTGATGGCATATGTTCAAGGCGCTAAAGAAGATTTACTCGGTGCACGTATGTGGATTGAGGTTGATAAGGTAAATATTATTATTTTTGTTTATAACTTGTAGTACTATTTTGTGTGAATGTTGTTATTTTTGTTTATAACTTGTAGTACTATTTTGTGTGAATGTTGTTATTTTTGTTTATAACTTGTAGTACTATTTTGTGTGAATGTTGTTATTTTTGTTTATAACTTGTAGTACTATTTCTAAGACTTATTTGAATTTTATGTAGGTTTATATTCCTGTCAACTACAATTAACAACATTGGGTAACGGCTGAGGTGGACATCTTGCATCGGCAAATATTGATCTACGATTCTAGCATGAAGGGATTTGCCGATGGCGTGATTGAGAATCATGTCCTGCCATTAGCTACGTTGTTACCCCGTTACCTAGATGCTTGTAGATTATATGAGCAACGACAAATTACACCTGACTTAACCCTTTTTCATGTAATTAGATTAAATGATGGAATGCCACAATAGACAGTGAATAGTGGAAATTGTGGGGTTTATGTTTGTATGTTTATAGAGTTTTTGATGTGTTGTCATCCCCTAGATTTTGGTCCTGAGCATGGGTCATTTTTTAGGACCAAAATGGCGACTGACTTATGGAAATGTGCAAAAAAGTAGTGAAAAAAAAATTAACTTTTGTATGTTTATAAAGTTTTTTATGTATGTTTATAAAGATTATAAAATGATGTTGATTGATTTGGGTAGGGACGGAAGGTCCCCTTTACAGCTAAGAGATGTGAGAAATATTTGAAGTGTATTTTCTGCAGGTTTATGAAATATTGCAAGAGAAAAAATAGGGGAAACTATGTCCGTTTTAATCCAAGAATTTTAGAAAATAAAATAAATTTTTCATGTTTATAAGAATACAATAAACTTATCAATTAAACGCAATCGTAAAAAAAAATGCAAATTAACTAGTCAAATAAAGTCCATAACTACATGATTTTAAAATACATATATAACTCATAAAGAACACATCAATTACTATGTAATGAAATTAGGTTTCGACAAGTTTGTCGATTATGTCCATGCTGCTTACAGCGACTGCATACATTCTTCGTGGGAGCCTCACCTTGCGATAGAATTCGATTCTTCCGACGTCTTCCTGATTGCCGACGTACTATAGGAGGCTGGATGTCAGCAGCTCTCAACTCCTTTGGAACAATCCAATCTAACGGATGACCAATCGTGTAGTAACCAGTATCCACGACTGGTAAGAATAAGTATTTATATATGTATAAATATACGTATTTTATTTGTATGTTGGTGATACTTGAATTATATATTGTTATTAGTAATATTTTATAGGTTAAGGATATACGATTAGTATTGGGTTTATTTGTATGACTTTAGATTTATTTTAGGGACCAAATTGTTATACTTTGAAAGTTTTGGGGGCAAATTCGTAAATACCAAAACTTAACCACTTAGTATAAAAAAATACACTTTTAAACCCTAATTTACCATTTTTAGGTCGAGCTACCCATTTTAAGAGAGAGAAGAGAGAAATAGAGGAGAGAGAAAGAGGAGAATAAGAAGAAAAAGAAGAAGAAATTGGAATTTTGAATTTCAAGAGGTATATCATACGTATTTCTCAATTTATTGGTATTAATTAAGTTAATTCCTTTAAGTTTTAATTTCTGAAAATATGTATAATTGAGGATTTGTTGTGTATTTCGTAAGATCATATGAGAATTGATGATGATCTATAAGATAGTTTGATAAATCATGATGAATTATGGAATATCTGCTGGATAACCTCTTGATCTAGGAATTTTATAAATTGTTGTGATTCGATTCTGGTTTTTAATTTTGATTATATGAAATTAGACATGTTAAGGATCATCTGAGACTTTGAATCGATTGAAAATTCTGGAAATTGAAATTATAGTGAATTTACCAAAATGACCCTGAAATTCTGGAAATTTCCTGTGTAAACAGTATAGTACAGTGAAAAATAATTTTTGTCCTACTGAATGATCTTCAAAAATTATGAATTTGTGGAATATGATAAGTTTATATGTCTAATATGATATACTCGGAATTGAGAATTTAGATCAATGTGGTTGAAGTGTTATGAATTTCTAAAGTGTATCAGCTCATTGCAATATTTGATTAACAGATTTTTAAAGTTATAGAATCAAATAGTTTTAAAATACTTTTGGCAGTGATTTGAAAGTGAAATATTTATCATGGACTGAGATATGTGTTAAGAGTAATTATATGGTAGTTTTATAATTTTTGAGTTAGTATATGATTTTATAAAATTGGGAGATTGAATACTGTTCAGTAAGTATCTTGATCCTGTCAGGTTTGTAGTTTGGATTCGATGGTGTGTATGGAATGGATTGTGTAGGAAATTTGATATAATATTCATATATAAGAAGGATATATGAGTCAAGAATGGTATATTCTGATTTTGGAGTAATTGGACATCATTTGATGTATTAGAAATTTTTGTTAAGTGTAAGTGGTCAGAATGACAGGTTTTGAGAAACCAAATATTTAGACCAATTTGATGTGATAAATGCATTGTGTATAATTTTGTAAGCTATTTAAAGTATTTTGTGTGAATTGTGAGGCTTATGAAAGGATTAATCTCCATTGATAGGTTAAGGAGATTTAAGCCTTGTAGCTGAAAGTGTTAAGAGGTAAGTATACTAGACTTTTTACTAAAATCACAATAAACATAGTAATTGTTTTGTATGATTTTGCAAATGGGGTTAATAATATGTTTATGTTATATCAAAGTATATTTTGATATGAAATGTGAATATATGTTTCTGAATGTGAGCATTGACATTGAGCATGGACATACATGTGTTTTTGTAAGTGAGCTTTCAAAATAAGATGTGTTTAATAAAGAAAGCTTTTGAAGTGTAATATGTTCATGAGAAATATTTTGTATTTTGAGGGTACTTGAACTCACTGTTAACTTAGTAGGCATTTTATGTGATTTGTGGAGCCTTTATGTGTGGCCTTTCCTTTGGGATTGGTATATGTTATGTGTTCCGTATGTAGGGAGGATCCTATTGGTACCTAAAGGAAGAGTGAGTCATCACATTCGTGTGGTGGCGTATTGGTGCATGTGAGAGGACTCACCGATGATCAGGGTGAGGGTTTGGCTTTTACCTTCGGGCATAAGCATTATATATGTGTTATTCAAGACCTCACTTGTACTATTCCTCTCATACGGTATGTCACCTACGAGTGACATTTGGCTCATTATGTGATATGTGATATGTAAGTCCTACTAAGTAGTGGTTGAGTGATGGTATTCCTATTATGTGTTTTGAAAGAATGTGTAAGTGCTTACATGATATGTGATTTGATAAGATTATGATTTTGATTGATCACAGCATATCATACATATGCATCGTGTACATATATGTATTTGTATTTGATATATGAAAAACTAGTATGCTTACTGAGTTTTATACTTATTATAGTTTATGGTGATTTCAGGTAAATAAGGTACATGTGTGCATAGCGGATTTGGCAAGGCTTCTGCTGTTCCTTGGGTTCCCTAAGTTGTTAGGTTGCTAAGTGTTTTATTTGGGGACACGTGGGATAAGATATTTGATTTGTCCCTAGTGAATAAATACCTATGTATTATTTTATTGTGTGGTTGGATTTAGTTTAAGTTTCACCAAGTGTAGTAATGGATTGATTTTAAGTAATAATTTGCAATGAATATATTCTGGACTTCCGGTAACAAAGTTGCTACTGGTGACGTAGTAGAATGTTAATCTCTGAGAAAACTCTGCGTATCTCCGGTTTAGTAATTGTCCCAGTCATAATTCAATTGCTATAATTCTAAAAGAAATTAAAATGAATGTTTAAGCATTATTGAATGAATGTAAGTGATGTCGTGTGTCAGATCTGTTGGGTCTGGGGCGTGACAAATCGGATTTACTGGTTCACTGTATGCACGCAACAAACACTCAGTCGTGTAATATCGTGAACAAAGAGTCTGGTACTGGAATCTGACCTGCCTGCATACTGCAAGTGCATGAGGACACGGTAGTTGTCGCATATCAAACTTTTGACAACTACATGACTTCCCCGGGATGTCCACTATTCCATTTCTTTTTTCGTCCTTAACAACAAAACGAGATCGATCTATTGCATGCACTGTCATGCGAGCGGAATCATCATTGTGCTTCCAAATCTTGTTATGGGCCCAAGTGGTCAAGAAGTTTGACATATTTTCTGCAGCCTCACGTCTCTCAACAAACCATTTTTGCATTAACTCTCGGATCCACTCAATTAAGGCAGTCACCGTCATGGCACGTGCATCCTTCGCAACAACGTTAATGCTCTCTGCAATGTTGGTGGTCATGATGTCATATCTTCTGAATGCTCCCATTGATCGAGCCCATTTTGAAAAACCAACCTCCTCCTCCAGTATCTCGTTGCCTCCGGTTTCATTTCTCGCATCTTATATATTTCCCTTTGAAAGTCAGCTATGCGATACGCCTTGGCAGCAACAAAATAGGAGGCCAAGTATCCCCCTCCTTTTGTTGTATGCGATGGTATCTTATATCGTGCTATCAAATTACACTTCAAGTGATGGATGCATACACTATGATATACATTAGGAAATACCTCTTTAATGGCCTTCTCGATACTAGCATGTCGATCAAATATAAAAACAAGGTTCGCAAGATCGCCAATAACTCCTCGGAGTTTTTCCATAAACCACTTCCATGAAGCATCATTTTCAGAGTCAGCAATACCCCATGCAAGTGGAAAAATCTGGTTGTTTCCATCCTTGCAAACAGCCACAAACATTGTTCCCAAGTATGCATTTTTTAAAAATGTACCATCAACTGCAATAACCGGTCGGATGGAAGACTGGAACCCTCTAATACATGGTCCAAGAGCCATGAAGAAATATTTAAAGTGCTTGCAATCGTCAATCTCCAAATGCGTGACTGTACCAGGGTTATGTTGTTCCAATATATGACAATATGCAGGAAGTAATTTATATGAACCCTCTGGAGTATCACGTATCAACACCAATGCATGCTCCTTAGACCACCAAGCAGTAGGGTAAGTTAATTCAATGCCAAACTCCTCACGTATGTCTGCTTGGATTTTCTTCGGTCTATAAAGTCGACTCGCAGATGCAAACTTATTTTTTATAAATTTGCCAATAATCCGAGACTTTGCTTGTCGATGACCATCACGCAATCGATCTAATTGGCACACGTGACTTGAATCAATTCTGCGCACAATAAAATGTTTCCTTGCATCTGTCGACACTGTACGTAATCGCCATCGACATCTATCATCATCACATTTGATCTCAAAACGATCTTTTGTCGACCTTGACACTTTAAAGCTCCAATTACCTTTAAGTGCTACCATACTAATAGCTTGGTGAAGTTCGTCTTTGCTATCAAACAACTTTCCTACAAACACATCGTCAATTCCACTACTCGAATTCTTATCTGAAATGCCCAAGTCTGATGGTGGTATTAGAGGCATAAACGCAAAGGGGTTTTCCGCTTCACAAAAATCTATTCTTCTAGCTTCAACATTTAGGGAGCTTGTCGAAACATAACAACATCCGCCTTCTGCTAAATCATCCCCTTCTAAATTATCAACATTTCTAACATCATCATAGTCCCTTTCCACATCCCCAACATTTTCAATGTCATTACAAGCGTAATGTGTATAGGCTGGGTCTTCATTAAAGGGTATAGGAGAAACATTGTAATACTCGTTCGTTGTGTTTGCAGGAACCACTGCTGGAACTGATAGAGATGTATGACTCACTTGGTTGCTACCGCTAGCTGACATAAAATGAGCATGAATTGATGGTGGATTTTGATTGAGGGGCTATACATTTTCTTCATAAACAAGAGCTCTAGGATCCACTGTTACACATAAAAGACAGTACGATCTTCTATTGGCGCTTAAAAAAAACCGAACATCATTGTCATTTCTAATCTCAATAGGCTTTAGGTTATACCTCGTTGCATCAATTTTGATTTTCAAAGTCACCTTACACTTCACATTGTCGACTCCCAAGGTATAACATATTGCATTTAAAAGATCTTCAAAATTAATATCTTTCGGAACCGAAATTCCAAAATTACTATAATCAACATAACTTTCTTCCCCGTCACAAGAACTCTCCCACTTTCCTTCAAAACAAATAACTATCGCATCACACTCCATATGACCTGAAAAAACAAAAAGAAAATTAAGAAAAGTTCACAAATGAAAAAATTAGTAAAATATTTTAAAAAGATAAAATATTTTAAAATAAAAAAATGTGCATCGCGGGGGCACATCTCAAGCCCGAGATGTGCCCCCGCGATGCGCACATAGTGCACACCGCGGGGCCGTGGCGCGAACAATATGCGCATCTCGGGGCACATCTCGGGCCCGAGATGTGCCCCGCGACGGCGGCAGTAGCGACCGCCGTCTGGTTTTCGCCAAACACACTCTAAAACTTATTTTTGGCCGGATTTCAACACCGTTTATACCATTATAACTCATTTAGTTCGTTAATAACAACTACTTTTAACTTCAAATGTAAATTTATCTAATTTCTAACAAAGTTTAGAAAATTTACCAGAGTTATTTCTTTGATTTGATTCAAAGCGATCCTCAGCAACACTTTTGATTTTTACAATAGCAACTTCAAAAATATTCAGTTTGTTCAATATATCTTTAAAATTTTTTCAAAAAAGAAAGAAGTTATAAATTTGATATAAGGATAAATGTGTCCAAAAATAAGTTATTTGGTTAATAAAATATAATCATTTTATATTTGATTAAAAAAATAATAAAATAATTAAAAAGTTATTTGTGAACTTTTCCCTTAGATATTTGTTGACAAATTTTATGAATAAAATAATAAAACAAAAATGGTGAGCGGAGATGTAGGGCTAGGGTAGCATTATTGGAGGAGGAATAAGAATATTGTTTCGTGAAGCACTTATTTATCTCAAACTGCGTGTTCCTCTAATCTTTCTTTTTTATTACTCAGTTATTCAAAAACAAGTCCCAATCTAAAAGTTAAAGATGAGATTGAGAGGAATAATGCTTACAGTTTTGATAAGCTGAGAAGAGATAACGAGAGCTTAGATATTTTTAGTTTATTTTTTATACTGTTTTTTATTATTTTTTTAATGAATGAT
The DNA here is from genome assembly GCA_946807835.1 of Ailanthus altissimus. Taxonomy (NCBI): domain Eukaryota; kingdom Viridiplantae; phylum Streptophyta; class Magnoliopsida; order Sapindales; family Simaroubaceae; genus Ailanthus; species Ailanthus altissimus. The sequence continues at coordinate 27,977,732 of OX327691.1, read as the reverse complement.
AGATTATATATAAGTTCTGAACTTTTTAAATAGAATTTTTGTAAATAGGATTATTAAAAGTAATTTTTTTTAAAAATTATTAATTAATTGATTGTGAATTGAAATAATTGTATTATATTGTTTAGTTATATATTATTAAAAATATTTATTTATTATGAAATTTTAAAATGACACTTAATAAAATTTAATATAAATTTAAATTTATTATATATATTTTTAATTTTAATTTTTTAAAATACAAGAATCAAGTAAAATTAATACATAGTAGTCATGAAAAAATTAATATAAATTTATTGTATTTGTTACAAAATTTAAAAAGAAAATAATACTTATTTTTATAAATAAAATAAAACAATCAACAAAAAATTTAATAGTTCTTGTAAAAATATAATGGTGGTAGAAATATAACAACATTATGGTTTTTAAGAAACTATTAAAAATATATAAGTTGAATATGATTTATTTTTATTAAAGATACTGTTAAAATAGAAACAATCAAACAAGCAATAAACTCAAAGTATATAGTGCAATTCAAGCAATTAAGAAATCTAGAGAGAAAAGATAAAAGAATAACACAGAATTTACATGATTTAGTAACTTGCTTATGTCCACCGCGGATCAATATCAAACTCTCTTATTATTTAATCACAAGACACTAACAAAAGTATGCATTTTACAAGAAAGAATTCACTCTCTCTTGTAACCTAGGGGTTTCTCTAGTTAAAAATTACAAAGAATGCTATAATTACATAGATGTGTTTACAAGCCAACAAATGACCTTTGTATTAGTTTTAGGACGACCTAAGTTATCCCTAAACGTGTGTGAATTATTTTTAAGAGACCTAAAATAAGTAGGAGACGAAACAAACCAAAACAAAATGAGAAACTGCTTCCCGAACCGGGCTAGGCTCTTGGCGCCACAACTCTCATTTACTATCTAGGGCACCACAGCACTCATACATGGCACTACTTTCTTCTTTCGTCCTCCTTTTATGTCCATCTTGCTTCCTTGTATATCTAACGCATTTGACTTGCTCTCTAAATTATGTCTCAATTTTTAATTAACTTTATCACAAAATCCCCTTATTAATTCAAAATCATCCATAAAAAGACTCTCGATCTTTAATATTCGCATCTTCGATCACCCTTACAAAATAGTAAATCTAGTTAAGTCTTTGCATATGATGAAAGACATATCTTTGTTAGAATAACCTCACCACTTTAGATAATGTCTCGAATGTAATAGAACTGCACATCAGTATGTTTAAACATCTCGTGAAACATTTAATGTTTGCTTAAGTGTATAGCACTCTGACTTTTACAATAAATACCGGTGTTCACATATTCAGTAGTCATTACCTCCGTGTATATGCCTTTCAACAACACGGCGTCCTTAATAGCTTCTCCAACAGCTATGTGCTCCGCCTATGCAGTAGATAATGCAACCACATGTTGTAGAAATGATCTCTAGCACATACTACACCCAAACAATGTGAATACATAACCCGTCAATAATATTCTCTTGTCCAGATCACCTACATAATTTGAGTCTATGTATCCTCTTACCATTACGCTGCTGTCTTCATCTCTTTTATACATAAAACCGTGATTCAACTGTTGTGTGATATGGTGTGTGATGTGTATAATTTCAAAAATTAAATACGCAACGGAAGTATTCATATATATTAAACAATATGTAACATATTCAATCATGTATGATCATTCAAGTACATATATATATCTCATATATATATATTTCATGCATGATATAAAATGAATAACAAATAAATAACCTACCCGGATATGAAGGTAGCTTTACAAATCTTCAAGAACTCCAAGCTTCAATTTTGTTGAGCTCACCTTGAAGTGTTCCCTTGCACAATTCTAGTTCACAACTAAATTCGATGGGATTGTGAAGCTAGAATGGAAGCCTTTAATAAAGAAAAATGATTGTTTTAACACTTAAAACAATTTGTCCTTATGATTACTACCAAGAGATGAGAAGAATTTGGTGTTTTCTATAGTTCTTTACAACTCTATATGTTGTAGCTTGGTAAGCCTTTGCATTTTCTCTCAACACTTTGAGAAAAACACTTAGGAAAAGCTCTCAATTCTCTCTCTTTTCTCCTAGAACGAATTTCACTCTATCTTGCACACATTGAACTCTTTCAATTCTTTCTTAAGTGCAAAGAATGATTTCTCTTAGTGCTCCACCACCACTTAACCATGTTTGCCATTACAAACATTAATCTATCATATTTTTCACTCACCAATTTGATTCAACCAATTGAATCAATTTCTAGAGAGTAAATGGCATTTAATCAATGTTAAGTGGTTTTACCACTTCCTTAGTGCATCATTTAAGAATTACAAAGTGGTAAACTTTCCTTATTATTAATAACAAGTGCATTCTCCATTAGTAAATGGTGTTTGCCACTTATTCCAATTAATAATAATAATTTGATTAATATATAAAATATTAATAATTCAAAACTATTTTGATTATTTACATTTACCATATATGTATTTACCAAGCAAGGTAAATAGGTAAATACATGGTAAATAATTTATGGAGCAAGATTATGTCACTTGTCAATTTCTTATTGGTTAACAACTCTTGTAAACCAATAATGTGTTTTACCTTCAATTATTGACAAGTGAATAATAAAAGGAACTTAGAAACATTTTTCATTTTGCTGAAAATTGTTGGATTAATTATTCAATCCAATTCGCCGCCCCAGTGCACAACGAGTACACTTCATATTGTGAGACTCTCTAGGTTTATGCCCGATTTGTCATATGAAACTATTTCACACGTCCGTGAACAATGTCCCACACACATATTACAGATATTACAAAACGGCGCATTAGACCATACAAGTTGAGGTTATAACATATTCGTATAATCCTTCCATCATAAATATCCTAGAAGAGCGGAGATATAGATCAACACCGTCAAGTCTCCATGTGCTCAACCATAAACTTATCTCTAGATTTGTATTTCAATAAATAATATCCGTAAACACTTTCACGATATTATTTTCCCAAGAAATTCTTGGATGTCTGCTTATGGCCATAAGACTTTCTGAAATACAATCTTAGAGTTACATGATATTTTACTCACCCAATTGAGTTGATGGATCCCATATCTGTACACACCGGACTCCATGAGCATCGGACCATACCCAGCGACACCCAGCGGTCAGACCATGAAAGGTATCTGACATGTGTGGAACCAAAGTATGATGGATCACTCACAAGTCCACCGTGGCACTCAGGTCTAAGGACCACGAATACTACTCAACTCGAAAGATCCTCCATTGACGGCTTTATGGGATGTCTATTGGAGATCTTTGTGAGTCTGTTCAATATTCAGTCCTTACTGAATACTTGTATCTCTATACGAGTTTCCACTAAACTCATGGTCTGCTAAGACTAACCATCTGGACTATCTAGATATAGACATACACTGATCTATATATATATTAAGATCTTCACTAGCAGACCCGCATTAGTGAAGGTAGATCAGGAACATTAAATTTAAGAACATATTTGCATAACAACATTTCTTAGCACCATTTGCAACTCATTGCAACTATGTCATTATTAATATATTCTTAGGTCTTTGTCCCATTTCAGACAAGGCTCTAACTCTTTAGATTTTACTAACTCTTAGTTCTGATCTAAACTCCTTTAGATCAGATCTGAACTCGTTCAGATCATACAATGTCTAAAACGTTACAAGCATCTTACCATATTTATAAATAAAATAATTAGTGATATATTGAAATCATAAATGTATAAACATAAAGCAAATATTTATACATAAAAGGGATGGCACGTAAGCACAAATCCCAACATCAACATCCTCTTGAGATATCTAAAAATTTACTTCACTGCAAGCTAGTGATCTTTATCTAGATTTGCCATGTATATACTCACAACACTCACAACCTGTGCTATGTCTGGTCTTGTACAAATCATTGCATATATAATGTTCCACAATGCTTGCATATGGTACTTTACTCATCTACAGTTTCTCCTATTCGAATGTTGGTTATTGTGCTACTGACAATTTGAAATGAATAGTCGAATGAGTAGAAACAATATTTGAATTGGACATACCAAACTTCTCTAAAATCTTAAGTGTATATCGCTATTGAGATAAAAAAATAGCATATATTTTTTTCCTCATAATATCAATACTCAATATCCTTTTTGCTGCTCCTAAATCTTTCATCTCAAACTCGTCACTCAACTGCCTTTTGAGTTTCTTTATTTCTTTCATGTTCTTACATGCGATCAACATATTATTGACGTATAGAAGTAAATACATCATTTCACTACTTAAGCTCTTAAAGTACACACATCTGTCGTACTTGCTTCTACTAAAGCCACAAGCCATCATAAAATCATCACATCTCTTATGCCACTGTCTATGTAATTGCTTTAACCCACGTAATGACTTCTTAAGTAAACAATCATGATCCTTTTTTTCAGGTTCTATAAACCCTTACTGTTGTGTCATGTAAATCGCCTCTAGAAGATCTCTATGCAGAAAAGCTATCTTTACATTTATCTGCTCTAGATGTAAATCAAGGTTTGTAAATATGGCTAACAAAATTCTAATATATGTGTGCTGAACAACTGAAAAGAATATCTCATGAAAGTCTACTATATTTCTCTGAGTAAAACCTTGTGCAACTAACCCAACATTGAATCTAGTAGGCTCTATCCCTGGTATCCTCTCATTAACCTTATAAACCCACTTACACACCACTACTTTCTTTTGAGGTCTCTCCACCAACTTCCAAGTATCATTTTTCTTAAGAGAACTAATCTCTTCTTCCATGGCCTGCCACCATTCATTTTTATTTTCACTATTCATAACATCACTATATATTTTAAACTCACCAAATTTAAGAGTATAAGTAGAGTTAAAGGCGTGAGTAACTAAATTTGCTTATGCATACCTCATTGGTGAGTTAATCGTTCTCCTTAGCCTGTCTTTGACTAGCTGGTACTCTTTAAGTTCCATCTTAGGAGTCCTGATCTTTCCTTGGGTGGACTTTGAGGAACTCGTAAATGTTCTTGGTTCATCTTCAAGGATCTCTTTGTTGAAGTGCTGATCTGGTGGCATATTAGATCTTCAAGCTCCACTTCAACCTCTATTGACTTTGATGCTAAGTTTTCCTTGAACATAGGTTCTTCCTTCTCATTTTCTTGGGAGGCTTTCAACATTATCGACTCATTAAACGTCGCGATATAACTTATAATACTTCTTGGTGGGGTCAACTCTCTACACCACACCTTGTATCTTTTTACTTCTTTGGGATACCCTATGAATACTCTCTTGATAGCTATAAGTTTCAACTTCCCCTTTTTCACGTAAACAAAGGCAGGGCAATCAAAAATTCTAAACTGGACATATTTAGGAGGGTTGCCAGACAATTTCTCTTCTGACTCTTGAAGTTTATTGCTAAGGAGAGACTTCTATTAATAAAGCAAGCTACAGTCATCATAGTTTCTCCGTAAAACGCCTTTGACAACTTCGTATTAGTAAGCATGCATCTAACCCTTTAAAGTAGAGTTTTATTTATCCTCTCAACTACGTCATTCTGTTGTGGTGTTGATCTCTTTGTTTTATACCTTGTAATCCCATCAAACTTTTTATTGCAAAACCCGATGCCATTGTTAGTTCTTAGCCTTTTAGCTCTATTGCTAGTCTAATTCGCAACCAAAGTCTTCCAAGTCTCAAATGTATCAAACACTTGATCCTTACTCTTTAATACATAAACTCATAGCTTCTTTAAAGTCATCAATCAAATAAAGAAAATACCTAGCACCACCATGAGTAGTTTTTTGAGCTGGTCCTCAAAGATTCGAGTGTATGTAGTCAATAGCCCTCTTTATGTTCGCCATTACTAAACCTCACTTATATACTTTTTCAAGCACACAATGTTCATAAAACTCTAATGGTTGGACCCTATCCTCGCCAAATGCCTTTTGACTAAATAACTCATTTATGTTTCTCTCACCAAGATATGCTAGTGTAAGATGTCACAACTTAGTTTGCATATTCTCATAATCTACAAAGAATAATACATAACAACTTAGAACTTCACCCTTTAGCACATAAACACTTTTATGCTTTTTCTCTCTCATTACCACTATGAAACCTTTTAATACTCTTAAAATCCCTCATTTGATCTTGATGGAACACCCCTCATTCGATTCTGATGGAACACTTATTCTGATCTAAAATACATAGTGAGACCAAGTTTTTTTTAAGGTTAGGAACATACCTAACTTTTGTCAACTCTCTCACTTACCCATCATATAACCTAAATTTAATAACACCAATTCTTATCACTTGACAAGTGGCATCATTATCCATTAACACAATACCATCACTAATGGCCTATAAATTTATAAACCAAGATTTGTGTAGGCACTAAAACTTACTCTCTCTTGTAAATTAGGAGTTTCTCTCACTAAAAATTATAAATAATGTATTATCACATACATGTATTTACAAGCCAATAGAGAGTCTATTTATTAGCTTTAGGAACCTAGGTTATTCTTAAATGTGTGAGAATTATTTTAGGGAGACTTAAAATAAGTAAGAGACGAAACAAACCAAAACAAAATAAAAAACTGTTACTTACACCAAGTGCCGCGACACTGGATGATCTCAGGGCGCTAGGACCCTGGTGTCGCGATGCTCACTTATTGTCTGAGGCGCCGCAGCACCTACGTCTGGCATCACTTTCTCTTTTTGCACCCGTCTTACTCTCAAAATCCTTCCTTCGACATCTTACTTTTTTAACACATTCAACGCACTTGGCTTGCTCTTTAAATTATATCTCAATGATTTTTAATCAACTTTCTCTCAGATACACTATAAAATTAAGAATTATTATTAGCATATGTGTGATATTGTATAAATATAAAATAGGTTAAAAAAACTCATACTCCCGACAACTTAAATTTGAGTTTTGACAAATAGAGATAAGATAACATTTTTAATGTTTAATTTTTTTAATTATAATTAAATATTATACATTTTTAAAAATATATATAATATTAAAAAAACTCTTTCAACAAGTAAAAAAAATATAAAAAAAAACTGTGCATAAATTACTTTAAAGCAACTTGTTTTATTTTTGTAGTTTTTTTAGTGAGTATAATACTTTAGAACAACTTGTTTTATTCTGGTAGTTTTTTAATTCTTTAATCACATGTCTACGTTAACCTTAATTTTTTAATATTTTAATTAGATAAATTCTAAATTACTAATCTAATATTTTAAATATTATCCACTTACTCCTCATATTTTATATTACTAAAAAACACTCATTACTAATATAAAGATTTTATTTAATACTAATTATTATTGTGCTTTTACTAATCTACTCCCACATTATTATTTTTTATAAATGATTAATGTAATTTTAAAAAAATAATACTAAAATAACTAAAATATTTAAAATCATAACATCTATATATATATATATATTACTATGGAATGATGAATACTTCAATTATTTTATTTTTATTTTTTTCTTGTTTTGTATATTATATTTTTATTAATATTAATAATTTTTAATTTATTAATTTTTTATGCTCATTAAAAAGAATAAATATCTTACAACTCTTTCAAAACGTAACTACTTAAAAATAATAAAAATATAAAATTGTAATATATTTATTTTTTCTGAAAATGTATTAAGATTCTTGTCATTAAAAAAGTCATTAATAAAATTTAATATTTAAACAATTATTTTTTTAAATAAATTAGTATTAATGTATTAAAAAATATTAATATTAATAAAAAATAATATACAAAAAATAAAAATAAAATAACCAAAGTATTCATTCTTCTATGATAATATAAATATGTTCTGATTTTAATTATTTTAACATTATTTAAAAAAAAATTACATTACTAATTTATGAAAAATATAATGTAAGGATAGATTAATAAAATTTATGAAAAATATAATGTGATGGTAGATTAGTAAAAATATAATAAATAGTTAGTGTTAAATGAAATTTTTGTAATAGTAAAAATTTGTTAGATAATATAAAATATAAGAGAGTAAATGAATAATGCTTGAAACATAATTTATTATTTCCCTTTTAATTATTTAATCTACGAGCTCTAATTTTACTGCTGCTGTCTCTTTCGTGCCAATCCCACTTCGCATTCTTCTTCAATCTTCAACAATCACAAGATGTTCTCAAACCATAATAATAATTATTATTATTCTTCTTCAATCTTCAACAATCACAAGATGTTCTCAAACCATAATAATAATTATTATTATTCTTCTTCAATCTTCAATATTCACAATAGCATCTATATCTTCACCCAACCACGAAATTCCACTTCTCTCCCTCCTTAAATATTTCTGCAAATTCATAGACCAACTTTTTATTTTCTTTTTTTAAATGATTTTTTTAGCAAACCTTCTATAATTCTGAATCAGCGGACTTAACAAGCCCCCTTTTCAGGAAGGTTTTATAAAGCTTTCCAATCAATTGGCAATGGGGGTTTAGATATTATTTTTTAAAGATCAATTTTTTTTTTATCATTTAAACTTGCCGTTTAAATTTCTCATCGGATTTAATCTATTCAAACCTAACACATCCTTATGTATTTATCTTTACCTGGTGAGATGCCAATCGTACTTACCTACTAATTACATACAGTAACTATAAATTGGTTAATGTAATAATTGGAGTTGGTAAAATTTGTTGGTTTATAGAAAAATTTAGGTATAAAATAATAAAACAAAAAAGGTGAGTGGGAGATATGGGGGCTAGGGTAGCATTGTTGGAACGATAATAATGATCTTTTGTAATGAGTGCTCAACAGATTATTCAAAAGCCAAAAAGGAAAAAAAGCGTACAAAAACGATTATTGTGCTCCAAAAATTAATAATCCTTTATAATGAGTAGTCCACATGTTATTCAAATAAAATAAATGAATAAAAAGCATTACAAAAAAGATTATTGTGCTCCATATAAAATATTGAGTAACCGTTTTGTGTTCGAAAAAAATATCTTAACAATATTTAAAATGATTTTAATTTAAATTTTGGAAATTCAAAAAAAAAAAAAAATTTCCAATTTGTTGTAACTGTGCACAGGTTACAATATTACGTAATTAGTAGATACGTATAAATAAGTTGTTGGACTTTGAATGATTCGTAAAGTGGACCATTAGAACTTGACACAGACGGCTTAACTACTGCCATTATCTGCACCATATTTTCTTTAATGTATTGAAGAAAACGTTATTGGCTGAGACTTGAACTTGGTGTGGTGGCGCAGTATTTATTATTGTCACGAGATAACTTTTGAATCCCCTTCATATAAATTCTAGAAAAGATTAATGTATTGAAGAAAAGATGGACAACTCCTATAATGAAAATCGACAAGACCAATTCATTAAGGAAGAGATGGACCACTCACTCCTACAATGAGAATTTATATTTTTCTCTTTTTATCTTTTTTCTGATTGCAATCTTTTCTTTTTCTGACACATCATCGGACGGCTGAGACTTAGAATTTGGTGTGGTGGCACAATATTTATTATTCCCACAAGATACACTTTTGAAGCCCCTCCATCCAAATCTTCGGTAAGATTTGTGCACTGAAGGAAACATGGGCACCTGCTATCATGGAAAACAAGACCAGTCCATTAAAGAAGAGATGGAACACTCACTCTTGTAATGGGAATTTATATTTTTATCCTTTTTCTGAAAGCAAACTTTTCCTTTTTTAACACATTTTCTATTTTATTATTTTCTTCATCAATCGTCAGCAAATATGCCACTGCCGGGGGGAATTATTCGCTTTCCCTATTTCTCCTCTATAACAAGCAATCAAGCTACAAGGGAAAGACTCAAGTGAAGCTGGGAGTGCCGTTGACTTGTTAGACTTTTTGAAATGGCTAACTGCATTCCCACTATTGATCTCTCACCTTTCTTCACAGAAGGTGATCAAGATGGCAAAAACAAAGCCATCGAATTGATTACAGAAGCTTGCTCTCAATATGGTTTCTTCCAAATTGTGAATCACGGGGTTCCCCCGGAACTGTTGAGCCGAGCCCTGGAGCTTGCTAAGACACTTCACGGATACTCAAATGAGGAGAAACGCAAGTTTATTCATGGGTCTGATGGCCATCTTCCTGCTGGCTACTTCAAGATTCCTGAACACACCCCGGACAAGAATGGATATGATCTTCTGTTTTCTCCAGTTACTGCATCTAGCCTCAATGCCTACCCTCAAGACCCACCCGATTTCAAGTATGTTTTTGAACTCTTTACGTCATTAACTAGAGTAGCAATTGTCTTAGTACAAATTAGACATAGTGATATTAAATGATTCTACTCGTAATTATTTTTTCATTTTATAGGGAGGTATTAGAAGATATATTTTCCAGATTGAAGAAGACAAGCTTGCTTATGGAGAGTATTTTAAACGAGTGCTTAGGTCTTCCTCCAAATTTCTTGAAAGAATACAATAATGATAGGAGTAGTGATTTCATGGTAGCTGCGCACTATCCCCCGGCGACAGAGAATGAACATAATGGACTAATTGAACATGAAGATGGGAATTGTTTCACCTTTGTGTTCCAAAATGACGCTGGAGGACTAGAATTTAAGAAGAATAGTGAGTGGATCCCGGCAACTCCTGCCCAAGACAAACTTCTGTTCATTATAGGCGATATTATTCAGGTAAAAATTCATCCTTCTATTCGTACGATCACCTCATTTTCCTTATCCTAGTTTCGTTGAAAATGATCAGGTATCATTGGGCTTTCTGAAATCTTGAGTTTATATCACCTTTGGTATCTTTCAAATAATGGCCCATTTCAGGTGAATTTGACTAATAATGGGCAAAACTTGAGAAGAGTAAATTGGCGAGGTGATAATGCCTAACTCTATCAAAATAACTAAGATTATGTTTTTCACATTGTCTTATGGAATCTTAACTTCCTTGAAATTAAGCTGGACAATCAAATTATTTTATCAGGTCATTAATTTCAATTATAAGCTAAAAATTGTTTACTTAAACCATTTGTCTAATATATTGTTCATTTTTCCCTGGGACGTTTGGAGAAGGTATTGAGCAACAAAAAATTCAAGAGTTCAACTCACCGAGTGGTGAGGCCTAAAGAAAAAGACCGATTCTCGTATATATTCTTCTATAGTTTGCAAGAAGACAAGTGGGTAGAACCACTGCCGCAATTCACTAAAGAGATTGGAAAGCCACCAAAGTACGGAGGATTCTTATACAAGGATTATCGGACAATGAAAATGAAAAACAAGACGCGTCTATCTGCTAGCAATTAATACCTAGTGTGAAAACCATGCCATTTGTTATTAGATATGTTGTGTTGTTTGTTGTGTAAGGATAACACATCTACTTGCTAGACCTAAAGGTTGTTTCTTTTGCTTTGGTTGTAAGAATTGTTTATTTCTCTTCTTTAGAAAAGTTTATTCTTCTATTTGAGTTAATACCCCTTTACCGTAAGAGTAGTGGTCACACATTTATTAGTGTGCAATTTTATCTTTAGCTCCCAAATTCTCTAATTTTTTTTATCATAAGTATTTCTTATTGTATCCTTGATGCCTTTCTTTAATGGATTCAATTTCTTTCCGTAAGAAAATTGATAAAAAAATTATTGATTTATGATTTGGAGAATAAGTCAAGTGCGTTAAGTACACAAGAATTAAAGACGGAAGCAAAAGGAGGGGAAAGACTCAAGTAGCGGTGCCCAAGCATGGGCGTTAGGTTGTGGGCTCTGCAGCACCAGGTACTCAGTGCCAAGGGCTGGGCGCCGTAGAGCCTAGCACGATGAGTTGTTTCCCATTTTATTTAACCTTGTTTTGTCTCTCACTTATTTCAAAACTCTTTAATACGACTTTCATACGTTTAGGGTAAACTTAGGTCATCCTAAAGTCTATATAAAAGCTTTCTATTGACTTGTAAGCACATCTTTATGAGAAGACACAAATCTTTGTGATTAAAGTGAGATCTTTGTGATCAAATATACTTTGTGATTCTTAGTGTAAGAAAATTCTTTGGTTGCAAGAGAGGATAATTACTTTATGAGTCTTTTTTATAAAAAGTATACTTTGTAAGTGCTTTGAGATTTAATAATAAGAATGTGATCTTGATCCACCGTGAACGTAAGCAAGTTACCGAACCACGTAAATTCTATGTATTCTTCTTCTACCTTTCTCACTCTAGTTTCTTTTTTGCTTATTTTTGCATTATATTACTTAGGTTATATTGCGTTTCTGAGTGCTTTCACTTCAACAAACTAGTATCATAGTTAGGTTTTAAGCAAATATGGCCATACCCAAGTATAAGGTAGAGAAATTCAACAGGACAAATGACTTCAATTTGTGAAAGATGAAAGTTAAAGCATTGTTGGTGAGTCAATGGTTAGGCTCGGCATTAAAGGAGACTGTAGCTCCATCTAATGAAGAAGAGAAGACACTAGAGTCATCTAAAGCCAAAGTAAAAAGAATGGGCAATCAAGAAACAGTTCACAGTACAATCGTTTTATCGTTGAGCGATGTAGTACTGATGGAAGTAGTAGGTGAGACGACGGCGATTGATTTTTGAAAGAAGCTAGACTCCCTTTTTAGTCATGATGAGATATGTCCTTACAATTATAAGATATATTAGAGGGATGTCGGATTCTGACAAAAATCTTTTGATGTTTAAATTAATTTAAAATTCTATTTTTTAATATAGTAAAAAAATAATTGAATAATTTACTTGCATTCAAAAAAAAAAATACTCTAGAGATAATTTATTAGAGTTTTTGCATAGTATGAGTAGTCCCCCCTTTAATATTTGAATTTATCAATTATAGATTTTTAGAAGGTAATTCTTGATAAATAATTATAAGTAGTTAGAATTTGATGTGATATAATTGCCCAAATTATGGAATAAACAACTACCATTTATTGGTGTTGATCTTGTACCTTACTTCTCTTGTTTTAAGCATAAATTTATAACTGCTTTGTTGTGTCAATGACATAACCCAGATTGATATATAATTTTGTACAATCAAATGAGAATAACTATCTTAGCTAATAAATGAAAATGGCATAATGGGCAACATATGAGAATGATGTCATAGTCATGGTATTCTGTCATCAAATGAGAATGACATAATTTCCTTGGCTTAGTATCATTGACAAGAATGACATAATTAACTTTGTTTAGTGCTAATGGATGAGGACAACATTATTGTCTTAACTTTGTTTAGTGCTAATGGATGAGGACAACATTATTGTCTTTACTTTTGATATTATTGAATGACAACGACATTGTTGCCTTGATTTGATTTTTAAATGAGACGACAACGATTGATTTTTTAAATTGTCTCATGGGTACAGTTACAAATCCACCACAAATTTATTGGTTTGTTAAATGTTAATGATTTTTATAACGGGTTGTTATCTTTTCTTGACTATGCAGTGGAAACACAATTCATCCTACTTCTAGCACGATAAATTATTGTTTCTGTTTCAACTGTTGATCAACTGATTGATCAATTATAGTCTTTTATTCCTCTGTCTAATCCAATATTGTATCAGTTAAATTGGTCTACTCACGACAGTGGGAAGAAGCGCAAAATAGACTTAAATCTCACTCCGTAGCCTCTATTGTTATTTTGTTGCTGCTATTGTTGTTGTTGTTGTTTTTCTTTTTAATAAAAGTTGTTTCAATTGATGTCTTCAATACTCTCCTTTTTTATATTTTAACATTGAGAAAATTATCTCAATTTGCTCTATGACATGTAAATTATCATTATAAGATATTCAACATCATTCTTACTATGCATATTAGTCACAACTGAAAAAAAATCATAGATGGTAATATTAATATTCACAAAAGTGTCATTATCTACAATATAAACAATCTTAGCAGCTCTTAGATAATGTGTCATCTTCTCAAAATCATACAAAAATTTAAGTAAGATGTCAAACATTTATACAACAAAGTTACTAATATAATCCTAAGGATTTGGCATCTGCTCGGTTCCCTTGACTGGACACCTAAAAGTCTACAGAATCATATATTAGCTCTGATACCACTAAAAGTTGTCACTCCCCAGATCTAAAAGATCTGACACACGACATAACTTACATTCATTCAATAATGTGAACTCATAAATAATATTGCATACAATTTTAAACTTTAATTCAACATAGAAATCCTTAGCAAGTTGTTAGTAAGTTCAATGCTAAAATCAACCCATAACCTAAAATATAAACATAACTATTTATTGACAATATTTAACAATTCATTTCAAATTTTCAGAATTATAACAATTGAATTATGACTGGGGCAATTAGTAAATCGGAGATACACAGAGTTTTCTCAGAGATTAACACTCTACTATGTCACTAATAGCAAATTTATTACCGAAATCCCAGAATATATTTATTACAAATTCTTACTTAAAATTAACCTATGACCATACTTAGTGAAACATAAACTAAATACAACCAAACCTAATAAAATAACACATAAGTATTTATTCAATAGGGACAAATCATATATCTTAAATTATGTGTACACAAATGAAACACTTAGCAACCTAGCAACTTAGGGAACCAAATGGATAGCAGAAGCCTTGCTAAATCTGCTAAGCACACATGTACCTTATTTACCTGAAATCATCATAAACTATAATGAGTATAAAACTCAGTAAGTTTACTAGTTTTTCATATATCAAATATAAATATATATATATATATATGTACACAATGCATGTGTATGATATACTGTGATAAATCAAAATCATAATCTTATCAAATTATATGTCAGGTAAACGCTTACACATTCTTTCAAAATATATAATCGAAATATCATCACTCAACTACTACTTAGTATGACTTTTATATCACATATCACATAACGAGCCAAATGTCACTCGTAGGTGACATACCGTATGAGAGGAATAGTAAAATTGATGTTTAAATTACACATATATAATGCTCATGCCCGAAGGTAAGAGTCAAACCCTCACCCTGATCATTGGTGAGTCCTCTCACATACACCAATACGCCACCACACGAATGTGATGACTCAATCTTCTTTTAGGTACCAATAGGATCCTCCCTACATACAGAACACATAACATATACCAATCCTAGAGGAAAGGCCATACATAAAGGCTCCATAAATTGCATAAGGTGCCTACTAAGTAAATAGTGAGTTCAAGCATCCTCAAAACACAAAACGTATCTCATGAAAAATTTCCACTTCAAAAGCTTTCTTTGTTAAACACATTTCATTTTGAAAGCTCACTTTTATAAACACATGTATGTCCATGCTCAATGTCAATGCTCACATTCATAAACATATATCTTTCACATTTAGTATCAAATATACTTTGGCATAATATAAACATATTTTTAAGCACATTTATAAAATTATAAATAGACAATTACTATGCTTATTGTGATTTCAGTAAAAGTTTAGTATACTTACCTCTTAGAACTTTCGGCTACAAGACTTAATTCTCCTTAACCTATCAATAGAGATTAATCCTTTCATAAGCCTCAACATTCACACAAAACACTTTAAATAACTTACAAAATTACACATATTGCATTCATCATATCAAATTAGTCTAATTATTTAGTTTCTCAAAACTTGTCATTCTGACCACTTACACGTAACAAAATTTTCTTATACATCAAATGATGTCTAATTGCTCCAGAATCAGAATATATCTTTCTTAACTCATATATCCTCCTTATGTATGAATATTATATCATAATACCTACACAATCCATTTCATAAACACCATCAAATCTAAACTATTATTCTGGCAAGATCAAGATATTTAATGAACAGTATTCAGTCTCTCAATTTTATAAAATCATATACTAAATCAAAAATTATAAAAATATCACAGAATTACTCGACACATATTTCAATCCATGATAAATAATTCACTTCAAAATCCCTGAAAAAAATATTTTAAAACTATTTTATTTCATAACTTTAAAAATTTGTTAATCAAATACTGTAATGAGCTGACACTTTTTAGAAAATCATAACAATTTAACCACATTGATCTAAATTTCCAATTCTGAGTATATCATATTAGACATATAAACTTATCATATTCCATAAATTTGTAATTTTTGAAGATCATTCAGTAGATCAAAAATTATTTGTCATTATATCATACTGTTAAAACAGGCAATTTCTAAAATTTTAGGATCATTTTGGTAAATTTACTACAAATTCAATTTTTAGAATTTTCAATCGATTCAAAGTCTCAAATGATTCTAAACATGTCTAATTGTATATACTCAAAATTCAAAATCAGAATCGAAGCACAACAATTTATAAAATTTTCAGATGAAGAGACTATCATATAGAAATTCTGCAATTCATCATGATTTATCAAGCTATTTACATAAATCATAATCAATTCTCACAATATCTTACAAAATTCATATCAATTCCTCAATTGTACATATTTTCAAAAATCAAAACTTATAGGAATTAACTTAATTAAGACCAATAAATTAAGAAATAGTTATGATATACCTCTTAAAACTCTAAATTTCAATTTCTTCTTCTTCTCTTTCTCTCTCCTCTATTTCTCTCTCTAAAGGGGTGGATCGACCCAAAAATGAGTAAATTAGGGTTTAAAATATGTATTTTTATACTAAGAGGCTAACTTTTCGTATTTACTCATTAACTCCTAAAACTTTTAAAGTATTACAATTTGGTCCCTAAAATAAATCTAAAGTCTTGCAAATAAACCCAATATTAATAATATGTCCTTAATCTATAAAAGCAATACTAATAACAATACATAAATCAAGTATCACCCACATACAAATAAAATATGTATATTTATATATATATATAAATATTTATTCTTACCGATTGTGGATAACTGATTATTACAATATATATTATTTCTTTCTATAACAATTATAATTATAAAATTATATAACATATTTAATGTAAATAATATATACATATATATTTATATAAATATGCAACATGTAAATAACATAAAATCATATTATAAATAAATATAAAACATGTACTGATATCATAAGTTATCATAAAATCCATTTTTTTACTGTTGTTTATATATAATGTGATATTACAAAGTATAACATATACTACATATATACTAACTAGTAGTGTCACACGGTGGAATTACTATATCACTCAAGTAAAGCTACTAAATTGGTCTCACACGATTTTAGAGTAATTAAACTATTAAAAAAAAAACATATCTTGTGATTTAAAATTCACTATTATATAATATTGTAAAATTATAATTATTTTAAATTAAATATTTTATAATTAATATATAAAATTATTTTCCTAAAAAATAATATATATATATATATATATATATATATATATGAATATCCCCTCACACAATTACCCCCGTAATCTTATTGTTACGGAGTAGTTTCTAATCTTGACAACCAATCCATCATTAAAACTTTTTTTTGCTGTGTTAACACACTACAAGAACCTAATTAACTGTTACTGTCATCCACGTATTATATTATATGTATCAACTTATTTAACGCATGATATTCGTTTTTTTTTTATTTTATGATTCAAACGTTTCAATTTTTTCTTTACTTAAAAATCTCAGAAATTGATTAAGCCAATAAATATATCTACCACTTTTCAAACTCCATACTTGATTTGGACACGGGTATATACTATTAATCCCCCTATTAAATTTGTTTACTATTAAAAATTTCTCTTAGTGTTTGATGATATTTAAAAATTTTATGTTATTATAACTATAATAGTATAAATTAATTTTAAAATGATATAATAGGTTTTTTACTTAAAAAGCAATAATTACGTTTATACAATACTAAGTAATAAAAATATACCATATAAACAATAAAATTAGTATACTTATATTATTAAATAATTAATAAAAATAACACGAGATTTTATTATATTATAAATTATTATTTAAAATACATGTCTTGTTAAAATGCAGATATTCAATATTAGTTATCATATTAATATAACAAATAAAAAAATCATTAATTATTGTATAATATAAATTTACTGTTTACTTAATAGTATTTAACTTTAAAATTATGTTATATTGTGTTAATTTTATTATTTATATAGTACATTTTTACTCTTTAGTATTGTACAAATGCAATTGTTACTTTTTTAAATAAAAAATTATTATACCCTCTAAAGTTAATTATACTATTACAATTATAAAGATAGTAAGGATTTTGGATATTATTAAACACTTGAACGATTTTTGTTAGTTAGAGAGTGTATTAGGGAGGTAAATGATAAATTTTCTTTGGACAAATATAATATGCAATCAACAAGTAAGACAATTTTATTAATTAACATAACTCATTATGCAATTAATATTTAGCGTGAAATCAATGCCATCGTTATTGAATATTATGTTTCATCTGTAATTTCTTGAAAATTTCAGAATAAAATAAATGCTTGTGTGTTTTGATTACTCAATGTTTAATTTATTGCTTTGTGGTTAATTATGATGTAAGAATATTGATTAAAAATTATTGAAATATGATTTGGGGATCAAGTCAAGTGCGTAGGGTGCGCACGGATCGAAGACGGACACGAAAAGAGGCGAAAACCGAAGAAGGGCACGCATCACGCGCCAGCGCCGCGGCGCTGAACGCGGGAACAGTGTCCCGAAATTATGAAACTTTCTAATTTCGTCTCCCACTTGCTCTAGGACTCCCTAATACGACTCCCACACATATAGGGAATACGTAGGACGTTCCAAGGCCTATATAAAGGCTATCAATTGGCTTGTAAATAATACAGAGAGTGAACTTGACAACCTTTGTGATCAAGTTAGTAAGATCTTTGTGATCTTATAGAGATCTTGGTGATCACCAATAATCTTAGTGATTATTCTTAGTGGTTCTTTGTGCGAAAAAATTCCTAGAGAGTAAGAGAGAGTATTCTTTGTGATCTTTCTTGTAATAGGCATACTTTGTGGTTGCCTTGTGATTCAGAATAAGAGAAGAGTGTGATCTTGATCCGCCGTGGACGTAGGCAAGTTGCCGAACCACGTAATTCTTTGTGTGTTCTTCTTCTACCCTTTCTCTCTTTTATTTCTTAATAACTTGTTCTGCATTATTATATTACTTGGGTGAATTATTTAGCTCGTTTGTGTGCTTCCGCTTCAACATATGAAAAGATTGAAGAACAAATGGAATGGTGGTTAAGTTACTTTCAGTTATGTAGGGTTAGAGAATTTTATCATAAATGACAATATTTACCTTAACTTCACCTTGATGTCGGGCAATGCTACAAATTTATATCCACCAAACTATATATTTGGTTCTCTAAAATTATCTAGATAATAATAAATAAAAAAATTGCAACTCAAATTATGAATCTTTACTATATGTTTCATAATGATGTTAATGAATATAAATGTATGTCACCGGCATCATGTGACTTAACTAAATTTTATGAATTCTACTATATTTGGGGAGGAAATTTTTTAAAAAAATAAATAAAGATGAGTCTAACAACCCAGTGAATGATTAAAAATATATGTGTATATATATAATATCTTTCTATACTAGTTATAATTATTAAATTATATAACATATTTAGTGTAAATAATATATGTATATTTGTATAGATATGCAACTTATAAATAACATAAAATTATGTCGTAAATAAACATAAAACATGTACTAATATCATAAGTTGTCATAAAATATGTTCCAAAGTTGTTATACATAATGAGATTTAAAAAAGTATAATACATACTTATTGAAAATAATTACACTAAATTAGTATCCAAGAAAAATTCAATCTCATCTAGTGGAGTCACGTATAAATGAAGTGAAAATCTAGTCTCATTTTGTGGAATTACTGTATTGCTCGAGTAAGGCAACAAAATTAAAGGAAGAAAACATATCTAATAGTTTAAAATTATTATTTATAATATCGTGAAAGTATGATTATTTTAAATTAAATATTTATATATTTAAAATAAAATTAGTGTACTAAAAATATTATATATATATATATATATATATACATGAATATCCACTCACATAATACATAACACTAAAACTTGCATTCTTTAAATAATTGCCCTTAATCTTATTGTTATATAATTTCTAAATCTTTGTCAGTAACAATAAACTCTTGGTAAAGGTAATCTATCTCGAAGTTGTTTACCTCCTCATCGCTCTTAGAAGGCTTGGAGTCTTCTTTCCCATCTCTCCCTCAAAGACCTCCTCTTCTTCGCCTTTAAGGCCATCTTCTTCACTCTCAACATCTTTTGAGTCCGCGGACTCGACCACTTCAATGGGCGCATTCTTTTCCCCCTGATCTCTTATCTCGACACAATAGCCTCGGGTAATGCTCCTTAGATGAAACTTAAGGTTTCCCTACAAGAAGTTGAATCTTCCTCAAACTGGTTAGCTCGACTATTCTTTCTAATTTAAGTGATCTCCTCATCCTCTACATCATTGAGGTCTGGAATGATATTTGCAATAGCACAGTTCTCTATGTTATACGATCTTATTTGACTATGAGCTGACATTTTATGACTAAAAAGACTTTGCAATTTTGGAGAAGTCAAACATTCTAATTCAAAAATAATCAATAATAAAAAATTTCAAAAATACTCAAGCACAAATATAAAATCAAAAGTACATTATTTTAAGCTATAAACTAAAACATAATACCAAAAGCATGGAAGTAACTTAAGCAAACTAATATATACTCTACCAATAACTTTTAAATTAGGTGGAAGGTATTTGGCAAAATAAATTTTGGTTTTTGGTAGAAAAAATACAATTGAGGGGAAGACGTTACAGTTGGTTGTTGGAAAGTAATTAAAAATTGTTGAATTGGTGATTCAAAATTATGTGTTGATTGATATTGAATCAAGGACCAATTCGGAACAAATTTGAAGTTGAAACGAAGCTGAAAAAATAGTCGAAAGGGGTCGAAAACTCAATGGAATAATGCTCGAGAAGTGCAGAAAACAGGGGAAAAATTTTCAAGTGTGAACGCCGCGGCATTGGAAGGGATTGGCTAATGCCCTAGCGCTGGCCAAGGCATTGGCCGGGCGCCAGTTTCAGAATGGGCATAAGTTGCCCACACCGCGGCATTGGTTTAAGCGCCGCGGCACTCGTACTATTCTATATATACTCATTCTATTTTTAGGGTTTAAGAGAGAGAAAGTGAGAAAAAAGAGAAGGGGCCGAAATACAAAGAAAATACATTGTTCAAGTGTGTATTTTGATCAATTGAGCTCCAAATCTTTCACTTGAAATCCTTGTAATCTCAAGAATCAATAAAGAGGCTCGGATCCTTGATCCACCGTAGATATAGGCGTATTTAACTGAACCACGTATACTTTGTGTTGTGGTATATTGGTATTTTCTGCTATTTCTACGTATTATCTATGTGATTGATCTTCTAATTCGTTGGGTTGCTTCATACTTGTGATATATTGTGGTGTATTGCAATATATTGATGTGATTGGGTGTTTAACTATCAAATTCGATATTGGAGCTTAGTGTTTTATTTCTTAATACGTATATGCTGAGTATTGCTTTTGCTTAAACAGTCTGATAATTGCTATTGTGTTCGTAATTGTCTTTGTGCAATTGATAATGGATTAATAGTACTAGAATTGTTTGTATTTAGTGTTCTAAGTGAGGGTTTATACACCAACAAAAACAAATGGACATTGATCAGAATCAGCGGCCACAATAAGAGAATAATTGTTGTAGTAAATTTAAGAGCTCTCTCTCTCTAGAATGCAAATGAGTTCTTTCTTTTTTGAATAGCAAAATGAGTAAAAGTGCTAAAATAACCCAAGAGTCTTGCATTTATAGTATGGTTTAGGAGTCAATCTAAGCTATTGAAATAATTGAATGATTTTGCATTTTAAAACGTCTCTTCAGCTGGCAGATGCAAACGTTATGGCTCAACAAGCTTATTGGACCGTCTATATATAGAGAGACACCAACTATTTTAGGGGTTGGGGAAAAAAATGTAAATCGGAATGTACCATCAAACCGATTTTCGATTCGAATTAGATTTTCAGTTGGAGTGTATGAAAGAGAAAACTGAACCGATGAGCAGCGGAAAAATTTTGAAGCATGAACACGCGGTGAAATTTAACAGTCTGTTGAAAATATTATCATGTGACATAAAAACCCAAAATTAGAAAAACACAACACGACTCACGGTCAGTGCAAACCCTTCTCAGCTCTCACCAGCCGATAGCCGTATTTCAACTTTGAAGTTTGAAGACAGCATCCCACCAGGCATTAGTAGCTCCCCTTGCCCTTTTTGCGGCTCGTCACCATTGCCGCTCACCTCTCCTCGCCAGCATCAACTACCCATCACCGATCGCTCGACTTGTCATCACCGGTCCCTTCTTAACGAAGGTCTCCTCTATCCGATCGCCGCTCTCAGAGACGCTGGACTGTCTCCACCCCCCACTAGCCGGTGTCCACCGCCGTTCAACACTATTAAGTAACTTTAGACTTATATTGCAATTTTCTATTAAAAATATACGTTAAAATTCAAATAAAATTAGTAACTACTGGGCCTGAAAGAAGTATAAAATGAAAAAGTAAAATGGTTTGGAAATAATTTTTAAAACAAATCCTAAAAATGCCCCAAAATAATAGCACATTAATACCCCAATTTCTGTTTAATAAAAAAATAGCCCAATTTCTGTAGCCCGTATCAATTTATTTGAGACATTTCTTAAATTCTGCTTAAACATTAATATATTTCATGATTCACATCAACCACTTTTTTTTATATTTTTTTAATTATTAATATTTGAAGTTGGGTTATTAAAATCAACAAAATTAAGTTCGTTATGGTATAACTTGATTATCCAAAACATGTTCAATTGTTATCTTTTTTCTAACATTGGTTTCTGAGAGGAGCTTTTCGATTAAGCAGATTGGATCTCAAAAACAGTGTCCTGTCCCAGAAATTTTAAAGCAATAAACTGGCTTTCGAAGCAAAATTTAATAGATAGTCCGGCGTGGAGAAAAAAAGTAAAACAAACGTAACTGGCCGACTTGGGTTGTTTTTTTACAAACTGAAACAGAATTACAAAACAAGACCACACTTCTGTGCCAGCGTTGCACATGAGATAAATAAATTATATTATCCGTAAGGTTAAGAACCACAGCACCTATTGAAGAAGGAGATTCCTATCTACATAACAAATGGACAATTCAAAAATCACCGTCATATATAAAGCAACTTATATTTTTCAACAATTATAGAACAACTTGTATTTTATCTTTATTAGAGAATTTGATTCAGAGTTAAAGCTGAATCAGGATCATATTTTTTAACAATTAGACTTGCTTCAACATTTTTAATTAATCAAAAAGAACATAGGCGGTAAAGACGCGGACTAATTGACCCTGCTGGAATTAAGCCCAAGAAATTTTTAAATTTGTTATAAATTAAAAATACTAATAATCAAGTAAAAATAAGTCTTTTAGATAAAATTACACTTTCTACAAAAGCATTTTAGCTATCATAATTCTAAAAAGAATTTTAGCTCGCATGGTGCAGTATTTCGGTGAAGAAAATGATCCATTTTGATGCAAGTAACATTTTAATGTCGGTTCGGGGGAAGTAGAGCTAATAATATTTGAGAGGACTGGTTTGTACTTGGGGGGTGTCATTTATGCTTGCTTGTGTTGTAGGTCGATTGGACATAACTAAGATTGTAGGATAACATATCCATCGTGCAATTATGAACTTTACGACGTAAATAGTTTTTATAATCACATGCGAAGGAATTTTAAGAAAAATAAAAAAGTAACTTAAATATTTATAAAGATAAAATAAAATTAGTAATAATAAATAATAGACAAGAAGTTACATTAATAAGTCAAAAAAGTAAAAAATATTTAAAACAACAAAAATTTATAGATATGCATAGAGAAATAATAAAAATAAGAGTACTAAGTCAAGTAAGAGAATGATAAGATATTAAAATTTATTTATACTTATTTGATAATAAATTTTACTATTATGAGCAAGCTTAAATAACAAATGCTGAAGTAGACCTTCAAAATAAAATAGTAGTAGTAATATGCGTACCTAATATAGATATAGACATAGATGAATTTTGTAAATATATAAACCTTAGGGTAAACCAAATGGTATAAAATAAATGCAAAATATAAAAATATTAGGATTAAAATATTCTTTTTAGGAAAACTTTATAATAAATATCATAAAGATTTAAATTTGAAAGCAAAAATATTATAAAATGTTTTAAAAGTCAATATATTAATACGATAGTGCCTGAAAAATTAACTCATAGTGAATTAGAAGGATTAGAATGGAAGCTACCAACTTTAGAAAATGAATAATAATAGAAATGCCTTAAACAAGTCATATATACATTGATAGGAATAATCAAGTCTTACAAAGATTTAGTAATTACAGAAATATAGGAAGTATAGAAGAAGAAGATGAAGAAATAATAATAAATCTAGCATATATAGAAACACTAATAGATAAAATCAAAACATTCAAATTATAGAACAAATATTTAATGAACCTTCTAAATACTTTTAAAAAAATATCTTTGAAGAAATGTATAATAATTTAAACTTTACAGATGAAGATATAGATAAATATTAATAGACGAATTAGATTTTTCACTTTTTCAATTAGAAGAAATTTATTATATAGAACATGAAGTATATGTAGGAGAAGAAGATAAAAAAAACCTGAAATATGAGAAAGCAGTACCAGAACCAATAACAGAAACATTTAATATAAAAAATAATTAGAAAAAGAGGAATACTTGATAGCAAATAAAAATATACAAAAGCAGAAAGAGTTTTTAAAGCTAAAACTAAATAAAAAATTTGGAAAACCTTACCAGAAGCTAAAGATGTATTAGTGTTAAACCTGCAGGGACATAAACCAGGAGATTGGAAATAGGTATTTCATGAATGAGAATGTAATTTATTAAGACACTCAATAGAAGCATTAGCAATAATAACAGTCCCAACTTATAAACTCATTTATTGAAAAAGTACTATATGATTTAATGAAAAATAAATACTTAGAATGGAGACAATAGGTGAAAAATAATAATAAAATAGAATTAGATAATTTTGACACTAGTATTACTATAATAAGTTTTATTTATTTAATAAGCAAGCTAGTATTAGGAGTAGGAATAGATGAAAAAGATGCCGTTATAAAGCAAATCAAAACTATAAGAAACTTAGAACAATTAAAAATATGTGATTTACAATGCTTTGATCACTATGCTAATATATTTTATAAATATTAGAGTCAAATAGGGAAACCTTTTGATCAATAATTGTTAATAAAGTTTTGTAAATAAATTACCAAGAAAAATAAGAGAAAATTTGCATAATGATTTAATAAATTGGTTTCAATCAAAAAGATTGGAAATAGTTAATTACTATACAACATTGCTACCTGTAATAAAAAACGTTAGAGGAAGAATTAAAGAATATTGCGAGAAAGAAAAGCATAGGCAATAAATTAAGCAACAATTCAGTAAAATGTGTATAGAAATGAATGGAGTACCAACTCTAGGTTATAATAAAAGCTAGAAAAAAATACAAAAAGCATGTAAAATAATATAAATTTTTTTTTTTAAATTCATAAATAATAAAAATAGGGTTAAGAAAGCCCTTAAAAGGGGGAAAAGAGTATATAAAATAAATAAAAATTGTAAATGTTACTTATGTGAAAAGATAAGACATATTAAAACTAATTTCCCACAAAGCAAAAATAGAGCTAATTTATTAGATTGTGATCTAGAAATAGAGCAAGAAAACTTAGAAGAAATATATAATATAAAAGAAATTTTTGAGAATGATAGTATTTATATAAGTAATAGTAGTCAAGAAGAACAATTAACAGAAAGTAGCTATAAAGATTATGAAGTAAATATGTTAGAAACTTACATCTCATTTTTTTGGTTAAAATTGTTCATATTGTAATAAAAAAAAGTTGAATTAGGATATTATGATAATATTACTAAAAAACATTTGCTGTAAATTTTGTTATAATAATCTAGAAAATAATCAGGATACAAATATAGAAGTTAATAGACCATGAAGTGAATTGATCAATATAGACATAGAACTATTGTTTAAGGAACAAATTATACAAACAAAAGTAATAATAGATACATGAGCTAATAAATGTGTCATACATGAAAGTTTAGTACCTAAACAATGTAGAAATAAGTTAAAAACACCTATAAATATTAGACAATTTAATGGTGATCTAATACAAATAACAGAATGTGTCAATAATATACCAATTAGAATTAATGGAAAAGTACATACTTTACCACAAACCTTTATTACTAGTAAAACTAGTGGATACAAATTCATTCTAGGATTAAATTTTATTTTAAAAAATAATGAAAGCATTATGATCACTCCTAATGGAGTTAATTTCTTTAAGAAATTAACTTTTGTACAGCCAAAATATGAAAGTAACATAGTTCCTTTTGAAAAGAAAATAGCCACTATAAAAAAGAATATAGATATAGAATTTTTTGATTCACTAATATATGAAAACTTAGAAATACTAGATGAAGAAGAAATAGATCAATATCTAGAAGAAATATTAAATATAGAAAAAGATATAAAATGTACAGAATGTGAAAATTGGCCTAAAGAAATAAAACAAAAAAATTGAAGAATTAGAAAAATTAGAATAATAGGTAATAATCCAATAAGAACAGATAATAAAGAGAATACAAAATAGAAATCATAAACCCAAATATAATAATAAAGACACAAGATTTAGCATATAGCCTAAAAGATAAAAACGAATTCGACATGCATATAAACAAACTACTAAAACTAGGAATAATAAGAAAAAGTACAAGCAGACATAGAAGCCCAATATTTATTATTAATAATTATAGTGAACAAAAAAGAGGAAAAAGTATAATGATAATAAATTATAAAAGATTAAATGATAACACCTTAGATAATAGTTATAAAATTTCTAACAAAGATGAATTAATAAATTGCATACAGAAAGTTACATATTTTTAAAATTCGATAATAAGAGTGATTTTTGGCAAATTAGGCTACAAAAAGAATTTATTCCTTGGACAACTTTTAGTTATTCAGAAGAACATTTTAAATGGTTAGTAATGCTTTTTAGATTAAAAAATACACCTAAAGTATTTCAAGAAAGAATGGATAAAGTACTTAAGCCATCTTTAAAATTTTGTATAATTTATATTAATTATGTTATTGTATATAGTCAAAATAAATTCATGCATACACTATATATTAATAAAATATTAGACTATTTTAAGTAAAATAAAATAATAATGTCTAAAAAGAAAGTAGAATTATTTAAGTAAAAAATAGAATTTTAAGATTAATAATGGATAAAAAAATAGAATTACAGGCTCATATTGAAACAAAAATCTTAGAATTTCTTAATAAAATAGAAGATACCAAAGAACTTCAAAAATTTCTAGGATTATTAAATTATAGTAAAATTGATACCTAATCTAAGTAAATTAATTAGACCATTATATAATAAATCGAGTAAAAGTGGACAAAAATATTTTAATATTGAAGATATAAAACTTATACAAAAGCTAAAATAAATAGTTAAAAATCTTAAGCCTTTAGTTTTACCTATAGATAATTATTATAAAATCATACAAACATATGCAAGTAGTAAAGGATGGGCTAGAATCTTATTACAAAAACCCAAGAAAGAAAGCCCAAAAGAAGATGAAGAAATACATATGTATACTAGTGGAAAGTTTATTAAAACTAAGGAAGAAAATCTAGTATAGAATTAGAAATTTTAAGTATTATAAATTTCTTAAATTCTTTTCATTTATATATACAAAATAATTCTTTTACAATTAGAACAGATTACAATAATATAATTGAATTCTACAAAAAATCTCAAAAGAAAAATTTTGAAAAGAAGAATTCATTTATAAGTAAATATATATATATATATATTTCTTAGAAGTAATAACAGGAAGAGAATATAAAACAAATTTTGAGCATATTTTAAGAAAAGATAATAATTTAGCCAATCTTTTTTTTAGACTAATAACTTCTTGATGTTCTTTATGCAGGAATGGAAAGCACTAGAATACAAAAGTTTAAGTTTGGACATTTCAGTTTAAATAATTATCCCAATATTTCATTTGAATCCCTAATATAAGTCAAGCATAGCCTAATTGAAGAACAGAAAACTTTATTAAATAATAATAGTTCTTTAGAAATGATAAAAATGATTTTGTAGATTCATTAAAAGTTTTAAGTTACTTTTTGGTAGAAAAGAATAGCTTTTTCTATTATATAGTTTTTTGAGCAAGAAAAATTGGAATCTATTCAAATTGACAAGAGACATTTTGTCAAATTGAAGGATTTCAAGACTTTATATACAAAGGTTTTTATAATTATGAAGAAGCAGAAAAATCTTTAAAACAATTCTTAGATAATAAAGTAGGAGAAGAACCCATTTTAATTTTTAATAACTTTTTTTTATATAGTAAAAGTCAAATTTAGCCTCTTTAAATAATTTTATAAGTTTTAATAAAACTAATTATCTTTTAAAACAAAAAATGTCTGACTTTCAAAAAGAGTTTGAAAAATTAAAATTACAGCTATCTACTCTACAAGTAGAAAAGGCTGAGTTAAAACAAAGACTACAGCTTACAAAGCATGAAGAAAAATAAGTAGAAGATAAATCCTATAGTAACATAGAAAAGAAATTTTATAAATTAAAAGAATATGGACCATCTACAGAAATTGTGCCAAAAATTATATAAAAGACTAATGTAACTTTGATGCAGGAAAAAAGCTAGAGAAATTTGGAAAAGACTAGAAGCGATCCCGCCAAACATTCAATAGAATATTCTGGAATTAGTTGAAGAAAAAACTATAAAGAGATTTATAAAAAAAAATACAAGAATTCCTTTACTCAACTCAAGAACTGCTAGAATGGATGACAACATTAATTGTCAAAAAGACCATTTCTAATAATAAGATATGGTTTAAATTCACGTAGTTCAGATTCATCTTGATAAATTTCCTATAAAGTTCAACATTCCTAACATTGCAGATGATACAAGCATTAGAGAATTATTTTATTATGGACTCATTAATAACTTTAGTGCTTTTATTATAAAAATTGGATTCCTCCTAGACAAACTTCAGCAAGCTATAAGATTATATGGAGGAAGGCATAGATTTGTTCTTAATATTAAAACAATACCTTATGAATGGACGATCAGGTATGATAGATGACCTATGATCATCTCCGCTTACCATTACATTGTTATTGTACCATATGACTAAAATGTGTGAGTTTGTAACTGAAAGATCAAGCTCTAAGCTTGGAGATTTTTCATGTTAATATCTACACAGATACAGAGCTCAGAAGTACTATGATTGCATTAACTTCAGCAGACCAAGGCTCGTTGAACAAACACCTCATATGTCTATTTTTCTACGAACTGCAAATAAACAATAAATGCGATAACTAATAC
The DNA here is from genome assembly GCA_946807835.1 of Ailanthus altissimus. Classification (NCBI taxonomy): domain Eukaryota; kingdom Viridiplantae; phylum Streptophyta; class Magnoliopsida; order Sapindales; family Simaroubaceae; genus Ailanthus; species Ailanthus altissimus. Next base: position 27,948,103 of record OX327691.1, on the reverse strand, counting down.
ATTTGATCTACCTCAGTGCAAACATAGATAGTTATTTTTTAGAGATCTAAAAATAGGGAGAGTTAAAGCAACAGTGTATTGAAAATTGTACTAATGATTACAAAATGGATGACGAAACATACTACAATCTCAATACAATATAACAAAAAGATAAATGAAGCTGGTAGAAGCTAGTAGAAGTCAAAAGAAGACAAGGAAGTCAAAAAAAAATAAAGAAGTTAATAAAGTTAAAAAGTAGTTGAAAAGTAAAATATTTAAGAGTATTAGTTGTAACAGTAAAAGTATTAATGAGTTATTAGTTGTAATTCAGAAGTCTAGTTAGAATAGAAAAAAGACTCAGTTACAAAAACTATTGTAAGCCTCCTTTAAAAAGCATGAACTTGTATGAGTTTGTAAAATCTTGAAAAAAGCATAATAAAAGAAAGTTTATTTTAAAACAATCTCTCTCAACATCTTATAGGCATAAAGATAATAAAGAAGAAGGATCTTTCTTTCAAGTAAATTTTTTTTTTACCTTACTTAATTTTTATTTCATATTTCGAAGTTAAAGAAATTTGTCTATACAATGAAAGTATAAATTTTTTGTTTAAAAATCATTTACAAAAGGTGATTCTTGATATTAAAAGTCAACGAATGATTGTTTTTAATTAACTATAAGAACTAAGTAGAATTTCAGTTCTTAAAAATATTTATGATTTTACAAAAAAAAGAGATTTTTCGTTAGCCTAATTTACCGAATATGTGTTTAATAAAAGGCTTTAAAGCGTGATTAAGAAATTTTTTGTAAAGTCCATGTCTTTTAGAATAACTCAATAAGTTTGAAAGGCCATTTTAATTACAAAACTTTACCTGCTCATTCTCTTAGCGAATTAACTAACCGCGACCACCATGTGGTGATAACTAAAAGCTTTCTGCTTTCATGTATGTTCTCTTGATGGAAATCTACCATTTACTCCTTATTAGAGTATCAACTAGTAAAAACTCCTTTAATATTTATTAATATTTAAAACTCTTTTGTTGTTATAATTGTAATAATATAAATCAACTTTAAAGAGATATAATAATTTTTATAATTAAAAAATCAATAATTACATTTATCTAGTATTAGACAATAATAATTTACTATGTACATAATAACATTAACACTGTATAATATAGTTTTAAATAGTTAAATAATACTGTATAATAGTAAATTTATATTGTGATACAATTAATAACTTTTTTATATTTGTTAGATTAATATAATGATTGATCTTGATATCTATATTTTAACAAAAATAAAGAGATATGCATTAAATAATGATTTATAATATAATGAAGTCTCATATTATTCTTATTAGTTATTTGATAGTACAAGTATACTGATTTTACTATTTATATAGTATATTTTTTATTATTTAATACTATCAGACGTAATTGTTATCTATTTGAAACTCCTTTGTGGTTATAATTGTAATAATATATAAATTAACTTTAGAGTGATATAAAAAAATTATTTAAAAAGTAAATAATTATGTTTATGTAGTATTAAACAACAATAATTTATTGTATAACAATAAAATTAATATTGTGTAACATAGTTCTAAATAGTTAAATAATACTGTATAAACAATAAATTTACACTATGCTATAATTAATGACTTTTTATGTTCGTTAGATGGATATAATGACTGATTGAATATCTTTATTTTTTTTTAAAAATATTTGTATTAAATAATAATTTATGATATTGTGAGTCTCATATTATTCTTATTAATTATTTAGTATAAGTATATTGATTTTACTATTTATATAGTGTATTTTTTATTATTTGTTATTGTATAGATGTAATTGTTTTTGTTTTAAATAAAAAGACTGTTACATCCTCTAAAGTTAATTTATACTATTACAATTCTAACAATAAAATAATTTTTAGGTATTATCAAATATTAAAGACATTTTAATAATTAACAAATTTAATAGGGAGTAATAGCATTTTTCCTCTCTTGATCATTCAACTCAATACATACACATATCTAAAAGGTCATTTTATATATTATTTTCTAATAAACAATTAAAAAAATTCAAATGATGCATCATTTGCATACTCTTTTTTGGAAATGAGAGAATTGTTGTAATTCATTTTTCTCAGTGTAAACCAGTGACAAAAGACAACTAATTTGAGCGTTTTAGAAATTATATAGGCTTAGTTATATTTGGGTATATATATTTATAAAATTTTTGGGTCCAGTTCTCAGTTGGAAAACCCGACCGTGTCATGAAAGAGCCCGTCCGTGGTATTGCATCAGCTGTTTTATACTAGTTTTAGAATTAATATTGGTGTCAGTTTAATTCATTATTACTACTTTCAAAAGTTTTATTAAAACCATCTAGCTTTGGCATGTAAGTGTTACTTGTCTTCGACAATTTTATTCGAAAAATAATTGAAACCAAGAGCACAATCATACTTTTGTTCATCAACGCAGTCAACAACTGAACTCAATGATAAAATGTAAAATAAAACGAGGGTGTAGGGATATTTTTAGTCAACTCGGGTGCACAACAAAGATTGTTAATGTTAAAATATCAAACTTTAACTCTCTTTACCTTCATAAATCAATTCGAAGGTAAAAATAAAAATGTGACTAAGTAAAAAATAAAGAAAAATATGAGTGCCTACCAAATAAATAATAGTGCATACTAAATGAATAAAAAATTCTACCAAATATATAAGAGTGACCATCAAATAAATAAAAGTTATAGCTTCTTATAAATAGAGAATAACCTCCTCAATTTTAATATAACCCTCTTTTTAGAATAACATTCTCTTCGCTGTCTATGTTTTGAGAGAAAAAATAGAATAACATTCTCTTCGCTGTCTATGTTTTGAGAGAAAAAATAAGAGATTGAGAAAAATGTAAGAATTTGTGCGTGTTGTGAGAAAATATGGAAGTGAGTGATGTATAAATACTTATTAAAGTGTTACGTATTAGTAAGTTTTGTATTAATATAAAAGTATTATCATTTGTGCTTCATTGTGTTTAAAGATTTGTATTAGAATAAGGTTGTTTCGGTTGTAAAATAATAATTAGGGTACGGTTTATATATACTATTTATACAAGTACTGTTTATATATATATGGTATTATTATTCTTACAATATTAAAGTTGTGGATCTTGAAATTCAACATTTGATATCATAACATACTAAAATTTGGTTTTCAATAATTAAAACATTCAGATATTTATTATAGCGGTAAATTTTGTGCACCTTTTAATTTATGTTAAGAGTTTAAATTTTGATAAAGGTCTTAAAATATTTATTCAAAGGTTCAAATTCTAGTAAAGAAAAATTTTATTTTTTTAATTATTAGGAGATAATTATTGTAATTCTGGTAACTATTGTACCTTTGTTATATTTTTTTAGATTTAAAATTTTTAATATAATATTTGTATTAAAAAAATATAATTTGTTAAATATTTTTTTTTATATTTTGCATTGACATTTGTTAACATGGCAAATTTGTGGTGATTACTTTGGGTTGGTCCAGATTGGCAAAGGCAATAAGAAGAGTTAACAGAAGGTAACCTTCAATGGCATATCCGCATTCATAAAGAGGCAAAGGATGTGGTCTCAGAAAGGGCAACACTGATCAACATATATGAGCTAAGTTAATATATCTCATCCACGTATTGGGAAAATTGGTCCACAAATGCCGTCATGTGTATAAGACAGCAAAACAGACTGCTGGCACCACGCAATTGGTTTCAGGTGTACACATATATTTGAACATGGTTCATGTCTCCTTACATTAGAATTTTAATTGGTATCATGAATTGAGAGAAGGGTCACTGTATCAGATCTCTTAAGTTATAAGAATAATGTTACACGCACACAGAGAGAGAGAGAGAGAGAGAGAGAGAGAGAGTAGTATGTGGCATGTGTTCATTTGTGACTGTCATGAGATATTATATTCGCCTAGTCATGAATTTAACAATATTGACCAGAAATTTTCTTTCTTATTGTCTAGATAATTATGTTTAATGTTGCATGAAAGGCATGGAGAGGACCACTACATGCATATATCTTGTTTGCACTACTACAAGTTTACTGGCCGACTTACTTAATTTGATGGGGTACTACATATATATTTTTGCATTTTTATATATATATATATATATATATTTGTATCTTATAATACAATGAAAATCAAAGTTTTTAAACAATTAATTAAATGAGAAAATTCAAATGAGACAGTAGAATAATATAAGGATTTCAAGGATCATTATTCTTTATAACTAGTGAACAAAAATTTGATAGAGATCACAGTGCAAATCCTAATTGAGGGTACCCTCTTATTGATCTTAGATAAACAATAACAGAAGGATTAAAAATTTGCGGGAGTGTAATGTTGGATATTTCATAAGACTTTTAAAATATATAAATATAAAAATTTGTGATTTATTATAAGACTGTCACCTTTTATATTAAATATGAAATAATACAATCGTTGGAGACACTACTTAATTTGAAAATAGTGATGGTTCATTTAGAATTATTGATCAAATTTAAATTTAATCTAACGGTCATAAATCAAGAAATGCATGTGGAGGATCATGTCCCAAATGAAAGGATATTTATGACTTATAAATATGTGTTAATATCAAAAAAATGTGTGCATAGGAAAAATGCATAAAAGAGTGCATAATATGCATATATTATGCATAAGAGTGTGAAAGATAGATCATAATGGTGCAAGAGATAGCACAAGTATATAAGAGATAGCACATTTATGCACAAAGTGGGAATATAATGTCAACAGAGTTATTCTAGAATTTTGTTTCATGAGAGTGCACTTATACAAAACCAAAGCCATTGAATGTTGAGGGTTAGACCACCGTACAATTTGATTGCACCAAGACAATGTTCTAGAGGGGTGAAAATCTATCCTTAAGTATAATGTAGTTTTACACACCTTAGCTTATTATATGTTATGTGCGTGATCTATATTTGTTAAGAATCCATCAACATTCCAAGATCTCCAACAATCTTAAGGATAGATCTTGTGCTTAATGGATGGAGAGATCTACAATAATAACAAGATGTGTTTATTCTTATTTTTTTTTTATTTGATTGCTCTAGACATGCATTTTATTATGCACGGTATATTATGATTTTCACTTCTTAATGCATTCAATTATATGCATATGAAAGGAATATATGATTTCATGAGACTCACTACAAAAGTCTATTATGCATAAAGTGATATATGTTGTTATTCATCATGAAAATTTGACATTTGAAGATTAATTCAATGTTAATAAATTAGACTTCTCAAGTCTTTATTATTATATATTTGATGATAAATTTTTTTTGACACTGAACAAGAGAAATTTTTTTTTTCTATTTGATGGCTTTAGACATGCATTTTGTCTTGCGGGACCAAAAGAGTGATGTCGTGGCACTAAAAGAATGACGTCGCAGCATTGATATTTGAATACCCTGCGTCGCTGTGCCAAAAGAGTGATGACGCGGTGCCAAACTTATATTATGTCATTGTATGATTTTGGCTTGACAAATTGGGGGTGCATCACTAATTTGTTTGGGTGTGTATTATTATCTCTAATATATTAAATTTATCCCATTAAAATGAACATGTTCGAATATTCAAAAGTTGCAATTGAATATCATAATGAGAAATATAGCTAATTACTAGTGTTTGACTATGAGATCCAAAATTTTATAAGGTTAGAGTAAATTTAGCCAATTAATGATTTTAAGTCGATGGGGAGTGGATTATGCCTAAAGCATAAGGTAAAAGTGATGGTCACCCTACATATCCCATGAAGTAGGTTCACGAGGGTAAAAATAAATTACTTGTTGTTTTATTATACTACCAATGATATATTATGAGTTCTTCCCAAAGGCTAGGTAGTATCTATTGTGAGATAAGATGAGTGGTATACTCTTAATAAACTCCATAGCCCGTTATCATATGATGGTGTGTTTAACTACATAACACACTTTATGAAAGCTCATCTATATAAATGTGAAATTAGGTCGATTCTTATAAGAGTTTAGGCAAGTATTTCTAGAGCACTCATTAATCCAGCAAGGCACAGGGCCATAAAGTACTAAAATCGCAGAACAACTCACTTAGAAAGAATTCAATATGGGTAGTTAGTCTTCTAACTTACACCAAAATGGCATTAGTTGATAGAAATCTCGTTTCACCAAGTTCCTGTGAGATATAATTAGTTGTCCAATGGTTAGTTCATAGTTTGGAAAGCATCAATTCATATACATTGATTTCTTATAAATATTTTATAGTATTTTGATTATATATTTTAAAAATCAAGAAGGATTGTTGGATATTTCATAAGCATTTCAAAATATACAAATATGAAAAATTGTGATCTTTCATAAGTTTGTATCCTTTCATATTAAATATAAAATAATACAACCATTGAAGACACCTTTTATTTAGAAAATTGTGATAGTTCATTTAGAATTATTGATCAATTTTAAATTTGATATAATGATTATAAATCAAGAGGTGCATATAGAGGGTTACATCCTAAATGAAAAGATACTTATTGCTTATAAATATGTGTAATACCAAAAAATGTGTGCAGAGAAAAATGCAAAAAAATAGTACATAATATACATATATTATGCATGGAGATGTGCAAAAGAAAGCACATTAATACACAAAGTGGGGATATAATATCAACAGAGTTGTTCTAGAGTTCTGTTTTATAAGAATGCACTCATACAAAACCAAAGTCATTAAATATTGGGCTTAGATTGCCATACAACCTGATTGCACCAGGATAATGTCCTAGAGGAACGAAAATTTATCCTTAAGTACAGTATACTCTTACATGCCTTAACTTACTATATGTTGTATGTGTGATCTATGTTTGTGAAACATCCATCAACATTCCAAGATCTCCAACATGCAATTGGCATCCAGTCTCTCTTTTAGGATTCAGTGACACCCACCTATACAAGGTAGGCTGAGGGGTTAAGAAAATGATTCTTCATTGTTCTTTATTTGTTAGGTTTTTTTCTTTATCTAAAACAATACTTTTTTTAATACCCTTAAAATAGGACATTTGCTAACTTAAGCATCAAAGGATTATCGTAAAAAAAGACGTGGCCTAACATTATTTTTTATTGCAGAAACTTATACAACTAAGTGTATTCAGAGTGGTCAATCCAACCCAATCATTGAGAGATTAAGCAATTGTTCCCAAAGATATAAATTTAACTCGTTGACTTAAAAGAATAAAGTCCAAAATTTAAGGTCAACAAAACGCTTTACATAATTAACTACAGTAGCAATTATTTGAGCACCAAATTTGACAAAGTGATATTAGACGATTCTACTCGTAATTATTTGTTGATTTTTCCTAGGAAAGTATTAAAAGATACATTTTCCCCCTCGAAAAATACAGACTTGCTTATAGAGAGCATTTTAAATATGTGCTTAGGTCTTCCTTCAATCTTCTTTGAAGAATACAAATACAATAATGATAGGAGCTAGGATTTCACGGTAGCATTGCACAACCTCCCAGTATAGAGAGATTAAAAATAATGGAATAACTGAATATGATGATGGGAATTGTATCACCTTTGTGTTCCAAGATGATCTGGAGGCCTAGAAGTTAACAAGAATGGTGAATGGATGATGGTAACTCTTGCTCAAGACAAGATTAATGTGGTCAATGTAGGCGATGTCATTCTGGTACAGAGAAAAAATCATCATTCTCTTCATCTGATCACCTCATTTTTCTTATCCTGATTTCATTGAAAATCATTAGGTAGCATAGGACTTTCTACAATCTTGAGTTTGTTTCGCCTTTTAGTCTTTCAAATAATGGCTTATATCTCGTTGAATTTGATTTATAATGGGCAAAAGCTGAGATATATAATTTACAGAGGTGCTAATGCCTAACTCTGTCAAAATAACTAAGAATGTGCTTTTCACATTGTATTATGAATTCCTAACTTCCTTAATAGTTAAGCTGAACCAAATTATTTTATCAAATCCTTTAAATCTCAAGCTAAGAATTGTTTACTTAAAATCACTTGTCTAATATATTAATCTTTTGGCCTTGGGACATTGAAGAAGGTACTGAACAACAATAAATTCAAGAGTGCAACTCACAAAGTGGTGAAGCTTAAAGAAGAAGGCCGATACTCATGCATTCTTTTATAATTTGTAAGGAGACAAATGGGTAAAACCCTTGCCACGGTTCACTCAAGAGATTGGATAGCCACCAAAGTACCAGAGGATTCCTATACAAAGATTACTAAGAATTGAGAATGAGGAACAAGACACATCGACCTTTCAGACCTTAAGCTGTGATTTACATAACCCATTATGTAATTAGAACCTAGTGTGAAAACAATACCATATTATTCAATATTATGTTTCTTCTGTAATTTTCTTGATAATATAGATTTCCATATTAAAATAAAGGCTTTGTGAGTATGTTTTGGTTATTCGGTGTTTAATTTATTGCTTTGGAGTTAATTATGAAAAGATTGAAGAACAAATGGAATAATGGTTAAGTTACTTAGGTAGGCTTGATACTTTTATAATAAATTATCATAAAAATAAAATTATTATACGGAGATTAATCAAAATATGAATGTAACTAATTTCGACCTTAAATGATCAAGTTAAATTTATTAGCTTCCCAATAACTAAACATAAAGGTTACTCGTTCAATTGGATGCATGTAATTAACTAATTTGGGGCTCTCGGACATGTCAATCTCCTCCGACCGGACTGCCTTAGGTGGTATTCATTTGAAATGGTGCAATTGTTGGCCAAGCATCAACATGACCAAATTGATGGCAAGTTGCGTAGTTGGGCTCATATTTGCCTGCCCACAGCAAATGGTAGAACCCGAAAATCGTGTCCCTTGATATCAACATTGATTTGTAAGTACCTTTCAAGCTTAAATTATTCTAATAGGTTAGGCCATCTTGATCGATCACAAGCTATTTTGCCCAATCATTTACATAAAGAACTGCACCTTTAAGAAGGTCATATCCACCAGGTCTAGCTCCTCTTGAGCTTCGTGTTGGACCTACGGGTTCTTAACCATTTCGGATATGACCATTCAACAGTGACAGAAACAGAGTCCGTGCCCGCAAGTAATCCTATAATTTTATATCTTCACTCAGCTCGTATTTTTCTTTGAGACTAAGCAATGTGTCCACAAAATGTTGTTTGACCAATATTTTTCATGCCTTTAGCCTTGTGCTCGTCAATAATAGCTCGAGTTAATCGATCCTTACGTGCTAAATGCTTGAAAAACGCCTCAATCTTGCAAAGCAACAAAATCCACCTTAGCCAACTACTAAGTGGTGTTCCAAGTTCGAATTCGTTCTCTGCGATTGCTCTAAATTCAAATCCTTGGCCGTTGCCGGTTGATACACTATCCTTGTGATGTTATTGAAGGCTGCCAAGCCTAAATATTTACAGAGGACCAAGCTTTTACCGTGATTATAAGGGTGTGTGCAGTTTTTGAAAATAGATGCAATCATGGCTCTAACTTCATCTTCTCTAATGGATCTAAGAGTTTCTATGCTTTTAGGTGAGAAGAATTCTAGGGTACATACTTTTCTAATTACCTTAACACAGTAGGCACCATAATCAGCCCATATAAGATCCTTACCATCTTTGGAAATGCCTGCTACTGATTTGTTTCTATACCTATTTGCCAACTGATGGTCATTGTCTTTGAGCACTTCCTTGGCCGATTCTGAATTTAAAACTAAAACATTTAACATTAAGCCAATCCAAACAGACATGATTGAACCATTAAGTGTTTGAAATGAACAAGATACAAAATGACATATATTGTTACCCTTAAACGGGTAATAAATTGTTAACATAGTGCCTTTGCTTTGCGTTAATCTTCAACACATATGCATGTTTCCTATTCGATGCTTGATTGTTCCCCTTATATTCTGAAAGCACGAACAGAGTGAATGTAACTAACGTGAACATATATTGGTTCAACAGAAAGTCAAAATACATTATGACTTTTACATAGAAGCTTAAATTTCTGGTATAATATCTTACTTTAGTATGATCTTAATTTCTTATGAGCTCGAATTTCATCCCTTATCACAGATTATAATTAATTGGCTAAATTATATATTCAAAGAGCTCATTGGACCATTTATATATAGAGAGAGACGCCATCTATTTTATGGGTGGGTAAAAGAAATTAAAAAAAAAAAATGGGACCGTACCATTGAACCGATTTTTTATTCTGTTTTTTCTATAAAAAAAAAAAAATCAGTTCAGATTTTCAGTTGGAGTGTTTGAAAGAAAAAATTGAACCAACGAGCGGGTGAAAATTTTTTAGTAAAAGACATTTGGAGCCATATTATAATGTATGTAATAATTTATTCTTTTAAAATTATTTATTTTTATAATTTTTTTATTAAATTTAATAAAATTATTTATTTTTTAATTTTTTTTTCTTATTGCAAATCAGTTTATTGACAATTTTTATTTTAATTTAAATTAAGAAAATATGTAATTTTATTAAATTTAACTGAAAAATTTATTAAAAAAAGAGTAAAATGAGTAAAATTATTATTTTTAATGTAATATGAGGTGTAAATATTTTTTTAAATTTTTTAAAAATAAACATGTGGCAAAATTTAATAAGCCGTTGAAAATATTATTGTGCGACTTAAAAACCCCAAAAATTATAAAAAAAACACAACACGTCTCACTCTCGGTGCAAACCCTTCTGACCAGCCGTATTTCAACTTCGAAGTATGAAGACAGCATCCCAGCAGGCACCAACAGCTGGCCTTGCCCTTTTTGCCAATCGCTGCGCCTCGCCAGCATTGACTAGCTATCACCGATCGCTCGACTCGCCATCGCCAGTCCCCTCTCCTTTGACCGATCGTCGCTCTCAAAGACGTTGGACCGTCCCCACCCGCCACTAGCCGATGTCCACTGCCATTGAACACTATTATCTTTAGACGTATATTGCAATATTCTATTAAAAATATACGTTAAAATTCAAATAAAAATAGGAACTGTTGGGCCTGGAAGAATTATAAAATGAAAAAGTGAAATGGCTGGAAAGAAATTAAAAAAATATATATCTCATAAAAGCCCCCAAAAAAATAGCACAGTAAAAGCCCAATTTCTGCAGCCCGGACCGAATATCCGAACAGAACCATCTCAATTCAGTTTTCAGTTTTAATTTTGAAAATTTAATCGGTTTGATTTGATTTTTAATTTTACTCAATAAAAATTAAATCAAACTACCCACCCCTAATCTAATTAAGGAAAACATTTCTTAAATTCTGCTTAACATTAATATATTTCATGATTCACATCAACCACTTTTTTTTATATTTTTTAATTATTAATATTTGAAGTTGGGTTATTAAAATCAACACAAATTAAGTTCATTATGATATAATTTGATTATCCAAAGCATGTTCAATTGTTATCTTTTTTAACATTGGTTTCTGAAAGGAGCTTTTCGATTAAGCAGATTGGATCTCAAAAACAGTGTCCTGTCCCTGAATTTTTAAAGCAATAAACTGGCTTTCAAAGCAAAATTTTAATCGATGGGTCTGGCGTGGAGAAAAAAACTAAAACAAATTTAAATGGCCGACTTGGGTTGTTTTTTTACAAGCCGAAACAGAACTACAAAACAAAACCACACTTCTGTGCCAGCGTTGCACATGAGAATTGAGATGGCATGTAGTTCATGTCGTCTTGACTCTTAATGTGACTCAGCTGCCGAATTTCTTCAAAAACATGACACGTGCAATTGTTTTGATTCTTGGTAAAGTTAAAAGATGCCAACACTGAATAAAGTCAAATGTAATATGGATCAATTTCGGTTGGTTGGTTTTAAAATTTATTTTTGAGTTTTGTGGATTTAGGATCGTAAAATGGTTTTTTTTTTTTTTTTGAATTCTGATTATGAAACGAAGTGGCATTTTAAAAAAGGACTCAAAATTGAATAAAAAGAAAAAGAAAAAGGGAGAGGAAAAGAGGTCGTCACATCATTCTTCGAATTGTACAGAACCTCGGAAATGAGCTGTTAAAATCTGTCTTGTTTTCAAATCATTTCCAAAGAAGACCAGTTAAGTACTTTTTAAAAAAATTATTATATTATATTATTAATAAAATTTATTAATATTATATCAAATAATATTAAAATTTAAGAATATCAAGACACCACATTACATTTATGTATTGACGTACACCTAAATCTTTATTCTTACAAATAAGATAAATAAATTATATTCATATTGATAAATTATTTTTAAGATTATGGACCACAATTCCTATCGAAAAATAGGAATTGCACTCTTATAATATATGGACAATTCAAAAGCCATTGTCATACAAAAGTCAATCCTCTACTAATAATTACAAAGGAACTCAACTAACCACCATCTTCATTTGGGCAAAACAATCCTTAAAAACCAAACAACTAAACAGGGAGTTGTTAGGCTGCTGCGAGTGTTGTGGCGTCAGACTGTTATGATTTGCTTACTTAGGAGTAGTGGCAGTGTTGCTTGCTCCGGTCGGGGATGGAGAAGCACAAAAGCCACTAGGAGTTGTTGGTCTACCATATCGAGAGCAAACGTCCATGAGCAACGATGAGGTTGCTTGCTTGACGACGGTTGGCAGAGGTTACAGTTTGTAAGTTTTGGAAGAGATCATAGCTGGTGGAGATCAAAACCCATTATAAAACTAAATCTAAATAGAAAAACTTCAAACAAAGTAAATTTAATAATAGAAAAGAAAATGAAACTAAAACCTATCGGAGACACAGGACTATAAGTCACTCTCTTGGTGGACTTGAAGGAGGACAGCAATACCTTTTTCTTTTAGAGAGTATACAAAAGAATTTTGGAAAAGAGAGACGACTAAAGTTTTTTTTCTTACATTTAGCAAACATAAAAATTTTGTAATTCTCTTTTATATATGGATCACTCTTGATTACTTTATATTAAAAAAAATTAAAAGAAAATTAATCCCCAAACGTAATAAATCCAATCATAGTCACATTTCAGGTGTAAGTATACGCTTATAGTGGATTTATTATCCTTTGGCACTACAATTTTATACTTTTGAAGTTTAAAGTTTCCTAATTTAGAACATTTGTAGGCGATTACTTTTTTTTTGTTTTTGTGTTACTTATTTGATTGACTAATTTATTGTCTTTCTGTAAAATAAAATATTTCAACACTTGAGTCATTGTTTATCGATTGACTAATTTATCTTTCGTCCTCTAACAAAATGAAACATTCTAACACTTAAATCATTATTTGTAAAAAAAGAGGTTGTTGCATGTAAAACAATGTATACAAAAAAAAAAAAAATGTTTTGAGGACCATAAGATATTCGAATAAGTATATTATCTATTGTATGAATCATTGATTACTAAATCTAACCCCTACAATGATCTATTAAACAACTTTTGTAAGGAAAGAATTCCAATCCTTTTTAATGTGCACGCTCCATTATTAATAAAAAGGTTTAAGTGAGTTTTGTTTACTTTTGAGAAGCTTTTCCTCATATAAAGTTAAAATTAAATAATTAAAATTAGAATAAAATTCATAATTTAATCCATTGCGTCTTCTCACAATGTCTACAGCCTATTTGTAGAATTTACGAACTGGCTTCAGGTTACGGTTATTAGAAGATTGAATCCAAAGTTAAAGCTGAACTAGGCTCATTTTGTCCAACAATTAAGCTTGCTTAGTTCAGTGTATTTATTAACCTTAGAGAATATAGGTTGTAAAGGCACGGACTAGTTAATTTTGATGGAATTAAGCCCAAGAAAATTTTAAATTTGTTATAAATTAAAAATACTAATAATCAAGTAAAAATAAGTCTTTTAGATAAAATTACACTTTCTACAAAAGCATTTTAGCTATCATAATTCTAAATATAATTTTAGCTCACATTGTACAGTATTCCGGTGAAGAAAATGATCTATTTTGATGCGGTTAACATTTTAATGGTAGTTCGGGGGAACTGGAGCTTATAATATTTGAGAGGATTGGTTTGTACTAGGGGGTGTCTTTTTATGCTTACTTGGTGTAGGTCGATTGGATATAACTAAGATTGTTTGGATAACATATCTACCATTAACGCAATTATGAACTTTACGACAAAAATAGTATTAAGTCTAGTTCTCAACCGAAAAACTCGATCATATTGTGATCGTATCATCCTAGTATTATGGGTTGGGAGCTACGATTAACACGAAAGATTAGTATATTGGGTAATGTTATCATTCTAATTATATATTTAAAATTTATCTAATTTTATTTAATGTAAAATGTGATATTCTTTCCACTTAATCACGTGTACCCTCATTATGGTCTGATTTAAATTCAGGGGCCAACCTAACCTATATTGCCGCGTCACTATTTGGGCCAAATTTAAGAGCTAACTTGACCTGTATTTCTCATCTTTCGAGGCTAAGGAATTCACTACCTACATAATAATATCATTGAGGCTTTAATGCCTATCCCATAAAGACATGGAGAATCTACTTCTCACTTGACAAAATTTATTAAGGTAAAATTGAAAGCCACGTACAAATGTAAATTTTATTAGTGTGATTTTAGGGGCTTACATATAAATGAAAATTCAAGTATGCTTTGATATTGCTATCATAGACTGCCTGTCATTGACCCAAAAATTAGTCCATTAAATAATATTGTCTACCCATTTATATATACATGACATTAAATATTGCATCAATTATTTTATAGCGGTCTTGAAATTAATACTGGTGTCAGTTTAATTCACCATTACTACTTTTAAATATTTATATTAAAACCATCACATTTTCGCATTTATGTGTTACTTTTCTTCGACAATTTTACTCAAAAAGTAATTGAAACCAAGAGCACAACATACTTTTGTTCATCAACACAATCAACATTTGAACTTAACGATAAAATATAAATGAAAACACCGGTGTAGGGATATTTTTAGTAAATTGAGGTGCACAATAAAGATTGTTAAAGCACCTAGATGCTTGTATTAATTAAGGGTGGGTAGAATTGTTTCGGTTCAATTTTGACTCCAACCGAACTAAAAATAGAACCAATCAGTTTAAGTCAATTTGGTTTAGTTTAATTTTAGTTTATCATTATTTTTAATATATTTTTTTCGATTTAAACCGAATCGAACTGAAACTGAATCAAACCAAGCCGATTGGATCTAAGAAAATCTAACCAAAACTTGAACTGAACCAAAAATTTCGATTCGGTTTAGTTCAATTTGTTAATTAACCAAATCAGCGCCACTCCTAGTATTAATGGTAAAATATGTTCACTTTTGATTTAATTTAGAAGTTTGAACCTGATAAATATTATAAAGTTTTCATTTCTCCAATTATTAAAAGATTGTTATTATATTATATTTTTTTGATTATTATGAGGTAGTTATTATAATTTTTTGAGATTAGAAATTTGTAATGTAATACTTATATAAAAAATAAAGATTGTTAAATAATTTTTTTTATGTTTTTGAGAAAAAAGTTTTATTTTTAATATTTTGCATTGACATCTGTTAACATAGCAAATTTTCCTATCTAGTCTTTTAATTTTTCTTTTTAACAAATTTCTTTTTACTTGTATAATTTATTAATCTTCCATCCAACATGTTAGAAGCATTTTATTGTTGTTAATGGCTGAATTAAGCGAGTAGTAATACTATATTTATGTAGTCAAAATATACATTTGTATTCTAATTAATATTAATTGATATTTTATAAATATTATATTAATAAAAAATTAAATAAATAATAATAATGTTTTTCAAGTAATGGCGCCGATATGACTGTTATCCCACCTATATCAATCTAGTACATAAAAAAATCGCCAATCACGTCAAAACCCTTAAAATGACACTACGAAAATTAACACTCATTCCGCGACACATCACGTGTTGCACGACATTATTCATGAAAATGACAACAAATTTTTTTGTAAAAGAGGAAAGGACATTTGACTGCTAACATTTTAAAAAAGAAATGGATAAATTTTAATATAATTTTAAATATTTTATGATATTTTTATTAAATAATTAAAAGTTTAAATAAAAAATAAAAATATATTATTTAACAAAGATGTTAACGAAATTTTTAAAAAATTATTAAAATTTACATTTGTTTTTTAAATGTTAGTGATCAAATTTTGTTAAAACGGGAGCGAGTGGGAGGTGTTACCTACGAGAGAAAAGAGCGCGGGGTGGATGAATGTGGTGATTACTTTGAGTGGGTCCAGATTGGCAAAGGCAATAAGAAGCGTCAATAGAAGTGATGTGACTGGACTGGACCCACAGCAAAGCTGTTGGTTAAATTTTTGAATACGTCAGCCCTAACTCATACAAATGAATGGAAAGATATCAACTGTCTCTATTTTTGATGTGGCACCCACCTCATTAGTCATTAGTCCTTACTCTTTCTCTTTTCTTTATTGGTAAACCAATTTTCAATTTTATGGCCTTTGTCTTGTTCTTTTAAAAAAAAAAAAAATTTATGCCTAGCCTAATACATCAATCTCAGCAGCAAAAGCTTTTTCAATATTTTAGCACTAAATCAAAATCGCTAAATGGCCCCTTTTGCTCATTCGCAACCTTTTTTCTTTTAATCTCAGTGTAGGTCTATAATCATTGTTGATTGAACTCACACTGGTGTTTTTGGCGGGCTTAGCTTCGTTAACTTTGGCCTAATTAACTATTTCATCATCAGGTAACGTAGTTAAAGACATATTAGTGTCAAATCTAGTGTATTTATACCAATTAAGTTTCTCTTTTCCATTGGTTTCAAGAAAAGAAAAACGTTAATCTTCAGATTTGATAATTATATATATAATAACATCATTACATCATGTGATATTAGAGCTCTTGTGTAAAAGCGAGAATTGACTCTCATTTTCAAAATTGAAAGAAAATACACTCTTTAAGTTATAACTACCGAGAGAACGTAAGTTAATAAATGATTATAAATAAAAAAGAATGGAATAAAGAAAATATACGCTTGTCTTGTATCGCAGGAGGACTCTAATTTGATTTTCATCATATTACCAAAGTTGGATTATGTAAAAAAAGGTCCCATCAACTTGACTTGTAGTTAGATATGAATCGTGCATGGATTGATGACTAGACGCAACTGTGAGAGTAGCCGTCTTGATTGGATTAATCGGATGACTGAGGTTGCGTTCTTCTTCTCCCTATGGCTATTTCACATATTGTTGCCAGTACTCAAATGTTTATAGTAGCAACCATTATTTTGCTAACCTGCAGGAATAATCCACATTCTTCGGCAATTTCCCAGAGATTTAAAAATTCGGATAACTAAAAAGAGTATCCACTACGACGTAAGTGAAAAACAAAAATGAACTATCTTTATCAGCAAAAACCCATCTTCAATTCTCGCATATATAATGTAATATTATATACTGGCCCTATCAAGAAACTGGGCAGTTCGACATATTAATTAATAAGCTCTTAGCTAAATTAGAAGGTAAAGTGTCATCTTCAATGGCATATCCGCATACATAAAGAGGCAAAGGATGTGGTCTCAGAAAAGGCAACACTGATCAACATATATGAGCTAAGTTAATATCTCTCATCCACGTATTGGGAAAAATTGGTCCACAAATGCCGTCATGTGTATAAGACAGCAAAACAGATTGCTGGCACCACGCAATTGGTTTCAGGTGTACACATATATTTGAACATGGTTTATGTCTCCTTACATTAGAATTTTAATTGGTATCATGAATTGAGAGAAGGGTCACTGTATCCGATCTCAAAGTTATAAGAACAATGTTACAGAGAGAGAGAGAGAGAGACTAGTGTGTGGCATGTGTTCAATTATGACTCATGAGATATTATATACGCCTAGAAATGAATTTAACAATATTGACCAGAAATTTTCTTTCTTATTGTCTAGATAATTATGTTTAACGTTGTATGAAAGGCATGCAGAGGGCCACTACATGTATATATCTTGTTTGCACAACTACAAGTTTACTGGCCGACTTAATTAATTTGATGGGGTACTACATATATACTTTTGCATTTATATATATATATATATATCTTTGTATCTTATAATATAACGAAACTAAAAGTTTTAAACAATTAATTAAATGAGAAAATTCAAACGAGACCGTAGAATAATCCAAGGATTTCTAGGATCATTATTCTTCATAATTAGTGGACATAAATTTGATAGAGATCACAGCGCAAACCCTAATTCAAGGTGTCCTCTTATTGATCTTAAATAAATAATAGCCAAAAAGATAACAATGAGAGCAATTATTATTATTTTTTAAAAAAACAAGATTATAATTGTAGTACTGTACCTAGAAGTTTTGGATGTATTGCATCCAGCAAATACACCAGAAGGTCAGGTGTTTAATTTTGTAAAAATGAGTTTTATCCATTATGTATCAAGTTGGCATTATTAAAATAATATATGGGAATTGAGATAAAATTGTTGTTGGGATTCAAAAGAATTTACTCACAAATATTTAAGAATTATAAAAATTATTATAAAAATTATTTAAAATAAATTAAAAAAAATCAAACATATAAAGCACAAAAATTTATATAATTCAAAAAATTATTTATGTATACAATAAAATAAGAATTTTAATTTTTTTTATTATTTAGTAATTATTATAAATCACTTAAAAGATACCAAAAAAATAATAATAAAATAAGTTTTCAAGGGTTTATACAATATTCTCACGTTCAGAGCTCTTTCTCACTCTTAAAGCTCTCTATTTCACACTCTTGTATATACATTACTACCTTAATAGGTGAAACTAGCTTTTGTATGTAATTTTTTGTTGTTTCAACGAACCCTAAAATAGACTTGGAGTAGAAGTTCACACGCAAAAGAACCCTAAAATAATATAAAAATGAAAACAAGCTTAAAGCCCAAGCATTGGTGCTGCCGTTTCACCATGACTTAAGTGTGGCACTGCAGCCTCACCTTGTGGTGCTGCGGCTCCATCACGAATTTGGCTTGACGTCACGGTCTGGCCTTAGCTAGGCCACAGCTCTAAACCTCTGTCTCGAGTCACACAAAGGCTTGACATCCTTGGCTCTAGCTCTCAAGCACTAACTTGGTTTGTGTCGCAACTTGAACCCTCTGTATTCTGCCTTTCAATTTTTGTCCCTCTTCCATCCATTTAATGCTTTTTTGGTCACATATTATTTTTTAATTGATCTTTAATTCAACAAATTATACTCAATTATAATTTTTAATCACTAATTTTTACAATTCTTTATTAAATTTGTTTTGTATTTTAAATATTTATTACTTCAAGATGGCAATTATATGGCTTAAAATTATTTGTAGGTACAAATACTTAATTACATCGACAGCTATGCTATGTTCATATTTTAACTTAGCCCTTTTACCATATAAAATCTCTACATTAGTAGGATTTTATCTGAACAAGCATTTAGTAAGATTCAGAAAATATCAAGAACAGTGAACATGAGATATTATTCTTGGAGTAGTTCTTTAAAGAAAGAAAAAAAAGAAAAATTGCTACAATTCATTTCAACTTCACATGTAGTCTTGTCATGATCCCCAATGTATGAGCTTAAACCCTCCTGAGTTCTGATATCATCAGTACTGATTAGATTTACTCTCAATATCCTAAATAACCTGCCAAAATATTTAGTGGACTACCCAGCTTTATAAAAATGAGGAACGTGCCTAGTTTTCGGCTTGTTTCTTTTGATCAAAGCTTAGTTAATAACCATTACAAGTTGTGGCAGAAATGAAACGAATTCACCCGAGAAGCAATAATGAAGTTCACAGCCAATTGCCAGGTTCTTACATGAGAAAATTCAGTACGTATGTGCAGTCTTTGATAATGATATATGCCACTGAGAAAATGGAAAGTAAAGGACATGGCTAAAACTTTTATATTCCGTCGTGCCTAAGAGCACTGTAGAGTCTGAAATTCAGCCATTGAAGTATTAAGTTATCATACATTTTTATCTTTTTAGCATTGGATGAACCTCACCTAATTTTCAATTTCAGTAGTAAAATTGACGAAAGACAAATTAAAAAAAAAAAAGCAAAGAAATAAATTAAATGTAGTTGTGGTTATCGCTCCCCTTAATTAAGCAATGTGAAATGCCCTTAATATCAATCTTCACAATAGTATATCTCCCCACGGGAGTAGATTGGACAAAAAAATTGGTTATTTTGCCAGAAAAGTTGTAGGTCTAAAATAATTCTTAGAATTTGAAATTAGTATATGCGTGAGAAATTGATTGAAAATCATTTTAGAGTAAGTTTGAAATTGAGTCAAGTGAGTAGGCGAATTAAAGTTTACTTGGGACAATTTTAACTTATATAAAAGCTTTATATTAACTTGAGAAAATAGAGAACAATAACACAGAAACTTTAAAAAAATACAAAACAAATAATTGAAAGAGAAATTGTTGTAATTCCACATTTAGAGAGAGAAGTTCTTTGTGAGTTTGGTGACTCTTGTAAAAGGCATACATTGTGATTGTTTTTGTAATTCAATAATAATAAAAGATATTTTAATCTGCCGTGAACATAGGTAAGTTACTGAACCACATAAATTATTCATGTGTTTTCTTCTATTCTTTTCAATTCTTATTACTTTCAATTGTTTGCTACATCATCATACTTATGTAAATCACTTTTGCCCATCAACAAACTAGTATCAAAGCAATGGTTTTATTAGTCATGGCCACAACTAAATATAAAGTAAAAAAATTCAATTATACGAATGATTTTAATCTATGGAAGATTAAGATGACAACATTACTAGTGAGTCAAAGATTAGACTTGCCCTAAAAGAAACTACAACTCCATCTAACGAAGAAGAGAAGTTAGTGTCATCAAAATCTAAAGTAAAGAAGAAATACATTCAAGAAAAGGCTCATAGTATAATCGTTTTGTCATTTAGCGATGAGGTTTTGAGAAAAGTTAACTGATAAGAAGACAACTATTTGTCTATGGAAGAAGTTAGATGATCTTTATATGACAAAATCATTGGCCAACCATTTGCATATAAAGAAGAAATTTTATCAGTTGTCCATGTCTGAGGGGACGTTGATAAAAGACAATATAGATGCCTTCAATAAGATCATAATTAATTTAGAGACTATCGATGTGAAAATAAAAGATGGAGATAAGGCAATCATCTTGTTAAATTCTCTTTCCCGTAATTATGAGTACTTTGTTGATACGTTACTCTATGACTAAGAGAGTTTAACCATAAATGATGTAAAATAATCGTTAAACTCAAAACAATTGAAAAAGAAAATAGAGGCTAATGCAGAAGGATTATCTACAAAAGAATAGCCTTTACATAAAGATGAAAAGAAGAATGGCTCGAGATCGAAGTCTAGAGGTAATTATAAAAAGTGTTATTGCTGCAAAAAATAGGCGCACTTCATAAATGATTGTCCTAAGAAGAAATTAAAGGAGAAAAAAAGAAAGGCGGATGCTGCCTTATCTTATGATGATAGCTATGACAGCACAAAAACTCTTGTTGCTTTTAATGGTAAGAACTCTGACTAATGGGTTCTAGATTCTTATTATATATTCCATATGTGCCCAAATAGGTCTTTTTTTATACTAATTTTTATCCCGTTATTGATCGTAAGGTATTAATAGGTAATGACAAAGCTTGTCAAGTGATGAAAATTAGTAGTATTAGGCTTAAGTTGTATGATGGGAGAGTGAAAGAGTTATTAGAAGTTAGGTATGTTCATGGCCTCAAGAGAACTTGATCTTACTAGTGTCACGCCCAAAATATTCTCAAGCAATTACTCGAACATTTGGCGCGCGACAGGACCACCAAGGGAGTACTTAGTCCATTTTGTGTTAAATGGGGTAGAGCTTCTAGAAGGCCCAATGGATTTGGGTTAATGCCACATGTGTGTGGTAGGTGGGGGAGTTTTCTAGAAAAGGCATATTCCTTGAGAGATTCTCTTGGTAGTTGGCATCTTTAGAATATTCCTTAACATATTCTCCTCTTTAGATGTGGACCATTGGATTAGAGCTAATCCTAGCCGTCCATTGTATATAGCTTTAGCTATAAATAGGTGGTGTTCTCATTTGAGAAACCATCCTCCAAATTATAGAAATACTCATAGCTTGTAATTGTATAGTTTTGTAATTCTCTCTTTAGTAATAAAATACAAGAGCATTCTCTCAAACACTTGGTGTGCTTCTTCTTCATCTCTTTCTTTGGTTAATTGGGGTCTTGTAGGCTGCTTAGCACTAGCAAGTGTCTAAGGCCACGCGGGTTCGAGAAATCGGGTCGTGACACTAGGAATGTTAGACCAGAATAGATGCTCTATTAAGATTGATGGAGGGGTTATGAGATTATTAAGAAGTTCCATGGTTTTAATGATGGATGAAGGCACATAAGAGTATATTTGCTGAAAGGAGAGGTAGTGAGTGATTCTGCATTATTCTCTTTTGCTAATGAGAATATGCAAATTAAGTTATGACATCTAAGGTTAATTCACCTAAGTGAAATGAATCTAAAGGAGTTATATGATTAAAAGGTGTTTGGAGAGGATAAGTTTCAGCCATTGGAGTTTTGTGAGTATTATGTGCTAAGGAAAGCATATAGGGTAAAGTTTAGTACCAAAGAGTAAGAAATAAATGGCACTATTTATTATATACACTCAGATTTTTTGGAGCTAATACAAGTAGTTACTTACGTTAAGGTAAGGTATGTCTTCACATTTATTGATGACTATTCAAGAAAGCTGCAGGCATATATATTAAAGAGTAAGGAACAAGTGTTTGGGACGTTCAAAATATGAAATAGACTTATTAAACATCAAACTGACAAGAAAATAAATAAGCTAAAGACTAATAATGGCCCAAGTATTACAGTAAGGAGTTTGATGACTTTTGTGCTAAGCATGAGATAGTAAACCACAATATTGTGAGATCAACACCATAACAGAATGGTCTGATAGAGAGGATGAATAAGACCTTATTTGAAATGGTTAGATGCATATTGTGAGGATACGCACCGTTTAGTCTGACGAGCTGGAACATATCGGTCTCAGTGGGCCATTACTGGTACAGACCTCACAGTGGCCTCCAAACATAGTACCAATTATTGCTCTTTTGGCCTCTCCAACGCTCGAACCCGGGTGGGACATACCACCTCAAATGCCTTACGAGTTCGAAGTCAGTACCATTAGAGCTTTGGACCAGTGATGGCCCACTGGGATCTGTATGTCCCAGCTCGTCAGATTAAACAGTGCGTATCTTCATATAAAAGGTCGGGCAGCTCTAATGGTACTAACTTCGAACTCGTAAGGCATTTGAGGTGGTATGTCCCACCCGGGTTCGAGCGTTGAGGAGGCCAAAAGAGAAATAATTGGTACTATGTTTGAAGGCCACTGTGAGGTCTGGACTAGTGATGGCCCACTGGGACCGGTATGTCTCAGCTCGTCAGACAAAACAGTCGTATCCTCACACATGTTGACCTATACAAAGATTTCTAAGACGTTTTGGGGTGAGGCTGTAATAATAGCAGCCTATTTGATCAATAAAAGTCCCTTTTTGACGATAGACTTCAAGACTCTAGAAAAAAAAATGGTCTGTCAACCCTCTGAAGTATAATCGCCTCCGGATATTTGGTTGCCCAACTTTCGTGCATATAAAGTAAGGCAAATTAAAACCTAGAGTATTGAAGGGGATATTCATTAGGTATCCTGAAAGTGTGAAAAAATACAAGGTGTAATGTAATGAGTTGAAGCCACGGAGGAGTATCATAAGTACAAATGTGACATTTAATAATACGACAATGTTGAGAGCTCCCCAAGAAGATAAGAAAAAAGAACCTATACCTAAAGAAGTTTTAACACCTGAAATATTTGAAGTTAAAGTAGATGGAAAGAGTATATTTGAGATGCCCCATAATTAACACTTTAACAAGTCAACCCTTAAAGTTAAACAAAAGACACCAACAGTTAGTTCTTCTAATTCTACCCAAAGTCAGACTAGCACTCTTGAGATAGAACTTGAAGAGTACCAACTAGCTATAAATAAGCAAAAAGGAAATGATAAACCCACCAACAAGGTATACTCAAAAGGATTTACTTGCTTATGCCTTTAATTTTACATACACTCTTGAGTATAATAAGCCTAAGACGTATAGAGAGGCTACAAAAAGTGAGAATAGTGAGAAATTACAGCAGACCAAGAGACCTCACAATAAAAAACTAGTTAGGTGTAAGTTGGTGTACAAGGTTAATGAAGGGATACCAAGAGTAAAGCCTATGAGGGTTAAGGCCAGACTAGTAGTACAAGGTTTCACTCAGCGTGAGGGAATAAACTTTCATGAGATATTCTCACCAGTCGTCAAGCATACATATATTAAAATTTTGTTAACCATGTGTTCAAACCTTAACTTACATCTAGAGCAGATAGATGTAAAGATAAATTTTTTTCACAGAGAGCTTGAAGAAAAGATATATATGTCGCAGCCATAAGGGTTTGTAGAACTCAACATGGAGGAGCATGCTTGCTTATTGAAGAAGTCATTATACGGGTTGAATCAATCTCCTAAGTAATGATATAAGAGATTTGATGATTTCATGATGACTTGTAGGTTCAATAAAAGCAAGTATAACAGTTGTGTATACTTTAAAACCCTACGTAGTAGGATAAGTATGTATTTGCTTTTATATATGGATGATATACTGATTACATATAGAGATATGGAAGAAATACATAAATTGAAGAAGTAGTTGAGTGGTAAGTTTCGGACAAAGGATTTTAGAGTAATAAAGAGAATTTTGGATATGGATATTGTAAGGGAAAGAAGAAATGTTATCTATTTGTCACAATAAAGGTATATACTTAAGATACTAGTGAAGTTTGGTTTGTCCAATGCAAAGACTATCTCCATTCATTTAGCTATGCATTTCAAACTTTCAACAGTACAGTCTCTAAAATTTGAAGAGTATAAACTACAGATAAATAAAGTACTATATGCTAGCACTATTAAGAGCATCGTGTGTGCGATAGTTTGCAAAATACTAAACATAGCACAAGCGGTGAGTTTCTTGAGTAGATACATGAAAAATCTAAAGAAAGGTCATTAGCTTGTAGTCAAATGAATATTAAGATATTTCAAGGAAATGTCAAAGCAATGATTGTTGTATAAAATGGCAGAAAATGAAGGTGAAATAGCAATTCGGATTATTCAAGTGATCTCAACAAGAGAAGATCATTAGTTGTGTACGTACTTATAGTGTTTGGGTGTAATGTGTGCTGGAGGTTGATTTTATAGCACGTTATGGCACTATCAACCATAGAGGTAAAGTATATAATTATGAGTGAAGCTATAAAGGAGGCCATATGGTTAAAAGGTACTTGCGCAGAGATAATGGCTATTGAAGACATCAATACCGGTGTGTATAGCGATAGCCAAAATGTTATACACTTAAGCAAGTATCAAGTATTTCATAAAAAGTTTAAACACATTAATATGCAGCTCAATTTCATCAGAAAGATTGTTCAAAGTGATGAGATTAGTCTAACAAATATTGCATCGTTTGAAAACTCTACTGACATATTGACTAAGCCATTACTATCGGTTAAGTTCATCCTATACAATGACTTAACCAGAGTTATTATTATGTAAGGGTGACAATGATGGAGAGATAAAAAGATATTGAAAGCTTATTGGATGATTTTGAATCAAAGAGAAAATTTGTGAAAAATTAATTAAAAATCACTTTGAAATAGGTTTGAAATTGAACCAAGTGGGTAGAGGACATGTGGAGAAGACACAGAGGCGAGAAGACCTTAGAAGTGCAGCCAGACCTCATCACCGCGGTGCCTAGTGTGGAGCGTCGCAACACTTGCAACAAAAGCTGAAGCACCACAACACTTTGAATGCAGCACCACGACACCCCTCTCCAGGTTTGGGGGCCGCGATGCTAAGCACGACTAAAGACCCCTAAGTTCTCCTAAATTGTCTAAGATACCTCTATCTTGTTCTCAGTCGAATTATGATTTACTTAGGACGACTTATATTGACTTGAAAAATAAAAGACAACAACAGAAACTCTAAAAAAATAACAAGAGAGACAATTGAAAAATTAATTATTGTAATTATTCTTTAAAGAGAGAAGTTTTTTGTGAGCTTAGTGACTTTCGTAAAATATACACTTTGTGATTATTTTTGTAATTTTATAATAAAAAGAGAAATCTTAATACATTATGTAGCCAAATTATATAAATTATTTATGTTTTTTTTTCTATTCTTTTTAATTCTTATTGCTTTCAATTATTTACTATATTATCATACTTATCTGAATCATTCCGCCATCAACAATATGAATATATTTTGAGCCTACACTCTAAATATGAAGCGTGATTTGCATAACTACACAGTTACTGAATCAATTACATATGTTAAAATCTGTTTTTGCGTAACAAAAAGGTCAAATGTGATCATCACATTATTAACCATCAGTGATATAAAAGTGTGTCAGCTAAATTGGCATTAAGCCGGGCAAACCATTGCTACGGAATCATTTTAACTGCACAACGTGCTGCTTACCAAATATGGAAATTGGAAAAAGATAATGCCCACCCACTGATCTATGGTGATGAAGACTGTGTGAGATGATTCACTGATTAGACATGATTGCTGTTTCAACTTTCACCTGAGACTCTGTTCCATGAATTGAACTAAATTACACATGAATTCATTTTACCCAGCACAAGCAAAAGCTGCTCACCTGAGCAGTAAGATTATAGTTAAATGCTTCTACGTAGTTAAATTATCAGTAAGAGCTGTATTTGTATATATACAATCGATCGTTTCGTTTGCTACTGATTAGTGCCTGAAGGTGAGCCACTATAGAATCTATTATGGCACCTGATCCCTCTCAAGCCTTTGAAGTTCTTTTCTCTTTTAATTTTCCATGGAAGGAAGGATCATAACTTCAAGCTTTGTGTGCTTTCTTATGGCACTCAATGAATCCAAAATTTACAAAAGTGAAATTTAAGAACATGCACTGTAGCCTTCTTTTTTCTAATCAAGTATCTTTTATCCTGATATATATTCGCCTTAATCTTCATACATCGATTTAAAACTCTAGATAAGGATCAGAATTCAAATACACATAACATTCTTTTGCCCCAAAAAAAAAGTCATAGATACTGATGGTCAAGGTTTTGAGTATATTTGTTTGAAACTTTCCCAAATTTGGAAGGATTAAAGTTCATCCAATTGAGCTATTTTAAGGTGAAGTTAATTAAGTAAAGCAAATTAAATGGACCTGTTGAGAATGGATCAGGGACTCTTTAACTTCATGCCTACGGAAAAAAAAAAAAAAAAGAAAATAGAATTGAAGCATGAGAAAACTGTAAAAGGCTGACTAGTACGCAAGTCAAGGCGTAAAGAGTTGAGCATAATTAAAGAGAAGCCTGATATTTGCCATTCCCTCCATTTCTGCCCAACTTTACCTTTACAATAATTCAGAATTGAATAAAGAAAATTATTAGTTACAGTAATATCCGGAACCCAATAACCCGGTTGTGCATTGCATGAGCGTTACCCGAATCCAAGAAAAAGGAATTTTGCATACGGGGTCCAAGATCGAGAATCAAAGATGATTGAGAAGTTGTAGCTATGGAGAGGCTGAGGCTATGTAAGCAAGTAAGCAACCTTAACCTTAAACCTAAACCTAAACCTAAACCTAAACCTAACCATAAAATTAATAAAAAAGAAAAGGCCAAAAGGTGTCAAAAAAAAAAACTACTGGAGGAATCCCAAAGTTCCCCAGCAAAGGTGCAGAACAAAGGCAAAGGCCAAAGGCAAAATGAAATGATTACTTGAATGAGACGGGGCCCACATGATAATCTTTCCTATCTAAGTCTCTCAATTTTTTGACTTGGGATTGGGACCCACCTTGGCCACCATTGTCTTTATGGATTGAATGATAAAAAGAGCACCTCACGTGGAGTCTGAACCAAAGGGGCTGTCCAACCACAATAAAAAGGAACCCCCTTTCGTTCCCATAAAAATTAAAATTTTAAAATCCCAGATTTTTTTCCCCAGCACAGCTAAATTTTTTCTTTTCTTATATTTTTTTTAAAAAATAACGATAAAAAAGAAATAAATAATTAGAAGCCCTCCAACACATCAACAAAGTAATTTCTTCTCTAAAAATTTTTGCTTTTTAAAGCTCACCCATATAATTCCCACTCATTATCTTTGTTTCTTAAAGCTAGCTTGCCCTCTCTTCCTCTTATCCTCTCTCTCTTAGACATACTGCAATTCTCAAAGAAAATTCCAGCAAATATTTACACTTTTTTTTAAGAAAAAAAGGAAAAAATTTAACAGATTGTCCATAGAAAAAGACCCACAAAGGGATTAAATTAAAGCCTTTCACTCACAGTCTCTCATAAAAAAGCCATTAGAGAAACAACCTACTACTTTGATGCTATCATGGAACGAGCTGGAGGCAGTGATGATCATCAACTCCACCACCACCGCCATAACTTTCCATTCCAATTACTCGAAAAGAAAGAAGATGAGCAACTATGCTCATCTTCTTCAGCTTACCCATCACTTCCAATCTCTACTACTGACCAAAACACACCATCAAATCGTTCCAATAACATTTCAAGTCTCCAAATCTCTCCAGAGCCATCCAAGAAACCCCCTGCTAAAAGAACCTCAACTAAAGATAGACACACCAAAGTCGATGGACGTGGCCGCAGAATTCGCATGCCTGCGCTCTGTGCAGCTAGGGTTTTTCAGCTGACTCGTGAACTTGGTCACAAATCTGACGGCGAAACCATCGAGTGGTTGCTTCAACAAGCTGAACCTGCAGTGATCGCCGCCACGGGCACTGGCACAATCCCTGCTAACTTCACGTCGCTTAATATATCATTACGTAGCTCAGGATCCAGCATGTCAGTTCCTTCCCAGTTAAGATCTGTAAACTACAACTCAAACTTCTCTATGCAACAACGTCGGAGTTTGTTTCCTGGTATAGGCCTGGACACCACGACACCAACATTTCTCAATTTTCAGTCGAATAATTTGAATGCTATGTTGCAAGCCAAGCAAGAATTGCGGGATAATAATATTAACAATTCGTTGGAGTTATCAGAGACTGAAGAGGGTTTAGGGAGGAAGCGAAGGCCAGAACAAGATTTATCATCGCAGCATCAAATGGGAAATTATTTGCTGCAGTCGAGTACTGGCGCGATTCCGGGCGCAAGTCATGGGCATGGCCAAATTCCGGCGAATTTTTGGATGCTTACAAATTCTAATAATCCAGTTATGAGTGGCGACCCAGTATGGACATTTCCTTCGGTTAATAATAGTGCTTTGTATAGGGGCACTATGTCAAGTGGGTTACATTTTATGAATTTTTCAACGCCTTTAGCCTTATTGCCAAGTCAACAATTAGGATCAAGTATTAGTAGCGGTGATGGGAGTGGTGGTGGTGGTGGAAGTAGTGGTGGTATGAATGAAGGGCAGTTGAATATGTTAGCCGGATTAAATCCCTATAGACCCGTCTCCGGCACTGGCGTATCGGAATCGCAAGCAAGCGGATCACACTCACATCACGGCGGTGGGGATGATCGGCACGACACAACTAGTCATCACTCATAGATGATGCTGATGATGATGATGAAGATGATCATCCCCTTTTGGATTAATTTTACTTCTTGTGTGTAGTTTGATGTGTAACACACGTGAGGTTTGATTGCCCTTAAATTTGATCGAGTTTTTATTATTCCAAATTTTTTGGTGTGATTAATATGGGGTTCTTTAGGGTTCGAGGGGATGGAATTCAAGACACCTTATATTATTTTTAACATGGGTATTGCCTGGTTTGGCTAAAGAGTCTCATTTTGATTTTTTTTTTTATATATATATAATTTTGCATTTACACAATACATCATCATCATTGTTTGTGCAATTACTTTTACTTTCATTTTTATTACTTTTGGGGGCAAAGCTAGTACTTTTTTGTGTAATATTTATGCCTTGTAATGGAGAAAAATGACTTTATGATGCCATATGGTAAGTCTCCTACCAAACTAGCAATTGGGTTTTGCCTCTCTTAGTCCCTGATCTCTCTTTTTCTCTGTGCCGTGTGTTTTGTTGTGCTTGCGGTGGTAAAAAGGGCAACAAAGTTAGTGTAGTGAAAGCGATGAGGCAGTAGTACTACTGCATTTATGGTATTTAAAATAAACTATATTTTCCTTTTACAGAACTTTCTATGTGTGTGTGTGTATATATATATATATATATATTTTTTTTTTTCTTTTCTTTTCTTTTGGAGGTTTCTGAATTCTGATTCTAAATCTCTGCCATGAATCTCAAGGTTTACTGCATCAATGATTAAGTTTCTTCAGAGAAATTTGGGTTAAAAATAGGACGGTGGGGTCCATATCTTATCAGTCCAGGTGATTGCTCAGCTAGTGGGTCCCTGCTGCTGCTAATTGCCCTAACCAATGTACAACGTCACTGACAAACAGGTGGATCATTCCTCCTCCTTTTAAAAAAAAAAAAAAAATCTTCCAATTTTCATTCTACAGTGAAGTGAATGGGCGAGTAGAGTCTTTCCATTTTTTTTTTCTTCCCTCTCTTTTTCTTTGTGTGTAGTTTAGGTTTATAGTTTGTTCAATGGTACCATTGAGATCCGTGGTGGGTTTTAAGGACCCTACAGTGTGTGGCCCATCAGGCTCATTTAATCTGAACCGTTCGTTTATTAAGTGGGCCAGGTTTTGATGGGCACATTGAATAATTGGGTGTCTTTGAGAAAAATGTGGAATCTGGAGTTTCATGCCCCCAAGCAAGTTATTACCGTCCCTCTTCCCCTTCTCAAAATATTTCATTAAACTTTTTAGTAGGTAACTGACTCTTTCTTTCGGGATAAAATGAAGGGATATTCCCCCTTTTTTTTCCTTATTTTTTTCAGTAATTTTGTTCTCTCTCTCTTCCATCCCATCCCACATATGACACCCTTAAAAAAAATTCACTTCCAATGATTTTCTAGGGGGTCTAATTTTGATACCAATATAAAGAAATATCAAAATAGTAAATTAGATATTGGGTTAAGGACATTAAAATAATTTCAGAACATCACCGACAGCACGACACCTGTCAAAAGAAATACCTTACTGTTGGCAACATTGAAAATGGAATATGATTGTTGGTGGCTTTTTTTTTTCTTTGCCCTAAATTGTCCAAGAATAATGCTTAGCAATAATGTAAAGAAAAAGAGCATTTTTACTGTTATTCGTCCGCAATCATGCAAGCAAAAGCAAATATTCTTACCATACGTCTTAAAAAGGAAACTCAACAAGCTTTACATTTACCATGCAATCTCATATATAAATGCACTATCTGCAAGAATGAGTCATATAAGCAAAATAGGTTCACTTTTTCCCTGTCCCTGTTATACATATATAAATATGTATATCATAAAGACATAAACCCCTTAAGTTGTTAATGATCCAATTTAATAGCACATGTTTTGGCATTTATTAGTTTTTGGTGTATGTTTGGGGAAATGGGTGACTGGCCATCATCGCAAAATTGAAAATGGTCTGGCTCGTACGCACAATGCACATGGAGACGAGCCAATATGGGCACAACACAGTTGGTCCCGCAGAGACAAAACCTGTAGCGCAAAAATAGAATGCATGATTAGACTCTCTTAATCTTTAATGCATGTTATGTGAGAAACATTACTGGAGGTTCAACTTCAACAAACAAGTCGGTTTCCATTTTGGCAATAAAAGTGAGTGCTTGTTGCTTATTTAGATGATAAGTAAACCAAGCAATTAAATCCCAAATAATTTGGCCCTGAAAATATCTCCTAATGCAACATTGAACCTCTTGATTTAATTTGGGCCCCGGAAATCCATTAATCCCACTAGGGTTTTGATGATTATGTATGATGATATAGATTGACACATTGATACTCAAACATGTTCCTGCCTACTATGAAATTTTAGAATTAGACTTGCTAATTGGTGCTTAATAATACGTAGCATAGACAAAGTAATTAGGTCGAGAGAGAGAGAGAGACTAGACCCACCAACAAATGTTTTTGTACATGAGACTGCTTCAATCAATGCTGACTTGTGTTTCACCTTCTATGTTTCAGCCGATGAAGTAATGTAAATAACATTAGACGGCCAGTGAGCATGAGCAAGAGTAAAGCAATGCACATGATGTAACAGTCAAAAGTTTGAGCAAAAAAGTGATTGCCTTTGTAAGACTTGGGCATGTGTCATGTTGGGTTCCAATCAAGTAACTAAAACATAAAGAGAACGAGATGAGCAAACCCACTCATTCAAATGCCTCTATTCCAATCCCCTCGATAAATGTGATCATGAGTGTGTGTTTTAATTCTTAAATATTTTAATTAATTTTATTATTAAAAATAATATTTAAAAATATTTTTAAAATAATAAAATATATTTAATCAAATACAAAAACATTTACCATAATTAAAATTTTAGTTTACTTTATTATTACTTATAAAAAAATGCACTTGATGATATTATAATAATCATTTAAATTTTATTTATTTAGAATTACTTTTTTTGTGTGATTTATAAAGCACATTCATCTCAATAGTTTTTTTTCCCTCTATTTTATACACATATAAAAATGTGTATTTTAAAATAAATTTAATCACAATAATGATTTAAATTTGCTGAAATTATTATGTTGCAGTTTATTTAAAATAAAAAAATAAAAATTATTTTTTCAATAGATTAATTCATTTTATACCAGCTCTTTTAATTTTCATGTCAACAATAAAATATATTCTGAAACAAAATAAAATATTAGTTTATCATAAATTGCATAATTTCTTATATTGAAAATAACTTGTCTAGTTTATTAAATTTATATTTTCTGACATCATCATCAATATCACAATATTATTAGAATTGCTTTTATAAATAAAATTTATTATGTTTTCTCTACATAAAATATATATTGTACTGTTGGAATTTATAAAATAATATTAAAAAAATTAGTTCAACTAAAAAAAAATTTCTGATTACAGTCTTATACACGATATAACTAAAGAATAATAGTAAATATTTTAAATTATATCTTAAATTATATTTTAAAAAGTTATGTGTTAAGTAATCATTGAGTATAATAAATAATTTTAAAATTTATATTATTTTACTTCTCAATAATTATTTGATATATTATTTTTTTTAATACAACTTAAAATATAATTTAAAATATTTAACATTACTCACAACTAAATGCATAGTGTGGTTTTAAATAATTTACACGTACTAGTATTAATAAATCGCAAACAATATATATATATATGTATATATTAAAGAAGCGATTAAAATCCATTTGTGTATTTAATTTAGCAAGTAATTAACTAACTACACATATTTAATTTTACACAAGTCAATACAAAAAGTATGAGCTAGATACGCCTAAAAATTTATTTATAAAAACAATTTTTTTTAAAAAAAAGTCAAACATGATGAGATGGATGATGAATTGAATTTGTTATTCCTAACTCAGCTGCCAACTACAAATCATTTTAAGGAGTTATGTAGAAAATTGATGCGAAGTTAAATCTAACTAATTATATAAGGATATATATAAATAAATGATATAGTAAGTTATATAATTTATCATATACAGAGCTTCTTAAGATATATTAAAACGTATCATTAATTATAAATTATAAATTAATTAAATAATAATATATAACAACATTATTCATCATTAATAATTAACATTTAAAAGTATCACGACGCTTAAAAAATAAAATAACAAGTAAAAAAAAAATTGATCTATACAAAAGAGTATTATTATAGTGATCATTTTGTTTGAATTTTTTTAGAAATTATAAATATTTGTCTGAGTTTTTATTTTTTTCAAGTTAAATTATATACAATATTCAAATTATCCTCTAATATAATAAAGAATTCTTCTATCCTTCAGCATAGTGAATAATCTAATTTAAGCACTATACTTGAACTGCTGGCATTAACCTTTAGGCCATTGCTTAAGCAATGGTCAATACAATCTTCTTCTTTTTTTGGGGGAAAAAAGTGTGTATTTTTTTCTAATAAAAAATATAGATGACCCGATCTCTCACTTTTAGATTTTAAGTATTTATTGAAATTCTTCTATAAAAAAAAAAGTATTATTGAAATTCCAATTTTACGTATAAATTTATAATTTCTTATTTCAAAGTAAAAAAAAAAAACGAAGAAGTTCAATTAACGCTTCACTTTTGAGAAACGAAGCAAAATCTATTAAATAAAACACTTTAATTATCTTCATTATGAAAGAATGGAATTAAAAAACAAAAAGCCAACTAATATAAATTCGTTAGATTTCATGTATAAATTCCTAACTATATATTTTTGAAAAAAGAAATTCCTAAAACCATCAAATTCTTTTATATTACAAAAACACTATTTGCTTCCTTTTATATAATTTAAGGGAGGAGTGAACTTTGAGACTTTTTATAAAAAAAAAAAAAATTATTCCAACAACTCAAACCTAGAACGTGAATCATACAAAAAAAGAGTTTGAAAAAAAATTCATTCAAACACCACAAAGCTATAACGTGAATCATTAAAAAAAAAAAAGAGAGGCTCAATCGTCTCTAGAATATAATTATTTAAAGTGACAACTGATTAAAAATTAAATGCTAACTTAACTAAATTATGAACTATTATATTTACTTCTTTAGAAGCAAAAGACATTTTAGAAAATAAAATTATTAGTGAATTTAAAATTTTTTTTGTTTAAAAAAGAAACATATTGAGTCTTTTACTATTGAACTATAATATTTTATGTATTTGAACATTGTTTATAAAAATAAATAAAAATTTAGTAAAAATAAATAAATAATTTTTTAAAACTCTTTGATAACAAATATAAATTAATATTTTTTTTTATGAGAGTTTTGTTTCGTTACTCAATAGTTAGACGTTGTTAATTTCTTTTCTTTTTTTAAAAAAAATTTAACTTGTTTAAATTTGTATTTGAAATAAGAAATCGGGTTATACAATAAATTATAATTTTAAAAATAAATTGTAGTCCTCAAGTTTTAAAAATGCTACTTGTATCAATAAATATTAATTTTGTTGTCAATTTTAGTGTGATTTGTAGTTGTATAGGTTGTTTTTTTTTAACATGAAAGACGAAGATTTAAACTTAGAATTTTAATTGAAGTAAAAGTATATGTATTTATTAATGAGCTATTTACATAATAAAATTTTAAATATTATATTTTTTTTTATATATTGTATTAATAAAAAAGTGGTAGATACATAATACTTGACAATGAGACATGATTAATATAAAGTATGGGACTAATTATGTGAGTGAGTGACACCAAGCCACAAGTAGGTTTTGGAAGTTCATGAGAATATTAATATCTAATTTAGAGATGGTGATGGGGAGAGAAAATATTTCTCATGTCTTGTCTTATTTTTTATTTTAAACATAATTTTTTATTATACTCTCTAAAAAATTTTAATAGAGTGAGAATGAACAATTCTCATGTGAGAAATATCTTTTTAATCGGCGCTTTATTTTTTTATTTATTAATATTAAATAATAATTTATAATTGATCAAATTTAACAATATACTTATATTATAATTAAAAAAAGTATCATATTAACAAATTAGAATAATATAACAACAACTTTCAATAATGTAAATAATAATTAATAAATAAATTATTAATTAAATAATTATAAAATAAAAAATAAAAATTTAAATAATATTTTACTGCATAATATAGTTGATTTCTTATTAAATTGCTTTATATTATAATTTAAATTGATCACTTAATTTAAAAATAATTTTTTTATTATTTATAATAAAAAATAAAATTTAGAGATTATTTTTATATAATTTTTGTTTTTATTAATAAAAATATACATATTAATAAAAAATGAATTGAGAATGAAACGAAAAGGTTTAATCCCCATCTCACTTTATTAATAATTTTTTTTTTTACTCTATTTTATTCTCATAAAAATTACCCTAACCCACCCGTTCATAATGGAGCCTGCCCGCGGATCCCTAACCACGGGCATCAATGGAGTGAACCGTCAAAGACTCCAAAGATCTCAAGACTGAATAGCGATGCGATACGTTCTAAAATTACAAACGGCATTTACCACCGTTAATCTCATATTTTAATGGCTCAATTCATTATCACCTTAAATCATTAATATAAAATGGAGATGGCGAGGGTTAGAAATTGGTGGAGCCATTCCAAGACCGTTACTTTAATCTGGTTCATCTCTTTCTTCTTGTTCTTCTCTCTCTTCTACATGGCCCTCCAAAATTCACCATCCCAGTACTACCCCTTTTCTCCTTCAGGTGATCTCCTCTTCTTCTTCTGAATTTTTTTTAATTTAATAAGTCGTCTTTTGTAACTTTTCTCTCTTTGTTTGGTTCCTGAGAAACTGGTAGGAATACCAATGTTAATTCATATGTTTAAGATTATAATTTCTGCAATTACGGGTTTTGTAATGGGTTTTTAGCTGCGTGATTAAAGGTGGTATCTTTTTTTTTTAATCAGAAGTAAGGCGAACTAATGAATTATATGATTTGTATCCATGTTTGATGTGTTTGCTAACCGTGAATTTGATGAGAAGTTGAGTTTAAGCTCCAATTAATTAGACGGTGAATAGATTATTAACACCTTAAAGTATTCAAATTTCCAAGGAAAGCGTTAGAAGCTAATCTGTTCCCAAGTTTATTCTGCACAATGTTGGATTCCTGGGTTCTGGATTTAATTATACGGCTTTTATCTGAGTTCAAAGTAGAGTGCATGTGAAGGAGTTTGTTTGTGTGTGTACTAGATTGTTAGTAGGATGATCCTAATTTTAGGAATGGCTTGTATCAGGTTCTGATAATTCAAATGAGGAACGAACAAGATTGTATGATAAGATGGCGAAGGATTTAGATGAGCATGGAGCAGCTTTCCTGAAGGATGGTGAAACTTCTCAATCATTGTCACTTTCAGACATCTTTACTCTTAAGGATGGAGCTGTAAAACCTGTACACAAGGTAACGTATGAGTGAATTTATCATATGGTTACTTCTTGATACATTAGAAGTAAGTGATGGTTTG
Source organism: Ailanthus altissimus (assembly GCA_946807835.1). Classification (NCBI taxonomy): domain Eukaryota; kingdom Viridiplantae; phylum Streptophyta; class Magnoliopsida; order Sapindales; family Simaroubaceae; genus Ailanthus; species Ailanthus altissimus. Next base: position 27,910,892 of record OX327691.1, on the reverse strand, counting down.
TCTTCTGTTTTCCAGGCAGCAAACCCTCCTGTACGAGCTAATGTTTTGTATCTCAGCCCAGAATACTCAGTGCCCATTTCGTAAGCATAATGTGGTTGCTTGTTTCTTGATCCATCAACTGCAAATTAGCAGAATATGCAGCCTTAGTTACTTTGATGGGAAAAAAAAATGAATATTTCAGTTGTTTTCTTGGAAATCACTGTTTGTGTAATATAATGGTTTTTCATTTTCATTTTTTAAATTTAGATCTTTTGAAAAATTGATTGAAATTAAACTTGATTAGATTATGTTCAACGATAATAATTTGACATTAAGTAGAGGAAATGCAAGTTAGCACTAATTTTGAAATAAAATGTCCATCACATATGTTTGAATAAGAAAAGAACATGTATTTCTGTTTTACATTTTATGTGCCAATCGGATGTCTTCTAGATGATTTTTTTAATTTTGTTATATATATTTTCTTAGTGCATCCTGAGAATTTGATGTTTAAAATATATATCCATGCTCTTCTTTTCGCAGAGATGCTGTAAAACGTATATTCAATCCACACTTTGATAAAGGTAAGCTGTTATATAGCCTACACATTCAAATTGTTGTTGTTTCTATAAAGTTCTGTGAGCTAATTAGATCATTTCCTGATTTTTGGTTTGCTTATGGATACCTTTGCTAGCAATCTGGTTTCAGAATTCTACTTTGTACCATTTTAGCATGTTTCATGCCTCGCATCACATTTCACCAGTTCCGGCCACTGAAGATGAGGTACAAATTGCCTGTTTGAGCTAATCTAGTATCTCTTTAAGATTTCAATTCTTCTTGTTAGGATGTTGATCTAAACTTGGAACCCTTTTCATTTGTCAGATTGAAGCTGAAGCAACTGCTGTTAAATCTGTGGCAGAAGGCCTCTGCCCTGCAAAAATTGTCCTAGACAGGGTTGTTTTAACTTCGACTGGTGTGCTTCTAGGTTGCTGGCAGGTTATTCTCTATAACTTATATTTTTTTTCTTGTTTTCTCCTCTCCCTCTTCTCTCTCTACCCCGTTATGAGTATAAAACATGAGTTCTATTATCCCTGCATATCACTGGTGATTCTGCATTCAGTTTGCTGCACTATGACATGGGAGGGAAATTAAAGGTTGGCCATGTCTTGACCTTCTTATTGTTGATTGGGAAGGAATAGTCATTTCATGTCTTCAGTCAAAGTTCTTTATGTATAACTTAAGCTCTTAATGCAACATCTTGAACTGTCATATTTTTTTGCACTTCTTATATCATGTTGGAGCTGTAATTTTAACGTAATCGATTTGTTCATCATTCATCAGTTTATGTGAACCCTTTATTTTTCTGTGTAGGTGATCTCTGGAACTGATCCTATAACCATTCGTTCTAAACTGAGAACTGCTCTTCCACGTGCACCAGAAAAGCAGTTGGTAAGAAACATATTGGATCTTATTTATTATAAATTATTTTTTATGTCTGAAATAGTGAGTGACACTGTATTTTTACATTTTACGACCTGTAAAAAAAGATGGCAAAGTCAACTGCTTAAGGCATGAATGGGGCCCATGCAGGGTTCAAGGAGTAACATTTAATGGCTATGTCTGGAGGTCTACCCTCAATGAGGACTGAAACAGGGCTGTTATTGCTTTTGCATTTCACCATTTATGAGAGCATAATATTATCTATGTAGTTCCATTTAACATTTATTTGTTTATTTTACTTTTGACTTGATCTAGTGACCAGTATTACTATAAACCTAAACCTTGGCTAAGTTGATGGTTTATTGTCCTGATTTAAGTTTCAAGAGATGGTGATATTCTTTGTTGCATGCTTGATCTCATCTTGTGTCTTATAAAATGTCAATGCTAGATCATCACTGCATAATTTCCCTGCCTTTGAATGAACATTACTGTGAAGATGAGTATGCTTCCAGCTATTGCTTCCTGAAAAACTTCGTTGTTGAGGCTCCTAATTAATCTGCTGTCTGCTGCAGTATGATCCCGCTATTCTTCACACATCATTTGCAAGGCTTCTGGGTCACCCTACTGCTTCATCCATGGTACGACTATTATAGCATCTTGCAGTTCGTAACATTCAATTGTAACCAATGGTCTTTACTGATTGACGTCAAAGTTTATTTAAATTGGTATTGCAAACTGGGGAGCTGTGAATAGCTGTGGTCTCTGTTGCAAGGCAGTTTGGTGCTCGCTTTAAGGGACGCCCGTGATTAAATCCCATCTGAAACCCTACCAAATCTAATTGAGTTGAATACCTTCTCTAATATATGTGAAAGCAGTATCTGGCAATTGTGAGGTCTGTTATTGTTAGACCACTTACATCAATCATTTTTAGTGGATCCAAAGTTAGATTAGGGTCCCAGATTAAGTGGATTAGAAACATTATACCATCTCCTCTTTAGATGGGATGCATATTTATATTTTCATATTTACAAAGATTTTCTGATTTTTACTTGTCTGCATCATATGCAGGATCTTCATAGTACTTCAGATCAACTCCAGTTCTTCCATGAGCTAGTTGATCGTCTAAACAATGAAATCCGTGGATCTGAGGTAATTAGTTAATTGTGCTCAGTGCTATGGCATTATGCAATGTGCAATTAGTATTAAGGAACCTCTCCTAGTTAGCTTAACAAAAGATTACAAACTCCTATTTGTCTTGGAAGGTGATGATTTGAGGTTCACCTAGAGATAGATTTTAGAAAGAAATGATTCTTCCCATCAGTGCTAAGCTATATTTTCTACGATTGCAGTATGCTGTACTACTTTGGGGCAATCTGGGTCCTTTAGTTTCGCATAATGCTTGTTTTTTTTATTTTATAGTTTTTTCCCCCATTTTTGCTATGTTTCATTCATCTTCCATGAATCATATATAGCTCAAAACGATAGCATATCACAATGTGAATACAGGCAGTGGTGTCCGAGCTCTGGTATGTGGAGGAATACGATGTTTTGGCCCTTGCATTGGACGGAAGAATGAAGGTCCGCAAGTTTTCCTTTGGAGGATGCCCAAGAACCTGAAATTCCAAACACCATGCAGAATACAATATAATCAAGACACTGCTCCAGACCACAATATAATCACGCGGGAGAAAAATGGTCTAGTTTGTAATCTCATTTCTTTTACAATCTCTATAGATGTCCACACATATTAACTGTAAAACAACCCAGTTCTTGTACTAGGAACATACCCTTAGTTTTCAGCCGTTCTGTACTTTTGTTGATGATGTGTCTCCTTGATTTTCCATATGGATTTTGTTGTATTTTTTTTTTCCACTCAAAGTTCCGAATGCAATAATAATAATAATAATAATTATTATTATTACCTAATAGTGTATAGATACGTATGCATGGTATGTGGAAGGCACACGCCTCTTTGTGGATAAAACGTTGCTTTATGAAGTCGTACTTATTTCTCTTTCAGTATAACGTACGCCTCCTTGTGGACGCCACACGCTTTTGCTATTAATATAAAAACATGACACTCGTTTTACATATGCCAACAAAATTAATATGCAATTAGAAAGTGTAGAATTTAAATTAAAAAAATATAAAAGAAGGATTAATTATGAATGTAAAAATTTTCCTCTGGAAATACCACAAACGTTGCCGAAGGATTTATTTATTTAAATTTTTGAAAAAATTTAATTCGGTTTCACGGGCCCTTGACATTTTGGCTTGGTCCAATAAGCCCTGCTGACGTGTCAAGCAGCACTGCGAGAAGCGGAGGGCAACGGCATTCGGCAGGCACACAACGTGAGTAATTGAAGTAAGAAAAATGAAATAAAAAGTGAAAGCACGTGTCGAGCTCACGTGTCCTGATTCAATGAACAAAGTGGCAGGTGGTTGACACGCGCATCCTGTGTATTGCAATCTCCCGCCACACTCGTCAATCCAAGGTCCTCTTGCCTAACCCCCAATTTTATTTCTTTTTTCAATTCCTTAATTTCCTCAAATTCAAAGTTCCGACTTCTCTTGTTCTTTGATTTTATTTTTATTTTTTTAAACCTCGAAGAGAAGGAGTATTCTTAGCTATCAATTCTGTTTTGCTCAGTGAGCAGTTGATCTAAGAGGTAATTTTTTTATTTTATTTTTCCCTTGTAATTGTTTCGATATTGTTGTGATCTAGGGTTTTTGTATATGATTTTAGTGATTGGTTGCCAAGAAAATGGTGGAAGTGTGAGGAAATGAAAAAGAGAAAAAAACTCATTTAATTTGTTCGTTAAAAACACAAAATCAAGATGAACCAAGTGTAGCTCAAGCTTTTAATTGATTAACTTCTGTTTTTTTTTTCTCTCTCTCTATGCGTCTTAAGGTTAAAAATTCGATGATATATATTGAATGCACTTATTCAGTTTTGTCGTAGAAATCAGATAGTTGAGCTTCTTTATTTTATTAGTGTTTTTTTCCCAAAAAAAAAAAAATTGATGCAATTTAACGTTATTATACCCTTAATAAGTATTGTTCTATTGACTGTTGATGTGCATATTGAGAGTGATAAAAATCCCATTATGGTGTTAATAGTTTTTGTTCGGTTTATCTTATTCGATGTAATTTCCATTCAACCAGCGGAATCAAAATTACTACATATTTGGTTTTTTTTCGAAGAAGTTTTGATTAGTGGTTGATTTGTAGATTTGGTTGTTTCTATTATACTGAGAAAAAAGGTTACACGGTATTGGTTTTGGTTATTTCAGAGGATTTGGAGCAGGCATTCAGCCCATTTGAGATAGGCATGGGTTCAGACTCGGATTCTTCTGCCCCTTCAGTTGACAAGGTCAATGAGATGGTGGATGTATCTGTTGACAGGTTAGTAGTTAAAGATCTTAAGTTTGATTGAATAGTGCCTCATGTCTTGTTCTCATGAATTGGATCTTAATGTTTGGAATACAATTTGTTAAAGGACGATGTGTCGATGTTGCATATGTGATGTTCAGAGTAAATGAAGCATGAAACTTGTACGATCTCTGTTTATAGATCATAGCATGGAAGCAGGGTAAAAAGTTTGCTTTCCAGTCGACTGCTTTCAGAACTCATTCCTCTAACGGACATAGATAGAGTCGAAAGATATTCTATTATTATAGAAATAGTTGCCTGTTTTTCCCAATGTTTTTCATGACATTGAGGTGCTGCTTGTCACTACTTAACTCCAGTTTATTAGTCATAATTTTATTGAGAATTAGAGGATGATACTGCATAAGGGAGAATACTTGCATAACTGTATATAATTCATGGCACTACCAGATTGACTACTTCCTTCTAGGGGTAAAAGGTTGAAATTTCAATGAAAATCTTCTGCAAATACTTGTTGACGAGTGTGCAGTTTGTGATCAAAGCAATAAGCATGTTGCGTCCTCAAGTTTATCACATATGAAAATTTAAGTCACATAAATTGTGGATTTTGATGAAAAGCATTACTATCACTTGGATGTCTGAAAGCTGTGTGTTGTGCAGGTCTTGTCCAACCAAAAAGAGTAAGAACAGAGTTCCTAAAAGAATTCACAAGGCCAAGAGGGAAAAACTGAAGCGCGAGCATCTGAATGAGCTCTTTCTTGATCTGGCCAATGCTCTTGGTAACTATGAACTCTTTTAGATGTGTTTCTCTGCCATCATATTCTGCACCTTGTCTACAAAGTCTGGAAGTCATCCAAAGTCCAAACTAGTTTCTCCCTTGTGATTGACCTTTTTATTAAATTTATGGATTATTCTACAATGTTGAGAAGGTTTTAACGTATTGATAGTGGGATTATTTGTATCTGTTAGATTAATAGTTGAATATCATCACCCTTAGTTCTCTGATTTGATCCAATGATTCAAAATATTTTCAATATTATACTAGGACTTTAATTTAAGTATCATAGAATGACTATAATTTTATAGACAAAAGTCGTTTATGAGATGGTGACAGACTGTATCTTACTTGCGGATTTCTCTTATACAGAACTGGCTCAGCTGAACAGTGGGAAGGCCTGTGTATTGAATGAAGCTACTCGACTGTTGAAGGAGTTGTTTAGTCAGATTGAGTCACTCAAGAAGGAGAATGCATCACTCTTGTCTGAATCTCACTATGTAAGGCCCTGAACTATTTACTCAGCATTTTTACTAACTGGTCTTCCCCAAATTTGCAGCAATACCAGGAGTTCCATGATTTGAATATGCTAAAGTATTTTATTTGTGCTGGTTTTTATGAGATTTGGTTCTGCATCGTTTCTGCCTTTATTTACTGATAAACATCTTCTCCAGCCACAATGCATTTTAAGTTGCTTGAATTGTTGGAACAGGTGACCATTGAGAAGAATGAACTGAGGGAGGAAAACTCGGCCCTAGAATCTCAAATTGAAACACTGAAAAATGAACTTGGAGCAAGGGTGGCACACTCTAAACCTGACTTGAATGTACCTCCTCCTGAGTTTCAGCAGCCAGAACTGTTGTCGCAATATCCAGGAGATAGTTACAGATTGCCTGCTGTAGAACCACCCTTGCAGCAAGCAGCCGTTCTTCTCCTCCCCTTCCGCCCCAATCTTGATGCTTATACAACACCTGATGCCACTCAACTCACATCTAAACCTGCCTCAAATGTAAGCAAGCCACATGCTAGGTATCCCAACCCGGCGGATTCTTGGCCTTCCCAACTTCTTGGGGACAGTATTTCCAATACTAGGGAACAAGGTCCTGGAAACATATAAGTAAGCTTAGCGATGCAACAGTAGATAGATCCTTATCTTGCTTTTAGTTAAGTGGCAGAGTGTGTATATTTCGTCATGGATGATATTAGTTTATAGTCTTTTTGATGTGCATCGGCTGATGTTGATATTTGGCCTCGGTTGTTGACAAAACTAACGAGTCTGGGACCTGACAACATCAAAGTATAAATAACTACACTCGTACAAATATAGCTTACGCATGGCTGGTGAAGAAGCTTTGTATAACACTCGATCGCATTCTACACGCAAATTCAATTTGGCACGATGTGAGACTTCGGTAGCATCTATTTCAAAAATTGAAGAGTTGTTTGGGGAAATTTTTGTGGCCGCCGGGAAGCTTTTGGTTAAGCTGATGAAAATGTTAAAGACTTAACGGTGGTTTTAGTTGCGATGTAATGACTAGTGAAAGTTATGAATAAACAGGGTTGAAGATAAACACATTGATTAGTTGTTCTCTCTCTTTTTTTTTTTTTATCTAGTCCCAATATTGAGATAAATTTGGGGGAATATGAAAGTAACGGTTAGTTGAAATCTTGCTCAACAATTTTGTCACTTTAGAACCTACTAGACCATACTCCTTGTATAATATTAATCTCTCTTTAATTAAAAAGGGTCCATGTCACTTTTAGAGATTCCCCCCAATAATTTGTTGAACCTAACCCCACCGCCTAGTGAAAATACTCACTGCTCCTCCATTTTAAAACATAGCCTTCGAAGTTTGGAGTTGAATTACAGAAGAGTTTGACTAATGAAATTAAATCTCTCCGCGAAGCATTGGATAGTTATCCCCACAACAGGCTTTTGTCACCTCACCTTCCGCGTTTTATTTAGTGCTGCTTTTGTGAGCACTTGTCTGCTTCGCTCTCTTACACAAAAACTCACACACCGACTACTGACTAGAATAAAAAACAAAAAATCTTTGAAGTTAGCCACTTATTTAGAGATCAGAACAAGCGAAGAAGAAGGACAGCATCTGATATAGAGATGGGATCTGGGGCTGGAAGCTTCTTGAAGGTTGTGCTCAAGAACTTTGATGTTCTTGCTGGGTATGTAGATTTCTCTTTTTTTTTTTTTTTTTTGAAAGAGATTGTTACAACATATATATTTCGCACACCACTGGAGTTTTCTGGAACTGTGAATAAACATTGCTAATATAGTAATATTATTATTCCATGCCCACTTTACTAAATTGCTTAAATAGCAAACGTAACTCAATAATATGGCAAAAAAAGAAAAAGAAAAAAACATCTTTTAACCTTGCTGTGAGGCAAGTGGATTTATTTGAACCTTAAAGTTGAAATTTTTTCACGTAGAGCAATATTTTTTTATGCTAATTTGGTTTGGGTAAATGGTACCTATCAATTGAAGCAAACTTTTCGATCGATCCTGTGTAAATATTAATATTCACGTTAATTTGATCAATGCTACTTGAGAATTGTATCCTGATTTAAGTTTTGGGTTTAATTTGCAGGCCCGTGGTTAGTCTTGTTTACCCTTTGTAAGTGCGATTCTTCTTCCTTATTCTTTAATTTAAGAGAATTGCACTGAAATAAGGTTGCAATTTTTGAAAATTCTTTTTCCTCCTTTTTGGGGCTTTCCTTTATAATAATTTATATTTTAGTTTATAATTCCCTGTTGATGGGTATTTGTAATAATTGATTTTTCTTGTTTAGTTTGACACTAGATTAATATGAGGGTTTTGTGGATTGGGTCCTTTTTTACAGATATGCCTCTGTTAGGGCTATTGAGACCAAGTCTCCTGCTGATGATCGGCAATGGCTTACTTACTGGATTCTCTATTCTATGATTACTCTCCTTGAGCTCACGTTTGCCAAAGTCATTGAATGGTAAATTTGTTTGCATTTTGCTGTAAGATTTTTTTTTTTTTGGCTTTTCTTGCTTTATTTAAAGAATTTTGAGTAGTTCAGGATTATGCGATCATAATGCGGCCACTTGCAAGCAAACAAAAAATGCCACAAATATATATGTACACAGTGTGTAAACTCATTGTGATTGCTTAACTGCATTTTTGTTGTTTCGGAAGTCCTGTGTGATTAGAGACCTTTTTTGCAATAGGCTTCGTAAGCCCAATTGAGATGTGATATCTCAGTGGCAATTTTCTCCAAACTGAAACTCCTCTATTATTATTTTGGAAAGCATATCTCAGTCCTGGTGTTTGTCTTCAGTAAGAAAGCAGTTTTTCCATTTTGTATGCTTGTGGACTCTGTTGTATTCTTCTCCAAGAAAATAATAAAATCAAATGGCCCTGTCCAGAAATTCACATTCAGGAAGTTGTTCGGTAATTTCACCATAGATCTCTGCTTTTTGGGTCATGCTTGAGAACTCCTTCCTTTTCTGTGGTGAAGAGTGAACAAAATGTCAGTTTGTAGTTAAAGCTATAGTCAAATATTAGTAGGTTTGGGTGGCTACATTATGGCTAGTAAAGTTTATCTTGTAGGGATTCCCAATGACTTGAAACTTCTTTATTTACAATGGTAGTGTAGTAGTCCTTGTATTCTTTTTATGTGCATGAATCAGATATAGAGTCTAATCTACCCCTATGTGGCAGGATTCCTATCTGGTCCTATGCAAAGCTGATTTTTACCTGCTGGCTAGTGATCCCATACTTCAGCGGTGCTGCGCATGTTTATGAGCATTATCTGAGACCATTTTTTCTCAACCCTCAGACTATTAACATCTGGTATGTCCCAAGAAAGAAGGATGTCTTCAGTAAGCGAGATGATATTCTAACCGAGGCAGAGAAATACATGGAAGAACATGGGACAGATGCTTTTGAGCAGCTCATTCACAGGGTACCCCATCTTCTATGTTTTGTTTTATTTTATTTTCTTATATAGATCCCTAACTGCCAAAATGCAATATTTCTGATAAAAATTATTATTCTGAGAGTTGGGGAAATCATGTTCTCTCTACTTATATGATATGGCAATTAAATATCTTCTTTGAAAATAATGCTTTTTTGGACTAGCTCAACATTTTTCTTTTGGTCTTGCAGGCTGACAAGTCGAGGAGGAATCACGACTACCCAAGCTATGATTACGATGATGGTTATTAAGTTAACAAGCTTTCGTTTTGTTAACTGTAGTCTAGTTACTTGTTCAGGAAAATGGAAAAGATGTGCGTGCGTACTGTTACTATAATCTTTGTTTCTGTTGATACTTGCTCTCTTTGTCGAGCTGCGGATATGTTTCTGGGTTTTGTAAGAGAACTATTGCTGTTAGATGTGTAATTATTATTATGGTTCTTGTTGCGTTCACAAAACTTTCTTTTGGTAAATGGTTGATTTAAAATTACATTACCCAACTTTATTATTTAGATACTGCTGTTATGAGCTCATATTTCTCATAGTAGCATAAGCTAAGAGTTTCTCATCTGTTTGCCCCCACATTGTTTGTGATGCCAAAAATCAATGGCATGATTCAAAGGAAGTACATTTGCAGTTACAACTACATTCAGGTAAACAAATTGGTAACTGGCAAAGGAAAAATGGAACCAATAAATTTAAACAAAAAAAAAAAAAAAAAGAACTGCAAACCTTTTAATTTAATTTTCCCACCAAAAAGTGAAGGGTCGGCGTATAATATGTAGGCAACAAAATGCTTAAAGCCAGAATAATGAATGAATTAAGAGCATAAGCACTTAAGTTGGGATTGTACCGACTTGGCCTTATCATGGATTAACAAACACAAAAAGAATTAGGGGCATGTTTGTCATTTCCTGTATATAAGAAGGCGAGACAAACAAACCATTCTATTGAAAGGATGCAGTTGCTGACGTGGCTAAAAGAATCGGAATCTTCAAATTAATAATAAATAAACAGTTAGAACTGGAGGAGGGAAAAAAAGGGAGAGAGAGAAGCGCGCGTTAATTTTCAGAAATCCTGCAATTAATCTTATGATTTCTCATGATACGATACGAGCTCCAATCTCCTTCTCAATAATTAAATCGAAACGCTTCGTTGAGTACTGTTGATCGGTTTCTCCTATTTCATTTTGAACGCGAAATCCACCCCAGATTCTCGAAATATCGCCGTCTAATGGAAGAAGGTTTATTGGCGTTTAAAATCGGAATTCAGGTGAAGTATTATCAACATTGTTTTGTTTCCTTAATATCTGGATACTGCAGTTGCTTTGATCGTTTTCTAAGGTTCGCTGTTTGGTTGCCGAGAAAATTGGTGAACGAGAAAAGAAATGAAAAACGATTTCGCACCATACAAATTCTACTGTTTGGTTTAAACAAAAACCTAATCTATAAGGATTTTAATAATTTTAATGATCTATTGTTTGATCAGATCTTTTTTAATTAAGGTTGGAAATTTTAATAATTTTTCATTTCTGGCGGAAAACATAACGTTTGAAAAAATTGAAGAGATTAAGATGACCGTAGAAGCCCCTAATTCTGGAAGCTACTAAGCTTGTCCAGGACTAATTAATTCTCTAATGCAGTTGAAAATATTTTGTTATCTTTTATATTGGTAACTTATAAATTTTGGTTACTAATTATTTGAAATGTTGGATGAATTAGAGGACTTTCAAGATTTAAGTTCTCAGCTTGGGTTTGGAGAAATGTTTGTGAGCAATGGTACTGTCAAAAGGATTTTCATGATCGACTAGATGAATTTCATATTTCAGCTTTTGGTTGTGGAATTGTGGAGAAGTTTTATATGGGGAGAAGTTGGGCATCCTTTTGTTGTCTTCTGGAAATCCAGTTTTGTTTGAATGGATACTGTTCTTTGCTCTGGCTGGACTTGATACTGCAACCTGGATGGCTCTCTGTCAGCAGAATATTCCTGTCGAGAGGGACACTGAGCAGGTAGTATGTTATGTTGAATGTTAATTTTTTTTTTCTTTTTTCCAGTTGTTCTACTTATTAGCATAATAGAACTTTTAAATGAAAAAGATAATGCTAATGGTTAATGGACCAGCAAATGAAATCAAATTTGCTAGTTCAAAATACTTTTACATCTGTTTTGCCATCAGAGACACCAATGACCAATTGAATGGGACAAGGCTGGTTAAAGTGCTGAATTACTTTGTTTTTTCAATTTTATTTAATAAGGATTTCTCACCACTTTCTTTCGTGTTCTTTATTTGATTCAATAATGCATTACTGTATTCAGAAAAAAAATAGTTTTCTGGATTCATTCCTTGTCTCACTGGTGTTAATCTTTTTAATGGTTTTCCAGTTCCATTGGGGTAATTTGTTCTCTGAGGAAAGTTAACCCATATTATATATTTCCAATATGTTATACATATGCTTTTCATCTTTGCAGGCCATTAGAATCCTTAAGAAAGGGACATACCTGCTGAAGTATGGGCGACGGGGAAAACCTAAATTTTGTCCATTCCGGCTTTCTAGCGTACGTTTCCTTACATATTTGAAATTAGAAATTAGTTTAATTTACTAGCTTCAAATCTCTCATTGAATTGTGTAGATGATTTACTTCAATAATAAATTTTAAATGTAAATGACAATGACAATGACAATGTTATAGCGTTTGCCTCATGATGTATGCACACACATATGCATGTAGCTGAGACTAGACTGTGATAAACAAAGGATCATCCTGTATTCTCCATGTATTCTATTTTTGTAAGCTCTAATCCTCTTGTCAATTTTCAGGATGATACATTGTTGATATGGTACGCTGGCAAAGAGGAAAAACAACTAAGATTAAGCCATGTTTCAAGGATTATACCTGGCCAATGCACCGTAAGTGTGTGCCTCCAATTAATGTTATCAAAACAATTTCCTCATTTGTTGCTTTTTTACTGAAAAGTAAAGTATTTAGAAGAAGGGGCCAAGTGTGTCACAAGTTTTCTTGATCCTATGATTTATTTTCAGAATATACTCAAATGGTTCATTAAATATGTGTTTTTCTAGTTATCATCTTTTCCTGGAGATTGTATTATACTAGTACAATTTTATTTTATTTTTCTTTTTAAAACTAACAAATTTTATTTGGTAAGGTAATTTGGTGGTTTTCATACTCCTTGGATGCAAGTTCTAGTGATGGTCCATAGCTTTTGAGCTGACGGGTGCCAATTATTTTGGTCGCTATATGTGGATTTTGGCATATTTAATAAGTACATCTAATAAAGGTTGTTTTGTTTACTTTTCAGGCAATATTTCGGCGTTATCCTCAGCCTGAGAAGGAATATCAGTCGTTTTCTCTGATGTATAATAACCGTTCCTTGGATTTGGTGGGTATCTTTGGCTTCTCTCGCTCAGCCACAATATATTTCCTTGGACACTATAAATCAATGTCTCCACATACAATTTCCATTTGGAACTTCGATCTGCAATCTGTTGTATATTAATCCTTGTTGAGACAAAAAAGCTCTTTGGGTTTTCATTCAAAATTTGAATGGTTCACATTATCCTGCTTCTAGTGTTTTTCCTTTTTTTTTATTCATGAATAGACATTGATCTGGAACCATCAAACTCTGTGATTTGTATTAAACTGGAGTCAGTATTTATGTAACATAAAAGACACTAGTTTTGCATGTTTTATTTTGTTTCTAAACCTCCATCCCCCATCAAAACCAAGTGGCAGCTTCTGTGTAAAATAGGTTTGACCTGTTTCACTTCTATATTTCTTCCCCATTGTCATTGTATGTTTAAATCAGAAATATCCCTGCATTGTATTATGAATTGCATAAGAATCCAATTGTAGAAAGTGGTGGAAGTAGACAGAACATTGTAACTTTGTTGCTGATTTGGTTTTCAAAGCATTACTGAAACTTCATCTTGTTAGGGTTTTGAACTAGGATTAAGTGTGTGTTTTTCGGAGTCTCTATGTTTCTGCATGTATGTGTGTGTGACAGAGAGAGATGCATGAAGACTGTAGACACATTGCGTTTGCAGCTGCTTCTGATTTCTAGTCTTTTATATTTGAACACCAAATGAAAGGGATCTTATGAGATTTGGCAGTTTTGATAGTTTGTTTTATGATGAATCTTGACCCATCTCTTGTTGATAGTTTGAAGATATGTAAAACGAATCTTTTGAGTTACAGATATTTATGCTTATTCCTTCTCATTTTTTTTTCTTTTTTCCAATGAACCTTTTTCATCATAAAGCATGCTATTGCAGTGATATTTAACACGTTATAACTACCTTGGTCAGATATGCAAGGACAAGGATGAAGCTGAGCTCTGGTTTACTGCTCTCAGAGGCCTAATTTCAAAGGGTAATTATCGCAAAAGTGATGCAAGAAGTGATAGTTTATCATCAGATAGCCAACATAGCCATACTCAAAAGAATTCTCCATCCCATGTGTCATCTACCAGCTGTGATATAATCTATAAGGTTTCTTGAGTGATGTTCATGAGAATCATATTATCTGCTACTTTCTTAAAGTTAATTTTCTATCTGTGTTTTAATTGTCTCAGGAATCTGGAAACCCCCAAGTAAATCTGGTTCCTTTTGAGGGTTCTCCACAGAATAGATTGGGAAAAGCCTTCTCTGATGTTTTATCGTGTACAGCAGCAGCCAAGGCTTATACTCGTGCTGAGTCAGTTGCCAAGTCCCTCAGCTTCGTATCTTCTGGTGGTTTGGAAGATATAAATAGTCGTAGCTCCACAGCTGATTCATTTAGAAATAGTTTGAGTTCATCCAGCCAGGGCTCTTATCATGAAGATTGTGATTCTTTGGGTGATGTTTTTATCTGGGGAGAAGGACTGGCTAATGGGCTTTTGGGTGGCGGTGTGCATGCGGTTGGAATTTCTTCTGCTGCCAGGAGAGATGCTCTTCTGCCTAAGTTCCTGGAATCTCCTGTGGTCCTTGATGCTCAAACTATTGCTTGTGGGAGTAAGCATGCTGTGTTAGTCACCAAACAGGGGCAGATCTTTAGTTGGGGTGAAGGATCTGGTGGCAGGCTTGGGCATGGAGTGGAAGCTGATGTTTCTTACCCAAAGCTCATTGATGCTCTCAGTGGATCAAACGTTCATTTAGTGGCATGTGGGGAATTTCACACCTGTGCTGTAACACTTTCAGGGGATCTTTATACATGGGGTGATGGTACACATAATCTAGGTCTGCTTGGACATGTTGGTGAAATTGGTCACTGGATCCCCAAAAGAGTAAGTGGTCAGATGGAGGGCATGCATGTATCATCCATCTCCTGTGGACCTTGGCACACAGCTGCTATCACATCAGCAGGAAAGTTGTTTACATTTGGCGATGGAACTTTTGGAGCCTTGGGCCATGGAGATCGTAGTAGCCACTGTGTGCCTAGAGAAGTTGAAACGCTGAATGAATTAAGAACAGTCATGGCTTCTTGTGGTGTTTGGCACACTGCTGCAATTGTTGAAATTACGACTGGAACTTCTAGTTCCAATGAACTTTCATCAAAGAAGCTGTTCACTTGGGGGGATGGGGCTGAAGGCCAACTTGGACATGGTGATGAAAAACTTAGACTAGTTCCATGTTGTGTGGCAATGCCAGATGACACAAGCTTTTGTAAAGTAGCCTGTGGTCACAGCATCACTATTGCTTTAACAGACTCAGGACAAGTATATTCGATGGGGAGCGCCAATTATGGACAATTAGGGAGTCCAGGAAGCACTGGTAAGCTTCCTACTTGCATTAAAGGCAACATCAGAAACAGTCATATTGAAGAGATAGCATGTGGTTCTTATCATATTGCAGTTCTAAGTTCGAAAGCTGAGGTTTACACTTGGGGAAAGGGAACAAATGGTCAGTTAGGCCATGGAGACAATGGAAATAGAAACACTCCTACCCTCGTTGAAGCTTTGAGAGACAAACAAGTAAAGAGTGTGGTTTGTGGTTCCAATTTTACAGCTGCCATATGTCTTCACAAATGGGTGTCCGTTGCTGCTCATTCTGCATGTTCTGGTTGTCGTAATCCATTTAATTTTAGAAGACGACGTCATAACTGCTACAACTGTGGTCTAGTTTTTTGTAAAGCGTGCAGCAGTAAGAGATCTCTAAAAACTAATATGGCTCCAGATACTAACAAGCCTTATCGTGTGTGTGATGATTGTTTTAATAAATTGAATACAATCTCAGAATCTGGATCATCTCCACAGTTTTTAAGGAATTCAATTGTAAGTATGCATCGGAACTGTAATGAGGTAGCTGGGAAAGAAAATGGGAAGTCTAGATCTGCTGGACAACTTTTCAGATTTTCATCTTTTGATTCATTGAAACAGGCTAAAGAGATACAATATAAGCCCGGAAGGAACAGTTCTCATGCCTCTTCCTCTTCAAATGGAAGTCTTCAATGGGAATCAAGCTTTTCCTTTAGGAATTCAGACAAAATCTCTGCTTCTCTTCCTGGTTCAAGGATCGTTTCTCGACCACTATCCCCTATCTCGATGAAGTCAAGTCCAGCCTGTTCCATTACAACGACTTCACTTCAAACTGATCTTGGAAATCCAGAAGTCACTTTTGATGACTCAAAACAAACAAATGACAAACTCAACTCGGAACCAGAAACAGTTATTTTGAGGGCACAGGTAAATCCAAGCATAACCAAAAATCGCTGTTACACGTTCTAACTAATCTCAGGAACACTTTTTTTTTTCTTTTAAATTGTTTGTTGACACTTATAGCCTAAGTCCTCATCAGTATAGATAGCATGATACCACTTGCATCTTTGCACACCTGTGGGAGCAAACATCTAGACTATGGGTATGGGAAATGTAGCTTCACTTTCCAACTCTCACAGATGCAAATCTCAATTCATAGATACCTTTCTTAAGTTTTGGATATACCCCGTAAGTATATAGATTAACTTTGTAGTCCTTGCTCTTCCAGGAATTAATGGTAACGCGAGACTAAAATCCAGCACTAACGCTTTATGTAGATGAGTCTCTTAATTGATTGCAGACTGCAAGTATCACCTCACCTTTATTTGTTTACTTTTTCCAGTCATTTTCTTAGAATTATGATGACCTAGTTTTGGTGATTGTGACCACTTGGAAGTTTGAACTTTGAACTAATGTTATTTTGGCATGCAGTTGGACGATCTTACTCGCAAATCCCAGTTCCTAGAAGGAGAACTTGAAAGGACATCAAGGAAGTTGAAACAGACAACTCTAGTTGCACAGGAGGAAGCTGAAAAAAACAAAGCTGCACAGGAAGTAATCAGATCTCTGACTGCACAGGTGAGAGATATTATCTCCGGTTCAATCTTCAGTTATGGCATGAATATAAAATTTTCTGCCAACTAGGCTCTATTTTTAGTTCCCTCCATGGATTTGATTGAAGTCACTGCAAAGTTTGTTTTGAGAGCATAGGCTGTCAAACTGGTTAAGCTTTGGGATTGAAATATAATAATGATCAATATCAGGATGAGGATAGAAAATGGGATGGCAACTGGTTGGTCCAAGATCTCATGTAATTTGTCTTGGCTAGTTATTACTGACCACATTAATGTGGGAACCTAGCATGTTTAACTGTATATATGATGCTTATTAACATATGTGCTCTGCCAAAATATGAATACATATATACATACAGCATTGTCTTTCTATCTCAACCAAGTTAATGGAAATAGAGGTGATAGTTTGTATCGATTATCAAACATCTTGACACAGTTTGAACTTTGATGTCAATATCAGTGCAGACCTTGATTAGGAATATAAAATCAGTAACAGTATTCACCAATATGCTTCATATTGTGGAGTCTTGGATTGTGTTTATATGCTTCATATTGTGGAGTCTTGGATTGTGTTTAAACAGGACATCTAATGTTCATTTGCTGGTTCACTTTAGCAGTTGAAGGACATGGCTGAAAGAGTACCTGAACAGCCAACTGCAGGCAAAAAAACTCATTTGCGTGCCAAGTCACAATCATTCTTTTGAGTCTAACCTCTAGTCAGAACAATTTTATTAATGCGGCTGCGACGGAGAGCCGTTTGATTGGCCCAATTTATCTTGATCGTGAATCTAATGGCAACCTAGTAGTTCCAATTTTGTCAAGCCAGAGTAAGGAGACAACAGAAAAAATTAAAAGAGGTTAGCTAATGACTACATGGCAACCTGGCGTGTAAATTGAAAAGTAAAAACAATCCATTAGTTTTGACAGGACCCAGGAAGGATGATGTTTAGGAAAATAGCCACAATAGGAAAAAGGAAAAGTAAAAATTAGTCGAGAAGTATATATGTCGACCAATGTAAATTTTCTGAACTTTTAGAGGAAGAGGAGTTGTTGTACCTTCATGGAGGGAATGGTTTTGAATGTGATGTAGTCCATAGATTGTCCACCAACATTAATATTTCTTGGTTGTTTTTATCTTTTTGGTTCCAATTGAATATGCTACCCTACTCCTATCTGACGAAATTTAACATAAATTTACATAGAGAAACATCTAATTTCCGGCTTCCAAGTCGAATATTGGCCTCCATTCCCAACTTTTATCTAATTCCATTTCACTTCTCCTTTCAGCCAGCTCCTCAAGGTATGTCCTGAACATTACATTTCGGCCGGTTCATCGTGTATATTTGAACTTTTATCGTGAATAACAGTAAAGGCTCATTTTTCATCCTTAGATTGGAGCGCTAGAATTATTTATCTAGACGTAACTGGATTAATTTAAATCAAGAAGCGTGTTTTCTTCTTTTGACTAATGTGTATTTAGGAACTTAGGGTAGTGAAAGTTGGATCAAATTTAAGAGAGAAAAATTCCCAAAATCAAAACACGTTAATCAAGCATGTATCATGTACCATTAAGGTTACAGGTTCGCAAATTCTCCTTTCTACTTGCACTTGAAAACAGTAAAATGAGATCAATTAAAGCACAGTTGAACCTGTGAACGGCAGAGAGTGCTATCACGCAGAACCTGAAGTAGATGAGAAAAAGACGCGCAATTTTCTCTAGTTATGGCTTACTAATTACTACGACACAATATTTCCAGATAGAAGAAAGAATTTAGCAGTAGTACTTGCTTCCAATTAATTAGTCGTAACATTTTATTTACCACATGAAAAAAAAAAGGCCCTACAATGTTTTCATCAAATGGTATTGGGAGTCAGAACATAGTGAAAGCATCTTGTGTATCTTGTATTCAAGGGACGCCCTATGCTTGTAAACCAGGCTCCTTAAGTTTCTACCTTCCAAATGCAAGTCAAAGTTCAATCAGCCTGCACTTCATTTTCACCGGCATCAATATATTGGGATAGATACTCCTGTGCATCTGCCAGAGCTGACTCCTTTTCATCAGCAGCATATAATATCTTCTTGACTGCTACTGCCATCTGCATTGGTACCATATAAAATCATAATGAGATTTAAGACCTTATAAAACAAAAGCACCAAACATGCACCACTAAGATCATACTAGCAACCATACCATGTAATGTTTGATTTAAAACATAAAATTACACAAAATGCCTGTAAAAACAAGTCTTATATGGGTGACTTTAAACTTTGATTTTTTAGGTGAAACCAAGCTAAGGATATAAATAGAAGATGATTAAAGCTCAGACTCCAAAACAACATCAGACATCTTGCTCCATATACTAACAAAAGTTATGGTATATTTATTTTAAGTGAAACATCAAATTTCAATTCCTTGGCTACTTGGATATCCTGGAAGAGAGGCAAACGAGAAATAATTTATGCCAAGAAAACACATGTAAAACCCTAGTCAAGATAAGTCCAGAAACTCTTACAGGAACATCTTCTAATTCAGGAGTTTGACAAAGTATTTCTATATCCCGTAATTTCGCAAAGTAAAAATCTCTTTCTTTCTCCAAAAGATCCAGAGAGAGCTTCAGATCTGTAACCTGTATCAAAGATACATAGAACAGAAAATTTCACGACTCGGCACAAAAGTTTGCATTCAGACAAATTGGAAAGTAGAATAGGTTTTGACATTAAATGCCTTTGGATAAATGACAGTATGAATACTAGTTTGTAAACAAGAATTCTCTAGTTTAACTTCAATAAGTAAACTATTCAAACAGCAAGATGCATATACAATATGACTAAGCATAAAAGCAGTTGGAGATTGACCGATGCCATAATGGTAGTGAAAGATCTGAATTTTTTTCTAAATATCTGAGATAACAGGTCATTCCCCAGTTAAATGTGCTGTGCCCAAAGAATGAAATGTCCCCAAAAATTGAGAGAGAAAGAACAATTAACTCATTTAGCATCACAAACTAAAATGCAGAGAATCAAAATTGCTTGGACTTAATATTTCAAAGGAAAAGAGTACCCAACGGAAATCTAATGCCAATACCTCCTTAGACAAAGCCTGAATCTCTTGTGAAGCATTAGCTCCATTTGACTTTCCTTGCCTGGGCCCTGTATCAGTATACATCAAACAACAATGATAAGAATTAACAGAAATCAAAATGCACTACAAGGCACAAGCATTCAGGAAATTCAGGGATCAAGGTAACCAGAAATTTTGTTTTGGCCAACTATGTCACCAGAACCAGCATAATGCAGATTGCTTGTTTGCAGTGATTTCGAACTCTTCAGAGATCCCCTAGAACTCCGTTCCTTTCCACCCTTGTTTCTTCGTTCCACAGGATTGTAGTTCCTACAAGAAGACCAACCATGTCATATAATTAGAATAATTTGCTAATGAAATAAGGTATTGCTATCATAAGAGTGTAATGTAGGAGACTAAAAGAGAGTAGTATACTCATTCATAATGCCACCATTTATAGAATCACAGTAGCGTTTCAGCCATTGTAAGAACTCCAAGTTGTCCAAAGGTCGGCCTTTAACAAGTTTATTGACTTCTATATGCTGCCATACAGCTAAATTATCAGTGAGTTGCTGCAAGTATCCAGCTATATCAACATGGATAGGAAGTGAACTTCACAAAGCCTGAGAGAGAGAGAGAAGAGCATATACAAGACTGATAACACTTTTTGAATTCCTATTAAACCACACATTCACAGCCCACCATACATCGCACAGCAACGTTCAATACAGGGTTCAAGTATCAGATATGAAATTCACCTCAATCATCAGCCTTGATCAGATTGCTTCCAAAAGAGTCTGTTATTAGAGTGATGACAGAAGAAAATTTTCCTCTAATTCAAGATTTTATATGAAGTTTTCAGATATAATCCTCTCATTTAAGGAAAGAAACTCATAACTGGCAATTGCTATCCCAGAGAGCTAAAAGTTCCTCTTTAGTTGTTATTCAATTACTTCCCTTCAGAAATGGCTGTTACGGAATTATGCTAAATTGAGATTTTGTGTTTCATAATCACAGTTATCATAGTATTCACATTATTAGCCCAAAGATAGCTCATTTTAAAGAATTTCAATGAACCACAAGGGAAGAAAATGCCAATTCAACTTATTAATCCCATCTAGGAATCAATGGCCTTATCAATGCTGGCAAATGGAGCGTACAGAATCACAAATTATGGTAATGAAGTAATGCAACAACTGAAAGCTACTACATTCTCCTTCTTAAACCCGTCAAATACACCCTGGTTTCGATCAAACCTTAGAATACAAAGGTGTGCAGCAAAATTTTCTTCGGTCAAACTATGAACAAAAGATCAGCCTTGTAAGGAAAAGTGAAATTACCTTCTCAATTTTCAACTTGTTAAATACATCCTGCAGGACCTTGTAATTTTGGATGTAGTCATATTCAGTCTTCGCATCAAAATTTACCTAAAGCAACAAAACGTGGGGAAAATCTGTGGTTAAAATGAAGCAATTAAATAAGTGAAGCTCAGAAGAAAAAGAAGTGGCAGGACTGTTACCTTGTGCATTGGAACAACTCCTGGGTAGGTCATGTCAATCATTTGACACTGCACGGCACCAGATGCAGCCTGGCGATAATGTTACACGTGAAGAAAAATGAAGGACGTCAGTATTTCAAAACCAAAGGGACAAACAAACAAGAAAAAAAAAGAAATGACGAAACATAACAACATCCACTTTTATATCCACAACTCCTTATGTCCACCAGGTGATTGAAAGATTATCAATGATACACCGAGTCATTGATAATATATCAAAGTACCTTCTATCAAATGTTGCATCCACAAACCATCTTAAAATCCACCCAGAAAAAAAATAAAATAAAAATAAATTTTTAAAAAAAAAATGTAGAACCATCATCACAAGAAAGGAACGAACATTTCAAAGCAAAGCATTCGCTTTACGCTCCACTTGATTGTTGGTGAAAACAAGCGAAAGCTTTTTTACCAAAAAGACATGGGAAATTTCAAAAACAATCTCTTTTTTTTGGGCAAAAATAAAAACAACCCATCAAGTTAAAACAGTAACAACAACAGTAGCAAACCCGACAATCCAAAGACAGCAATTTTTTTTTTCTTCAAATAACATCGGTAACAATACAATCTGGAAAGTAAAAACCCAATTCTCAGATAAGGGCAAAAAGGGGGAAGTAGGTACCTCTTCAATGCGAGAGAGCTTGAGCTGAAGCCTGTTGTTGATCCACGTCAATATCTCATTCCTCCCAACAAAATAGGCACTGTCCATCATTCCAATGTTGGTAGCCATTTTCCCAAAAACGTCAGAAACAGAAAGGGATAAAAGAGAAATGTGTTATGTGCTTGGTGGTGTTAAACTGTTAATGGGTTTGATATTGATTGACTGATTAAGGATGAAGATGAGGAAGTGTTTAGAGAAAGCAGACAATTTAGAAATTAAAAAGCCTGGCACCGCCACCTCTCGTCTCCCTCTCAATAAATTGTGCGGTTTTTATCTCTTACTTTTAACGTTCACCCATTTTTTATTATTTATTTAAAAAACAAACAAACAACAAAATAATTAATTAAGTTTCTATTTGGTCATTAGCTTTCATTTAAGTCAAATTTTGGTTATTTTATTCAACGAATAAACCTTTTAAGTGAAAAAAAATTACAATTAAATAGAGGATATTATGATAAATATTTTTGAAATAAGATCTAATTACATAAATATTCACAAGTTTAAAAAATTAATATTTATATTTAAATATTTAATAAAATATGTACAAATATTCTATCGTTAAATTTTTTTTTAAAATAAATATAAAATATTATAATGAATATCTTTAAAGTAAGATCTAATTATATAAATATTCACAAATTTAAAAAAGTGATATTGATACTTAAACATTTAGTAAAATATGCACGGATACCTTAATATTAAGAATCTTTCGTAAAAATTAACAAATTCGAATGTAATAAAATTATTTCACACTTCAAACTCTAAAACCTTTACAAAATAAAAAAATAAAATTAAAAAAATAGTTTGGCCAAAGCAAACCAGATTAGGCTGTTGCGTGCTGCTAGTGGCTTGATGCCATGGCTTGACCTAATCAGGCCTTGGTCGGCCAATATTTTTTTAAGTTTTTCTTTAAATTTTTTGTAATTATTTTTATTTTTATAATTCATTATTTTGTTTTTTTATTATTGTTGTTATTATTTTATTAATTTTATTTTAAATTTTTTAAGAGTTTTATTTTTTATTATTGTTATTATTAAATTAAATTAATTATTTATTTTTAAAGGTTTTTTTTATTAAGATAAAAATTTAAAAAAAAAAAGATATCTGAACTCCTGTAATTTGAAAAAAAAAATACAAATCTCCATAATTTTAAAATCTTCGCTTACACCCCTATGACAAAAATGAATATGCAAACTCCTATAATTTTTTTTAAAAAAAATTTACACCTTTGTTAAGTGAAAAAAATTGTAAACTTTAATAAAAAATTTTGTGTAAAATCAGTGAGATTACCATTACACCCCACTTTATGAAGAAAAAAAAAAATCAAAATTCAAGTACTCAAAGTGAGATTTGAACTTTTAACCTCTAATATAATAATAAACACTTTAACCAACCAAAATACATAAAATTTTTTTGTTCATATATGTGATTAAAAAAAATTTAAGAATATTATTCTTAATTAATTATTCAAAAAAAAGAGGCATTGATCGGCGTTGATTGTCATTAATTGTGACAGTTGACGGTCATTGACCACCGTTGATCGACCACTATCGGGCGACTGTTAGCCAACCTTTGATTGATCGTTGATCGGCTGTTAATTGACGCT
Source organism: Ailanthus altissimus (assembly GCA_946807835.1). Lineage (NCBI taxonomy): Eukaryota > Viridiplantae > Streptophyta > Magnoliopsida > Sapindales > Simaroubaceae > Ailanthus > Ailanthus altissimus. The sequence continues at coordinate 27,887,139 of OX327691.1, read as the reverse complement.
AACGAAAGTAATTTTTTATTTTGATCTTTTTAGGTGTTAATTTTAATAGTTTCCGTCACTTGATAGGGGTGTAAACAAATTTTTTAAAATTATAAGAGTTTGCATATTCTTTTTTTTAAATTATGAGGTTTAGATGTCTTTTTTTTAAATTTAAAATTTGCATTAAACAAGACAATTTAATCATTTAATGCACATTAATAAAAAAATTAAACATTCTTAACAACATGGCATGTGCATATTTTGCTATAAGTTAAAATATTAATATTATTTTTTAAATTCGTAAGTATTTAAATAATTAAGTCTTATTTTGAAGGTATTCACAATAATATCTTTTAAATATTTTTTTAATTTCACCCTTCATTTATTTATATATTTATTTTTAGAAAAACGTATTTATTGATAGTTACAATTATTGGATGAGAATGACCCAATGTCTTAAAGATGCCAGTAGAGTACGATGGCTCCTCTAAAATATGAATATATATTAAAATTTATGAATCTGTAAAATAAAGAGATGACATATTCAGTAATAAAATTTCTTTGTGATTGATTCCCAAAAAAAACTTATATGATTAATATTATATAAAATACAATACTGTGATGATTATCCTTCAATTATCTAAAACTTTCGAGATTTTATAAGGAATCATTCTTTTAGTGAGAACCGTTCACATAATTTTAGAATAGGTATTTTAAAAATACAACACTATATAATTTACAACTACCTTTTCTTAATTGTAGAAAAATAAATTTATATATATATATATATTTAAAATGTGAATATAAAAATTTTACATTTAAAAGGACGTTCAAAATATCATATTAATAATTGAAAATTTTATGAAAATTTATCTTATATAATAAATTAATCACATACAATTGTATTAATAACGATATATTGAATTATTAATTAAAATTATGGTTCTCTTATTTGAACTTTTTAAAAATCTGGTAACACATATACATTATTATAAATATGTGGTTAAGACTTCGTCTTTTATTATTTTTAATTAATCAAATATCAAAGACTAACCTATATTTTGTTGAGATGCATATAGCTAAGATAAGGGGAGATATCAATTTAAAAGATGGATTGTTTGGATACGTCAATATCCTTGACTTGTGATTTGGTGACTTATTGTTTCTATATCTGCATTTAATTTAAGAACTTGAATTCCAATATTGTCTTTCCCTTTCGTTGTGATCCCGTATCAATATCAACAAATAACTTAAGACAAAGGCAGCTACCTTTCAATACCAGTACCTGATGTGAGTTAAGAGTTATATTATATAGATATATATATATAGCAACAAAATTTCAATGCCGGCCAGGACAACACAATATGTTTTGCATATTGCTTCTTCTAATGAATCCGGAGGTTAAGAGATTGATGGATCATATGAACATACATGCTCTAATGATAAAAACAAAGCCAGTCATATTTATTAACATAAGCTAAAGAAAAAACCAAAAAAAAAAAGTCTTAAACGCAATATAAAACTGAAACGAATAGTGCTACATATTCAAGATGATGATAATTCAATTCAATATAAAACAACGACTTAATCAACCCAATTTTCAACCCACATAGGTGGATTGAGACGATGGCATAAGCTATCCCAAGAATGCGGAATGAAACTATCATCTTCAATATTGTATATTCCGGTGTCCACTCCTAATTCACGTCCACGTCGTTTGTGCAAGTTAAATTCCCCATTATCATCGGTGAAGTATATGCAATTAGGTTTGCATGTCGAATGATTATTTGATTTAATAGAAAACGAAGAATTATAACCTAAAAAGATGGTTCTATCGCCTATATTCTTGACCTGCGTCCACGTGTTTGTGCGTAAATCAACTTTTAAAACCAAGAAATTGATACTCTTTCTATGGTCTCGTCGGACAAACAACAATGTGTCTGCAGATCCTGATTCTACCAAGTAATGTCTCCCACCCCATATTCTATTCGGGAGTTGAGCCACCAGATGAGCCTCCGTGGGATTCTTGTTATTAGCAGTACTACTCACATCACAAGCAAATATTTTGTCAGTAGTATGCAACGCATAGAACTTATCTTTGTAGTAAATAACATCATAAAACATCCCGAAGCTTGTTTGTACTGTGGTCCAAGTTTTATCACCACGTTTACAGTATGCCAATTTCCCACTACTACTATGAATAACCATCACCGCATAATCTGCCGTTGACGAAGGGCTCGATGATAAAACACATTTTCGAATAAAAAATAAATGCTTGAGGCCATCAGTAGTATCATCTCTCCAATCTTGAAAAGTTTTCATGTGAGGAAGTTTGACCTCAACACGAGTAAAAGGATTCAAAAGACTCATGGTATAATCTGGGGCAGCTGTTATAAGCCAACCCTTTGACGGAAAGCATTTCTTAGCAATTGCTTGTGGTAAGCTAACAAGGCGAGTCGTGCCCTTTGATAGGCTGAAGAAACCGCGTTGATTAACGCCCTTTTGTGGTGGAAGCATCAGCAACGGAGCTTGATTAGATTTGAATCTCAACTTCTCCATAGCTGCAACGGACCACCATGAAGTACAAACCCCACCAAAAGAATCCAAGTCCTGGTACAATTCTATCCTCTTAACAATTTCAAACAAAAGGTCACGATCAAGTTCTGACCAGTCGCTCATTGTTGTTTAGATATGAGATTTGAGAAAACAAAGAAGAGAAGAAAACCCCTAAAGAACGAAGTAACAGGTACAACCATCTCTCGGACTCGGATATAAATAGCTTCTAACATGGAGCAATATTGCGTTTCCTGAGTAAGAAAGTAAAAGAGAGATTTGTTTCCAAAATTAAATCACGGAATTAAATATATAAATCTTAAAGAAATTAAAAGAGAGATTCGTTAACAAAAATAAGTTACGAAATTAAATATACAAATATAGAGATTCTTCAAAAATAAGTTACAGAATTGAATATATAAATCTTAAAGGGGATTCTTCGCTCTTTCCAATGTACAATGTGATTGCTTTCGGTGCATGTACGTTATTTAACCTACTGAAACAAGAAGTTATTTATGAAGGAAAGTTAGTTATTACTATTGTCAATTTACCATGCCAATAGGGTTATAGTGGGTGCTTTTAGGAACAATCACATGGACATAGAGACATGTTTGGTAACGGTTAATAGATTATTCTAGGATTAGGGTTTTAGGGCTCGTTTATAGCCTTTCATCCTTCGTATTCAAATAATGAAATTGAGCGCAAGAGACGGCCACGCGGGAGACGATGAGAGTATTGGGAGAGCTTTTGACTTTGGAGGGTCCAGTATTGGGCAACTTATATTGGGTTAAATATGGGCCGAAAACAGCCCCGTTAGAATTGTGATAGATACATCAGCAAATGGATGAGGAATTACTTTTGGACCCTCACAAAAGCAAATGAACTTCCTTTATAACCAAATTTTCTCTTCCCAGCCTGGCCCAGAAAACCGTCGATGTTTTAGCAGATTGCACTTCTTGGTCTTAGAGAAAATTGTTGATCATTGAATTATAAATTCTTATAAATTGTTAGAAAATCATTAATTACAGACAAGACCAGTGCAGAATCGAATCTCATTGTTTCTTTCTTCTTTTTAATAATCATGTTTTGGTTTTGTTCTAATCATCTGTTAGATATTAGACCCAATAAAGTCAATTACTATATATTTACATTAACACATTTATTTAATTATTTGGGGAAAAAAAAGATTAAAATGCAAGGGGAGAAGAGGAGGAATAATAATTAATATTTCCCAAACCAACCATGCACGGTTAAGTAAATGAAGAAACATGGAGTTCCTCTGCTTGTTCTTCTTATAGTATTTTACTAATTAATATTATTCCCCAACTAACACCGTGAACTAGGGCTGTCTATTGTCCCAGTAAATTCCTTAAACTCGTATCAACCACCACTGTCGTCCATGGAATCGAGCAACCGAGACAGTTTTTCACTCAGATCATCTGCTTCGCTCTGCAACCTCCTGATGTATTTGCATGTCTACTTCAAAACTTCTGATGCTGATACCTATCAGTAATATTATCAACAAAAAAAAAAAAAACGTACTTTTGAGTAGCTACTGGGAAGTTTGAATGAGAGGGAATGCTTAGGTGGCAGCTTTTTTAAAAAAGAGAGTGGAGATTGGGCACAATGGTCGGTTGATTTGTGGTTTTTGATATGCAATCGGAGCCACAATTTTGCATCACATGGGCCTATGATTAGGTGGACCTCAATATTTAAAGTCTTAGAAGTAGACCCCATCCAAATTTTGTCAGTTTCTCATTTTGGTTACAAGAAAATCAATGAAAACATCTAATCTTAATCCGACACGTGTCTGGTTCATGTTTGTGTTTGTGCTATTAACATTTTGTTAGTTTAAGATGTTTACAATTCTTGCTTGTCTAATGGAAACTTTAAGTTAAGGGCACACATGTTTCTATATGACGTGATTGATTTGTGTTTTCAACTTGCCGCCAAAGTTCTGAAGTACGGTAAAAATTACTTATATTGTCTCCTTTATATCAGTGGAAACAGATACCTGATCTGTTTTGCATAGTTGTATTCAGCCGGAGTTTGGTTTCCCTTGCTCTTCTTTTCTTTTAGGGTGCGCTCTGAAATGATGATGATGGTATTATAATATGTTGAAGCTCATGATGACTTTTCTATATAACGTATGAATGATATTAGAGTAAAAGGGGTCTTATAAGTACCCTTACTCTTTTTGGATCTGCCGGAGAGCTTACAATTTATCATTAACTTGCCTGATTTCATTTTAAGAATATTTATTCAACGTTATTGGCGTGTGAGTAGGTTTTTGACCCTTTCTTATGCTGAATAATTTGTTATGTTTAATTAAGAAGCAGTGTTTAATTATAATGACTTGTTTTTTCTTTTTTATAAAAAAAAATTATGTATAAACTTTCCATGTTGGATTTGGGCAGGATTGTTTACGTTCCATCTTAATTTCTTGACTCAAAATAAATAAATAAATAAAAGCACATCGATTCTTCTCTTACAAGTCCAATATTTGGTGCGTGCAGTGGTCGTCCTGGAAGAGTCAAAAGAAAGACCATGAAGGCTGCAGGTGAGATGGAAATGAAGAAGACGAGGATTAATTAAGTGATGGTTTCTTATCTTTAATTTGCTGCTTGTCGTTGTAGAATTGCTGTCTGTCATATATGACCATCCTGCTGTAGAATTGTTGGGCTAGTTTTATATATATTATCACTATATATGGTTTTGTGATTTTAAAAAAAATGTCGAATATTTGTCGTTAAGTTTTGGTGGAAGTTTCTAGTTGTAACTTGAGGTCCATTCTAATATAAAGTGATCTCGGTTGTTTCCCCATTTCATACATTTTTTCGCCACTTTTTCTTTTAAAAAATTTAAAGGAAAAAAAAAATCTTGAATAGAGAATGGAGATTTCACATGCAAAGTTCATAACTAGCCAAATAATTATAATTCAAATTCTTGACCTTCCTAATTGATATTCATCCGAAATTACCTTAACTCTTGAGAAGTTAGTACTCACAATGCACTGAAAGTTGTTGGATTTTGACTCATGAATATAAACAATGGATGCATGACAGAGGTAAAGTAATATTGCATGGGACATGGTTAAACTTTGTAATTATATTTGTTGCAAGCGATTATTGAAATTGTCAAATGATGATTATCAGTCAATCACATGCAGACTGGTGGAGAACTTGAATCATATCTGTTAAAAAGTTTTTGTCTCTGGGCAGGGAACATATAAGCTCGATCGGCTGGCATTTCATTTTCCCATACTTACAATTGAAAGGTTGAATTCCGTATGATTATTTTATTGACGAGACTGAATAAAGTGCTAACCTATGTATATATGTTGGGTTTCCTTATCACTCGGATCAGATGGAATGGAACCAGAGAATCATAACATAACATAGATTGCACTTCTGGAGAAGTGAGAAGAAGAGCTCCATTCTTTTTTTATTTTTAAACTTAGACATTGGTATCACATCAGCGAGTCGAAATGACCGAGGAGATATTCAACCACAAAACTTAAACGAAACCATACCAAACTATTTCACTTCATTTCATTTTGATTTTAGAAGATAACACAACTAGATAATCAAAAGACAATAGCAACTAAACAACAGGGGTGGCTTTATTTATTAGTACGTACGATAACAACTGAACATAACTTTGCTAGATCATCATCATCGCCTCCCTGCAATTAGAAAATCCAAAACACAGTAACAGTATAAATTAAATGCCATGATAAGTAATAGCTGGAAGTTTTTTCAGAGTAGTATAGAACAACCAATGGAGAAACACATACCTCGGTCTAAATGGCAGATCATCATCATCAATGCTTACTACGTTCATGTACATCCACCTCTGCAGATGTTGCAAAAGCATTTCCACAATGCTTGCAGAAAAACTCTTTGTTTCTGTGTACATCCCTATTGTGCTGGTTCGGGACTTTTTTTTTTGCTAAAGGTGCCGTCACAGTTCAGGCAGGGCCACTGATCATTTGGTTGAGAGTTTTTTGATTTTCCCATCGACAATGCTGGAGAGAGATAAGAAGAGAAAATGAAAAAGATTTGGTGCAAGGAAGGTGGCTTGCCATGCATGAATTTGTAAGCCAAAAAAAAAAAAAAAAAACAAAAAGTAAAACGAGGGTGAGATTGTAAATTTAGGATTTTATTATTTAAGTCCTTGTTTTTTGTTGGAAAACACTCGCCATCGCTTTCATTTTCTTTTTGTATGTTATGTGATTACATTTACATCAAGAAAAAATGCATGCATTAGACAAAGAATGGATAGTTATTTAAATTTCTTTTTGGTTTATTTAAAGGTAAATTATTATCTTTTCTTTTATAATGGTCATTATTTACCTAGATAAACAAAAGCTTTTTGATGCTCAACACTTTATAAATGTTCAATTGTTTTGGTGAATGCAACACTTAATGATGAATTTTGCTTCATTATTAATATATGAGAAAATTTCATAAATAATTCTTTTATTTTTTTATTATTCTTTTTTAACCAAATGTAATATAGTTATATTTTATTAACTAAATAAATTACTTTTAGACAAGTATAATCTTTTACTGTTTGTACAGTACCCGCTACAGTGTACAGTAATATTTTTACTACAGTGATTAATTAAATTAAAATTAAATATTTTTTGTTTATTAAAATTATATTTTTTTATATTAGTTATTTATTTATTTTAATCATATTACTATAAAATTTACATAAGTAATAAAATTATTTAATGTACTTAAATTAAACTAAATAAATACACTAACTAATATAATTTTATAAATAAATAAAAATTTAATTATATTTTTTATTAAAATTATATTTATTAATAAGTAAATACAATAATAAAATTTAAATAAATATAATTATTTATTTATAAATAATAAAAAAATAAAAAATTTAACGGTCACAAAGGCTATCTTAGCCATCGCATCCCGGGCCCGAGATGGCTCTGAGATGCCCTCGAGATGCGATGGTGGCTATCATGCCATCGCATCTCGGGCTCGAGATGGCCCTGAGATGGTCCCGAGATGCGACGGTGACCATCGCTGCAGTGTACAGTAGTATTTTTGCTACAGTGATTAATTAAATCAAAATTAAATATTTTTTGTTTATTAATTTTTTTATATTAGTTATTTATTTATTTTAATCATATTACTATAAAATTTACATAAATAATAAAATTATTTAATGTACTTAAATTAAACTAAATAAATACACTAACTAATATAATTTTATAAATAAATAAAAATTTAATTATATTTTTTATTAAAATTATATTTATTAATAAGTAAATATAATTATAAAATTTAAATAAATATAATTATTTATTTATGAATAATAAAAAAATAAAAAATTTAACGGTCACAAAGGCTATCTCAGCCATCGCATCTCGGGCCCGAGATGGCTCCGAGATGCCCTCGAGATGTGATGGTGGCTATCATGCCATCGCATCTCGGGCTCGAGATGGCCCTGAAATGGTCCCGAGATGCGATGGTGGCCATCGCATCTAGGGCCTGAGATGGCCCCCGAGATGCGATGGTGGCCACCGCTACAGTGTACAGTAGTATTTTTGCTACAGTGATTAATTAAATCAAAATTAAATATTTTTTGTTTATTAAATTTTTTTATATTAGTTATTTATTTATTTTAATCATATTACTATAAAATTTACATAAATAATAAAATTATTTAATGTACTTAAATTAAACTAAATAAATATACTAACTAATATAATTTTATAAATAAATAAAAATTTAATTATATTTTTTATTAAAATTATATTTATTAATAAGTAAATATAATTATAAAATTTAAATAAATATAATTATTTATTTATGAATAATAAAAAAATAAAAAATTTAACGGTCACAAAGGCTATCTCAGCTATCGCATCCCGGGCCCGAGATGGCTCCGAGATGCCCTCGAGATGCGATGATGGCTATCATGCCATCGCATCTCGGGCTCGAGATGGCCCTGAGATGGTCCCGAGATGCGATGGTGGCCATCGCATCTAGGGCCCGAGATGGCCCCCTAGATGCGATGGTGGCCACCGCTACAGTGTACAGTAGTATTTTTGCTACAGTGATTAATTAAATCAAAATTAAATATTTAACTACATTAGTTTAATTTAACTACATTAAATAATTGTATTATTTATGTGAAATGTATAGTAAAGGAGTTTAGATCAGAACTAAGAGTTAGTAAAATCTAAAGAGTTAGAGCCTTGTCTGAAATGAGACAAAGACCTAAGAATATATTAATAATAACATAGTTGTAATGGGTTACAAATGGTGCTAAGAAATGTTGTTATGCAAATATGTTCTTAAATTTAATGTTCCTGATCTACCTTCACTAATGCGGGTCTGTTAGTGAATATCTTAATATATATATATATATATATATATATATATATATATAGATCAGTGTATGTCTATATCTGGATAGTCTAGATGGTTAGTCTTAGCAGACCATGAGTTTAGTGGAAACTCGTATAGAGATACAAGTATTTAGTAAGGACTGAATATTGAACAGACTCATAAAAATCTCTAATAGACAACCCATAAAGCCGTCAATGGAGGATCTTTCGAGTTGAGTAGTATTCGTGGTCCTTAGACCTGAGTGCCACGGTGGACTTGTTAGTGATCCATCATACTTTGGTTCCACACATGTTAGATACCTTTCATGGTCTGACCGCTGGGTGTCGCTGGGTATGGTCCGATGCTTATGGAGTCCGGTGTGTACAGATATGGGATCCATCAACTCAATTGGCTGAGTAAAATATCCTGTAACTCTAAGATTGTATTTCAGAAAGTCTTATGGCCATAAGCAGACATTCAAGAATTTCTTGGGAAAATAATATCGTGAAAGTGTTTACGGATATTATTTATTGAAATACAAATCTAGAGATAAGTTAATGGTTGAGCACATGGAGACTTGACGGTGTTGATCTATATCTTCGCTCTTCTAGGATATTTATGATGGAAGGATTATGCGAATATGTTATAACCTCAACTTGTATGGTCTAATGCGCCGTTTTGTAATATCTGTAACATGTGTGTGGGACATTGTTCACAGACGTGTGAAATAGTTTCATATGACAAATCGGGCATGGACTTAGAGAGTCTCACAATATGAAGTGTACTCATTGTGCACTGGGGCAGCGAATTGGATTGAACAATTGATCCAACAATTTCTAGCAAAATGAAAAATGATTCAAGGTTCCTTTTATTATTCACTTGTTAATAATTGAAGGTAAAATACATTATTAGTTTACAAGAGTTGTTAACCAATAAGAATTTGACAAATGACATAACCTTGCTCCATAAATTATTTACCATGTATTTACCTATTTACCTTGCTTGGTAAATACATATATGGTAAATGTAAATATTTAAAATAGTTTTGAATTATTAATATTTTATATATTAATCAAATTATTATTATTAATTGGAATAAGTGGCAAACATCATTTACTAATGGAGAATGCACTTGTTATTAATAATAAGGAAAGTTTACCACTTAGTAATTCTTAAATAATGCACTAAGAAAGTGGTAAAACTACTTAACATTGATTAAATGCCATTTACTCTCTAGAAATTGATTCAATTGGTTGAATCAAATTGGTGAGTGAAAAATATGATAGATTAATGTTTGTAATGGCAAACATGGTTAAGTGGTGGTGGAGCACTAAGAGAAATCATTCTTTGCACTTAAGAAAGAATTGAAAGAGTTCAATTTGTGCAAGAAAGAGTGAAATTCGTTCTAGGAGAAAGGAGAGAGAATTGAGAGCTTTTCCTAAGTGTTTTTCTCAAAGTGTTGAGAGAAAATGCAAAGGCTTACCAAGGTACAACATATAGAGTTGTAAAGAACTATAGAAAACACCTAATTCTTCTCATCTCTTGGTAGTAATCATTCATAAAGACAAATTGTTTTAAGTGTTAAAACAATCATTTGCTGGAAATTCAAGGCTGCTATTCTAGCTTCACAATCCCACCGGATTTAGTTGTGAACTAGAATTGTGCAAGAGAACACTTTAAGGTGAGCTCAACAAATTGAAGCTTGGAGTTCTTGAAGAATTGTAAAGCTACCTTCATAACCGGGTAGGTTATTTATTTAAAATTCATTTTATATCATGCATGAAAATATATATGAGATATATATGTGTTTGAATGATCATACATGTGATTACATGCTTGAATATGTTACATATTGTTTAATATATATGAATACTTCCGTTGCGTATTTAATTTTTTGAAATTATATACATCTATACACATCACACACTATATCACAACAAGTGGTATCAGAGCATGCTGATATGGTGTTTGCTGTTTGATGTTGTTGTAGTTAACATGTTGATGTTATATCGATGAACAACATGATGATGTTTGATTTCAAGCATGTTGATGTTTAAGATTGAACATGTTGATATTTTATGAATTCTTGAATATGTTGATGTTTAAAATTGTTTATATGATATTTGATCATGTTTTAAATCGGTTGATTTGGGTGCCGGAACAGAAGAAAATTGATTTTAGTGCATCGGACACAGTAACAGTGTCCAGCGCTGAGGCGCTAGCTTAAGGTCGTTGTGGCGCCAGCCTAATTTTGGCCAGCGCCTCGGTGACAGGCTATGAGCGCTGCGGCGCCCACATACTGGAATTCAGTGCTGAGACGCTAGCTTAAGGTCGTTGTGGCGCTAGCCTAATTTTGGCCAGCACCTTGGCGACAGGCTATGAGCGCTGCGGCGCCCACATACTGGAATTGAGCGCTGAGGCGCTGGGATATGGGCACTGCAGCGTCGGCTTATTTTATGGCCAGCACCAAGGCTCTGGATATATGGCGCTGCAGCGCCAGCCCGCTATTTGGCCAGCGCCGCGGCGCTTACTTCTGGGCGCCCCCGCGCCCGGATTAATTTTATGAACGCTGCAGCACCTGTTTTTCAGCGCCGCAGTGTTCATCACTGTTTCTGGAAATTTTTTTATTTATTTATCATGTTTTGACTTATTTTATTGCTATAATGTACTTCAATAGTTGTCATAACATGATGTGATCATTAAAATACGCTGATAATCACAATGGGAGCCCTATTGGTAGGGGTTAGTTGTGATTGCGTATTTCTTTTTGTATAAATTGTCTATATTATTCATTTGGATGAAATGAGTATGTAATAAAATCTCTCTTAATCAGATTGTAATATTTTTTCATTATGAGATAATGTTAAATATGATCCATCTTATCAATACGGTATTAGACAAGTCACTTCGATTCTTTTCCAAGATCGCTAAAATGTGAGGGATTGATCGGTGTGACATGGGCTATGCCGTTTAAACATTAGATGTGATAAATATATGTTAAGTATTACCCTAGATCGCTAAAGTGTGCGGTTAATAACAATAACATATATTTAATGATTGATAAGTAAATCTGGAATACACTTATCCTAGATCGCTAAAGTGTGCGGATAAGATGTGTTTAGGATCAAGTGTTAAGAGTTGCATGAGATGCAATTGATAAGAGTTGTCTACCTTTTAGGTTTACTAAGGCCTAGATCGCTATAGTGTGCGGCTGAAGTAAATGCCAAAGGGATCCACTTCTCACTATATAGTTTAAGAATTCTTTAAACTATATAGTTTAAAGAATTCTTAAACTATCGTTTTCCCGTTTGAGAGATTAAAGGGATTACGTAAAATAGTGGGAGGGCATTTTTTAGATTAAAAATTGTATAACTGTTATACCCATGATCTAAAACGTTATTTATTAGTGATTGAAATATTCCGCTAACATCTTTTTCTTTTGTCTTGTGAAGATCAAATGGCTTCAAACAACACTTTAGCTCGCATCCTTAATGCGCACCAACTAAAAGGTGTAGAAAATTATGCTGATTGGCTTATGAATCTCAGAATAATTCTAGATTCTGAAAAGCTTGGATATGTTATTGATCAGCGCATGCCACAAGCTATTTTTGATAATGCTTCCCCAGAAGAAAATGAGACATATCGGAAATGGTTGGATGACGATTTGAAAGTCAAATCGTACATTCTCGGGTCTATGTCTACGGAGCTCCAAAGGTAGCATGTCCACATGGACAGTGCTGGGAGTATCATGCTCTACCTAAAAGAGTTATTTGGCGATCGACCTCAATTTGAAATGTATAGGGTTGCCAAATCGCTTTTTCAAGCTAGACTACCTGAGGGCAGTCCAGTAAGTCCTCATGTCCTCAAAATGATTTCATACATTGAGAGGCTGGAGACCATGGATCTCATATTGAGCAATGGATTGGGGAATAGCTTGATTCTCCAATCACTTCCATGGTCATTTACACCGTTCATAATGAATTACAATATGCATGGATTGACTCCTACTTATGCTGAACTGCATAACATGCTAATAACTGCTCAGGAGGACATGAACAAAGGGGACACTGCCCAAAGTACCTTGCCATGATTAAGAAGACACCATTAGGTATACACTTGCCTTTTATTGATATTTCCTTAGCATTTGATGCTAGCTTTGGTTGGGTATTAGATACCGCTTGTCCTTTTCACACCTGCAATGTGTTGCAGGGTCTGAAGAAAGTTAGAAAGTTACAACCAGGAGAAGTACAGCTTCGTGTTGGAAATGAAGATTTCCTACAGGTCGAGGCTATTGGATGTTTCAATTTGATGCTTTCATGTAATAAAATTGTTGTATTGAATAATTGTTATTATGTGCCAAACATTATCCGGCAAATTATTTCAATTCCTGTATTGGACAATGAAGGATATCATATGCGTGTTAGGAATCGTTCCTTATGCTTGTATGATTTGGATAATGTTTTGTTAGCTGAATGTCAGTTGATAAATGGGCATTACATATTAGATACAACAGAAAATGTCATGAATGTACAAGTGAATGCTAAAAATAGTGCGGGAACTTTAAATGATACAGAATTGTGGCATATGAGATTAGGTCATATAGGGGTAAGACGCCTATCCCGTCTGGTTAAGGATGGTCGGATACCTGATCTGACCATAGAATCATATCCAGTTTGTGAATCTTGTATTCAAAGGAAAATGACCAAGGCTCCATTTATTGGTGTTGGACACCGTGCCACTGATTTATTGGAACTAATACATAGTGATGTATGTGGTCCAATGAATCACACTGCGATGGTTTGTTTTCGATACTTTGTTATCTTTATCGATGATCTGTCACGATATGGATATGTGTTTCTTATCAAACACAAGTCAGAAACTTTTGAAAAGTTCAAAGAGTTTCGAAATGAAGTAGAAAAACAAACTGGAATGTATATCAAATGCCTTAGATCAGATCGAGGGGGTGAATACATGAGCAGTGAATTTTTAGATTATTTAAAGGAGAATGAGATTCTCGCTCAGTATAGTCCTCCAGGTACTCCATAACACAATGGTGTTTCGGAGAGGAGGAATCAAACTTTATTGGATATGGTTCGATCGATGATGAGCTTCACTGATCTCCCTGAATATCTATAGGGGTATGCACTAGAAACTGCTGCTCATATATTGAATAGAGTTCCATCAAAAGCCATTCCATCCACTCCACATGAGATATGGACTGGAAGGAAACCAAGTCTTAAATATGTTAAGATTTGGGGTTGTCCTGCTTACGTAAAAGTTACGCAACAGGATAAACTTGCACCTAAAGATTACAAGTATAGGTTCATTGGATATCCCAAGAATTCAATGGGATACCAATTCTATGATCCAGAAGAACGAAACGTTTTGGATATGTTTTTTTCTTTACAGTTTTGTCTTTCATGAGCAGAATGCATTATCATTCTCAAAATGCGCTTCACAAGGGTGAGGGAGATTTTTTTTTATAAGGCCTTTACTTTGGATGAGTCTATCCGATGTGAGATTTCGGTCGTTACATAACTCTCTACCATCGAAATAGAGTTATCCTCGGCTCTAATATCAAATAAAAGAACCTACCTGAATCCCTATGTAAGGTATTGTCCGCTTTGGGGTTCACGCACGCGTTCTTCTCCCTCACGGTTTTGTCCTTTATAGACAAAACGTATCACCATCCCCAAAAGGCACCTCACAAGGGTAGAAAATTTTCTCCTTATAAAGCCTTCACTTTAGACGAGTCTACCAGACGTAAGATTTGAGTCGTTACACATTATGTGTGCTCCAATTAAAAAAATCAAATTAAAATTTTATGTAATTATTATTTAAAATTTTATATGAATATAAACCAAAACGTCTTCCAAATCATATGAATTATGATACATATTCAAGTAAATTACCTTCAACTATAACTTTATATATTCTTTTTCATCTATCTCGTCTTGTCCATTTATAAACACGAGCGAACTCCCTCGTCATCCCATCCCTTCCCTTCCCTTCCCTACATGCATTGTCCACGAGTAACCTTTTAACTTCCTTCCCATGTAACTTAGATGGAAGCTTCGCTTCCTTTCCTTTCCTTCCCATGTCGTCTTTCTTCCTCTATCAAGTCAACTACATCGATCATCTATGCATGCACGTAACCTACACCGACCCCAATTGAGAACAATTTTGTTAGACTTTAAATGTTGTAAAACTTAGTCTTGTTGCAAAATAAGTCTTTGGTCCATCCCAAATCTTGGACCCAGCGACACTGAACCACAAGCTAGAACTATTGATACAGTGACAAATTCTAAAAATTTCCTGTGTTAACAGTATGATACAGTGACAAATAATTTTTGATCTGTTGAATGATCTTAAAAAATTACGAATTTATGGAATATGATAAGTTTACATATTTAATATGATATACTCAGAATTAAAAATTTAGATCAATGTGGTTAAATTGCTATAATTTTCTTAAGTGTATCAGTTCATTGCAGTATTTGATTAACAGATTTTTAAAGTTATAGAATAAAATAGTTTTAAAATACTTTTGGCAGTGATTTTGAAGTGAAATATTTATTATAAATTGAGATATGTGTCAAGAGTAATTTTGTGGTAGTTTTATAATTTTTGAGTTAGTATATGATTTTAAAAAATTGAGAGATTGAATATTATTTAGTAAATATCTTGATCTTGTCAGAATAATAGTTTGGATTTAATGGTGTTTATGAAATGGATTGTGTAAGAATTATAATATAATATTCATACATAAGAAGTATATATAAGTTAAGAAAGATATATTCTAATTTTGGAGCAATAGACATCATTTGATGTATAAGAAAATTTTGTTAAGTATAAGTGGTCAGAATAACAAGTTTTGAGAAACCAAGTAATTAGATCAATTCGATGTGATAAGTGCAATATGTGTAATTTTGTAAGTTATTTAAAGTGTTTTGTGTGAATGTTAAGGTAAGTATACTAAACTTTTTACTGAAATCACAATAAACATAGTAATTGTTATGTATGATTTTGTAAATGTGGTTACGAATATGTTTATGTTATGTCAAAGTATATTGAAGTGTAATATGTCCATGAGAAGTATTTTGTGTTTTGAGGATACTTGAACTCACTGTTGACTTAATAGGCATTTTTATGTGATTTGTGGAGCCTTTATGTGTGGCATTTCCTTCGGGATTGGTATATGTTATGTGTTCTGTATGTAGAGAGGATCCTATTGGTACCTAAAGGAAGAGTGAGTCATCACATTCGTGTGGTGATGTATTGGTGCATGTAAGAGGACTCACCGATGATCAAGGTGAAGGTTTGGCTTTTACCTTCGGGCATGAGCATTATATATATGTAAATTAAAACCTCACTTGTACTATTCCTCTCATACGGTATGTCACATACGAGTGACATTTGGCTCATTATGTGATATGGAAGTCCTACTAAGTAGTAGTTGAGTAATGATATTCCTATTATATGTTTTGAAAGAATGTGTAAGCATTTACCTAACATGTGATTTGATAAGATTATGGTTTTAATTTATCACAGTATATCATACACATGCATTGTGTATATATATATGTATTTGTATTTTGATATATGAAAAAACTAGTATACTTATTGAGTTTAGTACTTATTATAGTTTATGGTGATTTCAGGTAAATAAGGCGCATATGTACTTAGCGGATTTGGCAAGGCTTCTATTGTCCATTGGGTTCTCTAAGTTGCTAGGTTGCTAAGTGTTTCATTTGTGGACACATAGTTTAAGATATTTGATTTGTCCCTATTGAATAAATACTTATGTGTTATTTTATTAGATGTGGTTGTATTTGGTTTATGTTTCACCAAGTGTGATTATGGGTTAATTTTAAGTAAGAATTTGCAATGAATATATTCTGAACTTTCGGTAACAAAGTTGCTACTGGTGACATAGTAGAGTGTTAATCTCTGAGAAAACTCTGCGTATCTCCGATTTACTAATTGCCCCAGTCATAATTCAATTGCTATAATTCTGAAAAAAAAATTGAAATGAATGTTTAAATATTGTCAATAAATATTTATGTTTATATTTTAAACATGAGACCAACCTATAAATAAGAATTTAGGAATATACTAGAGACATTAAGATTGTATGTGTGCTCATTATTGAATGAATGTAGGTTATATCGTGCGTCAGATCTTTTGGGTCTAGGGCGTGACAGCTTTTAGTGGTATTAGAGCTAAGATATAATTCTGTAGACTTTTAAGTGTCAAGTCAAGGGAACCGAACAGATGTCAAATCCTTAGAATTGTATTTGTAGATTTGTTGTGTAAATGTTTGACATCTTACTTAAATTTTTGAATGATTTTGTGAAGATGACACATTATCCAAAAACTGCTAAGATTGTTGATATTGTAGATAATGGTACTTTTATGGATCTTAATGTTACCATTTATGATTTTTGTTTTTAATTGTGACTAATATGCTTAGCAAGAATGATGTCTAATACCTTATAAAGATAATTTGTATGTCATAGAATAAATTGAGATAATTTTCTCAATGTCAAAATATAGAAAAGTAGAGTATTAAAGACATCAATTGAAATTTAAAATTTTCATCTAGATTATTTAGAATGATAATATTTTAATCCAGCAAAAATTTAACAAATTAAACTTAAGTTTTTTTTTTTAATTTTCCTTTAGTTAACACTTAATCAATAAATCAAACTCTTATTTTTACTTAATTGACTTTAAACCTAATGAAAAAAAAATTTAATTATGACTTCAACAATTGAATTCAAAAATTAAAAAAACAATTTTTCATTTTTCTTTCTCTTTGATTGTTGGCCAAACACTTAGCAAAAAATAAAATTTCACACTTTTTTTAAATTTTATTGTATTTTGCAAATATATATAAATGAATTTAATTTTATATTAATTTCACTTAATTTGAATTTGCATTTAACTTAATTTAACTATAGTTAACATTTAACCCTAGTTAAATTAGTTTAACTAACCCTTAAGTTAAATAAATATTTAAATAATTTAACCTTAGTTAACTAACTTAATCGTGGTTAGATTAACATTTACTTAACCATTAAGTAAGGTTAAGTTAACTTAATCCTATGGTTAACTTTTAACCATATTTAAGATAAATTATTTATTTAACTATTAAATAAATAAATATTTATTTTAATTATTTAACAATTAAATTTTTATAAAGTAAAATTATATTTATGTCCTTATTAGGTTACTAAGTTAACCTAAAGTGGATCCTACCATTTAAACATATACTTTAGTTAACTTAACCATAATAAATTACTAAATTTTATTGTATTGAACTATACAATATAGTACATTGTCTAAGTGCATAAAGAGTATATTTCATATTGGGACTCCCTACATCCACGCCTGATTCATCAAATAGAACTATTCCATAAGTCCGTGATCAATGTCCTACGTACACATTACATATATAACAAATTAACGCATTAGACCATACATATTGAGGTTACTACACATTCGTATAATCTTTCGTCATTATATCCTAGAAGGGCGGGATATAGATTATTATCGTCAAATTCTCGTAAACTCATCCGTGAACTTATCTCTAAATTTGTATCTTAATAAACAATATAAGCAAATAGTTTTGCTATATTAATTTGCGTATATTGTTCAACATTGTAGGAAACTCTTTTTCGAGTTCATTGCTTATGGCCATAAGACTTTGTAAGATATAATCTCGAAGTATCAGATATACAACTAACCTATATGAGCTGGCGGATTTCGTATCTATGCACAACGAACTCTATGAGCATCGGACCATACCCAATGACACGTAGCGGTCAGACTATGAAAGGTCTCTGATATACTTGAAACTAAAGTATGATGGATTATTCACAAGTCCACTGTGGCGCTCAGGTCGAAGGACTACGAATACTACTCATCTCGAGATGACATTCTTTTAATGAATTCATAGGATATTTATTAGGGTCTTCGTGAGTTTGTTCAGAATCCAGTCTCGATTGAATACCTATATGTCTATATGAGCTTCCACTAAGCTCATGGTCAACTAAGAATAATTACTTGTACAATACAGATATAGACATACACTGATCTATATAATAACGATTCACCAACAGACCTGCATTGGTGAACATAGATCAGGAATACTATATTTGAGAATATACTTACATAATGACAATTCTTAACACCTTTTGTAACTCTTTACAACTATGTCATTACAAGTAGACTCTCAGGTCTTTGTCCCATTATAGACAAGGTTTTAACTCTTTAGATCTTGTTGACTCTTATAACCTGCTAACTCTTAGCATTTATAATTCTTAGCATTGCTAACTCTTAACATTGGTTTAAACCTCTTTAAATCAAATCTGAACTCCTTCAAATTATACAATGTTTATAGTGTTACAAACTTTAATACCATTTAATAAAGGTTATTTGCGATTTAATAAAATATTCATTGTATGAATATTATAAAATAAATATTCATACAAATAAGGATGGCACGTAAGCACAAACTTTAACAGATTTTTTGTCATATGTATATTGTATTTTCTTTGCGAATGATGTTGTAAAGTATTGGCTAGAAAGTATTTTAGGAAAATTCAAGATTTTTTAAATAAGAATAAGATAATTTAGTTGAATTACTTTTCTTATTTTAGTGGGTTGGTATAATAATTTTTATTATTAGTAAACATAGTTAAATTATTATGTGATTGATGTCAAATTATTTGAAGCATTTGGTTATACTTATTTGGTTAGTGATTACCATGCTGTTAATAAAGTTATTTTGGAACATCCATATCTAATAGTATATATTAGACAAATATGACCAATAAATAGAATATAAATACTAATAATAGGATGGGTATTATTATCTTTTGTTGGAAGAGGTCCTTATCCTCATTTATTTATTGTGGGACTAGCGTATTGAGACCATACCTTTTGGTCAATAAGATAGAAGGTAGCCCTCTCATATTTCTCTTCTTTTCCTTTCTAGAATTTCTCATTTGCAGAAAACACAAGTCCTCCAAGGCCACCTAAGCTTCCAACGAAGAAGATAAAGAAAATCTCTAATGGCTTTAAGCTCAACGTATGTATTTAAATCTCAAGAAATTCATGTGTTGTGGATATAAATTTTACATATTTGGTTTATTGTTGTTGAAATGGTCAAGGGGTTTTTCCCATCAAATTCTCCTCTTTCTTATAGTAAGTAAATTGAAATATTTTATTTGTAAGTCAAATCCAAATTCAACTCAAGGTTAGATAATAAAAAAAAGGGGCTTAAAACAAACTTTATATAAAGATCTTGAATTTAGAGTCTTTAATCATCAATTCTCTCTTCTTCAAGCACTAATAGAGAGTGAAATAAGAGAGATATAAAGAGAGAAATAAATAGGATTATCTAGAAAGAGAACTAATTTTAGAGAGAGAAAATAAGAAAATGTATTGAAATTTCTCTGTAATTCTACTCTCTATATGTTTTTGAGATATAACGTAGTATTAAGCTTATTATTTCAGCTCAGAGAATGGTCTTATATTCATGAGAATTGAACCACTATAAATCTTTGGTGTTATTTATTCTTGGATTTAAGTCTTGTGTTGGAGTGTAAATTTTCTATAGTGGTATTAGAGCATGAACTCTTAATTGTGGTGTTAGAGCCAAAAGTTCAAGAAATTAGATGAGATTCAAAGGCAAATTATCAAGAACCAAAGAATGGCGATCACTAAGTTTAAGGTGGAGAAGTTCAATGGACAAAAAAATTTTAGTATACGATAGAAAAATATAAAGGCTTTACTAATACAACAGAAGGTTGCCAAAACCTTACTAGGTCCAAAGAATGAAGAAAAAACTTTAGTAAGTAATAAGAAAATGGCAGAGAAAGATGAAACAGTATTCAACATCATCATTTTATAGTTGTTCGACAATATATTGCGATATGTTTATAAAGAGGCCACAACAAAGAAACTTTGGGGTAAGCTTGAAAGTTTGTATATTTCTAAATCCTTATCTAATAAGATCCTTTTGAAAGAAATGTTATTTGGCTTTCAGATGATCCCTTAAAAGATTTAGAAGAGAACCTTAATAAACTCAAGAAGATCTCTATCGACTTGACAAATACTAGTGAGATAACCAATTTGAGAATTAAGCAGTCATTGTCCTAAATTTTTTACAGAAAAATAAAATTTGTAATTAAATATGACGAAGAAAATCTTACCTTAGAGGATTGTTTGACTATCTTAAGACTAAGGGAGCAAGAAATAAAAATTAAAAATAATGGAGAAAACATGTTCGCCAAAGGAAGAACAGAGAAAAAGGAAAAACAAAAAAAAGAAAATACAAAGGAAATTTCAATTTAAAGTCTAAAGATTGGTGAAAGAAAGTGCTTCTTCTATGAAAAAGAACGACAATTAAAGAGAAACTACTATGAAAATTTTGAAAATTAAAAGAAATGGGCTAAAATCATACAGATGTGGCAGTAGTATTGGATAGGTATGATAGTTTTGATTTTCTCACAATTTCAGTGGAGGAAAATTTAAAGGGGTCTTGAATTCTGGATGTGCTTACCATATAAGTCCTATTGGTTTGATTCATATGAAAAATATGAAGGGGGTGAGGTACTAATGAGGAATAATAATTCATGTAAGGTGATTAGGATATGTATAATTCCTACAAGGTTGCATGATAGAACAATAAGAATCCTAAAAGATGTGAGACATGTTCTTAAATTGAATAAAAATCTAATATTTTTAAAAGTTTTGGATGAGTCATGATACACTTATAAAATTATAAATGAATAGTTAAGGATAAGTAGGAGTTCTATAATTATAATGAAGAATATCAAGTAAGTTGGTCTTTATATTTTACAAGTGAGCACAGTTGCTAGATATACTGTTGCTACTCATATTGGATGCAATAAGACTAACTTGTGACATAGAAGGTTAGGCTACACAGGGAATGTCACATTAGGAATGGAAAACAAAATAAGGTTAGCTTTAGTACCATCAATTATAAGGAAAATGAAGTTTTAAAATACATCTATACTAACTTAGAGGGGCAACAAATGCAACAACATATGGTGAAAAAGTGAATTTGCTATCTTTGGTTCATAACTATTCAAGAAAGGACTATATGGAAGTAAATGAGTCAATAAGAACTCAGAATAAGGTGGAGGAAACTTACCTTGAGGTAGAGTTAAAGCCTAAACTCTTATTGGAAAGAATGTACAATATGAATCAAATGAGAATTCACAACCTTAACCTAACCATGAATCAACACACTAATGACAAAAGTCTAAGATAAAAGTCCAAAATAAAAGTTCAAAACATAAGTTCGAGATGAAGGCCTAAGACGGAGGCCCAAAATAGAGACCAATATTTAAAAGGTTGGTTTCTAGTAGAAGAGTAAAGTAGGAGAAAATAAACACTGAGAAGAATTCTATTAATCTAGGAATGAAGGTAAATTTTGAAAACCAAGTTTGAGGTATGTTTAAGTTTGCTACATATTGAGAAAGGGTAAACAGCATAAAAGGAATCTAAACTGAATAAAAATAATTGCACTATGTACAAGGGGCTGAAATCTAATTTATAGGCAAAGATGGATATGTAAAGTATTGGCTAGAAAGTATTTTAGGAAAATTCAAAGTTTTCCAAATGAAAACAAGATAATTCTCCTCTTTCTTGCAGGAAACAAATTGAAATGTTTTCTTTATAAGTCAAATCTAAATCTAACTCAAAATTAGCCAAAAAAGGGTTTAAAGTAAACTCTATATAAAGACTTTAAGTCTAGCAACTTTAATTATAAATTCTCTCTTCTTTCTTCGAGGACTGGTAGAGAGTAAAAAGAGAAAGGTATAGAAAAAGAAATTATTTTGGAGAGAGAAAATGAGAGAATATGCAGAAACTTTTTGTAATTTTATTTACATATGTTTTTAAAATATAATGCACTATTGGACTTGTTATTCAGCTCAGGAAGTGGATTGTAGGTTTATGAGAACTGAATTACTATAAATCTTGGGTGTGTTTTATTTTTTTATTGTTATTTTTTTAGTTTTATTTATTTATTGTTTTATTGTTATTTATTTTTAAATTTGAGTTTTGGATTGGAGTGCAAATTTCCTAAAGTGGTATTAAAATGTTCTAAGTGAGATTAAACTCTAGGTAAATTGAACTTTAGAACTTAGAAATTGAGCACTCGTCATATTTACAGACTAGTAATGTAGCACCTTGTTATTTGATTTCTTTACTCATGTACAACAGTATAATCATCGACCTTGCTAGTTTTGTTTTAGATTGACATAAATAGTGAAAATGCTTCTCCACTGCTTAATAAATTCTTAAAGTCAGGTTTATAGGTATTTTTTGAGATGATATCCAGTAGAACTTTGCCAAGTTCCTGGTGGATAAGAATGGACAAATTGTTGATCGTTATTGCCCCACAACTTCTCTTACCATCGAGGTAAAACCTAACGCTGCAATTTGTCTGCTACTTAAAAGTTGATTTATGGTCTGATAGCCAATAATTACCACCCACAGTGTCACATAATTCTCATTAACTTTATATATATTGCAGGATGACATTAAGAAGCTGTAGGGCAGCTCATGAATACTGATCAAATGAGAACCAATTGGGTTGCGAATCTGATGTTTGCTAGTCTTTGGTGAAAGGTCACGTTATACAAGATTATAACCAGTGCATGCAGGTCCAACCTCCTCCTGTCTTTGTTTGGTGTAAATTCAAAATATTCACTATTACTTGTGTTTATTTTGGGTTGTCTATGTATGTGTTTATGCTTTGCCTTGTTCATATTGATTATTATGAGAATCAATCTTCTAATAAGTTGCACGTCAAAAAAAAAAAGGAGAGAGCTTCTAATAAGTTGCCCTTTTTATGACTTACGCGTAAAGGAATATCAATTATCAAAATTCAAACACACCTCAGCCTTCTTCAAATCATCAAAATTCAGAAGAGGGAAAAACCAACATAAGAATCATGGATGCCGTCAACGTCATCAGAGGCTACAACAAAGAAAATTACCGCTAGGATAGTCAATCACCTCTGTCCCAGAAACGTCTCAAAGCCACCCCTACAAGTCTCAGCCGTCCTTTTATTGTATAGACGGAATTATTTTCCTAAATTTAATTCATACCCCTTATATTTTAAAATTTAGAAATCTGTAAAATAAGGAGATCACATATTTTAATTGTGATAATTATCCTCCAATATGTAAAACTTAGATTTCGTAAGTTTTTTTTTATGCATAATTACTGGTATCAATACTCAATTCACAATATTCATATTACAATATATTTTAATTATCAAACTTATACTCATTGATAGGACTCGACTCGAGCCTTTTTCGAGAATTGAAGTGAATCCTACGATAACATATAACTAACATACTTTTTACTCATACATATGATACAATGAGACTACTTGCCTCAACAAAATGTGTACACGTGTACTCCAATATACAAAAAGATATACAAATACACAGACTAAGACACTTATACAGCTATGCGTGTCGTGGGCCAACCTCAAAATGTAATGACTGTATCACACTGTACGAATTTGTGACAACCTGAAAAAAAAGAAAAATAGAAAAAAGGGTGAGCATGTGGCTCAGTGAGTGGATATAATCTAAAAATATTATATACTTTATATGTATTGTACACATATAAATCTGTAAAATAAAATAATTAAAAACTGTATATGGAGTAATCAATAAACTTATACTGAAAGTATGAGCTATCATAAAATCTATGCTAAAACTAAAATCATGACATAATACTGGGGATGTGAAAATCTGCAAGCGTAAACTATCATAAAATTTATTATCAAGTTAAATATATATAACATAGCTCTGAAAATATGTACTACATATATACTGAAAATCACACCAAACTTGTACTTGGGAAAAAATTAGTCTAACCTGGCGGAGTAACTCACGCATAGGCAGAGCGGGGGATCTGAGCTGGTCTAACCCGACGGAATGCTGCATCGCTCGGACAGAGCAAACTAAACTGGTCTGACGCATGCGTAGAGCAACTACACTAAAGGAGAGGGTACGCATATGGTGGTTCAAAAACTATTACTATATAATATCATAAAAGTATAATTGTTCTAAAATAAATATTTCTGTACTGAACATAATCATAAATTATACTATAATAAATTCTAAAATATTTTTGAATATACTAAATAGTATAAATATTTATTTGTCTAAAATAAATCATAATTAAATCTGATAACGCGTAATTTAATTATAACTGGCTGTATTAAAAACATATAAAATATATATAGTTATCTACTCACTAAAGTGCGCTAATCCTGAGATGGGTTTGAAATTTGAGATCTACCCGCTATCGGCACACCTCCTATATCATAGGGTGTAAAAATACATCATTAGTACCGATATAAATTATAAATATTAAAAAATAAATATTTTAATATCGTAAAACTATTACCTGCTAAATCACTGGGTATAAATTTAACTACTCAAACTAATTCCTAAAATTTTCTTTTTTTTTCTTTTTCTTTCTCCTTCTCTTTCTTCTCAATTTCTTCCTTTCCCTTTCTTTTTTCTTTCTTTTCTTCTTCTTTTCTTTTTCTTTCTTTTCTCCTTCTCTCGGCTTTCTCTTATTTCTTTCTTTCTTTCTCTGTTTCAACTTTTCTTCTTCTTAACCTGAAAAAAAAAAAAGAAAAAGAAAAGGAGAAGGAATTAAAGTGGTGGCCGCCGTATATATATTAAGCAGGTTGTTTGTTTTTTTTTTTTTGGGGGGGGGGGGGGGGGGGGGGTTAAGAAGAAGAAAAATTGAAATAGAGAAAGAAAGAAAGAAGAGAAAGCCGAGAGAAGGAGAAAAGAACGAAGAAAAAGAAAAGAAGAAGAAAAGAAAGGGAAAGGAAGAAACCGAGAAGAATGAGAAAGAAAAAGAAAAAAAAAGAAATTTTAGAAAATTAGTTTGGGTAGTTAAATTTATACCCAGTGATTTAGCGGGCAATAATTTTATGATATTAGAATATTTATTTTGTAATACTTATAATTCATATCGGTATTAATGATGTATTTTTACACCCTATGATATAAGAGGTGCGCCGATAACGGGTAGATCTTAGAATCCAGACCCATCTCAGAATTAGCGCACATTAGTGAGTTGATAACTATATATATTTTATATGTTTTTAATACAACCAGTTATAATTAAATTACGCATTATCAGATTTAATTATGATTTATTTTAGACAGATAAATATTTATGCTATTTAGTATATTCAAAAATATTTTAGAATTTATTATAGTATAATTTATGATTATGTTCAGTACAGAAATATTTATTTTAGAACAATTATGCTTTTATGATATTATATAGTAGTAGTTTTTGAACCACCATATACGTACCCTCCCCTTTAGTGTAGTTGCTCTGCGCATGCGTTAGACCAATTTAGTTTGCTCTGCCTGAGCGATGCAGCATTCCGTCGGGTTAGACCAGCTCAGATCCCCCGCTCTGCCTATGCATGAGTTACTCCGCTAGGTTAGACCAGTTTTTCCCCAGGTACAAGTTTGGTGTGGTTTTCAGTATATATGCAGTACATATTTCTACAGCTATGTTACATATATTCAGCTTGATAATAAATTTTATGATAGTTTACGCTTGCAAATTTTCACATCCCCAGTATTATGTCTTGATTTTAGTTTTAGCACAGATTTTATGACAGCTCATACTTTTAGTATAAGTTTATTGATTACTCCATATACAGTTTTATAATTATTTTATCTTACAGATTTATATGTGTACAATACATATAAAGTATATAATATTTTCAGATTGTATCCACTCACTGAGCCACATGCTCACCTTTTTTTCTATTTTCCTTTTTTTTCAGGTTGTCACAGAAATTCGTACAGTGTGATATAGTCATTACATTTTGAGGTTGGCACACGACACGCATAGCTGCATAAGTGTCTTAGTCTGTGTATTTGTATATCTTTTTGTATATTAGAGTACATGTGTGCACATTTTGTTGAGGTAGGTAGCCTCATTGTATCATATGTATGAGTAAAGAGTATGTTAGTTACATGTCATCGCAGGATCCACTTCGATTCTCAAGTAAGGCTCGGGTCAGGTCCTGTCAGTTTGGTATTAGAGCATGATTTTAGATTCTGTAGACTAGTACATGATACATGCATGTTAGAGATGTCATTAATGAATTGTTGTATTTTATAGATTTTCATCATGCGTTCACGTGGCTGACCTCGCATGAAACTTGTGGCTGAACTGGGAGCTCCCTTAATATCAGATAGAATGGATGAATCTATTAGAGAGAAAGTAGCTGAGTCAGTTCCCCTTGTACCTATACCTCAAACTCAGCCCGATCCTATTGTAGAAGAGATACACCCTCAGTCAGTGCCACAACCTGTGATACAGCCTATACAGGGACAGTCTGATAGACCTGCCTAAGAGCAATCCATAGATAAACTGGCTCAGTTAGTTACAGTTGCAGTAGAGAGACAAACACAGGGACCACCCAAGAGAGAGAACATAATAGAGCGTGTTCATAGTTTGGGGGTAGAGAATTTTTCAGGCACTATAGAGCCAGCTGATGCAGAGTCATGGTTGACTAGAGTAGAACGGATATTTGATGTTATGAGATGTACTGATGATGAGAGGGTTTCCTTTGCTACATTTTTACTTGAGGATGAGGCATACCACTGGTGGAGATCAGTATCACGTAGATATGGATGGGTGATTAGTTGGGCTGATTTTTGTAAAGAATTTAATGTTAAATTCTTTCTTATGGTTTATCAAGACATCTAGGCTAATAAGTTCTTTAAGCTAGAACAGAGATTGATGACAATGGAGGAGTATGAGAACTGTTTTATAGGGTTTTCGAGGTTCGCTTCTTATGCAATACAGAATGAGATGGATAAATGTAAAAGATTTGAACAGGGCTTTAGAGGCAATATCAGGACAACAATTATAGCTATGGGGCACAGTGATTTCAGTGAGTTAGTAGGGGCTGCAATGAGAGTTGAGAGAAGCCTAGTAGAGGCACGTAGAGCCCAGACATTTAAGCAGAGACCAGGCCATGATTGGTCAGTTAGTGGATCAAGTAGCAGTAGAGCACCTGGAAGAGAGACATCTCATACAGGATATTCTGGTAGACAACGGTATGGTCAGAGCCCTATGCTATCAGGAGGACAGAGACAAAGTTCTAGTCAGAGTTTTGTGCCTCCATCTATTGGAAGCAACATAGGGAGTCAGAGGCCCCAAGATGGTAGTCAGTTAAGTAGTAGTGCTAGCATAAGAAGGTACCCTCAATGTTCCATTTGTGGGAGAAGTCACGGGGGACAATGTTTGAGAGGTTTTAGAGGTTGCTACCATTGCGACCAAACTGGACATTTGAGGAGAGATTGTCCTCATATTTTTCGGAGTAGCAGCTTAGTACAGAGTACAGCTTCTCAGGGTTTTCAAGGTGGCAATGGTAATATTTAGAGACCTGGAGGATCTCAGACAGGAGAGCCTATCTCTAGTACTGGTGTACAACCTAAAGCTTTAGGAGCTAGTAGAGATCCACAAAAGAGTCAGCCAGGTCGACCTCGTAGCTAAACACGTGTATTTGCTTTGACTTAGCAAGAAGCATAGGCTACCCCTGATGTTGTTATAGGTATGCTGACTATTTTTGGCCGAGAGGCCCATATTTTGATTGATCCGGGCTCTACGCATTCTTTTATTTTCCGTATCTTTGCTGCGTATGCGTTAGACTAGTTTAGTTTGCTCTACCCAAGCGATGTAACATTCCGCCGGGTTAGACCAGCTTAGATCCCCCGCTCTGCCTGTGCATGAGTTACTCCGCCAGGTTAGACCAAATTTTCCCTGGGTACAAATTTGGTGTGCTTTTCAGTATATATGTAGTATATGTTTATAGAGTTATGTTATATATATTCAACTTGATAATAGATTTTATGATAGTTTGCGCTTTCAAATTTTTAGATCCCTAATATTATATCATGATTTTGTTATTTTAGCACAGATTTTATGACAGCTCATACTTTCAGTACAAGTTTATTGATTACTCAGTATACAATTTTATGATTATTTTATCTTATAGATTTATACGTGTACAATACATATAAAGTATATAATATTTTCAGATTATGTCCACTCACTGAGTCACAAGTTCACCCATTTTTCTATTTTTCTCTGGTTGTCACAGGAATTTGTGTAGTGTGATACAATCATTACATTTTGAAGTTGGCCAATGACACGCATAGCTGCATAAGTGTCTCAGTCTATGTATTTGTATATTAAAGTATATGTGTACACCTTTTACTGAGGCAGATAGTCTCATTGTATCATATGTATGAGTAAAGAGTATATTAGTCACTTGTCATCGTAAGATCCGCCTCAATTCTCGAGGGGGGGCTTGAGTCAGGTCCTGTCACTCATAATACTCATAATTACAATATTCATACTTAGTAATAATTAACTCTTCTAATAAAATGAGGTCGGCCTGATTTGGACTCAACACATTTTAAAATTGTTGATGACAAATTTTTTTAAGTTTTAGTAACCGTTTACATATTTTAAAATGAAAATTTTTAATATACAACACTATAAAATTTAAATCTTACCTTTTTTTAATTGTATAATAACAAATAATTATTGGATAAAATAATTTTATATATTTTTTAAAATGTGAATATCAAACTTTAAATTTAAAAAGAGGTTCAATTATCATATTAATAATTGAATATATTATGAAAATTAATTTATATAATAAATCACATACAATTGCATTAATAACGATATTTTAACTTTAAAAAATAACGATATTTTGAATTATTAATTAGAATGTTATATTACATATAGCAACAAAATTTCAATGTCGGCCAGGACAACACAATATGTCTTGCATATTGCTTTTTCTAATGAATCCGAAAGTTAAGAGATTGATGGATCATATGAACATACATGCTCTAATGATAAAAACAAAGCCAGCCATATTCATTAACATAAGCTAAGGAAAAAAACAAAAAAAAAAAAAAGTCTTAAACGCAATCTAAAACTGAAACGAATAGTACTAAATATTCAAGATGATGATAATTCAATTCAATATAAAACGACTTAATCAACCCAATTTTCAACCCACATAGGTGGATTGAGACGATGGCATAAGCTATCCCAAGAATGCGGAATGAAACTATCATCTTCAATATTGTATATTCCGGTGTCCACTCCTAATTCACGTCCACGTCGTTTGTGCAAGTTAAATTCTCCATTATCATCGGTGAAGTATATGCAATTAGGTTTGCATGTCGAGTGATTATTTGCTTTAATAGAAAACGAAGAATTATAACCCAAAAAGATGGTTCTATCGCCTATATTCTTGACCTGGGTCCACGTGTTTGTGCTTAAATCAACTTTTAAAACTAAGAAATTGATACTCTTTTTATGGTCTCGTCGAACAAACAACAATATGTCTGCGTACCCTGATTCTACCAAGTAGTGTCTCCCACCCGGTATTCTATTCGGGATTTGAGCCACCAGATGAGCCTCCGTGGGATTCTTGTTATTAGCAGTACTGCTCACATCACAAGCAAATATTTTGCCAGTAGTATGTAACGCATAGAACTTATCTTTGTAGTAAATAACATCGAAAAACATCCCGAAGGTATTTGTTTGTACTGTGGTCCAAGTTTTATTACCACGTTTACAGTATGCCAATTTCCCACTACTACTATGAATAACCATCACCGCGTAATCTGCCGTTGACGAAGGGCTCGATGATAAAACACATTTTCGAATAAAAAACAAATGCTTGATGCCATCAGTAGTATCATCTCTCCAATCTTGGAAAGTTTTCATGTGAGGAAGTTTGATCTCAACACGAGTAAAAGGATTAAAAAGACTCATGGTATAATCTGGGGCAGCTGTTATAAGCCAACCCTTTGACGGAAAGCATTTCTTAGCGATTGCTTGTGGTAAGCTAACGAGGCGAGTCGTGCCCTTTGATAGGCTGAAGAAACCGCGTTGATTAATTCCCTTTTGTGGTGGAAGCATTAGCAACGGAGCTTGATTAGATTTGAATCTCAACTTCTCCATAGCTGCAACGGACCACCATGAAGTACAAACCCCGCCAAAAGAAACCAAGTCTTGGTACAATTCTATCCTCCTAACAATTTCAAACAAAAGGTCACAATCAAGTTCTGCCCAGTCGGCCATTGTGCTTTAGATATGAGAATTGAGAATTGAGAAAACAAAGAAGAGAAGAAAACCTCTAAAGAAACGAAGTAACAGGTACTACCATCTCTCGGACTCGCATATAAATACCCTCTAACATGGAGCAATGTTGTGTTTCCTGAGTAAGAAAGTAGAAGAGAGATTTGTTTCCAAAATTAAGTTACGAAATTGAATATATAAATCTTAAAGAAATTAAAGGAGAGATTCGTTTCCAAAAGTAAGTTACGGAATTGAATATATAAATCATAAAGAAATTAAAAGAGAGATTCGTTTCCAACAATAAGTTATGGAATTGAATATATAAATCTTAAAGGAGATTCTCCGTTCTCGCCGATGTACAATGTAATTGTTTTTCGGTGCGTATATGTTATTTAACCTACTGAAACAAGAAGCTATTTATAAAGGAAAGTTATTAACTATTGTCAGTTTGTCATGCCAATTGCCAATTAGGGTTACTGTGGGTGCTTTTAGGAACAATCAAATGGAAATACAAACATGTTTGGTAACGGCTATTACGTTATTCCAGGTCAGAGTTTTAGGGCTCGTTTATAACCTTTCATCCTTCGTATTCAAATACTAAAACTGAGGGCAAGAGACGGTCACGCGGGAGACGATGAGAGTATGGCTACGGTGCAAGGGAGAGCTTTCGACTTTTGGGGGTCCAGTATGCGCTAATTTCTTTGCTCTGTTGGTTAATTGTGGGTGTGGGATGACCAACTCGAATTACACAGAACTGAATCAATTATATGAGAAGTACAAACATCAAGGTCTGCATCTTGATCTTGCGATTGTCTTAGATGCTTTTATTTCCACAACACAATTTCTTGTATATAATATTTGAGTGGTAATATCATAAAGCATTGTTTTCTTACTTGTCATTCATATGTTATCCCTATAAACATTTGCACACATATGCTTACACATTTGTGTCTATGTTGATATTTCAATTATGTTTTTTTTTATATTCATTTGAGCTCTTTCTGGTCTTTGGAGTAAGTGGAAGACATGGATTTTCAGTACAAAATATGAAATTGGCTATTTACCATATGTATTATCTGCCTTTGCAAGACATTAAAGACATGGCATTTCATATATCTTGGTGCAGGTTTTGAGATTTTGGCATTTCCATGTAATCAGTTTGATGAGGAGGAATCAGGAAGTAATGATCAGATCTTAGAGTTTGTCTGCACTCGCTTTAAATCCGAATTTCTATTCTTGAGAAGGTAGATATAGAGTAGTTATCTTGTTTGTAAATGCATCCTAAGTGCTTTGCATTACAAGGTTATCTTCAAGGGAAAGAAGAAAAATAATAAAGAAAAGCCTATAAATCGGCTGTTTTTGGTGGTCCATGAATATCTTGGTGCAGGTTTTAAGATTTTGGCATTTCCATGTAATCACTTTGCTGAGGAGGAATCAGGAAGTAATGATCAGATCTTAGAGTTTGTCTGCACTCGCTTTAAATCCGAATTTTCAATGTTCGAGAAGGTAGATATAGAGTAGTCATCTTGTTTGTAAATGCATCCTAAGTGCTTTGCATTACAAGGTTATCTTCAAGGGAAAGAAGAAAAATAATAAAGAAAAGCCTATAAATCGGCTGTTTTTGGTGGTCCACGAATATCTTGGTGCAGGTTTTGAGATTTTGGCATTTCCATGCAATCAATTTGCTGAGGAGGAACCAGGAATTAATGATCAGATCTTATAGTTTGTCCGCACTCGCTTTAAATCTGAATTTACAATCTTGAGAAGGTAGATATGGAGAAGTTATCTTGTTTGTAATTGCATCCTAAGTGCTTGGCATTACAAGGTCATCCTCAAGGGAAAGAAGAAAAATAATAAAGAAAAGCCTCTAAATCAGCTGTATTTGGTGGTCGGTTTTCTGTCACATGTATATTGCATTTTCTTTGCTAATGATACTAAAGGAAATTTTAGGTAAGTTGAACTTCAGAACTTGAAATTGAGAACTTGTAATATTTACAGACTAGTAGTGTTAGATTTGCATATTTCTCCATTCTGTCATTTAAATTATTGACTAGCTGTGTTGCACCTTGTTATTTGATTTCTGTACTCATGAATTACAGTATAACCATCTATGGTGCTGGTTTTGTTTTAGATTGACGTAAATGTGAAAATGCTTCTCCACTTTACAAATTCATTTTTTTTTTTGGGCAACACTTTACAAATTCTTAAAATCAGGTAAATGGGGTATTTATTGGGGATGATATCCAGTAAAACATTGCCAAGTTCCTTGGGGATAAAGAATGGACAAATTGTTGATCGCTATTACCCCACTTCTCCTCTAACCATCAAGGTAAATCCTAATCCTGCATTTTTTATGCTACTTAAAAGTTGGTTTATGGTCTGATAGCCAATAATTACCACCCACAATGTCATGTAATTCTCTTTTAACTTTATAAATATTGCAGCATAACATTAAGAAGCTGTTGGGCAGTTCATGAATACTGATCAAATGAGGACGGATGGGGTTGCGGATATGATGTTTGCTTGTCTTTGGTGAAAGATCAGGATGTAGGAGATTATATCAAGCGCATGCAGGTCCAACCTCCTCTCGTCTGTGTTTGCTGTAATTCAAAATATACTTGGTGTTTATTTTGGGTTGTCTATGTATGTTAGGGCTTTGCCTCGTTTAAATTTCAAACCTTGATAATACGCTTCTAAATATTAAATTTGTGAAAATGGAAAAATTATGTATTCTGTACTTTGTTGTATATGATGTAAGAGCTAAATCTCGGTGAGATTTGTGCTTAATGACGACAGGTGGCAATTATCATGAGTTTTATCTACAAGTCTGCTCAGATGCCACCCCTGCTTCCACCAGGAAAGGGTTGTAATAAAGGCGGTTTTTCGGTCTAATAAACGGCACGAGCATTTGAGTCGCGGATTTGGCTACCGGAAGCAAATGCTAAGAAGTGATTGTCATTTTTCATTCTCTTCTAAAGTAATGTTAAATATAGTAAATTATATTTTAAAAAGTAATGTATTAAACGTAACAAATAATTTTAAAATTATGAATTTTCATGAGATTTTAACCCGCTTACTATCTTTCGTTTTGGGCTCAATGGCAAGTCATGCCCCATTTTGACATGTTTCTTTTATCTTTTTTTTATTACATAAAATTAGAATGTTAATTATGTCTAGACGTATATTAACATATTATTATAATTTAACAATCACAAATTCACCTGAGCGACATTCAATTTGTCACAATTCATGTAGCAATTATAATATCCCTCTCTAGACCTTTGGCAGCTGGATATGAAGCCACGTCCATAGAAATAGAATTGGTAAACTAAAGACCGAAATTTTAATAATTTTTAATCAGAAAGTTTCATCCTTTAAATAATACATAAAAATATTAAAATAATTATATAAAAAGACACGACCAAAATAAAACTTGATTAATTATGAGAATCTAATCTATGTTTTAATAAGATAAAGGTATGGGTATATTTCCCTCAATCCCTCGTTGATGGCTCTTACGCGCAAAGCAACATCACACACGCCTAAGCCTTGTTCAACAGAAAGAAACCCATCATTTTCATCGAAAGAGAGAAATCCCCCACCCCCATAACAGTTATGGATGCCGTCAACGTCATCAAAGGCTACAACAAAGTAAATTACCACCGCGATAATCAATCGCCTCCGCCCCAGAAACGTCTCAAATCCACCCTGGCTGTCTCAGCCGTCCTTTTATTGACCTTGATCCTCGGTCTAATGCTCGCCGCATTCATCGTCCACGACTCGAGAACCGAACAGCCAGACTCCGTCGCGTCTGCTTCCAATTCCGCCGAGTCAATCAAAACGGTGTGCAGCGTGACTCGCTACCCTGACTCGTGTTTCACCAGCATATCCTCTCTCAACGCGTCCATAGAACCTGACCCAGAAATCATCTTCAAGCTCTCTCTTCGAGCCACGCTCACCGAGGTTTCCAACGTCTCTTCTTTACTCAATAGACTTGATGATGTTCACCCGGAAGCTGCTTTAGGTGATTGCATGGGCCAGTTGGGTGACGCGTTGAGTCGACTCAACGACTCGTTGTCTGAAATGGAGGTGGGCCCTGGAGAGCAGATGTTGACGGAGAGGAAGGCCAACGACATCCGGACGTGGATAAGCGCAGGCATGACTGACGAAGATAGTTGCTTGGATGGGTGGGAGGGGATGGGATCGAAGGTGGTTGATGAAGTCAAGAGTAGAATGCAAAAGTCAAAGGTGTTGATGAGTAACAGCCTGGCTATTATTGCAAATATCCACGCACTTCTTGAGAAGTTTGGCCTCTCAATGCATTGAAAATTCTCCTCTCGCAATTTGGCTCCTCATGGTCATGTTCTTGTATTGTATTTTTTTGGTTTATTATCGTGGGGTACGAGTTGAAATATAGTGCATGGTTAATTTATATTTATGATTTGTCATCACTACTGCAGTCGTAAAAGGGCTGTTAATGTCAGAATTATTCGATCGACGGTGTTGATTACTTGTAATTATACATAAATAATGGCTCAAAAATGATTTGGTAATTATTCTTGGTCTTGGATTGTCAAAAAAAATTTTACGTAAGCAGAAGGTTGAACACTTACAAATGAAGAACATTTGCATCCTGTTTGTTTTAACTCTGTGGGTCGATACATATTATCAGTTCCAGATTCGAGTCTTTTGGGCTTGGCCGGCTATTGATTGAGAAGCTGCTCTTTGCTTGGTATATCTCTCAAGTCTCAACCCAAGATTATGCCATTTTCACACCTCTTCCATCCCTACGCTTTCTATATAAATATATTTACGGACCAAATATAAATGGTACCTAAAACTATATTGTTGGATCCAAAATGTATCCTAATCCAAGGTAAATTTCTCTTTAGATCAAACACTTGCGAGGATGAATTCTTTTTATAAATATGTATGATCACTGATGAGCTTGAAAAAGTGCCAACTTATATTGGGTGAAATTTGAGCCCAAAAAAGCCCCGTTTATTCTCTACCCAGTCTGGCCCAGAAACCCGCCAATGTTTTAGCAGATTGCACTTCTTGATCTTCGAGAAAATTGCCATCAGGATCATTAAATTAGAAATTCTTATAAATTGTTAGTTATAGTAGGTGTCATGACAAGACCCCAATATAGAATCTAACCTCGTTCTTTCCTTCTATTTTTTAATTAATCATATTTTGGTTTTGTTCTGATCATCAGTTAGACATTCAAGTTTAATGTGAGAGACCCAATAAAGTCAATTATTATATATTTACATTAGCACTTATTTATTTACAAAAAATTGATTAAAAATGCCAAGGATATAAGAGGAGGAATAATAATTAATTTTGAGCAAAGAAATCTCTCTCTCTCTCTCATATATCCCAAACCAACCATGCACGGTTAAGTAAATGAAGAAACATGGAGAGGAAATGTATTTCCTCTGCCGGTTCTTATAGTACGTTACTAATTATTCCCCAACTAATACAGTGAACTTGGGCTCTCTATTGTCCCAGTAAATTCCTTAAACTCATATCAACACCATTGCGGTCCATCGAATCGAGCAACTTAGACAGTCTTTCACTCAGATCATCTGCTTCGCTTTGCAACCTCCTGATGTATTTGCAGGTTTCTTTCAAAACTTCTGATGCTGGTACCTATCAATAATATTATCAGAAAAAAGAAAAAGCCTAGGTCAGAGTTAAGTTATATATACGGGTCACAAAATTAAAGTAACACATTGATAGCCATTAAGCCATGACTTTGGTTGTAATCCAAAGTATAGTTCATTTGAATATTGTAACTTGTTGGTCCTCAGCTTATTTGATTAAGTTTTTGCTCATGCTGGCCTTAATCCTTGCTAGTGTTTTCTGCTGAAACACTCGATGTAACACAGGAATTGGATATTATTTTGCACCTCATGAACTCGAAACACATGCATGTGCCATTATATTCTTGTCATAAACTCATAACCAAATTAAAATCTTTGTTAATCCAACAAAAATCCGAATTGTGCTTAACATTTGATATATATTATCTTTCCTTAATGGCCCTGTGTCTCTGCATGCCAGCGTCCAGTTCTAGTTACAGGAGAGGGAGCTCAAGCCAATGACTTAATATGCACAGATGCTGCTGTTAACGTCCTAGCAACATATGGTTTTCTAGGTGATACATAAATTATAAATAAAGGGAAATGGGAAAGTAAGAAGAAAAGCAAAAAGAAAAAAAGAAATAGAAACTAAAAACTAGCTTTTGGTAAATACCGTTCCATTTCGGCTCTGATTAAGCTGAGGTAGCAATGGTTGTAGCTTCATCAAGATGAGATGATTAATCTCATCTTCTGTGATCTTTGAAGCTCTTGACCGTCTGCTAGACATAGCTTAACTTTAGCTTTCCCTCTTGCTCTCTCTTCACTATCTTACTACGTACTTTTGGGTGGCTACTGGGGAAGTGGGAAGGCAGGGTCGCAGCTTTAAAAAGAGAGTGGATATTGGCAAATGGGCACAATTGCTAGTTGATTTGTGATTTTGCTATGTTCAATCAGAGAGGCATTTGTCCCACAATTTTGCATCACATGGGCCTATGATTAGGTGGGACCTCACTATTTAAAGTCTTATAAGTAGACCCTATCCAAATTTTGTCAGTTTCGAATTAATGCAAACATCTAACCCTAATCCAACACGTGTCTGGTTTTTATGTTTGTGTTTGTGCTGTTAACATTTTTAATTTGAGATGTTACGTGCTACCAAAATGATGAAGATGTTTTGTTTCTTGTTTGTCTAATGGAAACTTTCAGTTAAGGGCGCACGGTCTCTTCTTTGTCTATTGCATTGTTCCCTCGTGTTGAAGCTTTTTGTTTTAGGTTCCGGATAACCCATGAAAGTCTAATCTAAATTCGCAATGGTTGCTAAAAATGCTTCTCGTCAATCGTGATTGGATAATGGCTTATCTTAAATGCTTAAATCCATCCACTTTCAATTTGGCTATAAAAGCGTTTGTACTTAATCTTGTTCAGCAATGATCGCGGTCATTTCGTTTCGCTGGGTCCAATACAATGCAAGGAAAAATGAAGCTAACAAAAAGGGTGATGTGACCGGAGCATTCAGAAGAAGGTGAATGACACTAAACAACTGAGAAATGAGACATGCATGTTCATGAAAATGCCACAACCGGTGACTGACGTCTCAAGGCCAAAAGCCGAGTAGTAAGATGTTTTGGAATCATTTACCAA
Source organism: Ailanthus altissimus (assembly GCA_946807835.1). Lineage (NCBI taxonomy): Eukaryota > Viridiplantae > Streptophyta > Magnoliopsida > Sapindales > Simaroubaceae > Ailanthus > Ailanthus altissimus. The sequence continues at coordinate 27,848,789 of OX327691.1, read as the reverse complement.
CCTCCCTCAATTTCGCCCCTAATTTCTGGTATGTGATGGTATTGTTTCATGTATATGACGTTTGTCTCGTAACGCCACATGTCAGTACTAAAATTGGTAAGTGATTATGGACCCATCAGGCTCGTCTTGTGATACGCATGTCTCCATCATCAAAATTGACACAGGACTGTCTCCGTCTTTGGACCCCCCAAGTTGTTAGCATCTTTACTATATGACGATGAATAGTTGAACACTCGAGTATTAACTCTAAAAACGATATTAAAGATATGAATATGATTAACCAACAACACAATACTCAACTGTGAACAGTATTTGAAAGATGATTTTCTTTTGTGTCTTTGAGATGATTTAATAGAACTGGATTCAAATCACTGATCAGTAACAAGTAACTAGGCCAGTTGTATTTCTTTCCCTAGTCTAGATGTTAGTGTAGTTGAAATATGGATGGTCCACGGTAACACGTTAACTTCGTACAAATAATAGTACAACGGCACAACAAAAACCACACACTTATGGTCCATTCTCTGCATGTTATTAATACCCCTTAAATGCAACCAGCAAGTAAGCCTAAAGGGTTTCATAGTGCTAACTTATGTTGACATTGGGTAGAAGAAGATGCCTGTAGTCTCTCCATTCTAGCATATAGAAAATCTGCAAATGCATGTTCCAATAAGAAAAAAGTAAAGTTGCACAACTTGTCAGGTTTCCTTCAATCAACGGTAATCTGAAAATCTCATTTATGTATATTGCAGTTATAATGAGATTGAGAAGCAGATCAGCAAAATACTGACATGTATACAAAGCGAAAACTGAAAAGAGATCTGTGATTGTATCACAGTTGCTTTTTAACGGTAAAAAAAGAGTTACACATAGAAACAAAGCAAGGAGATGTAAATCAAAACTTACCTTCATACCAGCACTACTTCTTTGCCACTTGAGAAGTACCAAAGTTGTAGGTTTGAGTTCGTGGATGGGAAATCTGAGGAGGAAAACTGCGTTTTCTTGGCTGCAAAGCTATATGATACAACGAATGTTGTTCACGTCACAGTCGTCACTAAAGTCTCGAAATAACCAAACCGGGCAACACTAACGATAATGGTTAAAGATAAACATGAAGACAGCAACAAGAGACATCTAATCATCAGCAATGCTGTTCAAAGCTATCTATTTCAGTTGCCTGACAATAAAATGTTAACAATAATCATCATGGAAAGGAACTATATAATCTATAATACATTTTCAGGAGATAGAAAAAAATTTCCTTCATGAATAAAAGAATTTGATTCTTGTGTCTCATCTATTCCTTTGAAGAAACTAATATTTAGCCTTCGAACACTAGGATGTGTTTTATCATAAAATCCTACACTTGCATCAACAATCATAATCTACCTCCCTATTTAAAGTCACACTGCATCTCTTTAGACAAGAACTAATGTCGTATATTTGATGGCAAAAAAAAAAATTATAAAGAAAAAGAAATTAAGTGGTGGCCGCCGTGTGTTTGTGTATATATATATAATTATTTGGTTTTTTGCTTCGTTCAGAAGAGGAAGCAAAAATCGAAATAGAAAAAGAAAGAAGAGAAAGGCGAGAGAAAAGAGAGAAAATGAAGAAAAGAAAGAGAAAAAGAAAAGAAGGGGAGGAAGGAAGAAGCCGAGAAGAAAGAAGAAGAGAAAGAGAAGAAAAAAGAAAAGAAAATTTCAAAAAATTAGTTTGAGTAGTTAGATTTATACCTAGTGATTTAGTGGGTAATAGTTTTACGATATTAGAATATTTATAATACATATCGGTACTAATGATGTATTTTTACACTCTATGATATAGGAGGTGTGCCGATAGCGGATAGATTTCAAAATTCAGACCCAACTCAAGATTAGCGCATTTTTGTGAATTGATAGTTATATATATATTTTATATATTTTTAATACAACAATTATGATTTAATTACACGTTATCAGATTTAGTCATGATTTATTTTAGACAGATAAATATTTATGCTATTTAGTATATTCAGAAATGTTTTAGAATTTATTATAGTATAATTTATAATTACGTTCAGTACATAAATATTTATTTTAGAACAATTATGCTTTCATGATATTATATAGTAGTAGTTTTTTAACTACCATATACATACCCTCCTCTTTAGTGTAGTTGCTCTGTGCATGCGTTAGATCAGTTTAATTTGCTCTGCCCAAGCGATGTAACATTCCGCCAGGTTAGACCAGCTCACATCCCTCGCTCTACTTGTGCGTGAGTTACTTCGCTAGGTTAGGCCGATTTTTTTCTGGATACAAGTTTGGTGTGATTTTTAATATATATAAGTAGTACATGTTTCCAGAGATATGTTACATATATTCAGTCTGATAATATAGTTTTTGATAGTTTATGCTTTCAGGTTTTCAGATCCCTAGTATTATGTTATGATTTTAGTTTTAGCACAGAATTTTATGACAACTTATATTTCAGTATAAGTTTATTGACCACTCAATATACAGTTTCAAGATTATTTTATCTTACAGATTTATACGTGTACAATACATATAAAGTATATAATATTTTCAGATTATGTCCACTCACTGAGCCACAAGCTCACCCATTTTTTTATTTTTCTCTGGTTGTCACAGAAATTTGTGTAGTGTGATACAGTCATCACATTTTGAAGTTGGCCAATGACACGCATAGCTGCATAAGTGTCTCAGTCTGTGTATTTGTATATCTTTTTATATATTAGAGTACACGTGTACACCTTTTGTTGAGGCAAGTAGTCTCATTGTATCATATGTATGAGTAAAAAGTATATTAGTTCCACGTCATCGCAGGATCTGCCTCGATTCTCCAGGAGGGTTCGGGTTGGGTCCTATCAGTTTGATATCAAAGCATGGTTTTAGATTATATAGACTAGTACATGATACATGCATGTTAGAGATGTCATTAATGAATTGTTGCATTTTATAGATTTTTATCATGCGTCCACGTGGTTGAACTCGCACGAAACTTGTGCTAAACTAGGAGCTCCCTTAGTACCAGATAGAAGGAAGGAACCTATTAGAGAGGAAGTAGCTGAGTCAACTTAATCCCATTGTAGAGGAGATACACCCTCAGCCAGTGCCACAACCTATGATACAACCTACACAGGGACAGCCTAATAAACCTGTCATAGAGCAATCTATAGATAAACTGGCCCAGTTAATTACAATTGCAGTAGAGAGACAAACACCGGGACCACCCAAGAGAGAGAACACAATAGAGCGTGTTCATAGTTTGGGGGCAGAGAATTTTTCAGGCACTGCAGAGCCAGCTGATGTAGAGTCATAGTTAACTAAAGTAGAACGAATATTTGATGTTATGAGATGTACTGATGATGAGAGGGTTTTCTTTGCTACATTTTTACTTGAGGGTGAGGCATACCACTGGTGGTGATCAGTATCACGTAGATATGGATGGGTGATTAGTTGGGCTAATTTTTGTAAAGAATTTAATGTTAAATTCTTTCCTATGGTTTACCAAGACATTCAGGCTAGTAAGTTCTTTGAGCTAGAACAAGGATCGATGACAGTGGAGGAGTACGAGAATCAATTTATAGAGTTATTGAGATTCGCTTCATATACAGTAAAGAATAAGATGGATAAATGTAAGAGATTTGAACAGGGCCTTAGAGGCAATATTAGGACAACAATTACAAGTGTGAGGCACAATGATTTCAATGAGTTAGTAGAGGCTGCAATGAGAGTTGAGAGAAGCCTAGTAGAGGCAGGCAGAGCTCAGGCCATAGTTGGTCAGTTTATAGATCAAGTAGTAGTAGAGCACTTGGAGGAGAGACATCCCATACAGGGTATTTTAGTAGACAACGGTATGGTTATAGCCCTATATTATAAGGAGGGCAAAGACAAAGTCCTAGTCAGAATTTTGTACCTTCATCTGTTGGAAGCAATATAGTGAGTCAAAGGCCCCGAGGTGGTAGCTAGTTAAGTAGTAGTACTAGCATGAGAAGGTACCCTCAGTGTTCCATTTGTGGGTTTGTGGGAGGAGTCATAAGGGACAGTGTCTGAGAGGTTTTAGAGATTACTACCATTGTGGACAAGCTGGACATTTGAGGAGAGATTGCCTTCATCTTCTTCGGAGTAGTAGCTTAGTACAGAGTTCAACTTCTCAGGGTTTTCAAGGTGGCAGTGGCAATATTCAGAGACATAGAGGATCTCAGATAGGAGAGCCTATCTCTAGTACTGGTGTACAACCTAGAGCTTTAGGAGCTAGTAGAGATCCACAGAAGGGTCAGTAGGTCGACCTCGTAGCTAGGCACGTGTATTTTCTTTAACTCAGCAAGAGACACAGGCTACTCATGATGTTGTTACAAGTATGTTGACTATTTTTGGTCGAGAGGCCCATATTTTAATTGATCTGGGCTCTACGCATTCTTTTATTTCTCGCATCTTTGCTGTGCATGCAGATAGAGTGTTAAAACTCCTAAATTGTAGTTTGGTGGTAGCCACACTGGTTGGAGAATCATTATTGGCTGAGAAGGTATTTCGGGGTTGTGTTATCAAAGTGGGTAGTAATGAGATGGTAGCAGATTTTATTCCTCTTGCTATATATGATTTTGATGCAATACTTGGGATAAACTGGTTAGCTAATCAACATGCTACTATAGACTATTTTCGAAATGAGGTTATATTCAAAAGACATAGAGAGCATAATATTATTTTTTATAGAGAGCGACGAGTTCTTCCATCTTGTGTTATATCTGCTATGATAGCTAAATAGTTGCTCAGAAAATAATGTCCAGCCTATTTGACACATGTTATTGATACCAGAGTCAATGAGACTAAATTAGAAGATATTTCGATAGTCAGAGATTTTTAGATATATTTCTTGAAGATCTTCCAGGCTTACCACTAGATAGAGAGATTGATTTGGTTCCAGACACAACTCTTATCTCCAAAGCACCATACAAAATGACCCTCTCAGAGTTAAAAGAATTAAAGATTTAGTTACAAGAATTGATAGATAATGGTTTCATCAGACCTAGTATATCACCATGAGGAGCACCGGTATTATTTGTTAAAAAAAAAAAAGAATGAAACTTTGAGACTATGCATTGATTATCGAGAGCTAAATAAAGTCACTATGCACAACAAGTATCCATTTCCTCGCATTAATGATTTATTTGATCAGTTACAGGGTGCAAATATTTTCTCAAAGATCGATCTACGATTAGGGTATCATCAGTTAAAGATTAGAGATATTGATGTGGCTAAGACTGCCTTCAGAACTCGATATAAGCATTATGAGTTTTTAGTAATGCCATTTGGGTTGACTAATGCTCTAGCTTCATTCATGGACCTTATAAATAGGGTATTTCGTCCAAATCTTAATCGATTTGTTATAATTTTTTTGATGATATTCTTGTCTATTCACAGAGTACAGAGGAGCATGCAGAACATTTGAAGATAGTGTTACAGATTTTGAGGAATAAACAGTTACATGTTAAGTTCAGCAAATATCAATTCTGGCAAGATAAAGTTACATTTCTTGGCCATGTGATCTCAACAGATGGAATTTATGTAAATCCACAGAAGATTGAAGCTGTGGTAAATTGGGAGCGACTAGCTAGTGTGATAAAAATTAAAAAATTTCTCGGTCTAGCAGGTTATTATCAGAGATTTGTTAAAGACTGCTCTAAGATTGCTGTACTACTTACAAAGTTGACTAGAAAAAATGTAAAATTTATGTGGACTGATGAATATGAACGTAATTTCCAAGAACTTAAAAAGAGATTGACTTTAACTCTTATTCTCACTCTTCCATCTGGCACCGAATGATTTATAATTTACAATGATGCTTCTAGACATGGATTAGGTTGTATATTGATGCAGCATGGTAAGGTGATAGCTTATGCTTTTAGGTAGCTTAAGAAGCATGAGTTGAATTATCCAACTCATGATTTAGAATTGGCAACAGTAGTATTCGGCTATTCGCCTTGAAGATTTGGAGACAATATTTATATGGTGTTACATGTAAAATCTTTATTGATCACAAAAGTTTAAAGTATTTGTTCACACAGAAATATCTGAATCTGAGACAACGGAGATGGTTAGAGCTAATAAAAGATTATAACTGTACGATTGACTATCATCCAAGTAAAGCGAATGTGGTAGCAGATGCACTCAGTAGGAAATCTTATAGCTTTATAGCTCATTTGAAAGTGACTATTCTTCTATTGTTAGTTGAGTTAAGGTCTATGGGGGTTGAATTTTCTGTAGATGAGTTTGGAGTTCTTCTAGCATATTTTTAAGTTAGACTTATATTAATTGATTAGATTCGAGAAATGCAAGATCAGGATCCTAATTTAGTTAAACTTAAGTAAGAAGTAAATAATAGAATGCGAACTGATTTAACATTGAAAGCTGATGGAACATAAATTATGGGTAACAGGCTTTGTGTTCCGAATAACTCAGAGTTAAAGAATCAAATTTTAGAAGAAACTCATAGCTTAGCTTATGCTATGCATTCTGGCAGCACTAAAATATATCGTACTCTGAGAGAACATTACTGGTGGCAAGGTATGAAAAGAGAGATTGCAGAGTTTGTATCTCACTGTCTGATTTGTCAGTAGGTTAAGGCAAAACATCAGAGGCCAGCAAGATTATCTCAACCACTTTCAATTTCTGAATAGAAGTGGGAACATATCACCGTAGACTTTATTGTTGGACTTCCTCATACTTGAAGAGGTCATGATAGTATTTGGATGATTGTTGATCGACTCACAAAGTCTGCTCATTTTCTGCCTTATAAGATTTCATACTCATTAGATAGGCTGGCTCATTTATATGTGAGTGAGATTATACGGTTACATAGGACTCCAGTGTCCATTGTATAAGATAGAAACGCTCGATTCACTTCTAGATTCTAGCATAGCTTATAGAAGGCCTTAGACATTAAGCTAAACTTTAGTACATCTTTTCATCCTCAGACAGATGGGCAGTCGAAAAGAACCATATAGATATTAGAGGATATGCTCAGAGCTTGTATGTTACAGCTTAAGGGTAATTGAGACGATTATTTACCATTGATGGAGTTTGCATATAATAATAGTTATCAGTCTAGCATTCAAATGACACCATATGAGACTTTATATGGAAGAAAATGCAGAACTCCTATTTGCTGGGATGAGGTTGAAGAGAGAAAATTGTTGGGTCTAGAGATTATCCAAGCCACTAGTAAGAAGATCAATATTATCAGAGACAGACTCAAAGTAGCTCAAGACAGAAGAATAGTTATGTATATAAACATCGTAGACAGCTTGAGTATGCAGTAGGAGACAAAGTCTTCTTACGAATTTCACCATGGAATGGTGTATTTCGTTTTGGGAAACAGAAAAAATTAAGTCTTAGATATATCGGGCCATATGAGATTTTAGAAAGGGTTGGTGTAGTTGCGTACCGCTTAATATTACCACCTGAGTTGTCACGCATTCATGATGTGTTTCATGTTTTTATGTTGCGAAAGTATATACCTGACCTTCCTCACATTCTAGATACTCAGCCAGTTCAGTTGAAGACAGACTTGACTTATGACAAGGAACCTGTTCAGATAGTGGACTATCGCCAGCAAGTACTACGTAATAAGACTATTCCGCTAGTTAAAGTCCTATGGAGGAACCATGCAGTGAAAGAGGCTACATGGGAGCGAGAAGATCAGATGAGAGTTCAGTATCCTCATTTATTTCAGACAAGTATGTGAATTTCAAGGACGAATTTTTTTTAAGGAGGAAAGAATTGTCATACACGTGTATGTTTGATGGCAAAAGAAAAAAAAAAGAGAAAAGAAATTAAGCGGTGGCCGCCATATATATATATATATATATATATAATTATTTGATTTTCTGCTTCATTGAGAAGAGGAAGCAAAAACCGAAATAGAAAAAAGAAAGAAGAGAAAGCCGAGAGAAAGAGAAAAGAGAGAAAAGAAAGAGAAATAAAAGAGAAAAAGAAAAGAAACGGAGAAAGGAAGAAGCCGAGAAAAAAGAAGAAGAGAAAGAGAAAGAGAAAAAAAAATAGAAAATTTCAAGAAATTAGTTTGAGTAGTTAGATTTATACTCAGTGATTTAGCGGGTAATAATTTTACGATATTATAATATTTATATTTTAATATTTATAATACATATCGTTACTAATGATGTATTTTTACACCTTGTGATATAGGAGGTGTGCCGATAGTGGACAGATCTTAAAATCTAGACCCAGCTCAGGATTAATGCACTTTTGTGAATAGATAACTATATATATTTTTAATATAATAATTATAATTTAATTACACGTTATTAGATTTAATCATGATTTATTTTAGACAGATAAATATTTATATTATTTAGTATATTCAAAAATATTTTAAAATTTATTATAATATAATTTATTATAACATAAGTATTTTAATCTGTGTATTTGTATATCTTTTTACATATTATAATACACATATACACTTTTTATATATTTGTATATATTTGTATATCTTTTTATATATTATAATACATATATACTCCTTTTATTAAGATAAATAATTTTATTGTATCATATATATATATATATATAAAATATATTAATTTCACGTTATCCAAAATCTTTCTTAATTTTCGAAAAAAACTCGGACCGAATCTTGTCCACTAAACTGAAAAAAAAAAGGCCCGATTATTAAAAGCTCTCAGCTCAAACACCCGTGCCCCAAACCCCCGCACACACCACCCCCCCCCCCCCCAAAAAAAAAAACCTCCAAATCACTGCCAAACTCTCAACTCCACTCTCATTAAATTTTGCAGTGCTCGTAAGAATACCATGGAACAGAAGCCTATCCACCGCAGTGCTCATTGCTGTGATTATGTGGTGAATACATTGATTGATTGACTTATGGCTTCTTCTCATTCATTGTACTGTCTGCTCTCTTAACTTTAACAAGGACTATCACACGCGTGCCACGCGCCTCTCAACCGAGCTTGAAACTCACTGTCCATATTTGAATCAAAGCTCGGTGGAGCTCAATCGGAGCCTCGAATTGAAGTTACCGATTACGCTTCTTGCTCCGCTCGCGTCAGTGTTCTCTTCGGTTACATCAATGTGAAGTTGACCGATCTCGCTTCCGCCACTCGCTCGCCTATCTCTGTTTCCAGTCGTTTATCTTCTCATACGTATACATACGTATACGATTTTTTTGGCGTCATGTTATTTGCGGCGTGAAAATTTGAAGACTCGTAAAATTTCGACACATATATAATGTACACATAGGTAGCTTTACGTTTAATGATTGCTAGTGTGTAATATTTCAATAATTTTAGTCAAATTCTGTGTTTAATAATAACTTCTATAATTTTTGGATATCTTTGTATGTGAGTTGATCTCGAGTACTGGTTTTAAAATTTGAGTTTTTTTTTTTTTTGTGACGTGTGTGATATTTTTAAGCGAGTGTGAAATTTGTGTGTAGATGGAGGAGTGAGAGCGGAGCAGATATTGGGGAGGAGCAGCCAGCTCTGGCCAAGGAGGTGGCAAGGGTGGAGATGGTTCGAGCTTATGCTGGTGAATGTTTTTTGTTGCTTGATTTGAGAATGTATTGACAAAAGTTAGGCTGTGAGAATCTGATATGCTTATGGAATTGTGTGGCAATGAATTTTTTTGTTGTAGAAATTCATAGGGAATATCAATCAGCTCAAACACCATGCCCCAAAACCCCAAATAAAAACTCCAAATCACTACCAAACCTCTCAACTCCACCATCATAAAATTTTGCAGTGCTCATAAGAATACCATTGAACAGCAGCCTATCCACCCCAGCTGCCAAGCTTCTCCAAACCGCAACAAAATCTGCCGCATTCAAACTTTCTTCTTTTATAGACATTTTTCCTTGCAAATAATCTACGGCCCCAACTAACGTTTTCTTCACTGTCAAATTTTCTTCACTCTTTTCTTGCCACTGCCTCTTGTTCTTCATATGATCTCGATATTGGGCATCAAATCCTCTCAAAACAACAACTGATATTGTCTCAACCCACTCCGTTCTGAATTCCTCCAACTTTCTAATATCCTCATAAAAAAATCCCACTTCTAGAACCTTCCACTGGCCACTCTAAACCACTGTTATCACCAAGAGATGTTCCCAGCTGATCATCCTGATTCAGACCCATCTCTAGGAAAAAGACATCCTCACACCATTCTTTTAAAACAGATTCAGAATCGCGAGCAGCATTAATTGAATGTGCTACTTTTAGCAGGGCATCATCATCCGTTAAGGCAGTCCATGCTTCAGCCTCTTGACACCTCAGAAGTAAGCATTCCAAAAACTTTGTACAATAGGAGCACCAGCTAACTTGAGAAACCTTGACCTCGAAGAAACGGTAGGCAATGATCGACATCGATCCACAACAGATGACAGCCGCCGAAGAAAGGCACTGGACACAGCAGGAGATTTGTAAGCTTCAGAACCAAACAAAAAAGCTGCATCCTGAACTTTCAGTTTCCAATTTATCTCATCATTCATCTCATGTTTTAGCTTCCCTAGTGTGTCGGCAAGCTCAATCTGTGCCCATAAATCAAGCCAGTCAGGTCGATCACAGAAGGCTGACAGATGAAATCTTCTGCAAGTTCCCATCTTCTTGAAGGAAAAACAAGATTCCAGACTGTTCTACCAGAGACTTAATTCGTTTATCAAACGAGATCATCGAGTCAACAAGGTGAAGCCATGATATCCTAGTTTGCGGCTGAATACCAGTAACACTCTCTTCATCCAACTGAACATAAACAGGGAAAATTTCTTTTGCCAAGTACGTTGACAATGCGGTCACCATTGCCGAAACCCATTCTTCTTGGCAACTGTAGCCTACTAGCAATGCTTCATCCACTAGTGGTTGCAACAATTCATCCATAGAGTACGAGAGTGAAAATGAACTCTGGCTTATCAGTCCACTCTGAGAAATGGTGTTGGGATGCTACTGCTATAGGATTGACAAGTTCTTCAGTTGCCCAAAGTGGCTGGTGGAGAGCAAGTTCCCGATTATGGCTTTCAAGTTGCCTAGACTTTCTTTGTCGCTGCAGCTCCTGAAGGCTGCACAAGGCAAGAAAATTTTCACAGTATTGGTGTTTAAGGTCCCCTTGCATTGTGAAAAGAGGATTTGGGACTTCAGATGACATTCTTGCATCTGGATTAGAGGAAGCCAAAGTGGAAAGTGGCGGCGGCCATCCTAAGGAAGTAAGAAGGACCCGGTGATCTGCAATCGCCTGGGGTCTCAGCATTGTAAGAGCGCGATCTACTCTGTGATCAAATGCTGCCACAAGACGAGCCCACTGAGGACGTGCCTCTGTAAACAAAGTTAAAATATCTTCAGTCTATCTAAGTGCTGTTGCCAAAAAAATCGTACACATATGTATACGTATGAGAAGATAAACGAACCGGAAACAGAGATAGGCGAGCGAGTGGCGGAAGCGAGATCGGTCAACTTCACATTGACGTAACCGAAGAGAACACTGACGCGAGCGGAGAAAGAAGCGTAATCGGTAAGCTTCGATTCGAGGCTCCGATTGAGCTCCACCAAGCTTTGATCCAAATATCGACAGTGAGTTTCAAGCTCGGTTGAGGCGCGTGGTGCGCGTGTGATAGTTCTTGTTAGTGAGATTATCGTTGAGGAAAGAGAGGGCTGAGGTTGGTGGTAACGTTTTGGTTGACTCCATCGTTTTCAGGTCATTCGGAAAATTACGAGTCGCCGTTATCCTGTGAGCGATTGTCTGTTTTCGGTTTTCCTACCCGAGTCAAGACTCGGGTGCAAAATGAGTCGAAATTCGATTTGGCTACCGGGTCGAGCCGAAACTGGACTCGGCTGATGGGTTGCTCTTAGGAGTGGATCTTATATGTCTGGGCCGTAGAAACTCACCCCATATACATACTAATCCCCTTTTCTGATTAAGGTAAGAGACTTTGGACCCTTAAATGCTTTTCTCGTGTAAACCTTTTCAGCGTATCTCTGTTTCTCTCTATTAGCTCCATCTACTATTGGCCCCGAAGCCATCCATACATCTATGCACTAACCCAAAAACCCTAACTTACCGTACAAAAATTAAAATTTCCAGAACAAAAACCCTAAATTTCCACCGACAACGTAATCCAATTTGAACGCTCATATATTAGCACGGTGGTTATGTCACGCTGCTAAATTAAACAATTTTTCTAATATGAATAGATCATCATCTTAAAAGATGAAATATTTATTATTTCGTCTGTCAATCAGCGGCAGAGCCACCTTATAAATGAACAGTTAATTTTAAGATAGAAAATTTAAAAAATAAAATTAATTTGTTACGATTTTTAAGTTTTTAAATTTTTTTGATTTTTTAAAATTTCTTTGAATTCTTTAAAAAAATATTTTTTTTCTCATTTAGTTTTCTTTCTTAATTTTTGAAATAAATTTTTAATCTTCTATTAATAAGTTTATATTTTTAAATTATAATAAATTATTAAATATAAGTTAGACTATATTTTTTTTCTTTTGTGCCTAATATCAACGCTATTTTAAAAATACTGTTTAAGCATTGCATCTTTGACTTTTGAGTGCTACGGTATATGTAAGGTAGCAAAATTATTATAATAATAATTATTTAAATTTAATAATTTTTTTTTTTAAAGATTTTCATCTTAAATAATTTTATTAATTTTAAACTTACAAAAATGATAATAAAATACATAAAAATTTAATACTCATACTTAAAATAAATAAATATTAAATTTACAAAAATCTAAATAATAAATATAAATATAAATATTCCCGTCATTATCCATTTTTGAAACATATATTCTTATTGCTAAATAAAGGGTTATGAGTGATTGACAAGTAAGTGCATCAAAAATGGAAAATGACAAGCAAGGGTTATCAAAAATGTTGATAATATCACCCAAAAGAAAAAAAAAAAAAAAAGAGAGTTCTTTGCACTTAATGATACTATCAACGATGGAGTTTCTATGAATCCTGAGTTCAATTGGATAGTAACCGCAAGGAAATATAAATTTGGCTTGAAGAATTTGGTTTTCTTAATTTGTTCATGGTGATTAGAATTGTAACAATATGATACATTAATAATGAAGCAAAAGTCATCATTAAGTGTTGCATTGACCAAAACAATTGAATATACATAAAGTGTTGAGCATCAAAAAGCTTTTGTTTATCCAGGTAATTAGTGACCATTATCCCAAAAAAAAAACTTTAAATAAACCAAAAGAAAAGGAAAAAGAAATTTAAATTATTTAAGCTAGTTTATCCATTCCTTGTCTACTGCATTTTTTCTTGATATCGCATAACATGCAAAAAGAAAATGAAAGAGATGACTTTTTGTAAATTGTCTAAAACGTCCTCACGTCATTTCTATTCTCTCACCATCAAACTTTGGTGACTGGTCAAGGACTTAAGTGATGCAAAACAATTTTAAGAAAAATTTAATTTTAAATTGTTGAAGAGCAAAGTAGGTGCTTGAAATATTCTAAAAATGAAAAGCATTTATGAACAATCAAATGGATAAGAAAATAATATCATTGTTTCTAATTATATTTATACTCAAAAAATTTTAATTGATCCTAAATTTTTTATTTTAAATTCATCATTCAACTGATTTTTCAACTTTTTTTTTTTTATATCCTCACATGCAATTAACATATCATCAACATATAGAAGGAGATACATATGCTTATTGTTATTCAATGTTTTAAACTACACACATCCATCATACTTGCTTCTTGTGAAGCCACAATTCAACATAAAATTATCAAATCTCCTACACCATTATCTTAGAGATTACTTCAGCCCATATAAAGATTTTTTTAGTAAACAAGCATAATTTTTTTTACTCGGTTCTTTAAAATCTTTCGGTTATGTTATATATATCTCTTCTTCAAGCTCACCATGAAGGAAAGCTATCTTTATATCCATTTGTTCAAGAAGTAAATTCAGATTTATACATATGGATAATAAAATACGAATGGATGAATGTTTTACAATAAGAGAAAAGATTTCATGAAAATTCACCCCTTCTTTTTATGTGAAGCCCTGTGCAACAAGCTTAGCCTTGAATTTTGTAGACTCAACACCTAGAACCTCCCCTTTAACCTTGTACATCTATTTGCAGCCAACTAACCTCTTGTTTTTTGGTTTTACCACCAATTTTCAGGTCTGATTTTTTTTAAGAGAATTGATCTCTTCTTCCATATCTTGTTTCCATTTAACACAATTTACACTCTCAATGGCTTCAGCTAGTTAGAGATAGACAAATGAGAGTTGTTCAACCACCGAGTAGGTATGCACATGCAGATTTGATAGCTTATGCGTTTAACACTGCTTACACTATAAAATATGATGAACCAAAATCATATACTGAAGCTATTAACAGTGTAAATTGTGTTAAATGGAAACAAGATATGGAAGAAGAGATCAATTCTCTTAAAAAGAATCAAACTTGAAAATTGGTGGTGAAACCAAAAAATAAGAGGTTAGTTGGCTGCAAATGGATTTACAAGGTTAAGGAGGAGGTTCTAGGTGTTGAGTCTACAAAATTCAAGGCTAGGCTTGTTGCACAAGGCTTTACACAAAAACAAAAATGTTGATTTCCACGAAATTTTTTCTCCTGTTGTAAAACACTTATTCATTCGTATTTTATTATCCATGTGTGTAAATCTGAATTTACATCTTGAACAAATAGATGTAAAGACAGTTTTTCTTCATGGTAAGCTTAAAGAAGAGATATACATGGCATAATCGAAAGGTATTGAAGAACTGAGCAAAGAAAATTATGCTTGTTTGCTAAAGAAATCTTTATATGGACTGAAGCAATCTCCAAGACAATGGTATAGGAGATTTGATGATTTTATGTTGCATTATAGCTTCACAATGAGCAAGTATGATAGATGTGTGTACTTCAAAGCATTGAATAACAGTAAGCATATGTATCTCCTTCTATATGTCGATAATATATTAATTGCATGTGAGGATATGGAAGAGATACATAAGCTAAAAAATCAGTTGAGCGGTGAGTTTAAAATGAAAGATTTTGGGTCAGCCAAAAGAATTTTGGGTATAGATATAGTGAGGGGCAATAATGTTATTTTCTTGTCTCAACAACGATATGTACTCAAGGTTCTTGATAGGTTCAGAATAAGGGATGCCAAAGCTGTGTCGACTCTATTGGCAATGCATTTCAAACTGTCGGCATCTCAATCACCACAAATTGAAGAAGAAAAATTGTATATGCTTAAGGTACCGTATACTAGTGTTGTAGGTTCTATCATGTATGCTATGGTTTGCACAAGACCGGATATAGCACAAGCGGTGAATGTTATAAGTATATATATGGATAATCCTGGAAATGAGCATTGGATGGCCGTGAAATGGATACTTAGGTATCTAAAGGGAATGTCACATTATGGTTTGTTGTTCAGAAGAGTTGGCAAATGTGATGAAGTGCTGAAGGGTTATGTGGATTCAGATTATGCATGTGACCTGGACAATAAGAGGTCTTTATCTGGGTATATCTTTATGATGTTTGGATGTAGTGTATGCTGAAAATCAGTATTGCAGTATGTTGTAGCACTATCAACTACCGAAGCCGAGTATATAGCCTTAGGAGAAACAATTAAGAAGGCTATATGGTTGGAAGATATATGTGCTGAACTTTTAGATATGGATAAAGTTAATACTTATGTACATTGTGATAGCCAAAGTGCCATATATCTAAGTAAACATCAGGTATTTCATAAAAGATCGAAACACATTGATATTAGGATGCATTTCATTCGGGATACTGTACAGAGTGGCATTATTAGTCTGTGTAAAATTTTGACGTCAAAGAATCCTGCTAATATGTTGACTAAGCCGCTACCCTTAGTTAAGTTCATACATAAGTTAAGTTTAAGTTATGTATGAACTTAACTGATCACAACTTACAATTAAGGTTGTAATGTGGATAGGATGGATCATTGGTTGTTCTCTTAGAGTTTTTTTTGGAGTGATTTTGTATTAAGGAGGGAATTTTTGAAATTTGTGATCTAAAATCATGTTTATGATATTGGTAATATTTGAAACAAATTTGAGAACATGTCAGAATTATTTTGGAGCCGAAAGCATATGTGGAATGGGTGAAATTCTAATGGAACAGTTGACAAAATACAAAAAAAAACAGAAAAAAAAAATTCCTAGGTGTAAGCGCCCTGGCGTTGGGGGAGGCATTGGCCAATGCCTCGGTATTGGCCAAGGCATTGCCACTGTTATTGTTTATAACCTAAAAATACGAATTTTAAGCATTTCTTTTAAATGTTTGAGTATTTTAGACTTCATATAAATACTCCATTATGCATAGGGTTGAATTAGAATATGTGAAACACTCTCAAAACACTATACAACAAACCCTAGAGCTCCAAATTGAATTGTATACTTCCTTGATCTTCTAAAATCAATTCTCTTGTAATCAAACATCAAATAAGAGAGACTTGAATTCTTGATCCACCATGAACGTAAGCATTTTGTTGAACTACGTATTTTATGTCTTGATATAATATATTTCTACTTTTCTTTACTGTCAATACTTAGCTCTTGAAATTATTTTATTGTTCTTGCTTGGATTATTTTACCTACTTCATTGTTTGTATTCTCTACGTATTCCGCTGCATGTTAAACTCTATAAAAGTATTTATAGAAACTCACGGCCACAAGTTAACAAGAACTTAGATAATAAAAACCCTAAATTTATAGTGTCACCCTCGTTTTTTTTTCTTATAAATATAATGCATGGCTCCCTTCCACTACATCTCTTCGTCCCCTCCTTTTCTCTTACTAGCATAAACTCTCTTTTGCACTCTGTATGGCTTTCCTAATTGCAGGCTTTAGATGGGAGAAGGCAACGAATGATCCGATTAGTGTAGCGAGTTATGTTTAGTTGTTTTCGTACTAATAAATAAAGCCAAGCAATCAAGCATTTTAAGAGTAATGATAAGTATCTTGTTGTGTTGTCTGGCCGTTTAATTAATTACTATGGTCTTTCGATTATCTAGTTGTATGGTTGTGTTATCTTATGATACATCCATTATATTTCAACAACTTTCAATGTATTGCGAGTACTAATACTAAGAGGTAATTGGGATGAAAATCAATTGGGAAGGTCAAGAATTTTAATTATCAACCGGAGCACTTTGGACTTCAAGACACAGCAAGAAACTTCCTCCAAAACTTAAAGACAAATATTCAACTTTTTTAAAAGCACAAAACCATGTATAGTGATAATATAAAGCTAGCCCACCACAGGATGGTGACGAGGCAACAATTCTACAACAGGATGGTTATGATTATGACAGACGGCAATTCTACAACGACAACAAGCAAATGATAACCCTAATTGGCAAACATGTTTCTATTTCCGAATGATTGTTCCTAAAAGCACCCACAATAACCCTAATTGGCAATTGGCAATTGGCAATAACAAATAACTTTCCTTTGTAAATAGCTTCTTGTTTTTGTAGGTTAAATAGACGGTTTTTTAGTTTTATCTTATGTGCACCGAAGAGCAATCACATTGTACACTAGAGAGAGAGAGAGAACCAAGAATCCCTTTTAGGATTTATATATTCAATTACATAATTATTTTTAAAAACAAATCTCCTTTTTAGAGTTTGCTTTAAGCTCTTTTTTAGTTATTCAACCTCGAGTTGAATTTGGATTTGACTTAAAAAAATATATATATTTCAATTTACTTTCTGCCAGAAAGAAGAAAATTATCTTATTCTTATTTAAAGAACCTTGAATTTTCGTAAAGTACTTTCTAACCAATACTTTACAATATCATTCGCAAAAAAAAAAAATCAATATATATGTGACAGAAAACCAACCACCACAAATAGCCGATTTAAAGGCTTTTCTTTATTATTTTTCTTCTTTCCTTCGAAGATAACCTTGTAATGTCAAGCACTTAGGATGCATTGCAAACAAGGTAGCTTCTCCAGATACCTTCTCAAAGATTGAAAATTCATATTTAAATTAGCGAGTGCAAACAAACTCTAAGATCTGATCATTACTTCCCGGTTCTTCCTCCGGAAATTGATTGCATGAAAATTCCAAAATCTCTAAACTGCACCAAGGTATATGAAATCCCACGTCTTTAGTGTCTTGCAAAGCCAGATAATACACATGGTAAATAGCCAATATCATCTTTTGAACTGGAAATCCATGTCTTCCACTTACTCCAAAGACCAGAAAGCGCTCCAATGAATATAAAAAACAAAATTGAAATATCAACATAGACACAAATGTGCAGGCATATGTATGCAAATGTTTATAGGGATAACATATGATTGACATGTAAGAAAACAAAGCCTTCTGGCATTACCGCAAAGTACCATATCCAAGAAATTATGCTACAATGATTCAAAACCAAAGTATCTAAGACAATTGCGAGATCAAGACGCAGACCTTGATGTTTGTACTTCTCATATAATTGATTCAGCTCTGTGTAATTCGAATTAGTCACCCCACTCGAGTGCTATTATTACAATGCATTTAAATTATTCAATATATTTAGGATAAATATGTGAAGAGTTGCAAAAATTTAAATTTGATGAAATTATAGTTTATCTGCTTAGAAAATTGAAGACTTTGTAATTCGGTTGATTAAACAAGCTGGTTTTCATATAAATAAGGGCGCGCAAGCAGCTGTTATACAGTACAAGCAAAGTTACGTATGAAGCGTCAGTGTCAATGATGCTCGGTAAACTAAACCGGTATTTTATTTAGAGGGTGAATGCATACAAAGTTATTAATGAATGCTACAACTAATGGTAAGTTAACACAAGTTAGTGGTTCTAAAAAAAATTATTAAGGGTGAGCAAAATTTTCATTCTCAATCGATCCGATTTGATTTGCCGTAAAATTTTCGAATCGGTTTAAAAATAGGAATGAGGTTGAGACAGAATTATATGTCCAAACGAGTCAGATGGAGTTCGGAAAATTTCTAAACTCGATCAAGAATTTCCCAATCAATTAACCAGTATTTTAAGGATTATGAGTACGAGTGGGTTCGAGCATAATTACTGATACCGCTTGCAATTAAAGAAAACAGTATTTAAATATATGCTCTAATAAAACAAAATACTGTATTATAATGCGATATCATCAGTCTTTCTTTTTTATTAAAAAAATATTCTTAACAGTAAACAAACTCGCTATTAGCAAAGACAATCAAATATTTATAAATGCAATTTGAGCTTTGCAATTTAATCTAGAATAGGTTAGAAGTACGTCAGCCTTAGAGTAAAGTCCAATATTATAAAATACATTTCATAACATCACAGGAAAGTTTGCTTCCTTCGAAATATTTTAAATTTTCTTCGGAGTTTACCACTTATTCCTATATTTTCCCTATTACCAAGAACTCTATTAATACTCTATAATGTCCAAACAACCAACTATTAATTGGATAGAAATAAAAGTCGTATATACAAAATAAAATGGTTATAACATTTTACGTAATTCAATTTAAAATTAAAAGTTGAATTATAATATTTAACATAATTAAAATTAAAATTTAATTTAAAATTATAACATTTAACTTAATAAAAATTGAAATTAGATTTGAAATTATAAAATTTAACTTAATTGAAATCAAATTTGGATTTAGAATTCTAACATTTAATGTAATTGAAATTAAAAGTGGAATTAGAATTATAACATTTAATGTAACTAAAATTGCAATTAGATTTTATATTATAATATTTAACCTAGTTGAATTTAAAATTATAATATTTAACGTAATTCAAATCGAAATTAAAATTTGAACTATAACATTTAATACAATTTAAAACGAAATCGAAATTAAAATTATAACATTTATATTATTCAAATTACAATTGGAATTATAATTATAATATTTAAGATAATTCAATTCGAACTGGAATTTGAATTATAATATTTAACATAATTAAAATTAGAATTAGATTTAAAATTATAATATTAATCAAAATTAAACTTAGATTTAGAATTATAATATTTAATATAATTGAATTTGAAATTATAACATTTAACGTTAGTAAAATCAAAATTGAAATTAGATTTTTTTTCATTCTAAAAAACTACAAATTCTTGACCCCACTCATCCTGAACCGAACCAAAACTATGTTGTTTTGATATTTTAAAAAAAAATTCAAAATTTAAAAATTCAAAATTTCCAACTCAACCAAAAGGTTATTCCGATCAAGATAACTTTCTTTGTCCCAATTGAAAATAAGAATGAATCAAGAATTTTAGAATTCAAAATTGCCTTAAGTAATAGAAATTTTTTTTTGAAATAGCTAAAATTGAGATAACCTTAACTTTTTTAGTCACCACTTTAATTTTTTAATTTTTTTAGTTAAATAAATCATATTTGGACAAAAATATCCTTTAATTATTTACTGTATGGGGTATTGTTCACTGTAGTGCATACTATTTATACAGTGAAAAAATAATTTTAACTAAAAATGATTTATTTAACTAAAAAAATTAAAATAGTGACTAAAAAAAAGTGAAGGTTCTCAATTTTGACTATTTTAAAAAATTGCTTAAGTAATTTGTGTAACAAGATTTGGGCTCGGTGGAAAAAGACAAAATAATTCTGGGTTGTGGTTTGGTGTCGCTGGGCCCAAGATTTGGGATGGACCAAAAGACTTGATTTTACAACAAAATTGGGGTTGGTGTAGGTTACGTGCATGCCTGGATGATTGATGTAGTTGACTTGATAGAGAAAGAAAGACAACATGGGAAAGTTAAAAGGTCACTTGTGGGCAATGCATGCAGGGAAGGGAGGACGATGGAGTTCGCGCGTGTTTATAAATGGACAAGACCAGATAGATGAAAAAGAATATATAAAGTTATAGTTGAAGGTAATTATTTACTTGAATATGTATCACAATTCATATGATTTGGAAAAAGTTTTTGTTAATATTCACATAAAATTAAAATAATTTGATTTGGTTGCAGCACATATGATATCTTTACAAACTAATTAAAAATGTTATTGAAATTTGAAACTTTGCAATAATTCATATACTATAATTAGGCATAATGTTTACATTTCCTAAATCGATCAAAAATTACAATTAATAAAAATATTAATCCATTCAAAAATGTTAAATGCACCCGATATCCTGAATCCAAAAAGGGCTAAATCCATTATGATATGGTATGATTTGCCTATAATTTATGTTGTATGATAAATGAGTTGAGCTTAAGTTATAAGCTCACTAATTTTATTAAAACAATTTTAATAATACTCGTGTAATTCTAACAAGTAACTTAAATTTAACAAAAAAATATTTAGTTATCTTTTACAAACTGAGTAGGTAAGTGTTCTCTACAAAACCCCAGCCAGACAGAAATAAAAGTTGATGGCTTCTCCCCCTGGAGAAACGAATTTCAATTTGGCTTGAGAGGAATATATTCTTTTGCATGCCAAAAGTCATTGTTAACATCATCAAAATCACATGTAATCGTCTACAATCTCTAAGATAGTGACTAATTGATACCTGATATGGTGATATAGTTAACAAAAATTGATTTTCTTTCAATCTCACTATCCATTTTTAACACATATATATTCTTATTACTAAATAAAGGGTTATGAGTGAAGTGATTGGCAAGCAATTTCATGTGCATCAAAAATGGGAAACGATTATCAACAATGGACTTTCTGTGAATGCTGAGACCGTTTTGGATAAATTCTAGTAACTGCAACGAAATAGAAATTTGTTTTTTTTTTTTTTATAAATAAAGGATTACTAATTTCTGGTTTAATTTGTTTATGGTGATTAGAATTGTAACAGTATGATAAATTAATAATGAAGCAAAATTCATCATTAAGTGCGGTATTCACCAAAACAATTGAACATATATAAAGTGTTGAGCATCAAAAAGCTTTTGTTTATCTTGGTAAATTATGACCATTATATTACAAAAATATAATAATTTACCTTTAAATAAATCAAAAAGAAATTTAAATTAGTTAAGATAGTTAATTATCCATTCCCTGTCTACTGCATGCATTTTTTCTTGATGTAAATGTAATCACATAACATACAAAAGAAAATGAAAGCGATGGCGAGTTTTTTCCAACAAAAAACAGGACTTAAATAATAAAAATCCTAAATTTACAATATCACCCTCGTTTTACTTTTTGTTTTTTTTTTTTCGCTTATAAATTCATGCATGGCTAGCCACCTTCCTTGCACCAAATCTTTTTCATTTTCTCTTCTTATCTCTCTCCAGTATTGTCGATGGGAAAATCAAAAAACTCTCAATCAAATGAGTGGCCTTGCCTGAACTGTGACAGCATCTTTAGCCAATAAAAAGACCTCAAACAGCACAATAAGGATGTACACAGAAACAAAGCGTTTTTCTGCAAGCATTGTGGAAATGCTTTTGCAACAACTGCAGAGGTGGATGTTCATGAACGTAGTAAGCATTGATGATGATGATCTGCCATTTACACTGAGGTTTGTGTTTCTCCATTGGTTGTTCATATACTACTCCAGTAATTACTTATCACGGAACTTAATTTATACTGTTAATGTGTTTTGGATTTTCTAATTGCAGGGAGGCGATGATGATTTAGCAAAGTTATGTTCAGTTGTTATAGTACGTACTAATAAATAAAGCCACCCCTGTTGTTTAGTTGCTATTGTCTTTTGATTATCTAGTTGTGTTATCTTCTAAAATCAATATGAAATGAAGTGAAATAGTTTGGTGTGGTTAAGTTTAAGTTTTGTGGTTGAATATCTCCTCGGTCATTTCGACTCGCTGATGTGATGTCAAATGTCTAAGTTTAAAAAATAAAATAACATAAAAAAGAATGGAGCTCTTCTTCTCACTTCTCCAGAAGTGCAATCTATGTTATGTTATGATTCTCTGGTTTCATTCCATCTGATCCGAGTGATAAGCAAACCCAACATATATACATAGGTTGGCAATTGATTCAGTCTCATCAATAAAACAATCATATATATATATATATATATATATATATATACGGAATTCAACCTTGCAATTGTAAGTATGGGAAAATGAAATGCCAGCCAATCGAGCTTATATGTGTTATGTGCCTACACAATAGAATTAGAACATGTTCCCTGCCCAGAGTCAAAAACTTTTTTAACAGATATGTTTCAAGTACTCCACCAGTCTGCAAGTGACTGACTGATATCATCTTTTGACAATTTCAATAATCGCTCGCCACAAATATAATTACAAAGTTTAACCATGTCCCGTGCAATATTACTATACCTCTATCACGCACCCATTGTTTATATTCACGAGTCAGTGCATTGTGAGTACTAACTTCTCAAGAAGGTAATTTCGGATGAATATCAATTAGGAAGGTCAAGAATTTGGACTACAATTGTTTTTTTAGTTATAAATTTTTCATGGGAAATCTCCATTCTCTATTCAAGATTTTTTTTAACCCTTTAATTTTTTAAAAGATGAAGTGGCCAAGAAACGAATTAAATGGAGAAACAACCGAGATCACTTTATATTAGAATGGACCTCAAGTTACAACAAGAAACTTCCACCAAAACTTAACGACAAATATTCAACATTTTTTTTAAAATCACAAAACCATATATAGTGATAATATATATATAAAACTAGCCCAACAATTCTACAACAGGGTGGTTATATATGATTATAAATGACAGACAGCAATTCTACAACTCCAAGCAGCAAATTAAAGATAAGATACTATCACTTAATTAATCCTCGTCTTCTTCATCTCCATCTCACCTGCAGCCTTCATGTTTTTGTTCTTGACTCTTCCAGGACGACCACTCCACACACCAAATATTGGACTTGTAAGAGAAGAATCGATGTGCTTTTATTTCTTTTTTTTTTTTTAGTCCATCCTCACCAAGAAATTAAGATGGAACGTAAACAACCCTGCCCAAATGCAACATGGAACGTTTCTACGTATTTTTTTTTTTAAAAAAAACAAGTCGTTATAATTAAACACTGCTTCTTTATTAACCATAACACATTATTCAGTATAAGAAAGGGTCAAAAACCCACTTATATCAATAACGTTGAATAAATATTCTTGAAATGAAATCAGGCAAGTTAACAATAAATGGTAAGCTCTCCAGCAGATCCAAAAAAGAGCGAGGGTTACTTACTGAAATCAGGCAAGTTAACAATATCATTCATACGTTATATAGAAAAGTCATCATCAGCTTCAACATATTATAATACCATCATCATCATTTCAGAGCACATACTGAAAGAAAAGAAGAGCAAGGGAAACCAAACTCCGACTGAATACAACTATGCAACACAGATCAGGTCTGTTTCCACTGAATATAAAGGAGACAATATAAGTAATTTTTACCCAACTTCAGAACTTTGGCAGCAAGTTGAAAACACAAATCAATCACGTCATATAGTAAACATGTCATAGAAGAGTGTGCCCTTAACTTAAAGTTTCCATTAGACAAGGAAGAATTGTAAACATCTTAAATTAAAAAAAATGTTAATAGCACAAACACAAACATAAAAACCAGACACGTGTTGGATTAGGCATTAATTCGAAACTGACAAAATTTGGATAGGGTCTACTTCTAAGACTTTAAATATGAGGTCCACCTAATCATAGGCCCATGCAAAATTGTGGCTCCGATTGCATATCAAAAATCATAAATCAACTAACAATTGCGCCCAATCTCCACTCTCTTTTTTAAAATGGCTGCCACCTAAGCATTCCGTCTCATTCAACCTTCCCAGTAGCTACTCAAAAGTACGTATTTTTTTTTTTCTGATAATATTATTGATAGGTACCAGCATCAGAAGTTTTGAAGTAGACATGCAAATACATCAGGAGGTTGCAGAGCAAAGCAGATGATCTGAGTGAAAGACTGTCTCGGTTGCTCGATTCCATGGACGGCAATGGTGGTTGATATGAGTTTAAGGAATTTACTAGGAAATAGACAGCCCTAGTTCACGGTGTTAGTTGGGGAATAATATTAATTAGTAAAATACTATAAGAAGAACAAGCAGAGGAACTCCATGTTTCTTCATTTACTTAACCGTGCATGGTTGGTTTGGGAAATATTAATTATTATTCATCCTCTTCTGCCCTTGCATTTTAATCATTTTTTTCCAAATAATTAAATAAACGTGTTAATGTAAATTTATAGTAATTGACTTTATTGTGTCTAATATCTAACTGATGATTAGAACAAAACCAAAAACATGATTATTAAAAAGAAGAAAGAAACAGTAAGATTAGGTCTTGTCTGTAATTAATGATTTTCTAGAGTACCACCTCTATTATAAATTGCACGACACCTAGTCCTATTACTAACAATTTTAATTCAATGATGAATAATTTTCTCTAAGACCAAGAACTGCAATCTGCTAAAAAATTGGTCGGTTTCTGGGCCAGACTGGGTAGAGAATAAACGGGGCTGTTTGGGGCCCAAATTTAACCCAATATAAGTTGCCCAATGCTGGACCCTCGTAAGCTCTCCCTTGCACCGTAGCTATACTCTCATCGTCTCCCGCGTGGCCATCTCTTTCGCTCAGTTTTAATGTTGGCAATTGACAATAGTAAATAACTTTCCTTTATAAATAGCTTCGTTTTTCAGACTTTCAGTAGGTTAAATAACGTATATGCACCGGAGAGCAATCACATTGTACACTGGAGAGAGCGAAGAATCTCCTTTAAGATTTATATATTCAATTCCGTAACTTATTTTTGGAAACGAATCTCTCTTTTAATTTCTTTAAGATTTATATGTTTAATTCCGTAACTTATTTTTGGAAACAAATCTCTCTTTTACTTTCTTACTCAGGAAACGTATCATTGCTCCATATTAGAGGGTATTTATATCCGAAAGATTGTTTTACTTGTTACTTCGGCCTTTAGGGTTTCCTTGTCTTCTTTGTTTTCTCAAATCTCAAATCTCACATCTAAACAACAATGGCCGACTGGTCAGAACTTGATCGTGACCTTTTGTTTGCAATTGTTAGGAAGATAGAATTGTACCAAGACTTGGTAGCTTTTGGTGGGGTTTGTACTTCATGGTGGTCCGTTGCAATTATGGAAAAGTTGAGATTCAAATATAATCAAGCTCCGTGGCTGATGCTTCCACCACAAAAGGGTGTTAATCAACGGGGTTTCTTCAGCCTATCAAAACGCACGACTCGCCTCGTTAGCTTACCACAAGCAATCGCTAAGAAGTGCTTTCCGTCAAAGGGTTGGCTTATAACATCTGCCCAAGATTATACTATGAGTCTTTTGCATCCTTTTACTCGTGTTGAAATCAAACTTCCTCACATGAAAACTTTTCAAAATTGGAGAGATGATATTACTGATGGCCTCAAGCATTTGTTTTTTATTCGAAAATGTGTTTTATCATCGAGCCCTTCGTCAACTGCAGATTATGCGGTAATGGTTATTCATAGTAGTAATGGGAAATTGGCATACTGTAAACGTGGTGATAGAACTTGGACCACAGTACAAACAAGCTTCGGGATGTTTTATGACGTTATTTACTACAAAGATAAGTTCTATGCGTTCCATACTACTGGAAAAATATTCGCTTGTGATGTGAGCAGTAATGCTAACAACAAGAATCCAACGGAGGCTCATCTGGTGGCTCAAATCCCGAATAGAATATGGGGTGGGAAACACTACTTAGTAGAATCAGGATCCGTAAACACATTGTTGTATGTTCGACGAGCTCCTTTAGATTATTCTAACCTTAATGATAGTAACAAGTTCATTGTTTTTAATGTTGATTTAAGCACAAATACGTGGACGCAGGTCAATAATATAGGCGATAGAACCATCTTTTTGGGTTTTAATTCTTCGTTTTCTATTAAAACAGATCATCATTCGACATGCAAACCTAATTGCATATACTTCACCGATGATAATGCGGAATCTTACTGGATAAAACGACGTGGTCGTGCAGCAGGAATGGACTCGGGAATTTACAATATTGAAGATGGTAATTTCATTCCGCATTCTTGGGATAGCTTATGCAATCGTCTCAATCCACCCGTGTGGGTTGAAAATTGTGTTGATTAAGTCGCTATTTTAGATTGAATTGAATTATCATGTAGTGTTATTCGTTTCAGTTTTAAATTTCGTTCAAGACCTTTTTTGTTTTTTCTTTAGCTTATGTTAATGAATATGGCTGGCTTTGTTTTTTACATGTTCATGTGATCCATCAATCTCTTAACCTTCCGATTCATTAGAAAATAGAATATGAATATCTAATTGTAATATATGACTCAATTTTATATATATATATATATATATATATATATATATATAATGTTTGTCCTGGCCGACATTGAAATAATATAACTCTTACTCATATCAGGAACTGGTAGGACTAGCTCCATTGAAAGGTATCTGCCTTTGTCTTAAGTTATTTGTTGATATTGATACGGGATCGCAACGAAAGGGAAAGACAATATTGGAATTCAAGATCTTAAATTAAATGCAGATATAGAAGCAATAAGTCACCAAATCACAAGTCAAGGATATTGACGTATCCAAACAATCCATCTTTTAAATTGATATCTCCCCTTATCTCAGCTATACGTATCTCAACAAAATATAGGTTAGTCATTGATTTTTAATTAATTAAAAATAATAAAAGACGAAATCTTAACCACATATTTATAATACTGTATGTGTTACCAGATTTTTAAAAAGTTCAAATAAGAGAACCATAATTCTAATTAATAATCAAAATATCGTTATTAATACAATTGTATGTTATTAATTTATTATATAAGATAAATTTTCATAATATCTTCAATTATTAATAAGATATTTGAACGTCCTTTTAAATGTAAAATTTTGATATTCACATTTTTTTTAAAATTATTTAAAATTATTTTTCTACAATTAAGAAAAGGTAGTTATAAATTATATAGTGTTGTATTTTTAACTTCCTATTCTAAAATTATGGGAACGGTTCTCACTTAAAAAAATGATTCCTTATAAAATCTCGAAAGTTTTAGATAATTGAAGGATGATCATCACAATGTTGTATTTTATACAATATTAATCATATAATATATTATCTCTTTGTTTTACAGATTCATAACATTTCAATATGCAAAGGGTATGAATTAAATTTGGAAAATGGATCATATTCTAGAGGATCCATCCTACTCCATTGAGATCTTAAGACATCGAGTCATTCACTCATTCTCATGATTTCATCCAATAATTGCAACTATCAATAAATACATAAAGGTATTTATATGATAAAATTATAAGATACTGCAAGAAGGATGATCATTGATCTAAATAGATGGATATATTTATAAATTGGGTATTAATGCCAAAAGTTTGATTGGCACACTTATAAATTTTTTTACGTAGTCTAGTTATTATCAATTGAATGGATCGGTGTATAGAAATGTTAAGAATTATTAAAATTATTTAACAACGCCTCCTATAGCAATATACAGTTTTAGAATAAAAAAACAATAGAATAGAAATATTTGATTTTTTTTTTACAGAAAAAATTAACTTATTTATAATAAAAATAAGTAAGAAAAAACAACTAATTTTTCATAATTTGCATATCACTGTTAAATTTTTTTCTTTTATTAAAAAATAAAGATATTATCAAATTTATTGATATGTAATTAAAGGATTATCGAAACAACATAGTATATGCATATTAACAAACGCTCAAACTTAATACTTTTGTAAAAAATAAATAAATTAAACCTCAATAAGGGGACGCCAACCCTTGATTTATTACTACAGATCGCTGTTAGTTACACAGTTGTTTTATTATTGATATGTGCGAATGATTTGTTAAGGTTGAAAGGTAATGGCTAATGGGTAACATGACAACTAAAAACAGAAGAAAAATCTCTCCACCGCCGCAGCATTTCCAAAGTATCAACACCAAAGCTTAGGCTTTACAGCATGGCCTCTTGATACATGTAACCTATAGTTTCCTTTTGCTTTAGTGATATATTATTTGAATTTTATAGACCAATAAGGATTGATTAGAAGAATGAAAATAATATCTATTTACTTTTATCAATTTAGCACGTGAAGTCCAAACAACGAACATAACTTCCTTTCTTGTGATTGCCATCCTTTGTCCAATGTTTCTACATGGAAAGACTCATTTTAAGTTACATAAAAAACTAGCCAAATGGGGAGCCTAATTTTGCATGAAATATTTTTGATCGGGCAATTTTTATATATATATAACAAAGAATAAGCAGCTTTTGATGATTGTGGCTTAACATTACACAGCAGTAATTGGCACAGATATTTACACAGAAACTTAGTTTTAGACTGAAACGAAAGTACATTCAAATTTACACAAGCCAGAAATACGTATGCGTCTGATTGAATGATGCAAATGCCGACGTGAGCACTGAGCACTGTAACTTCTTTAGCCGGTGGCCCCTGTCCACAATTTATCTTAAGGATACGTTCCCATTGTACATTTGTACTTTTTGTTCTTTTGGGGAGGGTCCATACAGGATTTATTCATTTTCTTTTTAGATAAAGAGAACCAAAATTTCAGCCAGACCCAGAAAAACAAAGTACAACAACTATAAAGGATTTTTCATGCTATTTGCTAGCAACTGTCAAAAGACTCAAAAAAAACAAGTGTGAAAAGAAAAAAAAATGGATTTTATTATCATTACAATTATGGTAGCAATTACAGAGAAGCAGAGCAATGAGACTATGAATATTATTGCATAAAACAAGACCAGGTGACTTCCTTTTTGGCATTTTGTTTTTTCTCATGTACAGTAAAATCCATTCCCCCCACCAGCCAGATATGCCAAGCCTTTTCCACTGTTGTTCTTGCATTTGCACCACGCACCTGATGTCGCAATTGCATACACAAACAAACCAATGAAACGTAAATGTGCAAATGCAGATGACATACAGATCCAGGATAGCAGCAAAGATCACCTCGGAACATTGTTGAATGGCTTTCCCTTTTCACATCCTTTTGTACCGAATTCCCTGCAGTTAAAGTATAAAGCAGATTATATCGTTCATCCATCTTCAGGCAAATTCTGCACAATTGAATTGCTTAAATATAAAGAAAAGAACAAAAAAAAAAATCCTATGTGCATGTCTCTGCAGTCATTGCCCAACCCTATGCTATCCTATTCATTAAGAAGCAGTAAAAACGGAAACAATGCCAACTATCTCCATAATTCTCTATCTCAGCAAGTTGTTTGGGAAAAATCGAAATCACCAGATAGAGTGCAATGCATGTGACATTTGATAAGATTACATCAGAAACACAAAACTGAATGAATATACAAGATATTAACACTCTGCAAACAAGTGAAATGACATAACATCGGCAAATTAAATATATAGGAAGTGCATTGTAACGAGTTTAGGTTTTCATGACGAGAAAAATCAGAAAATGTGATGGTCCTGATGTAAATTTCATCAAATTTCCTCAAAGAGACAACGAAAATATACAAAAATTGCAATTGCTTCAGACGCATAAAATCTGCAGCCGATTTATTAGCAGAAACATTGGTGATTCAATCCATGAAAGTAAATGATGGAGCCAAATCAACAGACCAGATTGAGCACAAGCAAACCAGAGAAGATGAGAACCTAATGAATTAGCCAATCTTATCAGAGAGACTAATCACTTCAGTGCTTTAGTCTCCTAAAATTTGCAGGCAACCACAAATAAATAAATAGTTTTTATTATAAACTAAATAAAGAGCTAAAATATGACACAATCTTTCACCTGAACCAACTATGCATGATAGCAATAAATGTCGTGATGCTGTTAGTAAAGAAAAATTGGACTAGTACACATAAGAGAAAGGAAAATTTAACAAGGGACAATGATGGTGCACTACACTGTGAGAAAGGCATAAAAAAAAAGGCTGTAGTATCCTACGCCCGCAACAACAAAGAGTCCTATCAAATTCAAGTTCAATAATGATTAATTCTGTTACAGCAAAGAATTAAGCTATGCAAACTTAAATAAAGAATTTATGAGGCTTGACTCAACCACGAGGCAGCTTTTTCGTAAGTTATGAAGACTGTGAAAAGGGTTTGCTAGGTGCAGACAACAAGAACTGAGGACAGTCCTAGGTATGTATACTCCTTCTCTCATGAGGCGTACATATTAAATTTTATTATATTCTTTTAGTACTTGAAGATACTAATCATGTACCATGTCCAATTTTCACGTTTGTAGTCATATTTTGAAAGTGAAATTTTCGTTCTACAATGTATCCTTAGAACCTATTAAAACATGTTAAGTAATCTAGAAAAACTTGATGTAGAAGCAACAGTCTTTGAAATAAGAACAACAGAGGATTATGAGGACAGTTGCACAATTTTATGAGATGCTGAACAAAACTAAGCAAATATTTAAAACTACTAAACATGTACCAGGACTTTCTTTTATTCACCTGTACCAGTTGTACATATTGCCAACTTTGAAAAGCTCTCACGGTATACCCTCCCCAAAAGAAAAAAGAGAAAAACGTTCTGACTGAAAAAAGAAAAAGATGCAATGCAGTAAAAGAAAATAAAACCAACAGCTAGACACTTTGGACACCTAAAACTGTCTATGATTCTGTATTAAACCTGAAACATTCCCCAGAAAGGAAGCAGAGATTACCCACTGTCCTGAATCCCATCTCCTTGCCATGGTTGTGAGTTCCAATCAGTAGGACTTCATTCAGCACAGACGGCGTAACCAAAGCTACTACGTCAGCATCCCATCACTGCACAATTATACACAAAACTGCAAGAGGGCTTACTTGCAAGCAACTTCCACTCCGGGGGGCCTTCACCAGGAACCCAAGCATTGAGCTCAATTATCCCTCCACCTACATTCCTAGGTCCACCGATGACAATGAGCTGGTCTCCACATGCCCTGAAAGCTAGTCCCCAACCATTCATTGAATTAGCTCTCTCAGGCAATCTCCCAAGCGTCTTCCACATATTCCTCCCTTTGTCATATTTCCTCACCTCCTGTCGTGCATAATCAGCTGCATACAGCTCATTATTTACAACAGCAACCAAAGGTGGTGCCTCAGCAGAAGCAGACACCTCACTTGCCCCATCCCCTCCATTTCGTGCAGGGAACATGTCAGGTATAACAGTCCATTTCTTTGTCTTCAGATCATAAACCTCCCCGCAAGTAAGCGTCTTTGGAGCGCCTTGCTCGGTCAAACCAATCCCACCAATGACATAAAACTTTCCATCCATGAATACCCCTGAACACATTTTCCTTGCTTTTTCCATGCTTGGAATAGTCATCCACTTCCCTGTTACTGAATTATAAAGCTCTGCCGAGCTCAGAATGTTGCCACGTAGATCACAACCGCCAGCTAGGATTGCATTTTCCCCAAGGCTGGCAGATCCAAACAAGCACCTTGGTATATTCATTGTCATGCCTGTCGACCACATGTTGGTCAAAATGCTATATCTATAAATAACATAGGACGTTAAATCCTTTCCAAAAACGAGCAGTTCGGTACCAACGGCCAACGACTCCTTGTCTGAACACATGAAACATTCATTTGAAACCATTAGCGGCAAATGCATCCAGCGGTAGCGTAATGGATCAAAGGCCTCCCATTCCAGTAGGTTGCAAGAGAAGTACACCCAATGTTCAATGATACCCTTTTGCTGCCTCAACCTATAAAGCTCACCACTGCGAATGAGAGAACGGAATTCTTTATTCAGTGATGCAATGGCACCATAATCGGACCTTGAGCAGTGAAGGAAACAGTTGATTGTGAGGTCTCGGCCAAGTCGGTGGATGATTGAACTTGAGTCTGAACGATTGCCTCCCTGATGCTGATCATCTGGTTGATCGTTTTGGGCAAGAGAAAGATCACCCAGACCTGTCAGTGGTCCTTCTTTCTCACTTCCTTCTACTGGTTTTGCAGACTTTCTCACAGCAAGCTCCTCTCCATCTTCCAATGGACGCTTATTGTTTGCAAGCTCCATAACAGAGAAGGTGTTATGAATCCACTTGCTCTCTTGCTCGCACGAGCTTGGCAAGTCCCTTGAGATGAGATAAGCTACACCCTCCAACATATCACAGGGATTATACAATCCAAGCAGCAGAAGAGCTTCCTTTCTTCTTCATCAATAGAAAATAAAAAACCAATCATTCTAAAAAGGTAATAGAAATAATTCACAAGCAAAACTATATAAATTTCGCTAAATAGCATTTTCTTTAGAAAATAAATAAACCATGGACATTCATTTCAGTTCACAGCATAAAAAAACACAGTTGTTCGTCTAAATATATATGAGCTTTAAGGGAAACATCAAAACATTGGTTGTCACATGCAGCAGGAATTCCTCAAAGTCCAACAAGAAAATGGAAACACAAACAAGTCTCTGAACCATCTCTAAAAATCCAAATTTGTAAAATTGCACAGAAAATAAAAAATAAAACACACGAAGAATGCTGATATTTCCATTACAAGAAATCATTAACCTGATATGAAAGCATCATATCCATGCATAAACAAAACAATCTAGTACCCGAAACCAATGAGAAAATCAGCAATTCATATAATGGAGAGACAATTTAACACTCCCGCGAGTGAGAAATGACAATTCCCCATATCAGATCCCCATTGGCAGCTAAACGTTAACAAGAAACAAGAAAATTCCATTAGCAGGTGATCAGAAACCAACCTCAATGAAAATGGCAACAGTAACAAAATTCTAAACCATTTACAATTTTTCCCTCTAAACAAAACAGCGTAAACAAGCGAGGATCGAAAATGATAGCTATCGAACCCAATTTGCAATACACCTTTTTACCATTTCCTCACCTGACACGCCAGCAATGATAAAGCACCACCCAGGGAAAAAAAACAAAAAAAAAAAAAAAAGAAAGAACATTGCAACAGCTATATAAAAAAACACAGCAAAAAATATGAACAAAAGTAAAAACAAAACAAACACACAGAGTTGGAAAAAGAAAAAAAGAAAAAGAACAGACCAGAACAGCTTGTGTTCCGGGGGCTTGTTGTCTCTGAATTATTAAAACTGAAAGAGAACCCAATTACTGTTTCACTCTCCAAACTTCAGTTTCTCACTTTTCAGATTCTCTCTCTCTTTCTTTCTCTGGCTTTCTGGTTATATTCGCTGAAAGAGTATTATATTTGTTGTTGTGTGCTTACAAAGGTCTTAAACAGTTGGTATTTATAGGCAGATAAAATAAATAATTTTTCAACAGAAAAAGAGTTTGGGAAGTGGGCCCCGCGAGGAAGCGGGTCCACTCAAGCAAAGCGGGTTGCACTGAGGATTATAGTGAGGGATGCCACATCGGATTTAGAACGCGGCCACACAGTCACAATCCACAGTACAAAAGAGAACCGAAACCGCTAACGGGAGTTTCTGCACGTGTTGCAACTCCACCCCACGGATTCTAACTTCCCTTTGTACATGTTGTGCGTGTATGATGGTAGATTTCCCTTTGGCCTTTGCCCTCTTGCTTGCATGCTTTCCACTTTTCCTTTTTTGTTTTTTTTTTCTTTTTGTAAATTTATATTTTTATTAGGGTCAATCAATATTTTTTCAAATACCAGATAGTAAATTCCTCGTTTCTCAACTGTTCAAAACCATTAGGGTTTTTCCTTTTTACCATGGTTTTGTGTTTATTATTAGTTAAAAGCATACAGGTAGTCTTTAGTCAAAGAGAAATTAATTCAATGGAGCTAAAAATAGGCAATTTTGCTTTGCAATGTGAGAGGGATTAGTTGCATTTTTTATAAAAAAAAAAAATTATTATCTCAATTATTTTTAAGAGAAAATTCATAATTTTCAAATATCAATTGAACTTCGATTAATATAAGCTTTCCTCGATATAAAATATACGATAAATGAGAAAAATATCAATTAATAATTTTTTACTCGTCCAAATTACTAATTTGTCTATTTTTAGAAAACAAAAACTATGAGATAAATTTAAATTATAATTCACTCGTTTGCTTCTATGAGATAAAAATTTAAAAAGTATGAAATCAATTTAAGTGACAATTTATTTTTGGTCACCCGAATTACCAATTGTCTATATTAAAAAATAATAAAAAATAAAAAATAAATTTTATTAACTTTAATTACTAATCATTTACGTATTAAAATATGTATATATTTTTTAAAAAAGTACAATGTAATTTTAAATTACCATAAATGACATGTAAAAATATGTCATATTTTTTATATTTATCTCGCTATTATTAATTAATTATTAAATAATATAAAATGTTTATCGTGTGTAGAGTTTATATAATCCGTCACCGCCTCTTATTCTCTATATATACCTCTTTATTTTTTCTTTCTTGTAGTTCTATATATATACATAACTCTATACACAGTCACCGCCTCTTACTCTCTATATATACCTCTTTATTTTTTATTTCTTGTAGTTATATCTCATTTATTTAACATTGAATAAAAATTTTCTTTTATTTTCGATTCATCCTTCTTGTAATCCTGAATTTTCATCACTTCCAATTAAATCTTTACATTGGTTTTACTCTTTATTTTATGTTTGCATATTTTTTTATGATGTATTTACCAAATGTTTTGTTACAATCCAATTTATTATTCATAGATCTTTATTCGATTGATTGGAATATAATTATTAGTTCAAATTATTATCACAATTTCTTTTTTTATTATTATCTTAGTTTAAAAAAAAAAACTAAGGAGTTGTTCCTATAATGAAGTACTGAACTAGGGATGGCCAAAGTGTATATTTATAAATTTATTGTCCAAATCTTTCTATTATTGGCTAATAATAATGTATATGGTTTAGCTCAAGTTTAATTTTTATTTTATGAAGATAATTGATATCATTATGCGCAAAATCGTGAGTAATTTTATTTAAAAAAAAAGTGGTGAGTAATTTTTATTTATTTTGTTATTTTAGTAACTTTAATTAAATATATTGAATATTTTTTATCCGTAAATACCAAGTTTGTTCATCCAAGTCGGAGCTCGAAAGGTCCGTTCAAATTAGCAATTTCGTCAACTACGAAATTATTACAAATATAAGGTACGGATTTCTGATTAATCATAAATTATTTTTATTTGTAATTATACAATTTTCTATTTTATGTGCATTTAATAATTTGGAAAAGTGACGACTTTTTTTTAAAACTTTAATTATTAAAAATTAAACTTATTTTGGTTAAAAAAATTTAAAGTTCTTTTATATTCATTTATTAAATTCTGGACCACTCGACTATTTCAATTAATTCATTTTTCATAGTGGGATATTAACACTATCACCCCTGAGAACCACCTAAATTATATTTTTATGATAATTTTAATTTTAATTACATTATTACTCTCTTTACTTAATTGAAAATATTCTCATTTTTAATGATATTTTAATTATTTATATAATAAAGGAGATATAACACGAAAAGTATATTTGTTGTTTTAATTAAATAGATTAAGTAATAATATAATTAAAATTAATATTATTATTTTAAGGGTGATGGTGTTAATACCCCTTCATATGTCTTTTTTAAAAATTGGATTGTCTCAATAAAAATTTTTATAACCTGACAAAATCAAAGATGTAAAATCAGAAATGATATCCGATTCTCTTTTAATTATTACAAATCCATTTCTTTTTATTAAAATAAAAATAAAATGGAAAAAAAAGAGAGTTAAAGTAATAAAAAGGAGTTAAACACCGATTAAAAGAGAATCGGATATCATTTTTAATTTTACATCTTTGATTTGTCAGGTTTTTCTTATCCAAAAAGAAAATCGGATTCTCTCTTAATTAACATTAACTTTTCTCTTTTCAATGTATAATTTATTATTATTATTTTAACACGAAAAAAAAATTAAACTCAAAACTTCAACTTATAAATATATTGTCCGTCTTTACTATTGGACTATTAATGAAGTACAATATTTAATTTATTATTATAAAATTTAAAAATACTAATTTAAAAAAAACGCCACCTTTATTTTTTTTTTTTATAAAATAAAACGACTTTGAATTGAATATATGCAACATAATTTTATTTATTAAAATTATCCATCGGTGCTTTTTGTGATATTGTTTTCACATTCATATCATCTCTATCTTCTTTTTAAATCACCTTCAATATAATTTTGGTTGTATCCAGTTCTTTTTCCATATTTAGGTCATTTTACTAATGGGGGATTCATTACACTTATTGCAAATATTTATTACCCAAGTCTTCAATT
Source organism: Ailanthus altissimus (assembly GCA_946807835.1). Taxonomy (NCBI): domain Eukaryota; kingdom Viridiplantae; phylum Streptophyta; class Magnoliopsida; order Sapindales; family Simaroubaceae; genus Ailanthus; species Ailanthus altissimus. The sequence continues at coordinate 27,811,506 of OX327691.1, read as the reverse complement.
TTAATTCTCTTTATAAGATTTGGTAGTATCCAGATTCTTTGACCATTTTTAGGTCTTTTTTTTAAATGAATGGGAATTCATTGGACTTGATGCATATTTGTCACAAAAAAAAGTGTTATTAAATTTCATCATAACTACAAAATCCGATTTTGTTTTGGCATAATCTGCATGCAGTGGTAGTCAACTCTATATCTGGAGCTTGGATGATGTTTTGGAACCAGAATTGGAATTATGCCCGAAAAGAAATGGAACTCTGTGCGGAAGTTGATTATCCACTTTTGGTTTTGGTTGAGTCTCTACGACTAAGTCTAGGACATTATCCCATTTGGATATCACCTATCATATCATATCATATCATCTCAATTCATGATAAGTGTCAATTTCTTATCATAACATTTGAACCGATACTACTCGTGATAAAATTTTAGGGAAAAAAATGGTAATATTACTTATTTGGAATAATATTACATTTTCAATCTATATTTATACAATGATAATTTGTATTTCAATTGATGTAATATTTAATATTTTTATTATTTATTAATATTATATAATTATTATATAAATAGTCATCAAACATTATTAATTAATTGAGATACAAATTTTATATTCTAACTATATAAATATAAATAATAATCTTCATAAATTATCTCATATAAATTGACATGACATAGAAGTATTAATCTATATAATTTATTTCATCCAACCAATATTTACATACTACATTAGTTTGTAAAAAACAATTACATATAGTGTTATTCTACTTACTTTTCCTTCGTTAAATTAAGTTCGCCAATTTCATTTATGTTTTATTTTTTCATTTTATATATACATTATAGTAAAAAAAATATTAAATTTTCTCAAAAAAATATATTTATATAGAAATTGATTCATCATAAAAATAATAGATGTGTATAAATAAAAATCAAATAAAATTAATCAAAAGATAAAAGTGTAGGGTGATTACAAAGACAATACATCAATTCGTATTAAAAAAAGAAAAGAAAAAGAGTACGTGAGAATAGTTTTGTGTTGAAAGAAAAAAAACGTGGTGTTCAATTTAATTGAAGCGATGATTTCTTTTCAATTTAAATGATTAATGGTAAAAGTTTTAAATTATTAGATTAATATATTTTTAATAATTTAAGTTGTATCATGGGGTGCTAACCCGGCCACCCAATATATATTTTAATTGACTACATAACTTAATAATTATCAATTTATCTTAATTAATATTAAATTTTAAATTTTAAATTCTCTTTCTTTAAAATTTAATATATATATAAATATTTTAATAAACTATATAATTCATCATATATAAAAAAAAATTTTGATACGTGTTAAGATTATGTAATATATTATAAATTAATTAAATAATATTATTTATTATATAATAAATTATATAATTTATTAAATTAATTTTTTTACATAAAAAAATACCTAATCAATTTTGTCTAATTAATTTATAATACGCTACAAATTCTACGTACCCTATTAATAAATCATTTGAGAAATATGACAAAAGGGTTATTCGAGATCAAAGAATCAATTATATTTTCCTTATGTGAAAGATATTTGAACTCGAAAATTACATATAAAAAATAAATAAAATTAATTTTGAAAATAGAAGAATATTAATTATGACGAAGCTCGTCAATCGTCACACGTCTAATCAACTGATGTGTGACAAAAGATAAACGACAGGAAGCTTAATACGTGGAAATTGCCTAGCCGCACGAATCAATTGACTTTTTTTTAGCCTAACCCTAAATATGCAGTCACGTTATTCACATATCTATCTCATTCTCATGATATTGAAAAACGACAAAAAGATAAATAGAATATGATTAAAAGAAAATTTTCATCATTAAGAATAAAAGCATCTTGCTCTCTCGGTCTGCCCTTTTCTAAACACATTTCCAAACGCAACCTCGCCCAGAACCAGAGCCAGAACCTTTAAGTTTATGGAAAGTTTATGATTTTGGATGGAATTTTAAAAAAATATATATATACATGCATTAACTTGTTAAATTAAGGGTCTATTGTGCAAATGCTATTAGCTTTCATTCACATTTGTGGGAAGGAATTATCTTATTAATAAAGTAAAGCTATTTCCTAGTTTGGTTAGGCTTAAAATATGAACTTAATTGGAAAAAGATGATTAAAATTGTTGAAATCAAATGCAATTACAGTAAAAAGAAATTTGCAGGTTGATAAGTGATAAATTAAAGTAACGGGTGTGTTTGTCAATCGTAATTCATTCCTCAACAAAGATTACTATAACAAGATGGTACATAGCAATAGAAACTTACTGTTATTTGAGGATATGCTTCAATTTATTAAATTAATGGTTCTTTAATTACCATAAATGTTATATATATTTAAAACTTAAAAGTTGATTGCTTACTAATTTTGTTGTGTTTAGTTAAATCAAACAAAAGTTATTTTTCATTGACAAAGAAAACTTGTATTGACTATTTAACGAAGTGATTACATAAAGAAAAGTATTATTCTTCAAGAAAAAGAAAAAAAAAACCCATCAAATATTTGTGTATATATATACAAATATTTTTGACTCGGAAAGATCAGAAGCACTTTAATTAGAAACACTTTCAAAGACTTGATGAGTGAATTACCACTTTTCAAAATATTGGTAAGCAAAGAGTTCACATATGCATGGCATGTCAATTTGAGTTGAATTGTAGACGTTTTGCTGTTATTCCCAACAACAAAGACATGAAAATGATGATATAATTAACAAACTTTGGTATGCTTTGAAGAGACATATAGCTACTGTTGCTATCACAATTCACAAGCCTCGAACTAAAAAGTTTCCCCCATTTTCAGAGTATTTATTTTAGGGACAACCCTATGCATCTCAATATTACACGTGCATATTACAGTGAATCATTTATTCAAGCATCATAATACATATATATATATATATATGAATTTAATTAGGTGGGTGATGTCGCCCACCACTCGGTGGAAGATAAATATTGTTTGACATTATATAACATTGTTAAAACAGTATTGCATAATACTAAACAGTATAAAATAGTGGTCTATCGTCCATCTAATTAGTCATATATATAAAGTTTCATGCATGAAATTGATATTATGTGTTTGCAGTTTGAACAAATTAAGATAAGAGTTAATTTTGTTTGGTCCGTAAGATGTATATAAAAGTCAATCAATTACTAGAATTTACTAGTATTTGGTTGGTTCACAATAAGGAGTTATGTAATACTAAACAAAAAAAAGTCATTGCTGCATCATTTTTTAATTTGAAAGAAATAATATTATTGGGTGTGGACGTTTGTTTTTTGCTTTCATTTTCACACGTAAAAAGTGATCCTCCAAGATTATATATATGTATGTACATATGTAACCGCAATTAACGATAATGCCCAATTGATGGCACTTTTTAATTTATATATCTTTTTGTTTTTATGTGATCTAAATTACTATAAAACAATTGGGAAGTGGCACATCCAATCAGTTTGGTATAAGTAATAATCCCATTATGATATTGATATGAAGATCAGATCATAAGACCAGCGGCTTTACTGTCATATGGAAATGGAGGAAAGATATGAATATGATCAGCACAAAAATAAATAAATAAATAAATAAATAAATAAAACCCTAAAATCTGAAGACAACTAGCAGTACAACACTACAGTGGTCTCAAAACTACATTTTTATGTGTCGTTTCGAGGAATTTCATGAAGTAAAATCCATCATATGCATGCAGGTGCATGCAGCAAGAGTCAAAAGGCGTAGCAAAACCCTAATTCTAAACCAACCAATTATTTGTGATTGAAATATTGTTCCTCACTAAAAGGACAAACCCAACCGAACCCATTTTCCTTACTCAACCACCAAGATACAAGCCAAACTCTCGTTAAATTTTTTTTGCCACTACCTGTAGTTCGAGTCGTCACTTAATCTTTTGATGATTAATTTTATTATTTGTTATTACTAATATTTTCAATCAAACACTTATACCACTTAGCCATCACTTGTCGTGTTTTTATTTGATTATTGTACTGATAAGCAATATGGGCATACAGATTGGACAAAACAAAACGCGTTGGAAAGCATCATATGGGTTTTGTACTAATGATTTCAAATATATAAATCATGCTAAAAATATCTATGGCAAATACTAAGCTAATCAATTTACAAAATACTCATATTATTACTTTAATCGATCGTTATAATATATACTTTCTTAATAGGGAGGAAGAATGTCGGTATTTTTTTTTATCTCTAGAACATTCAGTTGGCACATCATTTTCCTTTCAATAATGTGAATCAGATACGTAATCTGGGAACCAACATATTTCATTGTCATTATTAATGCATTTGAAACATTCAAGATGGATTTGCCAGCAATCTATCTACTTGTTACAGTTTGCATACAAATCGCAATTATCGATTTACATGATCAACATCAAACAATTATATATTTAGTATTAATCTCAGTGATGTCGGTTTCTACAAACATCCAATCTAAGTTTGAAATTTACTTTCTAACTATTATTGTTTTACAAACTTAATTTCCCATAGCTCCTTTTTCTCATGAAAAACAGCATAATATTATCATACAGGTATAGTTCTTCCACTTTTTGGTTATATTTTTTAAGTGTTTTGTTATTTATCTTAAATTTTTTATTACATTTTTCAATTTATAGATTACTTGTTAAAAAACTTTAGAAATATTTTTTTTGAGGGATAGATAAGACTTTAAGATCAGCTTAAAAGGAGAAGATATGCTCCATTACAAGATGATTAAGCTTTGGATGTACTTTTCCAAAGAAAATAGTTTCACAGTCAAGGCTTAAGGCAAATTTAGCTAATGCATGCGCAACACAATTAGGCGATTGATGAGAATAGCCAAATGAGCAACGGGAGAAAGCAATTGTAAGCTCTTTGATATCCTAGAGCAGTAAGCCAAGTTCAGATGCTGAAGAAGTATAGTTATTGAGATCATTGAAGAAGTTAAAAACACAAAAATTTAAAAAAGAACGTGAAAATTTTGAAATATTTATTAAAAAAAATCAGTTAAGTCATTGAAGTTTAGTTGAATTACTTAATTATTTTTATATTTTTTAAATATTTAAATTAATCTTGGTGAAAAAATATTGTTTAAAGTGCACTTTGTTTTATAACGATAACATAAATTTGATTATGAGATCATTTATGATGATTAGACATAATAATAATTAATTTTGTAGACCTAAAAAAATATCCGTCATATGATATATTTTTAATGGTAAGAACTATCGGAGATATTTAAAAATATATATAAATTAATTACATAATTTTTATAAAAAAAAAAATCAAAAACTGAACTAATAATTTTTTCATAAAACAAAAAAAGTGAAAAATACAACTCTGCATTTATGGTACAACATAATGTCGTCTCCTTAAAAAAAGATTAATTAGACCGAAGACGATTGTATTGTGATTTTGAACTCAAAAAAAATTAATCCAACGTACTTTTGGCAGTTTGTAACGAAGGATTATCACTCAAGGAAAAACGAGTGAGAAAATGGAGAGTGCAATTTGGTTTCTGGTTTCTGTATAGAGCCGAAGAAGGCCGACAGATACAGCAAAGAACAATGTGTCGTAATATTGGCCACTACTAGCGAGCTAGTTTTATGATATGAGGTTTATATTAATTACTTTTTGTTTCTAGAACTATCACCTTTTTTGCTAGTAAAGATTGGACTTTTATACTCTTTAAATAAAACGCATAAGCTATATATGCCTCTCAAGATAAGTGGATACTTATGAAATTCATATATATATATTTATTTATTAAAGAATAACAACTGCAAAAATAAAACAAAATCCAGAAAATTTTGTTTTATTCTAATCGTTAGCCCCTGGTAAATCTACTCTTATATCACCACCTACATTTACAAACCATACGCATATATATGTCAATTAATTAAATCGATGTATATATATATATATATATATATATATATATATTTTTTTGCATTGCTTAACATGAATCGAACACATGATTATTTGTTGGATCTTTCATTGAGATTATGAACATATACTATCGGTGTTTCGAGGTCGAATTTTTTCCTGAAACCTTTTTTTTTGAGTGGGGAATTTACATGTAGATAAGGTTATTCCTGAAAATAAAGGATGGAAACACGTATTTGGATCAGAATCTCTTAGCACAAATTCTCAAGGTTTAAACTGGACAAGAAGTACCACTTTTACTGCATGAGGAACTCAGCATGATCCTAATCAAACTTATTCCGAATTTCCAATCTAATCAATTGATCGGAGAATTCGAATCTATCAACTATGATCTGTTTTATTCTCCAGAGAAACCATTGAACTTGGACAATATAAGAAGTAGACCCAGCCAGGCCAGCCCAATGATGCTCACATCTAGGCTTAGAAGTGGCATGGATTTAAAGTGGTTATTGCTATCCAGCCCCCATATTTTTATTACGCTATGGCCACTTTCATGGCAGTGAGAATTTAAGGACGGTGGGGTCTGAAGAGAAAAATATTGAGAACAAAATAGCAACACTCATCAGACACACCCATGTCGATGCTGATCAAGAGAAAAGAGCCTTGGAATCAAATGAAAAAAAGCTGCGGCTTGAATCTTATACGGGCTGTAAAATGAGCCTAATTCAGCCGATCTCGCAATAATGAATGAGGAGGGTTTCATATAGAAATTTAATAGCCGACATGTCGTTATTCATATAGTCAATGACCTGCATGTCTTTTCAGTTGTTTTGTACAAAAACAACAAATAGATTAAAGGCTAGTTTGGGATTCCAGTCACTTTTAAAATTATTGTTGTTTTTTTTGGAACTTTTAAAATTATTCTTGTTAGTTGTGTTAAGAAAATAATTAGTTGTAAAGATAAGCAGTTGGTAAATTATATTTTCAAATATGATTTAAAAATAATTTATTTGTGTTTGCTAAATTACCTTATGCAATGTTGTAGGAATTGATATGCCTAAAATGGACAATGAACATATTTATATAAATATGTATATAATTATATAATAATAGTAGTTACAAAATATAATAATTTAGAATATATTATTATTAGAAAAGAAACGAGATGAGACATAAAACAAAGTCTAAATTATATTAAACTTTAATAAATTTATTTTTTAAAACTAGAATTTGAATTAATTAACTTGTAATAGGATAATTTTGAAATTTGTTTTTGTATAAAAATGAAATTGAAATCAAATTTAAAGTTAAAATTAATTCTCTAAATCATTTTTTGAAAAGCAATCATTCCTTACTTTTCAAAATATGTTATTAGGAGGGGACGATTTTACCAAAAGCGATTTATTCATATGGTCAATGACTTGCATGTCTTTTCAGTTGTTTTGCACAAAAACAACAAATAGATTAAAGGCTAGTTTGGGATTGCAATCGCTTTTAAAATTATTATTGTTAGATGTGTTAAAAAAAATAATTAGTTGTAAAGAGAAGCAGTTGGTAAATTATATTTTTAAAAGTGTTATATAATTTAAAAATAATTTATATGCATTTAGTAAATTACCTTATTGCAATGTTGTAGGAATTAATATGACTAAAATGGATATTAAATATATATAATATGTATATAATTATATTATAATAATCATAATTACAAAAAATAATAATTTAGGATTCATTATTATCAGAAAAGAAACGAGATGAGATGTAAAACAAAGTCTAATTTTTATTAAACATTAATTTGAAATAATTAATTTGTAATAGGATAATTTTGAATTTTTTTATTTGTATAAAGATGAAATTGAAATCAAATTTAAAATTAAACTAATTCTTTAAATCATTTTTTGAAAAGCAATCATTTCCTTACTTTTCAAAATATGTTATTAGGAGGGGATGATTTTATCAAAAGTAATTTTAAAATTATTTTATCAATGACTTTTAACTTTTCAAAATCTCTTTTAACCTTCATAACAACAATCTCAAATGCGCTTTAAATATTACAAAGATAAAATAATATTAAAATAAAATTGGAAACTAACGAGCAAATTATTAGTGAGGGTCATGCATATAACCATGTGCGTCACAAATATATATATATATATATATTTCTAATTTTATAAAATTAGAAGGAATTAGAGGAGAAAAAAACATAATATTAGAAGAGTTGGCTTTTAGAGAAAAAGAAAAAAGTCCTGTTAAAAAATGAATAGGCTATTTTAGCCTACTAAAATACTTAACAAACTTATCTATAAAACAATACTTAACAAACTCACTTTTTCAAAAAATCCATCATTAAAATCTAAAACTTCAAAATTTATGTTATAAATCTGCCTTAACTTCTAATACAACCTTTTAACCTTAATAAATTTGTTTCAAAATCCAAACAGAAAATCATACTCGAAAAAGCGATGAGCTCCCAATTGTTTTCATATCCAAACTCTATTTTCAAGACATGACAGCTTCTGTTTTGTTAAAACCTAATTCGCTCTCTGGGATTGCCATTGTGATCGTTTAGTTTAATTCCACCATCTTCAATTATATTTAGAGAATAGCAAGTCGTAGTGTTGGTAGGGAACATGATTGTTCCCATGCACGAGTCATTCCAGTAGATTCTTGCAAACTCTAGAGAAATCGAATAATACAAGATTTGAGAAAACCAATCATATATTGGATTGTCAGGCAGCATAATATATATTGCCCAGTTGCAATATCAGAATTAATATGCAACTTGTAATTTTAAAAAATTCATTGATCACCTCGCTAATCAAATTGTACTCTTTATAAATATAAGGATCTTAACTAGTTTATATATGATGCTCCGGCTTTTAGTAATCCCACAGGCCGTAATCAAATTGTTTAATTTCTTTTGAGGGACAACTGACCTTAATTAATCCAATATTTTACATGATAATACTGAAGGAAAAAGAACTTATATACGATAATAATGCTTGGTTGCAGAATAGCACGCAGATCCTCGCACATTTGAAACCCTAGCTCGGGGAGGATTTTGTTCGACACACAACATTAAATTACATGAATAGAAAAACAAGTAAGTGCCTCATGTCTTACCTAGAAACTTGTCTCTTCAAATGGTCTTAAAGTTTTGTTTGTTTCCACAGCTTAGATCGATGGAATCATTAATGTCAACCTCGGTTTTGCACTTGTTAATTTATAGTATAGCTCTGCTTTCAATGCATGGAAGCAAGAGAAGGTGCTCTCCTTTAAGTTCTGGCACGTGCATTCGGTTTTGCACTTTTCACATATTATTTCTACGTTTCTCTAATAAGATTTTACCACTTACAATTACATTTGAAAAGTAATCAATCATAACAATAAATAATAAATAAAAATAAAAATTAAGTGTTAGAGACTTGTCTTTAATACTAATATTGAGTTTTCACCTATCAACTTAAGCTTTTGGATTAAGTGGTAAATTAATATGGTATCAGAGCCAAGGTCTTAAGTTCGAGCTTCTATATCTTTGTTTTCAGTTAATTTTTAGTTTATTGGCTTTCTTGGTTTCTTGGAGACGGGGGATTCACCTGGTTAGACCTACTCAAATTCACGTTTCACGTGAAGATGACTGTTAGAGACTTGTCTTTAATACTAATATTGGGCCTTCACCTATCAGTTGTTTATTGGCTTTCTTGATTTCTTGAAAACAGGGGATTCACCTGGTTTAGACCTACTCGAATCCACGTTTCACGTGAGGGGGACTGTTAGAGACTTATCTTTAATACTAATATTGAGTCTTCACCTATCAACTTAAACTTTTAGGTTGGGTGGTAAACTAATATTAAAAAATAATATAATTCATTTTGGTGATCTAATAAGATCAGTAGTCCATCTAACAAAGATAGGTCATATTTTTACTCCCACGGCGGCCAAACTAACATCCCCTAACCTAGCATACCATGTCCATTAATATAATATTATGCTTGAGAATATTATTACTTAGCATAATTGGTTAATTACTAATTAATTAATCAACAAAGGTGGTGTTAATCAACTCTAGATCTAGAGAAAAATGTTAATGTACAAGCTTGTTTACCTTATAGTTTTTCACCCCCTTTTAATTAATTAAGCAATAAAAGAAATGTAAAACTTCAGCATTAGCCACAAGCAGCTTTATTATTTCCACAATCGATTGTGATCTTTAAAAAGAAATTGGAATTTTTTAAAAAATAATCCTTATATTTTATAATTATCTTTTAATTATATTTTAAATTAATATATTTTAATAGCCAAACATTTGATAAAGAGAGTTTTATATTCTTAGAACTAAAAAGTACACACTCTCTACCTAATTTTTGTCATTTTAAATTTGTTTAAATAAATTTTAATTGAACTTAAGATTTAGAAGTTGTCATTGTATAGATTGAGTTTTGCACAACATATTTGCCACTTCAAATTTAATAAATGGTCGATTCTTAGTAAATTTTTTTAATTTTTTTGAGAGATTTTGATATTTGTTAAAAAAAATAGTTAAAAATAAGTTAAAAATTGCATTCGAAACTAGAAATAAGTGAAATTAATGGATTAAAAATAACAAATAATGGTTAAAATAATGTAAAAATATTGAAATCCGACCAAAAATGTCATATTTTGTGTATTTGACTGAAACCAGACAGCAGCTAGCCACCGTTTAATTTCAGCTCATCTCGAGGGCTTCTCGGGCCTAAAATGGCTCCCGAGATGCACTCAAGATCGCATTTCGGACTTAAGATAACCCCCAAGATGCACTCAAGATCGCATCTCGCATGCGCATCTCGGGCCTGATATGGCCCCTGAAATGTACCTAAGATTGCATCTCAGATGCACATCTTAAGCCTGAGATGGCTCTCGAGCTGCACCATCATTGCTGCATTATGGACATTGTGTCTGGGATACTGCACTGTTGAGCTACGCGGCGCTTTTATAGGCTGCCATGTGGTGCAAACAATAACTTTTAAATTATTTTTTATGTTATATTTTTTTAATTTAAAATAAATAATGTAATTAATTAATTTTTATTCTACTAATCAATTTATTATTTATTAAGTTGATTAATATTGTATAATAATTTTTTTTAAAGAATATTGTTTGTTAATTAATTTAATATAATTTGTATAACTAAAATTAATTGATTACTTTTTCTATTAAATTTTAATATAATTTTTAATTTTAATTAATAAATAGCCTTTAAAATTATATTTTTAATTTTTTTAGTTATACATTGAGTCCGCGACGCTGCAACGAGGGTACATCTTGGGCTTAAAATGCGATATTGTGAGCATTCGAGATCCATCTCAGGCCCGAGATGTGATCTTAGACATATCTCGATGATCATTTTGGGCCTGAGATGTCCTCGAGATGAGTTGAAACTAGAAGGTGGCCTGCTGTTGTCTAGTTTCAATTAAATATATATGATATTTTTGGTTAGATTTTAACCTTTTTTTACATCATTCTAACTTATTTTTAAAGTTTAATTCATCAATTTCACTAATTTTTAGTTTCAAATGCAATTTTTAACAGATATCAAATTTTTTTTAAAAATTTAGAAAAAATTTATCAAGAATAAGTCATTTTTAAAATTTTAAATGATAAATATATTGTGTAAAACTCAATCTATGCAATAACAACTTCTAAATTTTAGATTCAACTAAAATTTACTTAAATAAATTTGAAGTGGCAAAAATTGGATAGGAAAAATAAAGAGAGAGTGTGTGTGTCTTTTAGTTTTAAGAATATAAAATTTTCTTTATCAACTGTTTGACTATTAAAATATATTAATTTAAAATGTAATTAAAAAATAATTAAAAAATATGAGAATTATTTTTAAAAATTTCCCGAAGATATTTCCTCAATTCTTGTATTGATGTTGACATCATGGGTTACGATAACAGAGATGGGGCTTGTCGGTTGACCGAATTCTATCCTAATGCAAATAAAGACGAGCTACTCTATTTAGGATACGCATTACTAAAACTCACGTAACCATTAAACAATTTACACTGTTAATCAATTGCATTAAACCTGGTCGGTGTTCATCGGTTAATTTTGACGGTTAAAAAGCCTGTTTTAAAACTTGAGCACGCCATTTAAGGTCTCTCCCTCACCGACTTAGAAGAGAGCAATCAGTTAAAGAGTAAAGATAAGAGGTATCTTATATATTACATTAATATTAATATGTGGGTATCCGAAGAACAAACAACACATTAAAGACACGAAGATAATATAAATGTTTTTATATATAAATAAATAGTACAAAGCATATGGTTAGGAGATCGCCATATATCTTTCTTGGAGTTTCAAAAAATTGTTGGTATAATAAGCTCAATTCCGAGAAAGAAGCAGCCCACTGGATTTGAAAGGAATAAAGAAATGAGGGTTCCTCGTGACTTTGAGCACAGTCCTCGCTGTCCATTGGATCAAGGTCATGTGCGCCGAGATGCACGCCGAGCACCACCCAGTTCTGATTAAAATCCCCCACCGTACTATTTAACAACTGATACCGAGTCTAAGACTGAGAGAGAGAGACCTTTATCAGTTGTGTATCGTTTCTATGTTTGTTTCTGCCCATTAATTTTCTCGAGAATCTTGGTTTCGCGTCATGCACACGACTTATTCTTGTATTCAATCAGCTATGAATTAGCTTGGAGTCACTCGGAGTCGATGGAGCTCTCATGTTGTATAGAAATTGGAGAATGGTTTAATATTATTTCTCTTCTAGAAAGCCATCCGTCAAAAGTATAGTTGTTCGAGGAAGAGTCTTTCGAGTAATGGGTAAAACACACTAATTTTAGTGCATCTAATGAATCAAAGAGTCTTTGAAACATTGTTAATAATGAAGCCATTAATAATCTATTATTTGAAGTGCATGTAATGAATAAAAGAAACCCGAATGGATGTACTAAAGTCGAGTCTTTCTATTGAGATGCATACTACTTGTCTTGCATGAACTTGGGGAGAGTCAATTAATGTAGGTAATTAATTTAACGTTTAAAGTTAATTCTTAATGAAATATTATACATATAATTATACTATAATGCTCATACATCTCGATTTGTTGTGATGTGGAAATCATTTATGCTGATTAATCGGATCTCTACCCTTTCAACCATTGGACGAATCACAAGCACGTGTTTACGTAAAAGCATGTTCAGGCTGTCTCTATGATTTAGTTGACTCAATAAAGCATAACAAAGTTCCTTGTTAATCAAAAATTAGATCAATGTCACATGTAAACAATATTAATTCTGCATGTCATGTTAATATTGCCAACTTGTTTGTTTTTGTTGTTTACATTAATATTTAGATTTCCAGCCGGTGATCAAACAGAAAGGCATGATGGCCATCAAAGATCACATAGTACCGTATATTGTGATAAAAAAAAAACAATTCTAATAAATTTAAATTAATGATTATTAGGTGTCAACCTAAGTATATAAATAAAAATTATTAAGATACTTTTGTCATGCCAGTTAATCTGAGTTTTCCTTTTGAGTATAAACTATGAAGCTACCAGGTTCAATAGGCTTTAGGTGTCAGAAAAATAACTGATAATCAGTGACTTCATGATATTGGTTATAGGAATAAAATTAAAAAAGAGCTATACAATTAAAGGTATAATATGTAAAGATATAAAATTAGTAGCGGTTTCCTTGTAGCGGTTGATAGGGAATGATCGAAAATGGAAAGATGGAAGTAAAATTATTACATTAATTAATTATAACTTCTTCCATTTTTGATTCCATGCTTTTTCTAAGTTGGGATAATTGAAAACAAATGTGTGGACCATCAACTCTCCTTTTAAACTTTTTTTTCCCATTCTTTTAGTTATTCTGAAATTCGAAGCACTTCCAAGTTTCATAAAATTTCCTACAAGTTAAGTCTATGGAATCTAGCAATCAGGATAAGCAAGATAATTGTCATAACCCAATTTTTTTTAATAGCAAATCTCAGTGGAACAAGAGAATTTTAGTAAACAAAATAAAAGAGTAGACCTAATCAAAGAATGTAATAAGTCTTATCCTTCAATATATGCATGGGGTAAATACATGTAGAAAAAAAAATGCATACAAGTACATAAAACATGAAAAGAACCTAACATGAAAAAACATGGGCATCTGGAAAAAAGAAAATTTGAAATTTCACTTAGAGAAGAATCCTACCACGTGAGCCCCATGGAATGCTATACAGTGTTGTTTAAGACCGACTAATCACTCATATCCCATATTTTCAAAGCTATAGGCATATAAATGAAAATTTTGTCTTGTTTAGCCACACATTTTGGAAAATAAAACAGCAAAACAACGGCATTAATTTTGAACTGGAATTCACATATGAACACATTAGTGTTTATTCTAAAATTTAACTTATTTTGCAGTATGCACCATCAATCATGGCATTAACTACGCTGTCAATTTATTGCAACTTTTCTTAATTTTATGCAGATTATATGCAACGATGTTGGGAACTAATGCAAAGGTGCATAGCATCTAGGTTTATAAACATAGCCCTAAACTTCAAGTTAGCAAGTTAGAATTTGTGGAACAAACGGTCAGATTGTGTTTTCACTTTTCACCCCAACCGCCCATGATCTCATCGAAGATTTGTTACTAAATAGTAATCAGTTGTATATGTGAAAATAAAAAATAAAAAACTTTTGCCCCGGAACTCGGTCGGTGTAACGCTAAGGCTCGGTCGGAGATGCCACATGTGTGATGGTATGGATCCGGTTTGGGCAAGAACATGGAGTGTATAAAATGTTGACTAGTCAACTAAATGAAACACGGTCAATGAAGATCGATCGAGGTGGGTCAGATTTTTCTCGTGTATTTGAAATAATTTAAATCAAAGGAGAAAACAATTTTAACATTGTTAGGAAGTATTAAAATATAACATGTGGTATTGCGTGAACACTGTAGGGACTGTGACTGACACACTCGCTGGCTCAAAATTAAGCATATACTTCTACTTGGGAAATACAGTATGGCGTTGTTGGCTTGGCGTATCTCCAGAGAGAGAGATGAATGATGATCACTTGATTCTTAAAATTTAATTTCTCTCTCTCTCGAAAACCCTATTTAAATACGAGCTTAGCTTACTGCTTTCTCCCATGCAATTGTCTTCGATCTCCACTCCCCAACACCCACTACTTGTGCTCTTGTGCTCTCTTTCTCTCTCTCATATCTCCATAACTTGTCTGTCACTTTTTGTTTTTCTTTTCTTTTTAAGTAGCTAAAGCTCAGTTTATTCGCTGACAAGCTCATTTGGTCTCTTGGAGTTCTCTAGCTCTTTCTTTAAACTTTGTAGCTTACATACATATATATACTCAAAATTATTGTATAAGATGTCTAGCAGAAGATCACGGTCAAGGCAATCAGGGGCTTCAAGGATCACTGATGATCAGATCAATGATCTTGTTTCCAAATTGCAACAACTTCTTCCAGAGCTTCGCAATAGCCGCTCTGACAAGGTATATACACTTCTGTATAAATCTTGCTATTTTCCCGTTTAGGTTTAGGAGTATATAGACAAGTAATCTGAGTCTGTTCATCCCATATTCTGTAAACGAGTCCTTGCTTTGCTTGTCTATCCTCCATTTATTATTTTTGCAAATCGTAATACACAATTTTCACGAGTCTTAGACCCTGCTTCGTAACTCGCATATAGCTTGCCGGGGATTTTGGACTCGGAGTTCACCACCACCCAAACTGTGGATTGAACTTTCTTTCTTTCGAAAAAGTAACTAGAACAATGTTTCATGTTTCAAATTATTTTATTAAAACATTAGATGTTTCATAGGAATTGTTGTGAAAGTTTACTACTTATAGTACTTCTCTCTCAATCTTTGATTCAAAAGCCTTTGCTTAGTCCATCCGTGAAGGAAAACAAAGGCAAACTTAAACCATTTGGGAGAAAAAATACTAAGGGAAGCAGGACTTGCAATTTGTTAGATTCAAAAGTTCATCTTTCCACACTTCTTAAGATAGGACGTAGGGATTGATAGAGAAGCTTAGTTCAAGCACTTAAAACTTTGTCCAAAAACATATCTAACAAGATGCTGTTTTATAATTGAGGTGTTTAGTGGGCTTAGAAATATTTGTTTATATGATCTGTCTATACTTAATCTGATTATATAAAACAGTACCAAAGCTCAACTACAAAACGAATTTCCTGCTAACTAAAAAATGACTTATATGCAGGTCTCGGCTGCTAAAGTATTACAAGAGACATGCAACTACATTAGAAGCTTGCATCGAGAAGTTGATGATCTAAGCGAGAGACTGTCTGAGCTATTGGCAACAACTGACACAGCACAAGCTGCAATAATCCGGAGTTTACTCATGCAATAAAGAGCTGATCAGGCTACAATGGGAGTTCATCTATGCCATAGGCAGTCGTCTCTATCGTACCTTTTTTTTTTTTCTTTTTTCTTTTATGCTTCTCTCTCTACTTTTAGGTCTTTGTCACTAGACAAATATTTTGAACGTAGTTGCAGTTTTAATGGTTAGAGAGAATCTTTTTGCAAAGCGTCGTGTTTATGGAATGAATATAATAAAAGGACTTCTGCACTGCAAACATATATAATTTCTCTCAAATCTCTTCATATGGCGTGTAGGGAGAAATTCTACTCTACAATTGCTTGTGTTAGACAGTCCCCCACTTTTTCCTTGCATGTTCTAAATTATTTTTACTCATCTCAAATATTTTTATTGTATAATATTTTTAAAAACAATTTAAAGTAATAATTCATAAATTGAGACTTGTTACCAAAAAAGACAGAGAGATTTGTAATAAAAATATTAAAATATACAACAAAAAATAAGAGTTAATTGTACATTCGAATTTAATCGCATGTAAATATATAGCGAAACGTATTTTTTTTATCTCATTCTATTTAATTCCACATCAAAAAGGACAAAGCTTTTAGCATTATTATTATTATTATTATTTATATGAAGCAGACAAATTTAAACTTTGAGACCTCATTAAAGTGAAAACCCTTCAGTAATATCAGTAGTGGCGTGTTAATAATGACAATGCTTCAATGGTACTTAATCATTTGAAAGAAGGGAAACTAAAACTAAGTAAAGAGATCGCATTGTTAATCAATTGATCGTTGATTTCAGGACAAAACCCTTTAGCATTATTGAAACAATTTCAATTTCATCGTCAAGTACTCGCAGCATGCACTGCAATTACATGAAAGAGGAAGAGAGAAGCAATCTTTGTTGGGAGTATGGGTAAAACAGTATGGGTATTACTGGCTCATGCACTCGAAACAAGTCGAAAAGCTGCAATGGGATAAGCAGCATTGACTTCGTCTTTGTCCTCCACTAAGATTTATAATGCATAGCAAACAGTATATATGTATACAACAAACCTATGTACATATATTGCGGTTTCCATGCGAGAAGAGCGTTTCCAACACCGTATATTTATATATATATACGGTAATAATGTTAGTATAGGATACGTATCTAGAACTAGAAGCATTGGCAGTATTGACTTCTGAACTTATCTAACGTTATCTAAAGCATGTGCATATGGCCTAAAAGAAACATGAGGACATTAACTTCGATTTCAATAGTGAACGTAATTTAGCCTGCCTATGTCAATTATTTATATTGATAGCTTGAGGCTCCAATAAAGAAGTCAATGAGAATAGCAATATCAAATGTAGTATCATCATTTTCCTGAAACTCGTGCTAGGGAATATACTATGATTAATCACATGGATAATGAAAGCCCCTAAATATCGTTCGTTATTAATTTCTTTCTTTATCTTTAAATAGTTAAATTTAACCGCCATAAATAAATTCTACTATATAAATTAAGAAAGAAAAGGAAGAAAGTCCATGCTTACCATACATATTGTTAAAGCGGAAGCACACAAATAAGTTAAATAATTCACTCAAGTAATATAATAATGCAGAACAAATTATTAAAAAATAAAAGAGAGAAAGAGTAGAAGAAGAACACACAAAGAATTACGTGGTTCGGCAACTTACCTACGTCCACGGCGAATCAAGATCACACTCTTCTCTTATTATGAATCACAAGGCAACCACAAAGTATGCCTATTACAAGAAAGATCACAAAAAAAACTCTCTCTTACTCTTTAGGGATTTTCTCTCACAAAGAACCATTAAGAATAATCACTAAGATTATTGTTGATCACCAAGATCTCTCTAAGATCACAAAGATCTCACTAACTTGATCACAAAGATTGTCAAGATGTGTTTACAAGCCAATTGATAGCCTTTATATAGGCCTTAGGACATCCTAGGTATTCCCTATACGTGTAGGAGTCGTATTAGGGAGTTCTAGAGTAAGTGGGAGATGAAATTAGGAAGTTTCCTAATTTCGGGATACTGTTCCCGCGTCCAGCTCTGCAGCGTTGGGATCTCGTCGCTCCAGCGCTGGAGCGCTTCTGCTGAGCGCTGCGGCGCTGAGTGTTCTGTTCTGGTGCCGCGGCGCCCATTCCTAGTCGCCGCAGAGCTGGTCGCATGGTACATTTTCTCATTTTTAGCCTCCTTTCGCGTCCGTCTTCGATCCGTGTGCACCCTACACACTTGGCTTGATCCCCAAATCATATTCCAATGATTTTTAATCAATATTCTCACAAATCCCTTCCTTGATTCAAAATCATTCACAAAGTAAATCGATCTCTCATTTTCGCATCTTCGGTCACCCTCACAAAGTAATGACTCCGGTTAAGTCTTTGCATAGGACGAACTTAACCGAGGGCAATGGCTTAGTCAACATATCAGCAGGGTTTTTAGATGACGCTATCTTTGTCAAACTAACTTCACCACTTTGGACAATCTCACGAATGTAATGGAGCCTCACATCAATGTGTTTCGACCTCTCATAGAACACTTGATGCTTGCTTAGATGTATGGCACTCTGGCTATTACAGTATACACCGGTGTTTACATCTTTATGAGCTAATATCTCCGCGCATATGCCTTTTAACCATACGGCCTCTTTTATAGCTTTACCAACAGCTATGTATTTTGCCTCTGTGGTAGAAAGTGCAACCACATGTTGTAGAACTGATCTCCAACACACACTACACCCAAACACTGTGAATACGTAGCCCGTCAACGATCTTCCCTTGTTAAGATCACCTGCATAATCTGAGTCTACGTACCCTCTTACCATTTCATTGCTGTTCTCGTCCCTTCTATACTCCAACCCGTGATTCGACGTTCCCTTGAGATATCTCAGAATCCACTTTACTGTAAGCCAGTGATCTTTACTCGGATTCGCCATGTATCTACTCACCACATTCACAGCCTGTGCTATGTCTGGTCTTGTGCAAACCATTGCATACATGATGCTCCCCACAGCGCTTGCATACGGTACTTTGCTCATCTGCAGTTTCTCATCCTCAGATGTCAGCGACTGTGCTGCTGACAGTCTGAAATGCATGGCCAAAGGAGTAGAGATAGCCTTCGCGTTTGACATACCAAACTTCTCCAGAATTTTGACTATATATCGCTGTTGGGACAAGAAGATAACATCTCTTCTTTCCCTCACAATGTCCATACCCAAAATTCTCTTCGCTGCTCCCAAATCTTTCATTTCAAATTCGCCACTTAACTACTTCTTGAGCTTTTGTATTTCTTCCATATTCTTGCATGCGATCAACATATCATCGACGTATAGAAGCAAATACATCATCCCACAACTTATGTTCTTAAAGTACACGCATTCATCATACTTGCTCCTACTAAAGCCACAAGCCATCATAAACTCATCAAATCTCTTATACCATTGTCTAGGTAATTACTTTAACCTGTATAATGACTTCTTTAGTAAACAAGCATGATCTTCTTTACCGGGCTCCTCAAACCCTTGCGGCTGTGCCATGTATATTATTTCTTCAAGCTCTCCATGTAGAAAAGTTGTCTTTACATCCATCTGCTCTAGATGTAAATCAAGGTTTGCACACATAGCTAACAAAATCCTAATAGATGTGTGCTTGACAATTAGAGAGAATATCTCATGAAAATCGACTCCCTCTCTCTGAGTAAAACCTTGTGCTACTAACCAATCTTATAGGCTCAATCCTCGATATCCCCTCCTTCACTTTATACACCCACTTGCACCCGACTAGCTTCTTTTGAGGTCTCTCCACCAACTTCCAAGTATTGTTCTTTCTAAGAGAACAAATTTCTTCTTTCATGGCCTGCTGCCATTCTTTCTTGTTTTCACTCTTCATAGCCTCACCATATGTCCTAAGCTTATCATACTCAAGAGTGTAAGCAGAATTAAAAGCATGAGCAACTAAGTCTGCTTGTGCATACCTGACTGGTGGGTTAATCGTTCTCCTTAGCCTGTCTCTAGCAAGCTGGTAGTCTTCAAGTTCCAACTCAGGAGTTCTAGTCTTCTTTTGGGTGGACTTTGAGGAATACGCCGGTGATCTTGGTTCATCTTCAAGGATTTCCTTATTGAAGTGTTGATCTGGGGGCATATCAGATCCGTTTTCAGGCGCTACTTCAACTTTTATTGACTCGAGTGCTGAGTTTTCCTTGGTCACAGGTTCTTCTTTCTCATCTACTTGGGAGATTTTCAACATCGTCATCTCATCGAACGTCCCATCACGGCTTATGATACTCCTTGGTGGTGTTAAGTCTTTACACCACACCTTGTATCCTTTTACTCCTTCTGGATATCCTATGAATACCCCTTTGATAGCTCTAGGTTCCAACTTCCCCTCCTTCACATGTACAAAGGCAGGACAACCAAATATTCTAAGATGGTCATACTTTGGAGGATTGCCAGACCATTTCTCTTCTGGCGTCTTGAAGTCAATTGATGAGGAGTGACTTATGTTTATCAAGTAAGCAAAAGTCACTACAGCTTCTTCCCAGAATGTCTTGGACATCTTCGCATTGGTAAGCATGCATCTAACCCTTTCAAGTAGGGTCTTGTTCATCCTCTCAGCTATCCCATTCTGCTGCGGTGTTGATCTTACTGTTCTATGCCTTGCAATCCCATGCTTGGCACAAAACCCATCAAACTCTCTATTGCAAAACTCGAGGCCGTTGTCTGTTCTTAACCTCTTTACCCTTTTGCCAATTTGATTCTCAACAAGAGCCTTCCAAGTCTTGAACACATCAAATATTTGATCCTTACTCTTCAATACATAGACCCACAACTTCCTCGAATAGTCATCAATCAAGCTGAGAAAATATCTAGCACCACCACGAGTAGCTGTCTGAGCTGGTCCCTAAAGATCCGAGTGTATGTAGTCAAGAGTCCCCTTAGTCTTATGCTCGCTGGTACTGAACCTCACTCTATGTGCTTTCCCTAGCACATAATGCTCACAAAACTCCAAGGGCTGGAACTTATCCTCACCAAACGCCTTTTGACTATATAACTCCTTTAAGTTTCTCTCGCCTAAGTGTGCCAGTCTAAGATGCCATAACTTGGTTTGCATACTCTCATCATCTATAGAGAATAGTGCATAACCACTCACGACTTCACCCTTAAGCACATAAACACCTTTGTGCTTCTCTCCTCTCATCACCACCATGGAACCTCTCAAAACTCTTAAAATCCCTCCGTCAATCCTGATGGAACACTCATTTTGGTCTAAAGTCCCTAGTGAGATCAAGTTTCTCTTCAAGTCAGGAACATACCTAACATCTGTCAACTCTCTCACTCGCCCATCATGCAGCCTAAGCTTAACACTACCAATTTTCATCATCTGACATGCAACGTCATTACCCATTAAGACCTTACCACCACTAATAGGCTGGAAATTTGTAAACCAAGACTTGTGCGGGCACATGTGAAAAGTATAACCAGAATCTAAAACCCATTGTTCAGAGTTTATACCATCAGTAGCGACGAGTGTCTCTGCGCTGTCATAGCTATCATCATAGGCAAGCGCAGTATTCGCTTTCTTCTTGTCCTGTGCTTTCTTCTCATGACAGTCCTTTATGAAGTGCCCATCTTTCTTGCAGCAATAACACTTCCTTGGAGTCCTAGACTTTGACCTTAAGCCTTTTTTTGTCCATCTCTACATGAGGGCCTTCCTCTTATAGATAAACTTTCTGCATTGCCCTCAGCCTGCTTTCCTAATAACTTTGAGTTTAATGATGATTTCACATCACTCATCGTTAAACTCTCTCTGCCGTAGAGTAGCGTATCAACAAAACTCTCATAGCTCTTGGGGAGTGAACTCAGCAGAATAATTACTCTATCTTCATCTTCTATCTTGATGTTGATAGACTCAAGATCAAGGATGATCTTATTGAAGGCGTCTATATGATCTTTCATCGGCGTCCCCTCTGACATGGACAGCTGATACAGCTTCTTCTTTATATGTAATCTGTTGGCCAACGATTTCCTCATATAAAGAGAGTCAAGCTTCTTCCAAAGATCTATTGTCGTCGTCTCACCTGCTACTTCCCTTAGTACTTCATCGCTCAATGACAGAACGATTGTGCTATGAGCTCTTTCTTGAATGTCCCTTCTTTTTGCTTCTGCTCTAGATGACTCTGGCGTCTTCTCTTCATCACTAGATGGAGCTGCAGTCTCCTCTAATGCCGAACCAAGTCTTTGGCTCACCAATAACGCCTTAACCTTCATCTTCCACAGATTGAAGTCATTCGTATCGTTGAATTTCTCTACCTCATACTTGGGTGTGGCCATGTTTGCTTAGAACCAAAGCTCTGATACCAGTTTGTTGAAGCGGAAGCACATAAACAAGCTAAATAATTCACCCAAGTAATATAATAATGCAGAACAAGTTATTAAGAAATAAAAAAAAAGGGTAGAAGAAGAACACACAAAGAATTACGTGGTTCGGCAACTTACCTACGTCCACGGCGAATCAAGATCACACTCTTCTCTTATTATGAATCACAAGGCAACTACAAAGTATGCCTATTACAAGAAAGATCACAAAGAAAACTCTCTCTTACTCTCTAGGGATTTTCTCTCACAAAAAACCACTAAGAATAATCACTAAGATTATTGTTGATCACCAAGATCTCTCTAAGATCACAAAGATCTCACTAACTTGATCACAAAGATTGTCAAGATGTGTTTACAAGCCAATTGATAGCCTTTATATAGGCCTTGGGACGTCTTAGGTATTCCCTATATGTGTGGGAGTCGTATTAGGGAGTCTTAGAGTAAGTGGGAGATGAAATTAGGAAGTTTCCTAATTTTGGGATACTGTTCCCGCGTCCAGCGCTGCAGCGCTGGGATCTCATCACTCCAGCGCTGGAGCGCTTCTGCTGAGCGCTGCGGCACTGGCTTCATGGCGCTGAGTGTTCTGTTCTGGCGCCGCGGCGCCCACTCTTAGTCGCCGCGGCGCTGGTCGCATGGTGCGTCTTCTCGTTTTTAACCTCCTTTCGCGTTCGTCTTCAATCCGTGTGCACCCTACACACTTGGCTTGATCCCTTAATCATATTTTAATAATTTTTAATCAATATTCTCACACATACAGATGGAGTAAACTAAGAAATGGATGGTCAAAGATCACATGAGATGGTTGAATTATGGTGTGTAAGGTTTAGCACGCGAGAAAATTTCGGGTGTTCTTGATGAATAGAACTTGCCCTATTAAATTATTATCGTGTGTGCCTTAATTTTTTCACAATTAATTAAGAGTATACAAAAAATTTAGTGGACGAGCGAAGATGCATTTGAAATCTCCAGAAACAATTTCTCCAAATTTTTTTACATGGAAAAAGATTTTTTTTTTCAAGTTACTTTGTATTCAAAGCTCAAACTAAGAGAGATAAATATATATATTTAAAAAGTAATATTAGAGTTACAAAGTTTAATTCCAACCAATGTATGACTAATTAATGTTTAATACATGCTAACTAATTATTGACTTATTATATTTTATTAATGTGCTAGTTATACAAATATAATCAACAATTAATATATCAAATACTATATTAGTTAAAATTAATATATCAAATACGATATTAGTAATAACATAAATTTTGTGTCCAACATTTGTAAGTTTAGTGTTGGAAATTAGTGATTTAACAATTTTGTATGAGTAAGAATTGAGATTAATACTAAGAAGAGAGTCATTATAAAGTTAAATACGTATTGGGTGTACAAAAGAGGAGCAAAACAGAAGAAAAAAAAAGTACTGTTCACAGATAGCACTGTTGCACGGGGCACTGTTCACGGTAATTACTGTTCGTATGGTACTGTTCACATAGTTACTATTCACTGGTTGCTGTTCACACGTCAAGTTTAGGATATTTCCAGTTTTGGCTCAA
Source organism: Ailanthus altissimus (assembly GCA_946807835.1). NCBI lineage: Eukaryota > Viridiplantae > Streptophyta > Magnoliopsida > Sapindales > Simaroubaceae > Ailanthus > Ailanthus altissimus. Next base: position 27,787,246 of record OX327691.1, on the reverse strand, counting down.
TTGATTTCTTTAAGTAGGATTAGGACTTCTACAAGTAAAGACTCTTATTTCAACTAAGTTTAGAATTTCTAAGGGTGTTTTATTCCCTATATAAATCATTCTAAACACAAGAGAAAGATCAAGCATCTAAGGTTTCAAGATGTAACCATAAGAGAGAATAAATGAGCTAGGTAGGCACTAAATGCGTGGTGCACTAGGGTGTAATCTTTAGGGAGTGTTTTCTTTAGGTTCTTAAGTGAATAAAAGAAACATCATATATCCTTTTGGCTTAGATGCTCGAGCTATTCTTATATTTCTTGTAAAAATCTCTTATGAGAAAATACTAAGAAGTCTTAGGGAGTCATGGTGATTAAGGTTAGATACTTAGAGGTCTCTATGGGAGATACTAAGAGGTATTGTGGGATCATTGATGATGTAAGAAGATACTTAGTGATCCATTTCAATAATAAGAAGCTGGATCATAGATCCTCCGTGGACGTAAACAATTTTGGGTCGAATCACGTATATCTTGTGTCTTATTAATTAATTTATTTTTTTATCTTTATTGATATGTTAATATTATGTGTTCTTACTTATTGTGTGAATTATGATTTTTCGCTGCGTAAAAAATAAAATAGGTATCAAAATTGTGGCTTAATTAATACAATAAAAGTGTTAAATTAAAATACATGGTTTAATATTCGCAACCTTTAGCATTACTCAAAATTAAAAAGGAAAAAAAAAAACTAGAATGTACATTTAATGCATCAGTTTTTGCATTCTTATTATTATTTTATTTCTTATGAGAGTAATTGTTTGATTGACACAAACACAATGTCTTCAATTAAAAGCTATTTTTTTCGAGGGTGATAATATTCCTCCCTTCTCCCCAAAACATAACTAGTTTAATAATTAATTATATTAATTTATGAAATTTTATATTACATAAATCTTAATTTTTCTCTTTATATATGCCTTGTACTATTTGAAATATAATATTTTTAAACAATTGGAATATATAAAAGAATATTTAAAATAAAAATAAAATTTTATATATTTTTAAAAGATTAATCTACCTAGAAGATGTTATCTTATAAATGAAAAAAACAATGATGATATAAAAAGCATGTTGAAAAAGAGTTTAAAAAAAATTATAATTATTAAATATTAAGGGTGATTTAAGAATAGTCGAAGTTTATTTATAATAATTTAAACTTTTAATAAGATGTATTAATAGGGGGTGTGTTATTATACAAAATGTAAGGTGAAGATATCACCACCCTTTTCTTGATTAGTTAAACAATTTAGACCCTCTTTCATTTCATCACACCATTATTGTCTATTTTATTTTTAATCATAATTTTAATATTAAGTGAAGCTACTAGAAAAGTTTTAAAAAAATAAATATCATCCATATTAATATTTCTTTTAGGTATTATCCATATTAGATTTCCCTTCCTCCTTCGGTCTATATTCTAATATATAGTTTTATAGAATGAGTAAAAATAAATTTTTTTGAAGTTTTTTTATTTAGTGTCTTTTGCCATCTTTCCTATTTCAACGTCTCAAATAATCAAAAGTAGGATAGAAAGCAAGAGAGAAAGAGTGGAAGAATAGCTGATGTGGAGTAGCTAACGTGGCTGCTGACATGGATATATGGTGGGATCCAATTTAAAAAAGCAGTTAAAAAAATCATATTTATAAGCTATGTGAAATAATTTTCCTACCAAAATTGTAACTACCTGATGCAATTTGCATTCAGCTTACAAATATATGGTTCTAGATATTTGTATTTAGTATACATAGTTTGTTACTTTATTTTGTGAATTCATTCGAGACTCTTAATCGGTAACAATACTTTGAAAACATTTTCTCTTTTTGTTTCTTATTTTCTTAAAAAATTCTATAAACTCAGATTTCTAAGTTGGTATTAGAGTAATATGGCTGATGTTTACTAACAACATAAATTAAAGAGTAGTGTTATACATCTCAAGTTATATGTTAAATTATATTTCAAATAATATTTTGTTAAGTAATCACTAAATAATAAAATAGTATAAATTTTAAAATTACACATTACACCATTTCATCATTTAATAATTATTTGATATATTATTATTTGTGATACAACTTAAAATATATAATATTATTTTAAATCATATGAAATCATCGAGTTTAGACTCACATCTTAACATCTTGCAATTAAATCTAGTTTAAATTTACATCTCAACATCTTTCAATTGGTCAAAGCAATTCCTTTAATTTCTCAACTCCAAATCAAGTTGGAACACAATAATTTCTTACTTTGAAAATCTTAGATCTTGGCCTTTCAAGAAGAAACGATCTAAAGGATATGCTATTTGGAGCCAGATTCTATCCATATCATTTTATTGCTCAACCAAGAGCTAATTTAGAAAGCTTACCAATCATCAATCCAAAATATCATATTTGGAGGAAACAAGATACCTTCCTTACGAGCTAACTTTTTTCTGTACTAAGTGAAACTTTTTTAAGCTTTGTGATACATTGTAAGTTCTTATATGAGATTTGGAGGCATTTGGAGAAGATGTTTAGAAGTCAGTTTGTTGCGAGATTTGCTCAACTTAAAGCACAACTACAAACATTAAAGGATAAATGGGTGTTTAGGATAAATGGATATTTAGTTCCTTATACTTTTGACTTGAAAGTAGTAGGAAATCAATGGGTGTTTAGGATAAAAAGGCATTCAGATAGAAGTGTGACTAGATTATGTTGAGTTTGTAGTGACAAGAGGATGGAAACTTATATAAATGGATATGAATAATACTTTCTTAAATAGCGAGTTAATTGAGGTTTTTTATGATTCAACTTAAAGGCTTAACTCATATCAACAAAAACCAATTATGTCTGTAGATTGCAGAAAGTTTATATAGTTTAAAGCATGCTCTTAAGAGCCTAGTATAATAAGCTAAAACTTGCACTGGTCAGGTGGAGTTTCTATAATCTCGAGTCTGATGTTTCATTCTTTGTTAAAAAAATGACTGAAGGCATATCATCATCATGCTAGAATAATATCATTATCATTGGAGATGAGTCAACTTTACTATAACATTTCATTGTTCAATTTAGTAAATTTTTTTGCATTAAAGGAGGTTGGGGAGCTAAATTACTTCCTCCGTATTGAAGTTACCACATATCTCATACCAAATTTTTATTCCTTCACCTCGTCTTCACGAGGTTTAAAAAAACAAATCTCGGACCAAATATATATATATTTTTTTAAAGAAATGGAATCTCATGAGACAAAAGGTATGGTCCGAAGACTTAATACTCTTTCCTGATTTTAAGTTTAGATGATGGATTCTTTCTCGAAAGAAGGAAAATGTTTAAACAAGGGATTTGGTTTTCGATGGCTCCCTTTCAATTGGGTTTTGGATTCTACAAAATTGATGTGGGTGGATAACTGGATTCGTTGGATAATTAGAATTTGGTCCAACGAAGATGAGGCCTAAAAGCCCATTTGTAGACACATATGATCAGCTAACATCATCATCATAATTATAATAAAGTTTTCAATATGTTGGCAGTACAAATTGGAACTCCACAAATCTATAATGTTGAGCATTTATATTTCTCTCGTTCTTTTTTCTAATTGTAACCTTTTTGTCAATTTGCTCTATCTGCTTACTCTACTTTTTAAACCGTGTGGCATTAAAAAGCATTGGCATGTACCCAAAAGCCAAATGGTCGATGGGCCACATTTCATGGCCTTATTGGAGTCGTTTTCTCGAAGAGGACAAGCAACGAGGAGACAAATACCACTCTCTCTCTGTCTCTTGTCTAAAATCGTTTGTAATGTTTTATGGGTTGTTATCAAGATCTAAGATCTATTGAATGCACACAACGTGATAATAACTAAACACATACATCACAAATATCATTATCACGTTGTGTGTAAATTAAATATATATAAACCTTGCTCCTCGTGCCTTTCCGGCCAGCCATGTCATCTCATGATTTGTCAATTTTGTGTAATACAAATAATTATGGACAATCTCTTTTACTCTTTGTTTTTATGCAAAACAAATCAAATCAATTCAATTTCTCTTTTCTTTTTTTTTTCCCCTGATATTTAAACATTTATCGAAATCAATCAAAGTTGCATTTGTTATAATCTAGATTTTAAATGAATCGCATCCCATAAAAAAAATTTGAAATTGTATTTAAACTAACTGTTATCTATATATATATATATATATGTTTCTATTAATTTTAAGCATGTTTGTATTCTGAGTAAATTAATTCAATTAATGTAAACGATAAGCCATCAATACAATCATAACTCTTGACTCAAAATGATGAAGATAAACGTAGATCGTCAATGTGTACTTAATGACATCACTCGCATTAAATGTGTGAACACCAGCGTCATTCAATCACTCAAATTCTCCAACTTTAATGTAATCAAGCACGATTATTACACCTTAATTAATTCATAATTATTACGGCTTTCCAATTGAGGAAACAAGTTTTGGTATAATTATAATTACTTAATAATATATATATATATATATACTATTTTTATGCCAACCAATGTACGTTTTAAATTTCATTGTTGTCTAATTGTCTTCTCTTAGTAGAGCTCTTGACTTTTCCTGTTAACTCTAACTAAGAGTAGATAATTTTGAGTTGAGTTAAAAAAAATTTGAACTAATCTCAAACTCGTTCGGAATATTAAAAAGTGTACTATTTTAAATATTTTTTAGGTTGAAATTTTTTTAATTTTTTTATATATTAAAATAGCGTAGTTTTAATTTGGGTAGGGTCAATAATTCTTGAATTAATTTTTTAAATGAAAATTTTAAATTTTAATTACGATAAATATTATTAATTTAAATTCAATCGTGTTAAATATTATTATTTTAAATTTAAATTATATAAAATATTATAATTTGATTAATTTTAAAATTGATTTATTTCAAATTCAATTACATTAAATATTGTAATTCTAAATTCAATTTTGAGTTGAAATACGTTAAATAATATAATTTAAAATATTATTTCGATTTCAATTACGTTAAATATTATAGATTTGAATTATGTTAAATATTATTATCTGAAATTCAATTACGTTAAATGTTATAATTTGATTAATTTTGAAATCAATCAAATCTAATTACGTTAAATATTGTAATTTTAAATCTAAATTTTAAATATTATAATTTCAAATCTTATTTCGATTTTAATTACATTAAATTTTATTATTATAATTTTAAATCTAATTTCGAATCAATTATATTAAATATTATCTATTTAAATTTCGTTAAATGTTATTATTTCAAATTCAATTACGTTAAAGGTTATAATTTGAATAATTTTGAAATAGATTAATTCAAATTCAATTACATTAAATGTTGTAATTTCAAATCAAATTTCGAGTTGAAATATATTAAATATTATAATTTCAAATTCAATTTCAAGTTCAATTACGTTAAATATATCGATTTGAATTTCCGTTAAATGTTATTATTTCAAATTTAATTATATTAAATGTTATAATTTTAAATTTAATTTTGAGTTGAAATACTTTAAATATTATAATTTCAAATCTTATTTTGATTTCAATTACGTTAAATGTTATTATTTTAAATTTAATTTCGATGTTAATTACATTAAATATTATAATTATAAATTCAATTTCAAATTCAATTACATTAAATACTATTGAAATACCTGAGTTCAAAAAATATAAATAAATAAATAGCTCGTGCATTTTTTTCTTTGATACAAAAATAACAAATTTGATTTTGCAAAAACATACAAAGTTCTTATCGCTATCAAATTTAAATAAATATACACATAATTCTAAGCCGATTTTATTCATATGTTGTACAAAAGTAAAGGTAATTGAGATATAGATTTATGGTGTATCATTATACTTGATTCACTATTTTTTTTAACTTATCCATAATTATTTAAAAATAATTTTATATGATTTTTATTAGGGATTCAAAATTATTGATTTGTAATGTTAGTAATTTAAAACATATATATGTATAACGTAATTATAAATTTATTTCTTTTTATGTATTCATTTTTTTTGAAAAAAATACGACGATCATTATGTGAGCATAAACATACTTATAACTAATGTAGTTTACGTTATTACAATATTACTCCGACATCCAATCTTATTTATTTATTTTTAATACCTTATTCACCACGCTTAATATAAATAAATAAAAAAACACTCAAGTTTGGGACAAATTTTTTTGCTCCGAACAAGCTTTAAATATATACCCCTTTCCATCTTGACTCGAAAATTCAAGACGGATTAAAACAGGTTGAGTCAAGACGGGAACAAGAATTTTGCCTTCCTTTGCCTCAAAGTCTCTTGTAAATATATTTTAGTTTTTTTTTAAAAACAAATACTAGAGACGGAGTCTGAATTTTAAATGAAAGGGTCAACTATTAAAGTTAAAATTTATATTAAATTAAAATTTAATTATATTAAAGTTTTAACGCTGAATTTTAAATTTTAGAAAGTCAAATAACAAAAATATATTTTTTTTAAAAGTGAAAATTATAAAAAGTCATTATTAAGTTTCAAAAAATTTGGAGGCTTAGGGGCCATACCCCCCTAGGTTCTCAATAAAAGTTTACCACTAGTAAATACAATAAAATACAAATAATGTCAATTATTTTAACTCAAAACTTTTTAAACTGATACCAAATATTTAAGGTTTAAATTCATTGTACACTAAATCAAAATATGGCTTTCATTCGTACTTATTTAATTAAAAAATAACATAATTTTTAAAATAAATTTTTTTTCCTATCATATAAAATGTAAATCACACTCTTCCTTGTCCAAGCATGACTAAAATTTAAAACTCCAAATCTCTTAATTTTACCTAAATTTTTTTATCAATTAAATCTTAATTCTACTAAAAAATCTTTATCAACTAAATTAACTGATGCCTACTAATTATATATATATTTAATATAAAATTTTATTAAAAAAATTATTCATATTTGATACATTAAAAATTAATATAATATTTGAAAAGTGTCTCATTGTTACAATTTTTTAAAATATTACTTTTTTTTATTATTGACATTGGTGGTTGAAAAGGAATGTCAAGAACTCATGATCTACCGAAAATCCTATTACAGGATAATATAAATGTTAATTCCCAAAATGGGTTAAGTTTATTCTAATTAAGAAGAAATCTTGCAAATTTCATGAAGAGATTGTAATTTCTAATTTTATATCAAGAATGAATCACTGATCTTGATTGGTGGTCAATGTGCAGCGGAGAATATTACAAACCTATAATCAAATTTCAGTTGTGTCAGCTTCAACATTCAATTTTTTTTATAAAATTGCGATACACATACGTGCAGATGAGGTAAGAGCTGGCGTGGCATTACACATCACATGGACTTGTTTTAAAATTAAAAAGCCTGTCATTTTTACCTAAAGACTGGATTGACATTCATTTAGACCCACCCAGCCCCATGGAATTTCTTTTGGCGGACCCCACTTTTTGCATAAAAGTTATGTTAATTATTGTGATTGGCCTGTTATTATTTTAACTCAAATTCCATGCGGGCTTAGCATTTACCCAGTTGATTAAGTGAAGAGTCTGGTTCCCTGAATCCTGATCCTGAATGAAATCCCGCTGTCCTTTTACCTTCGGGCACCCCTTAGCTTTTCGCTTAGGGCACTTCATGGGTCAATATTACTCGACACACACTTTCATGGGTCAATTACATGCTCCATGGTTATAACATAACACAGCCACTACATGCTCTGCTACTGCTACTGCCACTGCCACTGCCACTGTCATCGACAATCAACCGCCAAACCTAACCTCGTGATTCTCGTACATAATTAGAGCATTTCAGTTTCTAAAGTTTACCCTTGATAGTTAGGGACATAACTCACATAACCGTCCTATCATATTTTCTATATTTGCCATGCTACCATTACGAGCTTGATTATTTACCATCATCCCCATTTTTATGTTTCCGAATTTTTACATCATGGTTTCAAGGTTTCAAACTTTAATTTTCCTTTTTTAACCTTTCTTATATGGTATCAAAAACCTTCTATATATAACAAAATGTCACCAACGAGCTACAAAACCCCCCACAATCTCTGTGTATTATGAACTAAAATAAATGAAGATTAGTTAAATTATTAACCTGAACTTACCTATCTTGATAAAACTCGAGGGTATTTAAGTCACAAAAAATAGACAAATTACTAAGCAAACATGCTTTGCTACCATTACATTACCAACGTTGGTAACACACACACGTCATTTTTAGCGTTCTTAAGTTTAGATGATAAAAAATTCCCGGTCACATATCATGTCGCTCTCTCTCTCTCTATATATATATGTATATCTATCTAGTTCCTCATTTGTATCAATATTTTTTAAAAACCTCGTATTTCTCGGGCTTAAGCTTAATGTTGTTGAAACACACTGGTGGAAGAACAGCAAGTATGGCTTGATCTTTTGAAGTCTTGTTCACATAGCTTGTAACAAGAAACCTTCTTCTTGTTTGTGGGCTTGAATTAGTTTTCGAGTGGAGAGAGTTTCAATGGGCAATTGCTGGACTCCTTGCAAGAACGTAGACGCTTCTTTGAACTCTCTTGCGACCTCTGGTATCATTTCTTTGGTTGTTTTGTATATTTATGATTACATGCAATCAGTTTTCAATGCTTATTGTCTTTCAAAGGTTTATCTTGGTTTTAAAAAGGGGACCTTGTCCCTTTTTATTTGATTTCTGGCTGTTATTTTTACTCGCTCTTTCTTAGTCTTGATGTGGTTTGTTGATCAAGTCTGGTTTCGGGGCTTGAAGCAAATGGGGTTTGTTTTAATAAAGGGTTTGATTGAGTTTACGAGTGGAAATTTTAAATGGGCTTGTGGAAATTAGATGTGTTTTTGTTTAGGTGTCTGATTTTTGTTGTTCTTGAATTAGTTCCTTTAAAAAAAAAAAAAAATTATCTGCTGAGTTTTTTTCTCGTTTGAAGTTTATGGCAATTTGTTGTTTTAGAGTACGATTGAAGTTAGAAGTGGAAATTACTGGTGATTGGCTGTTTTCCGATGAGGACTTTATGTGGTCTGTTTTAGGTTTGAGAACGAAAACTTTGTTCGGTTCTTAGACACTAGTCCATACTTTCAGCTGTTGACACCATTTCCAGATAATGCGTATGGGATGCTCTGCATCTATAAAGCTAGACAATACCTTTTCCAGCACTGAACTGGTCTTTGTTTCACATTTTTATTTAATGTCTCAAAATTGTATAAAGTACTCCAATTTGATGGTTTGTCCAATATTTCTTGTAAAATTTTGTTGGTATTGGACTCCTCCGAACTCCATAAATTGGTCCTACTATTACATTGGGACCTAATAAGGGGGCTTCTGACAAATGGTTAAAATGGTATCATTCAAAATGGTTTCTTGCTAGTTTGAAGGATTGGCTTGTGGCTGGGTAATTACCTGCTATTTGTTTACCTGTTAAAAAAAAATTGCAATTGGTTTCTGGTAAATTCCTTGTTGAGTTTTATCCCTGTGACTTATATTTGGTAGAGCTGCCGATTCATGATCGTATATAGCAACTGTTCAATTTCTTTGATTAATATTTAAATTTCACTATATATGATTCCCAAAGAGATGATATTCTTATAGAAAGTGTATGCTGATATATTTATTATGCATTTTCTCCGAATAATTGAGGACTCGTGATTACTAAAACCTTGTACACTACCTTGTAAATGTGTTTGAGAATTCCAGGACTTGCAGTTATATACTATCCATGTTCTATACCATATTTTTTAAATCTATGTTGATTTAATCACTTTCCTTGAAAAATTAAGGATAAAAGATCTATAACTTATAGAAGTTTTCCTTGATGATTGTAAAATGAAGTTGGAAATTAACATATATGGAATCATATATGGCTGACTTTGAATGGTTTTTTGAAGGAAAGTTGGAGATTGGAATTTACCATTTAAAATTAGACTTATCATAGGAGTGGAGAAGTAGGAATCATATATGGCTTCAGGTCATTAATGCACCAAATATCTCTAATTTGCATCAAAATCACTACCAAGATTATTATACTATCTTTAGTTTAGATTGCCACTAACTCACGAACTATCTCTGAAGCCTCATGCAGCATTCATGTCTATAAGATCCAATTGCTGCTTTGGCATCTCAATACAAGCCCAAATTCATATTAGACTGTCAAAGTTCTCCCTCTTAATAAAGAAAGAAGTGTTGGTCTTAATTTCCGTGTTACACTATTATTACAAAATTGAGCATTGTCCTAGTGGCTGTAACTTAGTACCTGTTAAAATGATAATCTGAAATTGGATCACTATAGTTGGTAAGGAAAAAAGGGGTACTATAGAAATTTAGATGTGTTTTCCTCTTAGGTTTAATTTTAGATGAATTTCCGAATTAGACTCATTTGTACATTTTTATGATGTCACGACCCAAATGCATGACATATTTCAGTCATGTACTCAAGAGGTTTCTTGTATTCGTGCACCAAGGATGAATGCCACTTATTTGGCAAGTACACTTAATAAACTCATCCCAGAGACAGTCGCATTGCCTTGTCTGTGTCTATTAGGTTGGGGTTTAATATTTGTTCTGGATATTGCATTGTAAGAGTACAAATGTGAAATCTTATTCAAACATTCAGAGTTGGCTCCAAAATGGGGAACCTAGGTGTCAGTCATCGACAGGGGGAAGTTCTCTTGATATTATGCTTACTATTGTATCATTTGTTTTGTTTCCCTCTCACATAGCATGCTGTGTCTATGCGTAACAATATGTCTTGATATGGTATATTTCATTTACATAATTGTGCATGTGCCCTCTTTCAGGTGCTTGTGATGGTTACACAGTGCTTTATATTCAGTCAATGCCCACTTTTTTTACATAGATATAATGACATTATATTATCCTTAATTTCAGGAGATACCAAAATTCCTGGAAAAAATAGCTATCTTTCAGTTGTTTCAAGTCTGAAAACAAATAAAAGTGAGAAGTGTACGTCTGGAAATTTCTCTCCAAGATCTGAAGGTGACATATTATCGTCCCCAAATCTAAAAGCCTTCACATTTGGCGAGCTTAAGAATGCAACTAGAAATTTCCGTCCTGACAGCCTCATTGGGGAAGGAGGGTTTGGTTGTGTTTACAAGGGATGGATTGATGAACAAACCCTTGAGGCTGCAAGGCCAGGAGCTGGAATGGTTGTGGCGGTCAAGAAGCTTAAACCTGAAGGTTTTCAGGGTCACAAGGAGTGGCTGGTATTTTTTTTTTTCAATGTTATCTCATAATCCTTCACGTTTCTTTATATTTTTGGCATGATTAATTTCTTCATTTGATATTATTTTCAGTCTGAAGTTAATTATCTCGGTCAGCTTCACCATCCAAATTTGGTCAAACTTATCGGATTCTGCCTGGATGGGGAAAATCGGCTTCTGGTCTATGAGTATATGCCTAAAGGCAGCCTGGAAAATCATCTATTTAGAAGTAAGCAATTGTTTTATGTCAATACAATGTTTTTAAACACTGTTCTTCTATATTTCTGTCATATTTTGTGCCTGCATTCCTAGTCATTGTCTTGCTAAATTAGTTAACAAGTGTCCAAGCACTTATTTTGACACCCTTTGATTGCTTGTCCTAATTCTGTGAAAAGATGCATCTTTGTTCATTAAATTGAAATCTGCCTTGTTTGCAGGGGGTGCCCGACCTCTTCCTTGGGCGTTAAGGATCAAAGTTGCCATAGGTGCTGCTCGGGGGCTCTCCTTCTTGCATGACTCTGACCAGCAAGTTATATATCGGGATTTCAAAGCTTCAAATATCCTACTAGATTCTGTATGTTAATTTATTGCTCAAGTATCCTATTAGATTAAGTATGTTAACTGAGAATAATGACAGTGCTTTTGTATATTGAGCATAACAGCTCAAGCTTACAGGACTTTCAGGACTTGTAAAATTGGTAAATTCATTAAAAATAATTAAAGATGTAGAAAAGAAGACTGAAAAAGGATTAAAAATTATCTTCTTTTGTTGTTTCTGGTCAAAGTAAATTGTTGTTGGCACACTAATCATTCCAGGTTAATCTGCTTGTGTCCCAGTAATGATTGTATTTGTTATCATTTAACTTGTATAATAAAAATGTGTTGATTATGATTCGTTATGGATGCAGGAATTCAATGCGAAGCTTTCAGACTTTGGCTTAGCAAAAGCAGGCCCCACAGGTGATCGTACTCATGTTTCCACTCAGGTTATGGGAACTCAAGGTTATGCTGCTCCAGAATATATTGCTACAGGTTTGAATTTTTTGTGTTGCAATGAGATTTTTGTTTACAGATAGTCATAGAACTTTCTGGTCTTTAAATGACTTAGTTTTGATTTTTTTTTCCTCCAATGACTTTCTGATAGTGTCGTATTAGAAGCGTGATTCTATTACCAAATAACTCAATTTCATTTGCTTGGGATATCCGAGCACCTTTTTATATTTTGTCTTTGCAACAATACACTGAATAAAAATCTTCACTGTTGAGCAGGTCGACTCACTGCCAAGTGTGATGTCTATAGCTTTGGGGTTGTGTTGTTGGAACTACTGACAGGACGCCGGACAGTTGATAAAACTAAAGTTGGTGTGGAGCAGAATCTTGTGGACTGGGCAAAACCTTATCTGGGTGATAGAAGAAAGTTGTTTAGAATTATGGATATCAAGTTGGGGGGCCAGTACCCCCAGAAAGGAGCATATATGGTAGCCGTCCTTGCTTCAAAATGTATCAGTGAGGCCAAGGTCCGGCCATCGATGGCTGAAGTTCTATCAGCTCTAGAACAACTCCCTCCCCCAAAGGATGCAACCAGTCCCTCCCATTCGCCACAAACAGTCTCTAGTCCTCGCCTAAAGTCCCCAATGAGACCCAATTCTACTCACCTAAAGTCCCCTTTGAGAAACAATTATGGCTCACCTGTGAATATGTCCCCCCGATGCTCTCCATTGCCACCCCATATGAAATCTCCCATTGCAAAATCCCTGCGGGGACGATGATGTCCGGTCAGCCGTTCACCTCAATGTAAATCCCTTTCTCCCACTAGCTTTTTTTTTTCTCCTTTAGCCCTCTTCATCTTAGTGCTGGCAGTTTCTGGGTTTTCTTTTCAACCAGGCTCATAGGGATTGTTTGATCATATAGCAAATATGTCATTGGTGCCTCGCCAACAATTTTGTCAATCTTCATACGGCATTTCTCATTTTTCATATTCATCAACATGACAGCAAAATTATCCAATGTCCTTGTTAGCGGATGCTCCCTTATGAAATGAGATATGGAATTTGTTTTTAGTTTATTGAGTTGGAAATTTTTTCATGTTTTCGGTTAAATATGCGAATACATTTGCAGTTGCTTAGAGGAATGGATTGGTTGGTCCGTTGGATCCCACATCTTTGTCATGCTCTCAAGCACATCTACTTAAGCATTGAAAAACAATTAATTGTTTCAAACCCGAAGGAAACCAGGTCCACTTTTTTTCTGAAGTAATTTATCATTATCGCAACATAGTTTATTTGATGTTGTTTAGATGGTAATAACATAATTTGCAGGAAATCAGAAACTTGCTCAATTTTATTTTATCGTTCTGACTTGACAGCCAATTAACTACCCATTGTAATGAGTGAACTGCTTGGGAACTGGCGGCCGTAGCTTCCCTTAAGCAGTCCAGTACTTTGATAATTAATGGTTTTTTTTCTCGAATTATTTGAATACTATTAATAGTAATAATAATAATAACAGACAAGAGGCCATCGTGAGTATTAAGGACAGCAATTTTACATAGGACTGGTAGTTTTTTAGCATATGTAGGACTGGTAGTTAGCCAGCGTGTCGCTGCGCATCATTTGCTCGCCAACCTTAAACGACATCGTTGCAATAAACAATTGTAATAACATCTAGACCCCTCAATTCCATGTTTTATCAAGTAAGGATATAGTTGTTCCATTTGTATGGAAAAAGGGTCCCAAGTCTATTCGTAAATGACTCAAAGCCCCTTCAGTTTTGGAGTATCATACGGTCAAAATACAAACTCGTAACCGTACGAGTACTTTTTTGTAATTTGAACAAGGCCCAGGAACCTCTTTTGATATTTAATGACAAACTATGTCGTTCCTCGAGAAAAAGTTTTTAAGCGAGGGAACCGAATGTTATTATACCCTTGTTTGGCAAAGAAGCTCGCTCATCAAAAGGAGTTCTGGAGAGAGCGTCAAAAGTTCCGAACGACACAGGTTTCTTTTGATGGGCGTTTTCAACTTCTTGGAATCAATCAAATCTCCCTGGTAATTAGAAAAATCTTCTTATTACCATTCAATCAACATATTACTCTTTTGTCTTCTGAACTTCAAAACTCTTGCATTCTTTCTTTAATTTGTTTTTGAAAAGAAGACAACGGTAATATCTACTGACAAGTGATCTTTTTTTTCTGGGCAGATTTTTTCTTTTGATTGGAATTTGATTCTTTAAAAATTCGAAGATGGTGTTGGTCTTAGCCTTGGGCGATTTGCACATACCGCATAGAGCACCTGATTTGCCTGCTAAATTTAAGTCCATGCTTGTTCCTGGCAAGATCCAACACATTATTTGCACTGGCAATCTCTGCATCAAAGTATGTTTTATCTTTTTTTTTTTTGTTTGCTGGGTTTTTCTTGTTGAGCATTCTATGTTTTGCTAGGTCAGTTTTACGGGATCAAAATTTGATTGGATTTAATATTTGTATTTCTAGGCTTAGTCAGCTAAGTCCAATAGAGGCAGAGGCAGTTGTTTCGTTGAACTTACTCTGTGATTGAAGACTAAAATTCAGTTGGTTGTATTTATTATTTGCTTGAGAATTGCAATAATATGAACAGGTTGCATAATACGTATGGAGGCCCAGGAGAGGATGGCTATCTTTATGAGCATATTTGGTAATTAGAGTTCCTTGTTAAGTTATACTCAATAGGATTTCTTATGGGCAGTTTAGGTCTTATGTGAAAGGAAGATCACTCTACTCTGTTTTACAGAGAGTTGGGTATCAGGATTGGTGGGTTACTGCTTGACTAATACTTTATGTAAATGAAGGCAGTTTTGGAAGTGAAATAATAACCTCTGTTGTGTTTAATGAAGAGATTTAGTGATGCCTTATTATTACAACTTCAACTTATGTGCTAAAATCTTGTCCAAAATGTAATGGACCTCAAATTTTTGTGAGAGACCTCCAAACCTTCTTAGTGCTTCCATTGGGGGAACAGAATGGCACATTAATGTTGAAGTGTCTTTCCACCTTCCTCTATATCACTCTTTATCTATTTGAAATCCATAGCTGATACTTAATGAAAAGCTTTTCTGATCTCCAAGTTCCACCTTGAGAACTAATTTTTCCAGTGCTTGAGTATATACCAGTGCTTATCCAAAGAATTAGCTATGGCTTTCAAATTTTGATGCCAGGTTGTTGGAGTCAAACTTATTTCTTTTAATTTCTTTGGTGTTCTGTCCCTCTTGTTCTACATATATGCAGTGTGTTTGTCATCTATCATTCATCTTCAGAAAGTAACCAATTAAATCCAACCATCAGAATTTAAATCTGTTTGTAGATTCCATCAAGAAATTCTGTACTTTTTCCATTTGACTTGCTTAGAGTCTCTTTTCATGATCTGTTAGTTTTACTTAATTTATTAATGTAATTAATTGCAATATCACATTATAGCAAATGATTACTTCCTTATCTTTTATTTAATCTCATTTATTCCAACTGATAACATAAATATGATTGTAGTAATTAATATTTTCCTTAAATTTGATTTGATCGATTTAGAATGAATGTACAAGCAAATGATTAACCTGCATTTCAAAATTTTGAGCAATCATATTCAGTAATGACGGTAAATTGACTTGTGTGTGATAACAATTTTACGCCAATGGTTGGACTTGCCACAGTTCAACACTGGCTTTTACCTACCTGAAGTTAACTAGGTTTCTTGTTAGACATGATCTTTTGCAGATTTTTTACCTGAGCTGATTTGTTACTTGCTGAGGGAATACTATATATGTATGTATGTGCGTATATATACACACATATTCACATTTTTGGTCTTAAATGCATCATTGTGGCTGCACAAACTGCAGTAGTGGCCCTAGGCATTAATTCATGTAGTTAAAGGAGTCGGTCAGGATACATCTTAAAATTTTATTTTTGGAATAAAAATATATGTCCTTTGTGCTATTATTGTGGTTTTATTCAATCAAAGTTTCTTATGGAAAATGTGAATCTGTAGTTTGGCAGTGTCCATATTACTGAGTAGAATGATTGTCCCTGGCTTAGCATTTGTAATGCTTTTTCAGGAAGTCCATGACTACCTGAAGACTATTTGTCCTGACTTGCATATTACTCGAGGTGAATATGATGAGGAGACACGATATCCTGAGACCAAAACACTAACTATTGGTCAATTCAAGTTAGGACTGTGCCACGGTCATCAGGTTCGTTATGTCAATGATTTGCTCGTCATTTACATAATTTTATATATCTTTAATTTTCATCCAATAGTAATGAATTTCAATTCTTGATATTTGAAGGTTATTCCTTGGGGGGACTTGGACTCATTAGCCATGCTGCAAAGGCAGCTGGATGTAGACATACTTGTGACTGGTCACACTCATCAGTTCACTGCATACAAACACGAGGGAGGTGTTGTTATAAACCCAGGTTCTGCTACTGGTGCTTGCAGTAGCATCACATATGATGTTAATCCTAGTTTTGTCCTCATGGACATTGATGGTGTACGCGTTGTGGTCTATGTTTATGAACTCATCGACGGGGAGGTTAAAGTTGACAAGATTGATTTTAAGAAGACATCCACCACAACTCACTCTGCTCATTAAGCACAAAGCTTAGATTTCATTTTCATTGCTTTCGACTTTTGGATTCACCAATATTTATGAGTTTGCAATTCAAGTTATTCCATTCTATCTATGTGAGAGGAGTTGAAGCTTTTGGTTTTTTGTGATAGGGACAATTTCTAGATGATTTTCTCTCGGATTCTTACAATTTGACGTATGATCTCAACATGGATGATCTTGCATTGATCTATCAATACAAGTGTTTCTTCTATCCCATCATTTTAAGGCGCTAGCTTCCTAGTATAAAGGGTTTCAAGAGACATTCAACTTGCGATTGGAACTTAAGAAATTATAACTCGGGTTCATGACCAAGTTCCTAACCCGGTAACCAACCCGAACTAGTTGGCGACAACTCTAGTTTATAAGGCAAAACCTTCATCCTCGAGATTCCTTGTGCCTCCATTGTCACCGTCGAATATTTTAAAGGCCAATACCATCAAAACCATCCATTATCAATTCAAGCCGAAGCTAACCCAGCTGCCACAAAATGCCTTAACCCCCGAACACCCATTTGCAGACGTCACTTCACTCTTGCAAAAATGCAAAGACAAATGCCAACTCAATCAAGTCCATGCCCATATGATTACCACAAGTCTCATTCGCTACCCTTCTTAAGCAAGCAAACTTGTTGAGTTGTATCATTTGCCTCAAGTACCCTCCCTGGCAAAATTTCTACTGCCCTATCAATAGCTTTTCAAGTCAACGGTCTTGATTCCTACGGGTGGAACACCATCCTGAGAGGTTATTTGGAGGGAAATGATCCTAAAGAAACCATTTTGGTATATTCCCATGAGAAAAAAAGCCTTGAAAGTTGATAGTTACTCGCTTCAGTTTGTTACCAAAGCATGTGGCCTTATGTCACTGATTCTTGAAGGAGAACAGATATATTCCTATATTTACAAACTGGGTTTTGTCTCTGAGATTATAATTCAAAGAGCTTTGCTTAATCTGCATGGCTTATTTGGTAAGCTTAGTGATACGCAACAGGTATCAGACGAAATGCCTCGGAGAGACGTAATCACCTGGAATTCACTTATTGCTGCATATGCTCATCAAAGTTGTCTTTTTAAGGTTCTTGAATTTTTACGTGCTATGTTTCGCGGCAATTTGAGGCCAAATGGGATGACAGTTGTTTGCGTTCTTTCTGCTCTGTCATCTTTGAAGGCATAAGGGAGGTTAAGGCGCTCCATGGTTATGTGATAAGAAATTTCGTTTATTTTGATGTTTTTTCTGTACAGTGCTTTGATTCGTATTTATTCAGAATGTGGATATTTAGTATTTACTATATGCTATCCGGATTTTTGAATTAATGCCAATAAGGAATTTGGTTTCATGGACATCGATGATCAGTGGTTATAGTGACAACAATTATATAAATAGGGCAGTGAATTTGTTCAAAGAAATGGTGTCTAAAAATATAAAACCAGATGAGATCACCATAATAAGTGTTGTTTCAATGTGCTCAAAATCTGGGAGTTTTGAGCTTGGAAAGCGGATTGATCATTATGTTGAGGAGAATGGAATTTGCAAGAGAGATTTTTCTGTGGCAAATGCTATAATTGACACGCGCCAAATGTGGTAACATAAACAAAGCTTGTCAAAATTTTGATGGAATTTCGGAGGGAACTCTAGTGTCTTGGACCAGCATTATACATGGCCTGGCAATGCACGGTCATGGGATTTCAGCTCTGCTTCGTTTCTGCCAAATGCAAAGGGGAGGTTTTGAGCCGGATAGCATTGTCTTCCTAAGCATCTTATCTGCGTGTAGCCATGCAGGGTTGGTAGATGAGGGCTGAAAATGCTTTAATTCAATTATTAAGGATTATCATTTGGAAGTATGGCCAGATCACTATGGATGCATGGTAGATCTACTATGCAAAGCTGGCCTAATTTACGAGGCTTTTGAATTTGTACTTGCCATGCCAATGAAAGCAGATGCAGTTGTGTGGCAAATTTTGCTATGGGCACGTCAAAACCAAGGTGATACCAGTCTAGCGAACAGAGTTGTGAACTATTTAGATGAACTGGGTCCTAATTGTAGTGAAGACTATGTGCTCGTATCAAATTTGTACGCCACGGCTTCAAAGTGGGATATTGTTGAATAAGTTAGGAACGAAATGAAAGCGAGGGGAGTGATTAACCGCGATCTTGGACCTCCTTGTTACAGTTTTGTTGAGGTAAACAACGTTGTATAGAGGACATGCTAAATTTGTGTTATATTCTTTGGGTTAATTTTCCATCAAAATGGGCCGTCACTTGTACCGTTGGGTAGCTCTATATTTCGAAAAGCAAGTTTGAAGTGAAGCCCATTTAGACAATTCTAATCCAGTCAGGAAACAAGAAACTGCCCACCCTAAGGAAAAACTACGTCTGAACAGTCACTGTGCATACAAATCTCTTAACGTTTTTACAGACGCTGGACTGCTTCCTATAAAGGCACAGGATCCTTAACGAATGAGGAAAACAAAAATATCTTCAATAGGAGAAGTACTATATATATATATATACACACACCAAATTCAATAACTTAATCTCTAATAGTTTCTATTTGCAAGTGATCGCATTCGCGTCCATCTCCGTCGTCTATCAGTTGAATTACCGAATAGAAATATGATGCCATCTAAGGAAGTTCCATCGTTAGTTGATCTTTGTCTTCGGGTTGCCGTGAATAGCCGTAGGCACTTGGAGATGGATGTTGGTGATATTGATTCACATCTTATGGAGCGCATTTTGCATCATTGTACTCGCGATCAGTTGATGCACGCCGTGGAGAATAGTACAGTTAGTTATTGACTGCTAAGCTCTAGACACAATTCTACGAGAACGATTTCAATTCTTCCGCCAATAATATTGGGTTTTAAATTTCAAGAGGAATGGTTCTGCGTCAACTTGTAAACATACCAAGCACTTGGCTAGCAGGTAGGAGATTTTAGAAGCATCATGCCATGCCCTTATTACCATTGGCGAGATAATGCAAAACGGTTTGATGTTGGATGGTTAATGGTTTATTTATGTAAATAATTAGTTTCAAATTTTCTTTTATCTATGAAATCTCAAATACCCACACTTTTTTTTTCCTCTAATGCCAAAACATCCAGCTTCCTACACAATTATATAGTTCCGGCGCCTAAGCTTTGATCTGAAACAAATGTGATCGATGGCTTTTAGGACTCATAAATCATATTGCGTATAGAACTAGATAACAGCTAATTCTACCACTGCATATTGAATTGAGTAATTTTCATCTTTCAATAGATTCAATTTAGTACTCGAAAATTTAAACTAAATTGACGTCGTACAACACCATCAATAATAATAATAATAAAAAAGTCAATATAATAATTAAGAATTGTGATATGATATTAATTTTCATTTTTTAAACAATACATGTGTCACATTAGTATTATAAAAAATTATAAATTGAAGCAGTATAATAATTTAAAATAATAGAGATAAAAAATTTAAAAAATAAATGACATACAAATTTTACGTAAATTTTTTTCAAATAAATTAAAATAAAAATTACAAAAAATAAAAAAATTTCATTATGAAAATGAGATTACAACCTTCTCTTTAATTATAAGAAAAGAACAATTCTATATCTCTTATAAATAAAAAAAAAATTTAAAGAAAAGAACATAAAATAATTTCTTTTTACGTTTTTAGGATGGATTTAAATTAATGTTGAGTATCTATATTTATAGGTGAGGTAAGGCTCTTATACAAGTTTGAACTCCACTTCCTTCGTTTATAAAAAGTGGCACCAACCATATTTTCTTTCTTCAAACACGGTAGTTTCAATTTTCTTCATTTGGCACCTCAATTTTCGTAGTTTTGAATGTTTTGATAGGCACTAATCCACTAACTATCAACATTTCTCCTACTTGAAGACTTAATTAAAATAATAACGTCTTCACATTCTTTCACCTACATTTGTCATATCCATACTACTTACGTTTCTTCCAGGCTATATGAGAAATGATCTATACTATAAG
The DNA here is from genome assembly GCA_946807835.1 of Ailanthus altissimus. Classification (NCBI taxonomy): domain Eukaryota; kingdom Viridiplantae; phylum Streptophyta; class Magnoliopsida; order Sapindales; family Simaroubaceae; genus Ailanthus; species Ailanthus altissimus. Next base: position 27,766,317 of record OX327691.1, on the reverse strand, counting down.
AATTTGTTAGTGTTGATTGGTTTAGTTAATGCATCTGCTAGGTTCTATTTAGTGTGAATCTTTTTCATATCCACACTTTCACTTTCTACTATTTCATGAACAAAGTGATACCGAATTCCTATATGTTTTATTCTAGAATAAAAAATTAGATTTATTGTAACGTGTAAGGTATTCTGACTGTCACAATATAAGAGAATTTTCTCTTGATTGTGCCCGAGCTCCTCTAAGAATCTTTTAATCTAAATTACTTCTTTACAAACTTGTCTAGCTGTCATGTATTCAACTTATGTTGTTGATAGAGCCACAATAGTCTGAAGTTTGGGCACCAAGCTAACAACTCCTCCTGCAATTGTAAACATATAGCCTGTAGTAAATTTTTTTTATATAGGATCACCTATAAAATTTGAATCAACATATCATCTGACAGTGAATTCTAATCCTCTATAACATAATGCAGCATCTGAGGTATCCTTAATATATCTCAAGATCCTCTTAACTATATTCCAATGCTCTTTATCAAGATTGCTCATGAATCTATTAACCACTCCCATTGCTTTTGTAATGTTCGGTCTTGTACAAATTAGGGCAAACATTAAATTTCTCACTGTTGATGCATACGGTACTCGATACATCTCATTCCTTTCTGCTTCATTGTTAGAATATATACTTGAGAATAACTTGAAATTAATAGAAAATAAGGTTAAAATTGGCTTACAATATTGCATATTGAAGCATTGCAATATCTTCTTCAAGTAGTTCTTCTATGAAAGCTATATCTTTCTATTTTTTCTATCTCGATGAATTTGCATCCCTAAAATCTTGTTTACTGGTCTCAAGTCTTTAATGTCAAATTCTCTAGCCATTTGAGCATTTAACTCTATTACTTGATCTTTGTTAGAACTTACTACCAACATGTCATCAACATACAATAACAAGATAATAAACACATTATCACCAAACCTCTTGAAATATGTACAAGAGTCTACACTAAGTCTGTTGTATCTAAAACTCAATATGAAGGAATCAAATCTCTTATACCAATACCTCGGTACCTGTTTGAGACCGTATAGAGATTTATTCAACTTGTAAACCAAGTTCTCTTTTTCTGCTTTTGCAAAACCTTCTAGTTGGAGTATATAAATTTTTTCTTCAAAGTCACCATGAAGAAAAGTAGTTTTTACATCTAACTATTCTATATGTAAATCAAATGTAGCACACATATCAAGAACTATTCGAACAATAGTTAGTTTAATAACTGGTGAAAAGATTTCATTGAAACCAATACCTTCTTTCTGAACATATCATTTTACCACCAATCTTGCACGATACCATTGCACTTGATCATCGTTATTTCGCTTGATCTTGTAAACCCATTTGTTATTGATGTCATTCCTTCTATGTGATAGTGATACAAGATCACATGTTTTGTTCTTATGAAGAGCTTTAATTTCTTCTTGCATTGCTACTATCTATAGAAATGCATTCGAGTTGTTCGTTGCTTCTTGAAAGTTAATGGCTCTCATTCCCCCGTTAAAAGATAGTATGCAACATTACCCTCCATATGATAATTAGAATGTCAAACTAGTGCCGACCTCAATCGATTCAATTGTCTAAAAGGTGGCTCCTCTAGCTTAACTGGTTCTTATTCATCGTGCTTTGATGCTACTTTAGAAATTCTTCTTGTTCTGACACTTTTTCTACTTGAACTGTGCTAGTTTCTACTTTGTCCTTTATTGTGATATCATTTTCTTTCTTTTGCAGCTCATTTTTTGCAAATATCACATCTCTACTAATAATTACCTTGTGGGTAGCGGGTCCCACTGACGATACCTCTTTACACTATTAGCATACCTAAAAATATATATTTTTTAGATTTTGGATCAAGTTTTATACTTTCTTGAATATTATATATCACGTATACAAGACTTTTAAATATATGTAAATTAGAATAAGCAATTAGCTTACCAATCCACATCTCTATTGGTGTCTTCAAATTAATTACTATTGATGGAGACCAGTTGATTACATAATAGGCAATATTGACTGCTTTTGCCCATAATGATTTAACTAGACCTCTAGTCTTTAACATAGCTCTAATTCTTTCAAGTAGAGTTTTATTCATTCGTTCTGCCACTCCATTTTGTTGAAGAGTGTACGCCGTTGTAATTTATCTTTGATGCCTTCTTGTTTACAAAATGCATCAATTTCTCTACTAGTATATTCTCCTCCATTGCTAGTCTTTAAAGACTTGATCTTCTTCTTAGTTTCAAGTTTCACTCGTATTTTGAAGACTTTGAATATAGGAAACATATATGCCTTTTTTTTATTGAATAGACTTAACATCTCCTGGAGAAGTCATCAATGAATGGGACTAAATATTTTGCTCATCACAAGAATGTGATCGGTGCTTGCCAAACATCAAAATGAATTAAGTCTAAGATGTCATTACTCTTAATTGTTGATGTGCTAAAATTTAATCTATGCTGCTTATTTATAACATAATACTCACAAAATGGTACATAAATATTTTTAAGTTCAGAAAATAACTTCTGATCAGAGAGAATTTTTAAATCTCGTTTTAACATATGACCAAGTCTTTGGTGTCACAACATTGTCATCTCTTCTGCAGAACTGGTTGATGTAATAAATGCTTTTGCCTCTGAATATGTTTCCCTCAAAAGTATGTATAGGTTAGCAGCTATTTTTTCTACCTTCATTATTATGAATGTGCCTTTGGCAATTTTCATGATCTCATTGTATATAAGGGTTTTGCATTCAAGCTCATCTAGTTGTCTTAAAAACAATAAATTTTTTTCAAGTCTTTTATATATTGTACCTTTTGGATAATACGAACCATTCCATCGTACATCTTTAACTTGATAGTGCCAATGCCAGCAATCTCCAAGGTATGGTCATCTCCTATGAACACAGATTCTCTAGAGATAGATTTGTAATTGTGAAACCAATCTTGATAAGAGGTCATATGTCATGTTGCTCTCAAATTCATTATCCAAACATCAGTGAGCTTCTTTTTGTCATTAAGAATAGTTATTGGCTCGCTGTATAAGATGTTACCATCATCACAAGTACTTGCAACACAACTTTAAGATTTTGGTGACTCAATGGTCTTTTCTATACCTTTTCTATATTGATACCCACTTTTAAAATGCCATTTCTTGCCACAGTTGTAGAATTTTAATATCTTCTTACTCCTAACTTTGATCTTTTTTGTTTGTGACTCCCACTAGAGCCATGCTCCATTCACTTGCCTCTGGTCATCGATAAAGCCTCCGTTTGCTACAAACCAGTTGCTCTGTTTTCTTTTTTTTTTTAAGCATGCTTTCTTTTTCAAAAGCAGAAGATGTAAAATTTTTGAAAACTAGATGGTCTATCAAGATGTTATTGGTTAAACTGATAATTAGATGGTTATATGAATCTAGAAGACTTTAGAGTAGAATCTTGGCTCATTTATTTTGCCTAATATTATAACCTAAAGTAGAAAGTTGAAAAAAATAAAATATTGAGAGTGTTGATATGATTAGTTATTGTCGTAGATTCTGATATCGTAGGGTGTAGAGTCTTCTTTTCAAGAAGATTTTGTTCCGAAGAGACTTCATCTCGTACAATATTATCATATTATCCCATATCTCCTTTGTCGTCTTTTTCTTTGCTACGCCTAACAGAACTTCATCTATTAATCCCATATACAAGTTGGCAATAGCATCTCTATCTATCTCTTCCTATTTTTCATCAGTCATACTTATTGGTATGTCACTAATTGCCGCTAGACAATGATCATTCTTTAAGATTGCCATCATTCTTATCTTCCACAACAAAAAATTATTCCCGTTAAATTTCTTTATCTCATATTTTTCTATTATATTATTGACTATGATCTGCTTCTCATTCGAATTGGGCTCGCATTATTTCATTGTAAATAGTATCGTATACATAAATAGTACCATATACATAAACAATTATATGCTCGTAAATAGTACCCGTGAACTATATACTTTTACTTGAAAGCCCTAAAGTCCTAATGCCACTTGTTATGGAGAATTATAAATTAAAGCAGTATCTTAATTTAAAGTAGTAGAGATGAGAAACTGAGAGAAAATAAATGACACAAATTTTACGTAAAAATTTTTCAAACAAATTGAAGTAAAACTATGAGGCAAGTATAAGAGAATTTCACTATAAAAGTAGAATTACAACATTCTCTTTAATTATAAGGAGAGAACAATTTTATCTCTCTCTTATAAATAAGAAAAATAACTCAAAAAAAAAATACTAAGAATAATTTTTTTATAACGTTTTTAAGATTGATTTAAACTAATGTTAAGTATCTATATTTATAATAGGATGGATTTAAACTAATGTTAAGTATTTATATTTATAGGTGAGACAAAACTCCTATACAAATTTAAAGTTCACCTCCTTAATTCATAAAAAATGACACTAACCATATTTTTTTTCTTTAAACACGGTGGTTTCAATTTTTTTTATTTAATCCCTCCATTTTCTTAGTTTCAAATGTTTTGATAGGTACCAATCTCACCAACCACCAACAATCAGTTCTATATATAGTTGAGTTTGTATGTATTTTTAATTTTAATATAATTAAATTACCTATATAATAACAACAGAGAATATTTTCCAAATGCAAGAGAATAACTCATCAATTCCTTATTAATTTATGAAAGAGAACTTGTCCTTATTAATTTATGGAAGAGAACTTGCAAAGAAAAAGTAGATAGGAAAGAGAAACAGGGAAAAGACATTGAAAGGAAAAGATTGACATTGGCTTCTGCTAATTATTAGTAGGGAACATCAAATTCACATCAGTAAGGAATATATAACTTTAGGGTATAGGATTAAAGACAATCCACAATCAATAGTATCAATTCCAAAAACCAAACCAGCAATTATATATCATCGTCTTCCCTAATTTTTACTTTGTTCTCTAAATCTTCTCTTTCTTTTCAGATGTCCACCATTACCATGCTGAATCTCATCCATCAGAAGATTTAAAGTTTGAGCACGTGAAGATCATAAAATTTTTCCATTAGTTATAAAGGCTGTATAATTATACAGAGCCAGCAACTGCCAGCTCCTTGCCAGTTATGGACTCTAGTGTTTCATCAGAAACACATGAATTTCAAGGGTCGATTCTGCATAATTTTGCTCTTCTACGGTTCTACTTGGAGCTTTCAGATATATTTGTGCTAGTGTTTCATCAGAAACACATGAATTTCAAGGGTCGATTCTGCATAATTTTGCTCTTCTACGGTTCTACTTGGAGCTTTCAGATATATTTGTGGCCACAAAATTGTAATATGTATAGGTCTTCAGAAGTTACTGTTAATGAAAACATATGATATCAAGAACCAATTTTAAATATTTTTCATACTAAGCCAGCCAAAAATAAAAAAAAACTACAGAGAAACAATTGTTGTAAAGGCACCATGTAACTAAATTTAAGAACTCTAATCAGTTGTAAACCTATAAATCATAATATGCTTATAAGTCTCTCCTGGTTTTACAATCTGTGAAGGGAAATTCGGTTTGTTCACTGAATCCGGGAACCCTTGAGTCTCCAAGCAAAGTCCTGCATAATTCGAGTAAACGAATCCATCTTTCCCCTTCACTTTCCCCAACATATTACTGGTATAAAATTGTACCCCGGGTTGATTGGTCCACAGCTCCATTTTCCTCCCTGATACACTTTCACTAACCACAGCTACTTTCTTCAAGGGGCTTGACTTCGGATCGTCAAGCACATAGTTGATGTCATATCCATCGGGCAGCTCTTTGAACTTGCTACCGATCTCTCGTGGCTGCAGGAAATCATAGGGAGTTCCTTTTATGAGTTTGATTTCACCGGTTGGAATGAGATGATCATCAACTGGAGTGATCTTGGATCCAAAGAGTTGGAGTTTGTGTGAGAATATATCACCACTGTCATGGCCCGCAAGGTTCCAATATGTATGCAGAGCTAAGTTCACTGGAGAAATCTTGTCAAGTGGCTTTGCTTCCATATGTACTCGTAAATCGTTCTTGCCAATGAGCTTGTATGTCACTGAGACCGCGAGATCACCAGGAAAGCCTGTAAAATTTAAAATGAATCATTAATCAATAAATAAAAAAGCTCATTGATTAATATATAGATTAAGAAATGTTTGCTCTACTCGATCTAAATATTGAGTTGGATTTAATTAGCCATATGATACTCACCTTGCTCGCCATCAGGGCTCTCGTAAGTGAATGTTATATGACTATCTTCTTTGTGACTTTTGACTGTCCATATAATTTCGCTAAACCCTCTCCGGCCACCTAATACATTTGAAAGAGCAAAATGAATTAGAAAACAATCAATTTCGCACCAATGATTATTGTGATATGAACTTGAGATTATGGATACCATGGAGCATGTTATCTCCTTCATTATTAACCAACTGATAACGGGTGCCATTTAAAGTAAATTGAGCCCCCGAAATTCTGTTTGCTACACGTCCAACAATGGCTCCAAAGTACGTCGTATCATTCTGTAACATAATAAAACCCTCATAACCAACCTGACACTACTGTCATATTGCATATGGAAAAAGGAAAAAAAATCATTTTTTTCAATAAATTTATAAAAATATGTATTGCACCTTATAATCCTTAGGAGAGTGAAATCCGAGGACAACATCGGCTAATTTCCCTGATAAGAAAACAAGAAATATTAGATCATGAAAGTAAATATTCGACAACTAAGATATTTTAAGCCAACACGCAACAAGTTCTTTCTTTCATTTTTTTTTTTTTTCAAGTGACAACACACCTTTATATAAATGGTATTAGAAAAATAAGAAAATGTAAACAAAATAAAGAAGGGAAGATGGAGAAACAGACCATTTTTATCAGGGAGAATGCCAGAGAGCATTGTAGCGCCATAGTTTGTGAACTTGAAAGAAATACCTCCCCTCTTCAGTTCATACACGCTAACCTTTGTTTCACAAGCATTTGTATTGGCAAAATACAAAGCCAGTAGAATGACGTAACAAAAAAAAGATAATTTCGCCATTTTTTTTTGGACCAGAATATTTGCGGAGTATTTTGGCCACTAATGGGTTATATAAATAGATGGAAAAGAGAGATGAGCCGCCGATGCCTGGTGTTAAGATTTGAAAAATGAAAATTTCGGATAAGGATATTATAGACGAAAGGATAAGACGAGAATTTTGAAGAAATTGTATAGGACTTTTCTGTTTCATTAATATAATGGCGATATATTTGGTGTTGATAATTACCTACTTGAATTGATTTTGAAAAGATAAACACAAAACGCCTCAAGTCCGCGTTCTTAAAATAAAAATAGATCATATCTAGACTAGCAATAATCAAGCAGAAAAAAAAAGATAGAGATTGTACTAATGCAATAAGATTGAGAAGTAATTTATTTGATGGGTATTTTTTAAAACTTTATAATTATTTTGTTTAAAATAGTAATTATTTGATGGGTATTTTAATAATAAATTTTTTATTAAAAATTAAGTTTGAGAAGGAGGTTCAAATAACTCCACACCCTTGTAGAAAATACATTGAACACAGTATTAAAAGATTGACGGTCACTAAAACTTGGGAACTTATTGAACTGCCTTTACAACGAAGCAATCATCTTTCTTCTTTGTCCATTTGATTTCATGAAGAATTTTGTTTATAATCTTTCACATATAATTGCGTCTTGAATAGAATTCTGATGAAATAGAAATTGTAGTAGAATGAGATTCTATTGCAAAAAGTCCTAAAATGAAAAGGGTCAGGAAGCTATAGCCAGTTTATGCAGGATTTGTTACTAATGTGATTGCACAAAGCTTTTCTGTCCGTCCTTAAAAGGTAATTGTGCTAATGGGTATTTTGGCAGTAAAAGAATTAAATAAGCAACGGATTTAGCCTGTTTGTTCTTGGGGATAAATAGCCTTGCCAATGCCATCCCACCTCAAAATTGAGTGAAATATAGAGGCAGAATACAAGTGCATGAAATGTGAACATAGACACGAGGTTCCGTAAGAATCCTGAAATGATTGATCCCAATCAAATTGGTCATTAACACCACTAGTTGTAAAGTTACATTTTACAGTAAGATGTCCAAGTACATAGTGTTTCTTTGCTTTATTTTCTTTTGAGAATATGTTGTTGTTGCTTTATTTTTTTATTTATTAATATTTTTAACAAACATAAAAATGGTTAAGATTGATATAAAATTTAGAGGCAAATTTCCTTTCTTTGTAGAAATATCTCCTCTATAATAATGAAATTTATTTTTAGTCCTTTCTATTAATAGTGAAAAAAAAAATAACACATTTATATTAATTTTCCTGTTTTACAATAGTTTCCCGAGAAGGCAAGAAATTTTATTTTTATTGTACAGGAATTGCCTAAAGAAAAGATTTTACTTCAATAAACGTATTTACTTCCCATTTTACCCGTTCAAATTTAAATACACAGCTGCCTATCCGTCCATTTTTTTTTTGTTTATTTATGTGGACCGGAGTTCAAAAGACATTTGATTTGATGAAATAATGATAAGTGATCACAAAAATATATAGTCATATTTTTTAGTAAATTCCTAAAAACAATCCCAATACTGTACAAAACCATAAGGGTAATACAAATGAATTGCAAAATTGACTAAAATACTGAAGCAAATATATGAAAGTGCATGAACTATACATGAACATATATGAGAATCATGAAAGTTCCTGAAATGCCTGAGCATTGCGTGCGACCTTGATGAATACATCCTCCAGAGTGGTGTCAGCCAAACCCCATGCGAAAACGGTGAACCTGCTCTTTGCATCCTCAACAGCTTGAAATACGGCTCCAACTCTAACCTCATGTTTTGGAAGTTCGAACTTTTGGGTTCCAGATATATGATATATCTTATTAGCGCCCGGGGAGAGACCCCGTACCATCCTCTCCACTTCTTCCTCGTGATCCGCAGATGTTGTCATTGTAAACACATAAGACCCTCCATATCTTGCCTTTAACTGTCAAACACCATATTAAACTTATTACTCCATAGTAAAGAGATGGATGGGTGAATACTTGAGAATGACTACTATAATGAAAAAGGGGTTCCATTTCTACAAGACATCCCACCATGTGAAAGATGTGTATGCAGCCTAAGCATTGTACCTAGAAGATACAATAAATATCAAGTTAAATTTACCTCTTTAGGATTTCCGATACATTGCAAGCTTCCATCTACAAAGATTCCTAACCGATCACACAAGGCCTCGGCCTCTTCCATGGAATGAGCTGAAAACATTAAAAGAAGGCATTAGAAGTGAAATTGAGAGTAAAAGTTTCCCGCATTTGCTGTCAACAAAGATGATGGACAATCTATATGAGAAACAACAAATAAGGAAATGGAGATAAACTTGAGTTTTGGTTGATGGTGACTAATTGTGTACTTTTGTGGGGCGGGGGGAGGGGAGAGAGAGAGAGAGAGAAAGTACTGGTGAGAATAATTGCCCGGCCTTGTTTTGCATGCTTCATAACATTCCACAAATTATTTCTTGAAGCTGGATCCAATCCAGTACTAGGCTCATCCATATATACGACCTTGTAAATTTTCATGAGTTAGATATAAGTAGCATAGCAGGAAATGATTATGTGAAAGTTGTTAAGGAGTGTAAAATAGATTTCAGAGACTAAGACATACTTTGGGATCACCAATCAGTGAAATGGCAACGCTCAGCCTCCTCTTCATACCTCCACTGTATTTTCCAGCTTGTTTGTCAGCAACCCCTCCATGGAACAGGTTGACACTCTTGAGGGATTCTTCTACTGCCTAAGGCAATGGAATGGGAACAAAAAGAGAGTCACATTTCAAGTGTTAGAATTCTCTGTTTTTTCTAATGCTGAAATTTTATACTGCAACATTTTAGATTCATTTAAAATATAAAATAATTCCTTTTCCAGTTTGAAAACAAAAATAAAGAAGAAGAAAAAAGTCATGAATTCATGTATAATTTCGAGCAACAAAGCACCAGTTGTCTAAAAAAACAAAAAATGTAAAGACAATATTGACTTACTTGAGTTAAGGCAGAACCTTTCAGATTCTTAAGTCTGCCATAAAATAGCAAGTGCTCCCTGCCCGTTAGAGTTTCCCATAGCAAGCTAAAATTGTCCACAAAAAAAAAATGAAATGTTAATATGTTTCAGCTTTTGTGCATAGGAAACTAATAAGTTCTCTTCACAAAAAAGGAAAAACATTCTTACTCATGTTGAGGGCATACGCCCATACTGGTATATATTCTATCCATATCAGTCTGTAAGTCCAAACCATTAACATATGCTGTCCCAGAGGTTGGCTTTGTGATCCCAATCATCTGTTTAACAGAAATAACTCTTAAATATAGCCAAAAGCATAGCAGATATCTAATTTTGATGAGGCAAGAAGAGATTGGGACAGGCAGAAGTTCTCACATTAAAGCTAACAGGATAAATTTGTAAGAAATTTTAAACAGAGGGACGTAAAACAGACCAATAAATACTAATTTCTTCAACAGAAGCAATGTAACTAGCTAGAACAGTAACAGTTTGCACTAGAACTAGAAAGGTTATATGCTTAAGAGGGAATTCTGAGCTTTATACATTTTATGCTTCTCTTTGTTTCAGGATCCTGAGCAGTGGTAATAGCCTACTGGTCCATGATACTACAAACAAGAATTGAAATATTTAACCATGTTTATCACAAAGTCAAAATGTATGTTATATTTACCATGGAAATAAAAGTGGTTTTTCCAGCCCCATTAGGACCAAGCATACCAAAGCACTCCCCTGAAGGCAAAGCAAGTGATAACCCGTTCACAGCAACTTTTTCAGGATTACCATCCCTTCCTGGATATATCTTTCTAAGGTTGTCAGAGATGATTGCATGACTTGTGCTTGGTTCAAGCAGCAACTGCTCAACCCTCTCTCTCTGGAGAACAAAAGATAAAAGCACAAGAGTTAATATTTTAGATATAATGGAGTCAGATCACACTGGCTAAGATCCAAGAAGAGGGCTTTGAAGGATTTTTATTAGTTGTAACAACTAGAAAGAAGTTCAGGAATGGTATTAGCCTTCAGCAAAACAACAGTTAAAGCAGGAATCATACTCATGATTCCCAACAACAAATTTCTACTACCATAATGAATAATACTGAAACCAACATTTAGTACATGACTAAAAACAAGTAAAACTTACCTCCTGAGCAACATCAGGTTGCTCCAGTTGAACGAAGACTTTAGATCCCTGTCTTCCCAAACTGGGCCTCCGGAAAGATGATCGAGGCTTTTTCCGAAAATTTTGCAAGAAAAACAGAGGACCTTTTGCACCTCCGGATGATACAATTTTATCAACATAATAAGCAACAGCAAGAAGCACCAACCACTCAAGAAACATGATAATCAAGACCTCTTTCATTCCATTTCCACTGTCACTCAAATCTGTCCACCTCATGCCATCAATATCCATAGAGGTAGCCCTGAATGCATATTGTCCAAATTCATATAACCCACGATATAGAGCAAAGCCAGGGTATAACTCCATTACAACTATCCAGGCTCCTACAGAAACAGAAAAAAATCTTCCAATGAGTAAAACTAGTTCATGTTAAAGCACAAAATAATAAATAAACGAAAACAAGAGAATTACTTCGTTTCACATTTGAACTTACTTGGAAATGAATGATCTTGAACAAAAGACTGAAAAAGAAAGCCACCTAAGAGCCCAGTCCCAAAGACGCATATGTACCCTACGACTGTACTCATTGCATGAAAGTCAGTTCCAGATCATTAACAGAATGTTGGAATTAACCCCACTGCTATAAATTTGTGGAAGGTTTGAAACAAACCTGAAGCAGTCTTAACATTTGAAAACATTGCAGCTACTAGAAAGGCCAGAGCAATTTGCAGGTTTATGTAAATAAAATAAAACACAAATTGGATGCCGTAGTTGTTGAGTAAGAAAAATTTCAACCCTGCAAGTCAACCACATGAAATTAAGTTGAATCAAAGACAAAACAAAAAATGTAATTACTGGTTAGATTCTTACCTACAACCGAGCCGAACGCCACAAAACATATCATGTAGATTGCAGATATGGAAAAGAAATAAGCATATGAAATCACCCAGTAAGGTCCATCACCAAGCCCGTGCATTTTCATCATGATTCTCAATTTCTGTTGTCTCTCATATACTAGAGCTGTCAAGATTACCTACAGGAAAAGAAGATATATCAAGCGCATAAAGATTGACAAAAATTGAAGTGTGAAAATATTAGATATAATATTAGAAGGATTGAGTTTAGCTTCCTAGATGTGTGAGTGTTGTAACATTGAAACCCATGTCCCCAGGTTTACACATATTACTCAAGATTCAAAGTTTAATCCCATTCCTATATCAACCTGACAGTGGTTAGGTGAGGCTACACAAAAGATCACGTGCATTAAAAATCAATTAAAATATCCACCATAATCTCATATATCTCCTATATGTTTACAAATATCGCGGGAGATATCTATTTTAAACCTCCATATACAAAAACAAATTATACCATACTCTCATGATACTTGTTGCCAAAGCATTATTCATTGCTTGCAGTAGCAGATAATTCAAATCATGCTTCATCAATACAAGAGAAGGACCATCAATTGCCTTTAAATATATAAGTATAATTACATGGAAAAACCTTGACCTAATGGTTTTAACAATAACAGCCCAGACAGTTATATTATAGGCCCAGATACTGAGTTTGCAACAAGCAGTAAGCCTTAACTACCCATGATCATTGAAAGAATCCTGATAACGAACAATAATTCACATACTTACAGGGAACAGCTGTATGACAACCCATGTAAAAAACAGTGTACCAAGGATAGATGATATATCCAAATTGAGCTTGGAAGAACTTTTGGGTGTTTCTTTGATAAAGTCAAACAAGATTTGTGTGCCAGCCCCTAGCAAAGAGCGAAGGTAGGCATTGGAAGCCTAGAATGCAACAATTCCAAATGTCAATATTCATCATTTTTTTGTAATATTGTCAAAAGAAGTGATAAATACTTAACTAATCTGGACTCTAAAGTGGGGATAGAAGCTTCAGAGGCATAAGAAAGAATTATGAAAGTGCAGATTATAATGCAATATTATTACTGAAGCCGACCTGTTTTTTATGATCTTATAAAAATTGAAATCCATGATACTTCAAGGGAAAAGCTTTTGAGAAACACAATTGAATACAAAAGCGCACTCCTTAACAACTTTAATGAATAATTATGATAAGATTATTTTAAATATTCTTATACGAAATTTTAATCCCCATGATGCCCTTAGCAACTTAATTTAAAATAATAATAATAATAAAAAAGAACAACAGCAACAGTAGTTAAATGGTTCCGAAGAAAAGAGTCGAACATCTCATAAGAAACTTAGGTTATATTATCTCATTCTTAAGATTTTCAATTGGTCAAAAATAAAATTTATTCATGCTTCCAAATAAAGTAAACAAATAAGTAAAAACTTAATAATTCAATACACTAGCATGAAGACAGATTTTAAGCATTTCCAGAGAGTTTAGTGTCCCACAGCCAGATTGAACTACATACACATCCAGCATAGAAATTTCCAAAAGTTAGACCAAATATATAAGCACAAGCTAGCACTGTAGCACACATGACTAGGAACAAAATTCAAGTGAACATTAAAAGTACCAGATTTACAGAGCGTGGAACCCGAAGCAGTCCGATTGGACCATTCCCTGTGTCATTCTTATAGGTTGAATTGTACCAGATGCTCACATTGAATTTATTCTGGTCAGAGTCTAAGAAATCATAGGCTGAGGAAAAAATAAAACCATTTGTATTGTCATATTACTTTTAGTCACACGCGATTCTTAAATTGATAGAAAATATCAAGTACACCAACCTGCAAGTATCTCGTTAATCTTTCCTTCTGGGTTCCCTTTTCTGTAACCTTTATACAGCTCATCATTTATCTCAGAGGAACTTTTGCGCCACAAATTCAAACCTTGAAGACAACTTATCTCTAGCTCCAAGGAAAAAGAATGATGAGAGACATAGAAGTGATTTCTTTTCAGTAGTTAGAGAATGACAGACGGTAGTCATCATGCTAACAAATTTACTAACCAAACCACGGTTAACATGGTATATCAGCACTATTGTACATCCTACAATGAAATGCAAATTTTCCAGCTCTAACATGATAAACAAAGGCATTCTTGCACACCAGTTCCGAAAAGAACTCTAATTTGAGAGTTTCCTAAACTTTACTAAAGATCAAGAAATTTGCAAGGATCATGCACCAAACGCAAGCTTCACTCAGCAAATTTCGAAAAGATATGTCAATCTTCTCTAAGTAAATATATTCTCAAATTAATGTTGACAGCATAAATATCTGCATGAAGGAACCAAGGCCTTATTGAACTCACACCTCACTGGTCCAACTTCTATTTGGCACTCAGAACAAACCATGACAGATCCGAAATGAAATTTTAAAGTATAGAACAATGATGATATAGTAAAGAAAATTTACATCTAAATATGATAATCTAAGAAACACAAGAAAAAGCAGTCGTCTTTTCCAAGGGATAATGAAATTGAATTGAGCTAATAGTGGGTGGCTCCATCCTTTGCTCTTGCACATTGATTTTTTTATATTGACAAACAATTGATTGTTAAACTTGCAAAATCAAGTTGGTTACCTTAGCATGTGTTGTTTCTTTTCTTAATTGATAAATCAGAATGGAGCATATTGTTGCAACTCAATCACTATAATGAAATAGTTCTTAACTCGTGCAGAAATCAACCTTATTGTTCCTTTGCCATGTCAAAATACAATTTTGCAAAATCCTTATCATGTCAAAACACAATTTTAGTATGGGATTCATTTTTTCACATTCCAACAACTTAACTAACACATTATATTTTATCAGCTGCAGTGTTGGATTTTTGGGTCAATATTTTAAAAATTCATACAATATTAGAAAAGCTTATACCTTGTGTAACATTAATGGAAAACAGCGTGGCTGAAAGAGCAAAGTTAGAATCTGGTCCGCACTGACTTTTAATGCTATAAATCGGAGTATCCGATGTAATAGCAGGATCAAGATAGTTAGTTAGCTGAGGCTTTGATTCTGACCCCTGAAACATTTTGAAAGAGCATATTAGCTTCAATGTTGTAATAATTTTCAAGAAAAACAAAGCAAGAGAATGTTTTTACATGGGTGTAAGTGACATGTTGCAAGTAAAATCATGGAAAAGCCAAGTGATTGGGAAGACAACTTACCAGAACATTCCTGGCCAAACTACCAATAACATTAGAGCGATCTATATTTAAGGCATCCATGAACATATTCCTACCCAAAACTGTCAAAATGCACACAAAATTAGGTAGATTTCCTATCATATTATTAATTGAAACAATCGAATTTTACAATTAGCCAGTAAAACAAAATAAAGAAAGAGCAGGTAGAGGCATACTTTCTCCAAAAGATTGATTGCTCCCAGTAAGAAGTATCGTTGTAGAACAGGAACCATTAATCCTGCATGACTCATTGGGCAAGTCGGGATTTGTAAGAAATTCATTTCTCACAGCACGATATTCAGGAGCTGGTACTTGTAATATCGGAGGCCATTGTGGAGGGTGAGGAATGGAACAAAACCCTGCTTGATCCGTATTGGAGTACTCTATCCCACATTGTTCCTCCACACATTTATTTCCATTTCTTCTAACACAAATACAGCCACATTTATTATCATCTGAGTTGTTCACTAGACTGTCGAACATAACTTGGAGGAGAACAAGTAGTAAACAGAGGATAATTGGGAAGGAAATAAGCCGAATATTTGTCCTCACATTTCGTTTCTACCAAAAAGGAACAAAAATGATTCCATTATCAGAGAAAGCCATAGAACAGTAGCTTTGCAGAATCTCTAAATTACATTTAAGAATATGAAATCAGATTCAAATTTTTTTGTTATTTCTTCTATAGAAAATATATGTACAATAAATTAATGATTAGACAGAGCACAGACCAATAACTTCAAGAATCTAACACAAAGCACATTTATCTGAAAAAATGCTAAATTTTGTCCTTTCCATATACTATAGAAATTCAAGAACCTTTAAAATAGGAATATTTAATATATCTTGCCTTAATAAATTCAAAATCACTTCAATTTAAATTGGACCACTCAGCTCCGATCAGAAAAAGCAAGGAGAAAAACCAAAAAAGAATTTTTTATTTTTTACAAAAAAAAAGGTAAAAGAACGATTACAGACACTTCATCAACAAGCAAAAACCCAGAACGGCCTTCAACCTCAATAAATCAAATAATCACCATCAAGACTCAAAAGAACTCATCTTCATTTCTTTAACCTTCTTCTCAGAAAAAGCTTTCAACAATACATTTGCATATGTATGGAGGGAGAGAGAAAGAGACCTGAAAAGTTAAGTTCTTTCTGAGTAAAGCGTTGGTCTGAGCCCAGAAGCTGGCAGGGCCAAGTGGTGAAGCCATTGAATGTTACCGTTACCGACGGGCGGCGGTGGGCACAAATTCCCCGCCAAATGTAATAATTTTTGTTCGTTGATACCGTTAAGTATCAGCAGACTCTCTCTGTTTACTTTTTAGCCGGTTTTAAAAGTCTTTCGATTTGCTATTTCGCTTGTGTTTTAAGTGGAATAAATAAGCTTCGCCATTTAATGGACCTTGGATTTTCCGCATTGACTTCAACACATTACCACGTACGTGTACATACACTTACTTACAGGCATTATTATTATTAAATAACGGTAAGTTACCTGGATCGAATTCGCGGGATTGCCTCTGAGATTTTGTTTTATTTACGGGGAATGGCATGAGTTTGGCGGATTGCTTTCAAAATTCTCTACCGAAAATGTCCTTGTAAAATGACCCGAGTACCCTTCACACGTTTTTGCACTCATTCTCTCGTTTTATTTTTTCTCTTCAGGTTACTTTTCTCCAGTCCAGCGAAAGGGAAGGTCAACAACGAAAAGTATTTTGAGTTCACATTGCCGTAGCCTGTAGATTTTGAAAATGGAGTAGTTTATTCACAAGATATAAACAATGGAGTGATTGAACTATGTTCTCTTGCTGTGTGTATTTTTTTTATTAAAAGCATACTGATGTTAATTTCTTGAAAATGGTTATTCATGCATAGTCAAGGATCCATTATGCACCTCTTGTTTAATTAATTCAAGTCAAGATTAAAATATAAAGAGCTTTTTTAGATGACTCATAATTTTATATACAAGAGCAACCTTTCAACCACATGAATTTGCACAGAAACTGATATTAATATTGTAAATTCCTGTAGATAAAGATGAGAGTCGTCTCATGCAATTAGTAAAGCGTGTGATTTGGAAGTAACCCAGAAAAATCCTGAAACCTTTTTAAATAAAAGTAAAAAGGAGACAATGTGAACATCAAGAATTTTGAGAATAGTTTACAAGGGCCAAGATGATTGGGACAATGGTTTTAATCAGCTTACAGCATCAATGTTAATATAAAGAAAATGGAGTAATTTTGAAGTCAAAGATCAAACTGCATATAATATTCATTTCAAGGGGTGCGTACGAGAATTTGAATAAAAAATTTCCTGAGTTTATGCAAAAGATCCATACATGCATGTGAGACAAAGCCTTTAATTTGAAAAAAAAAAAAATTGGAAATTTTGAATGGCAGGTTACTTTGAACCAAGACATTTTCAGAAACGCAGATTAAATTGGTGCTTGTGGATGACATTAGATGCGTGTAAAGTGTAAACAGGAATCATGTTCAATCCCATAATATTGGGCATCAATAAATTCTAAGGTTAATTGTTGAAACTTGAAAGTGATATTTATTAATTGAACCGAATAGGACCTCGTTAATTTTCCAAGTCGTCAAGAACCATCAATAGCAGACCATCATCTGTGTAATTACCGTAGAGTCAGCTGCTTTCCCTATTGCAAATTATTCCTATTTCTTAATAATTCGATTACCTCACTTATTCGTATACATCCTTGATTGTTAAGCAAACGAGTAATTACAAAGTATATGACGTGCATATGCATACAAAAAAGAAACATATAAAATTTCAGAGATGACTCTGCATATTTAATAAATGATAACACGCACATTTGAAATTGAAATTTGCAAGGAAGCTGCAAAGTTGGTTCCTTCGAGTCATTAGCATGGGGATTGCCGGCCGGTCAAAATTAAATATGAAAAATTTCCCACTTGTTAATCAAGTTGGGTTATAATTAATATCTTAGTTTTGATTGTCTGAATTTTCCCATTATTGAAGCATTTTTATAAAACCCAGAGGAGAGAATATTCCAATACTAAAGGGCTTTGTTTGATTTTAATCAATCAAGCAAATGAGACACAGTTGTTGGCAGATACTGAAAACGATTGGTTGAACGCAAATAAGCTTCAAAGTACAAGCAACTTCAAAATCTTTAGTCGTAAATTCACATTAGATTTCTACACCACAGCACACTTCTTTGCCAAGTTATTTCTTTTAGGTTTGACTAAGACCCATCCACGGAATCACCAATTTGCCCTCCACCCATCGGTAGTTAATTGACCGATATGCCCTTTTGGTTGAAAGCAATATTCCACCTGTAGCAAAATTCTTTTCTTCTTTCTGTAACATAGAATAGAATATTGTCTAGACGCATCAAATATGTTATAAACAGTTTGTCCACTATCTTAATAGTAGGATGGTGGGAGAGCCTTAGAATGAGAAGTAAAATTGTCATTAAAAAAAAAACGAAATTATGAGAGGCTTCCATCTATTTTAAGTTAAGATCTTCTAGTTAGTTGGATATAACAGATTTAATTTCATCTAATTATGATAATTTTTTTTTTAAAATTCTATTTGTAGAATTTTGAAGGAGACTTTGGTCCATCTTATTAATTTGGGTTTAGAAACCAGTTCATATAAGGAGGGTGCGTTTTTGTGAACCAGGTAGCGTATGACGTGTCAAGTTAATAGAAATTGTTTAAATAATTAAAAGAACTCGTAAATATCTTGACTTTGACTAAGCTAATATAAACATGTAACAAAATGGCACATTTCGTAATTACAACCAAGACCAACACCAATTTCACTACTACCAGCACTCTTATTCTTTAATTACCAGAAACAACTGAAAAAATAAATAAATAAAACGAAAACACCACCCAAAACCGCGCTCTTTTTAACACTCGGCAACAAACTGAAAGGAAAAGAAAGAAAAAAAAAGAAGTAAAAGAGACAATGAATTTGCAGAGGGGATTTCCTCTGCTGCTGCAACAATTCAAAGCATTATTCAAAAAGAACTTATTGCTATCATGGAAACACAAGACAGCTACATTTCTTCAACTCTTTTCTTCACTTTTCTTCATCTTCTTGATCTTCTGCATCCAGGAGGCCTTGGAGGCTCGCTTGTCAGTTTCCACTGCGTTCAAGACCGTACGCGATCCCGGGCCTTTGATCTCGCCGCCTATTCCTCCTTGTGAGGACAAGTTCTACGTGAAGTTGCCTTGTTTTGACTTTGTGTGGAGCGGCAATGACAGCGTTAGAGTGCAGGGAATTGTTCGCTCCATCATGCAGAATAATCCCGGAAGAGCTATTCCTTCAAACAAGGTACTTGATCTTATTATGAATGTTGATTCTTTTTGCTTTTTCTTTTTTATTGGGTTGGCGAGGAAGTGAAAAAGAAATAGAAAGAGTTTGGAATTTGAGTGATTTATTTTTAAGTTGTGAGATTCAGATACGGAAGCCAAAGACAGCTTTCTTAAAAAGCAGTGAGCTTTGATAACTGATTTGTTGTATTTGTCTGTGTCTGTGCTTGTTGGGTATTTCTAATTTTTTCTCGTTAGAAATTCTATTTTTAACTGAGATAAGTGAGCTAAAAATAGTATGTAAGATAAAGGGTGAGTGTTGTGAAATAATTAATTATCTTGGCTGAAGTTTGGAAAATTCTGGGAGATTGAAGGAAATTAGTAGCTTGTATTTGTTGTTTCTAAGTTCAGAATATTAAGTTATTTGTTCCCAAATATAAACAGAAACAGGTGTCAATCTTACTAATATAGTACAAACATAGCTGGTCCAAAGTTCATAAAGATAAGATTTCAAATGAATTTCTTGGCCATTGTATGAACGTGGACTCACATAATGGGATCAAAGATCACTAAAAATATTCTTTGTACATCTGTGCAGGTTACGTCATTTAGAACACCAGACGAAGTAGATGACTGGCTTTCCAATAATAGTATGAGGTGCCCCGGAGCTCTGCATTTCGTGGATAGAAATGCTACTGTAATAAGCTATGGTATACAGACTAATTCTACTCCAGTTCAAACACGAGGGCGTTATGAAGATCCTACATTCAAGTTTCAAATCCCATTTCAGCTTGCTGCCGAGCGTGAAATTGCTAGGTCTTTGATTGGAGGTATAATATTGGTTGTTACGTTCTTTACACTTGGTGGATGTTTTTATTTGAATAAAGTCACCCATGTTTCCAATTACCTAAGTGGCTACTTTGTGATTCTCACATGTGCAGAACCAAATTTTAGCTGGGTTGTGGGGCTTAAAGAATTTGCACACCCACCAGGGGAGATTTTTTCTGCAGTGCGTACTATAGGACCAGCATTCTTCCTTGCAATTGCAATGTTTGGTTTTGTGTTTCAAATCAGTTCTTTGGTGTCAGAGAAGGAGCTCAAACTTCGCCAGGTATTCAAGTTCTATTGATTGAAGTTCTATAAGGATGAGCACTTCAGACCCCTCGCAAAGTTATTCATGTTTTCATTGTGAT
This sequence comes from Ailanthus altissimus, assembly GCA_946807835.1. Lineage (NCBI taxonomy): Eukaryota > Viridiplantae > Streptophyta > Magnoliopsida > Sapindales > Simaroubaceae > Ailanthus > Ailanthus altissimus. The sequence goes on along the minus strand of OX327691.1, from coordinate 27,745,457 downwards.
TTCGTTTGTTCTCCTACAGGTGATGACTATGATGGGACTTTATGATTCTGCCTATTGGTTGTCATGGCTAATATGGGAGGGACTTATTGTACTTCTTTCATCACTTTTCATAGTTCTTTTTGGGATGATGTTCCAGTTTGATTTTTTCTTGAACAATAGTTTTGCTGTTCTGTTCCTCCTGTTCTTCCTTTTTGAACTCAATATGGTAAGCACATTTCTAAGCAATCCTGAATATTTTTTTAACAGACTTCTTTTTGCACTCGAGCAAACATAATCACAATATGTTAAACCTTGATCTGATTCTTGTGACTCTTGATGCTAGACTGGATTTGCCTTCATGTTGTCAGCCTTCATTAGCAAGTCATCATCAGCCACGACAATGGGTTTCTTTATATTTATAATTGGCTTTATGACTCAGGCAAGGTGCCTCTGCTAAATTTCTCAAACAGGAGTTATATGTTCCATTGTGCTTATAATTCATATTTGTCATTGCAGCTTGTTACAGCAGCTGGGTTCCCCTACACTGACAATTTTTCTAATACATATCGAGTCATATGGTCCTTGTTCCCCCCTAATCTTCTCGCACAAGCCCTGACTTTGCTTGCTGATGCAACTTCAACACCTCAAGATATTGGGATAAGCTGGAGTAGACGGGCAGAGTGTGCACCAAATGATACAGAGTGTGTGATAACAATTGTATGTTAATACCTTGATATTTTTCCTTTTCTACTTTATTAAACTCATTTAAAACTTTTTTCAGATTTTTTTTGTGAATTATAGCTTTTCATTTTAACCTAAGTTGATTAACTGCCATTAACCATATATTTGTGTTTTTTATGTTCTTTGCAGAATGATATCTACATCTGGTTTGTGGCGACATTCTTCGTCTGGTTCATTTTGGCTCTCTACTTTGATAATATAGTTCCAAATGTTGCTGGTGTGAGGAAGTCGGCATTTTACTTTCTAAAGCCTGGGTATTGGACAGGGAAAGGTGGAAACAAGGTGAAAGGTAACTAAACTTTTACATAAATCTAAGCTTGTTAATTCTTGTTTAACTGATGTTTATTCTTTTTGATGTAAAAGTTGGCTCATATTTTTGACAGATTCTTTTTCCCTTTTCTATTCACAGAGGGAGGCATTTGTAGTTGTATAGGTTCAGTCCCTCCATTGGAGCATATTACGCCAGATGATGAAGATGTTTTGGAAGAGGAAAACATTGTTAAGCAACAAGCTAGGGAAGGTATACTTGATCCAAATGTGGCAGTTCAAATACGTGGTCTTGTAAAGACATATCCCGGGACTAGGACAATTGGTTGCTGTAAATGCAAGAAGACATCGCCTTATCATGCTGTGAAGGTAAAATCTCTTTTCATTGAAAATTTTTAAGAAAGGTTGAGAGGGTAGAAGGAGGACATATTCTTCCTATCCAGCTCCCGTGGAGGAGATTTTCTGAAAATGACTAAATCAGAATAGTTCAAAATTGTTCAAATTTTAAGCAAGGTTGAGATGTCAATTGCTTTCGCTTTTTGCCCATGAGTTCTTCCAAACTTTCATTCACTGAAAGGCTTTGGTAGGTTTGGGGTTCAGTTTTGTGCCTGCAGAGAAGCTTAATTCATTTGATTGCTGAACAATAAGAGTCTTTCTGTAGAATTGAGTTTAGGTGCTTGGAAGGATACTTCATTTATTCTTTGTAGATGATCTAATGATCAAATTTTCTTTTTTCTTTGGTTATGAGTCATCATTGAATGGCAATACAAGGCAAAAGATGACAAATTTTCTTTTCATATTAACTTTCAGGGCTTGTGGTTGAATATTGCAAAGGATCAGTTATTCTGTCTTCTTGGACCCAATGGTGCTGGGAAAACTACAACAATCAGTTGTTTGACTGGCGTAACACCTGTTACCAATGGAGATGGTAAATTCTACTTTGAGTATGCATTTTTGTTTTGTCAATCCCGGTTTTGTTGGAACTAAAAATGAAAACAACAGTAATATTAACATTATAACCTGATATGTGTTATCAGCACTGATTTACAGATGTTCCATTCGAAGCTCTGTCAGCATGGCAAATGTCCAAAAGTCTATAGGAGTTTGTCCCCAGGTGATAATTTGTTTCTGTCTGTGGGTGTGCTCCATTCAAACAATAAGCAGGATCCTAACTTCTGAAATAATGTATGAAACTAACCTTTGTTTGAATGATGTTTCTCTTCATAGTTTGATATTCTTTGGGATGCACTATCGGGTGAGGAGCACCTCCATCTTTTTGCTAGTATTAAAGGCCTACCTCCGAATTCAATCAAGTCGGTATGTGCTATGCTAATGTGGAAATTCTTTCTTGGTTATCACAATTGAAGACTCTGACCATGCTTTGGCAACTAAACTATATTAACTGCAGTTTTTCTGTCAGATTTTTAACATTATTGATTTATTACTCCTGTACTCAACATACTTGAATATAATGACTCTTTAGTATCACTTGACGTGTTTCTGCACAAATACAGGTAGCTGAGAAGTCTTTAGCAGAAGTGAGACTCTCTAAGGCGGCCAAAATGAGAGCTGGGAGTTACAGTGGAGGAATGAAGCGTCGCCTTAGTGTTGCAATAGCTCTTATTGGTGATCCAAAGTTAGTCTTTCTAGATGAGCCGGTAAGCAACGACTTCATTGTTACACATGTTTTTATGTAAATTGTTTTCTTACTTCTAGATTCTTTTTTTTATGACAGACTACCGGAATGGATCCAATAACAAGGAGACATGTTTGGGACATAATACAGGATGCAAAGAAAGGCCGTGCCATTATCCTGACGACTCACTCAATGGAAGAAGCTGACATTCTAAGTGACCGCATAGCAATAATGGCAAAGGGCAGGCTTCGTTGTATTGGAACCTCAATTAGACTAAAATCAAAGTTTGGTACTGGTTTCATTGTTACTCTCAATTTCACTGGAAGCAATAACGGGCAAAGTCCTCTTAATGGGAATGCAGTTGCAACACCTCATAATGATCATGATGCAGTGAAGCAGTTCTTCAAATATGTAAGTTGAATAAGTAAAAAGATATAAATTTCTATCCAACGTAGAAAGAGTTGGTTTCTGACTTGGGTAATATATTGGCAGCATTTAAATGTATTACCAAAAGAGGAAAATAAAGCATTCGCGACATATGTCATTCCTCATGATAGAGAAGAGCTTTTGAAAGTAAGCATTTCTCACAATCTCACTTTGTCTCCTTTGTCATTTAATTCCCTTGTTTTGATGGTTTCAACTTGGTCTGGATGAACTTCTTGAATATGAATCGACATCATAGCTCTTGTAATAGCAGCTCTTTGTAATTACTGTTGATGCAAGTCATCCCTTTAAATTGCATCTAGTGTAGGATTTATTTTCGCATTATATCTGCCAAAGGGTTCATTCAACAGCTTCGATTCTTTTCCCCATTTCTCATATCTTTTTATTCCTCCCTTTTATTTGGGATTATAACTTTGAACAGAATTTTTTTGCGGAGCTCCAAGATAGAGAGCAAGAATTTGGTATAGCGGATATTCAAGTAAGTCTTACAACACTGGAAGAAGTGTTCTTGAATATAGCAAAACAGGCAGAACTTGAAACTGCTGCCGCCGAGGGAAGGTTGGTTACTTTGAACTTAACATTTGGGGGATCAGTTGAGGTAAGTGCAATTTATTTCATATTTCCATTGTTCAATCGTCATCTTCTTTATAACGTAATGCTGGATAAAAGAAAATTCATGTGACTGATTTTCCGAATTGAAAATGCAGATTCCTCCGGGAGCAAGGTTTGTGGGGATCCCGGGGACGGAAACGGCAGAGAATCCTAGGGGCATTATGGTAGAAGTGTACTGGGAGCAAGATGATACTGGTGCCCTTTGCATTTCTGGTCACTCCCCTGAAATGCCTGTACCTCCTCACGTCCAATTAACGACTTCTTCAGCTTCAACTTCTCGCAGAAATTTCCTCGGCCGCACAGGACCAGTTCATGGTATTGTAATTGATCCTAATCAAATTGGTGATTAACGCCACCCGTTAGTGGCTATACACGTGTTACATTTTCACTGGAATATGAAGGCTTCACGTAATTTTGTAATTCCTATGTTGTATTTGTATATCAACGTAATAATTTTTAGTTCTTTTTCTCGAGTATGTGTATAACCCAATAAAACAATGGGATTTACTTTAATAGTATTTGTTGCTTTATTTTATTTTATTTTTTTGACAAAAAAACTTCTATTAAGGCTGTCAACAGATTCTTTTTTTTTTTTAAATTATTATTTTCTACTATTCCAGACATTATTACCTCTTATGCTGAGGTCTCTAAACAAAAGATTAACCTGCAAAAATCCAGTCTCTTTCAGCCCTAATACTGATGTCGACTGCCAACAATCTATTTCATCTATATCGGGGGTGTCTTGCACTGAGCCACATGAACGCTACCTCGGTCTACCTTCTCTCATTGGAAAAAATATGCATGTCCTATTCCAGTTTATTATTGATCGGGCATGGAGCAGACTTTAGATGTGGAAAACAAAGCACTTTTTTTGTCGGGGTAAAGCAGTTCTTATTCCAGCGGTGGTGCAGGCCATATCTGTACTCATGCGATGTCTATCTTCCAGTTGCCTTCCTCGGTAATTAACAAGATTACCTCCCTTATCAAACGGTTTTAGTGGGGACAAATATTGGAAAATTAAACTAGCTCAGATGGGACTTAGTGTGCTTACCTAAGCGGGATGGGGGTTTGGGTTTCAGAAATTTAACTTTGTTTAATGAAGCTATATTGGCAAACCAAGGTGGCGTATTCTTACTAACCCAGATTCCTTGGCATCAAGGATTCTAAAGAGTATTTCCCTTTTCAGTCTTTTTTGGAGGCAACATAAGGATATAACGGGTCTTTTCTGTGGCACAGTGTTTTATGGGGACGAGATCTTCTTAGACTTGGGGTCAGATGGCGTGAGGGTGATGGATCATTTATTGCCTTATTTTTAAATCTTTGGATTCCTCGGCCACCTTACTTTAAACTTATCACACCTAACTGTGGCAATAATCTTTACAGAGTATCTGATGTCATTCTCTTTAGTGACTGTTGAAACCTACCATTGCTCTGGACTTGGATGTAAATTTTATCATGTCAATTCCTGTTGGTTCTTTTCGCATCTTAGATAAATTATTATGGTATCATAATGTTAAAATTACAACATTAAATAAAGTTAATTATAATATTAAACTCAAGATTAAACTCAAATATTTATAAATTTAATTTTTAAAATTTTTAAATTAAATAAAATACTCTTAATTTAATAATTAAGGAGATAAGTATTATAAACTTATGTGGTTAATAAATTTTTACATTATTTTATTTATGTGATTTTGGTTTGTTGAAACTAAATATAAATACTCCATTTCCTCATTTGGTTTTGTAAGCAAGCAAGTTAAGAATAAAGAGTTGATCAAGTATTTAATCAATTGTTGAGAGTTTAGAGTGTTAGAGAGTTTAGCAAATAATAAACTCAATAAAGAGTGTAAGTTTTGAGTTATGAGTGTTGTGTTGTAAATGAGAAAGAGTGAGAGTTTCTAAATTTTGTATTGTAAGTTTTTAGTTTGTTGTATTAATAAAAGTGTTTCATTTGTACTTTATTATTCTCAACAATTGGTATCAGAGCGGGACTGTCTGGGACTGCTCAAGTTGTAGGATTTCTAAGAATTCTGAGTATGCTCTGTAGTTGCAGCTTTAACTAATCTTCTACATCAAAATGGGTTTTTAGAAATTGTAAGTGAGTGAACTTTTGTGTGTCGTAAGTAGTCTCTGACTTTGTAAGTTTGTTGACAAAACTTGTTTGAAATTACTGAGGTACTACCAACATGATGGGTGACCTTCAAGTCATTGGAGGAATTAAGAAACTCAACAACCAAAATTACAATATATGGGCAACGTTGATGGAGTCTTACCTTCAAGGCCAAGATCTTTGGGAGGTCGTTGACGGGAATGAAGTGAAGCAGCCAACAGACGAAACCACTTTAAAGAAGTGAAAGGTAAAAATTGGTAAGACTATGTTCGCCATTAAGACCACAGTTGAAGAATAAATGTTAAAGCACATAAAGAATGCCAAGACGCCAAATGAAGCATGGGATACTTTTGCATCACTCTTCTCAAAGAAAAATAACATACGACTATAGCTTCTAGAGAATGAACTGTTGTCAATTGCACAACGCACCATGGCGATTAACCAATACTTTACAAAGGTAAAGTTTTTGTGCCGTGAAATACCTGAGTTAGATTCTGCCGCTGCTATTGCTGAAGTTAGGATGAAAAGAATTATCATCCATGGTTTGAGGCCCGAGTATAGAAGTTTTGTTACTGCTGTATAAGGCTAGCCAACCCAACCATCTCTTATTGAATTTGAAAATTTACTTGTTGATCAATAAGCGATTACCAAGCAAATGAGTGAAGTCTCTTTAAAAGGTGATGAAGAAGCACTCTACATCGACAAAAGGAAAGGTTGATTTAAACGACGTACTGGTGGAGGATCTAAAAGAGATGATGACAAGATAAAGAGTCATCACCAAGAAGGTAGCTTACAGACAAGAGAAGTATGGAGGACTCGCAGCAATTGTAGTCAGTCCAACCAAAAGAAAAAGTTTGAAGGAAAATACTACAATTGTGGAAAAATATGACACATGGCAAAAGATTGTTGGTCCAAGAAAATGTTTGCTGAGGGTAATGCTGTCACATCAAACTCAGAAAGAAAAAGTGAAGATGAGTGGGATGTTGAAGTGTCTAGTGCTATAGAGGAAGAAGACCTATTACTCTTAGTGATAATGCTTGGACAGATTGAATATGAAAATGATTGGATCGTTGACTCAAGATGTTCGAATCATATGACTGATGACGAAAAAAAGCTATAAGATATGACTAAGTACAAAGGAGGTCGCGTGGTGGTGATAGCCAACAACTCAAGATTACCTATAGCTCACATCGTTAACACAACCCTTACACCTCGTTACAGTTCTAACAAGGTAACACTTCAAGATGTCTATCATGTCCCTGGCATGAAAAAGAATCTATTGTCAGTATCACAGTTAACATCTTTTAGGCACTATGTCTTGTTCGGTCCACAAGATGTTAAGGTATACCAAGATTTAAAAATCACGGGAACACCAACAATGAAAGGACGACGACTAGAGTCGGTCTATGTACTATCAACAGAGTCGGCTTATGTAGACAAGACTCGAAAGAATGAGACAGTAGATTTGTGGCATTCACGATTGGGACATGTAAGTTATCATAAGCTAAAAGTGATGATGAACAAGGCAATGCTTAAGGTTCTACCTCAATTTGATATAAGAGTGGATACAGTATATGCGGGATGTCAGTAGGGCAAGGCACATCAACTACCATATGAGGAGTCAAAGTTTAGAGCTAATGAGCCATTATAGTTGGTTCACTGTAATGTATTTGGACCTGTCAAGCAGCCATCAATTAGTGGCATGCAGTACATTGTGACATTTATTGATTACTTCTCGAGGTATGTATGGGTTTTCTTTATGAATAAAAAATCAGATACTTTTTTTAAGTTCAAGAAATTTAGAGAAACAACTGAAGGAGAAGTTGGAAGGAAGATTCATTGTCTCCGCACAAATAATGAAGGAGAATATACATCTGATGAGTTCTCATAATATCTTCGAGAAAATAAGATACGATATTAGTTCACATGTGCCAACACGCTATAATAAAATGGTGTTGCAAAAAGGAAGAATCGACATCTTGCAAAAATTTATAGAAGTATGCAGTACGCAAAAAATGTACCAGGAAGATTTTGGGCCTAAGGAATGAATACTGCAGCCCACGTGATTAATAGACTTCCTCAACCAAGGTATATCTTTGTTGGATATGATAACCAGCGTAAAGGATGAAAATGTTGTGACCCTACTAGAGGGCGGTGTTACACGTCAAGGAATGTGGTGTTTGATGAAGCATCTTCATGGTGGTCGCCACAAAAAGAGGAGCTTCCATATTCAAAAGAAATAGAAGAATGACTATAACAACATATAGATGAGCAAATTGCTGAAATTCGACCGAGCCAAGAAGACCTTGATAATGGAAGCAGTGATGACAACACCAAGCAAGAGATAACTCAAAGCCCTTGGCAAACTGACATCTATCAACAACCAACAACAGAGGCCAAATATGAAGGAGGAGAACCTGCAACCCCTCAAATTTCATCCTCGAAGGTCAATAAAAATACGAAAACTTAATCCCAAATATACTAATGCAGCTATGGCGAAAAAGAAAAATGTTAAAGAGCCTGAGACTTTTGAAGAAGCATCACAGAGCTTTAAATGGATTAAAGTTATGGAAGAAGAAATCATAGCGTTAAAGCAAAATCAAACTTGGGATTTAGTGCCAAAGCCAAAGGATGTGAAATTGATATCTTGTAAGTAGGTTTATAAGATCAAAAGACGTCATGATGGATCGGTGGAAAGGTATAAAGCTCGATTGGTAGCTCGAAGATTTTCTCAACAGTATGGACTAGACTATAATGAAATGTTTAGTCCAGTAGCCAAGATCACCACGGTACGAGTTCTACTTGCACTGGTAGCTTGCAAATGTTGGATATTATGGCAAATGGATGTAAAGAATGCTTTTCTACATAGAGAGTTGGATCAGGAGATCTACATGATTCAACCAATGGGATTTGAAAGTAAATTTCATCCTGATTATGTGTGTAAATTAAGAAATGCATTGTATGGATTAAAACAAGCTCCAAGGACATGGTATGGTAAAATTGGAGAATTTCTAACACATGGTGGTTACTCTGTAGCACCAGCTGATTCTAGCATATTCGTCAAAGCTAATGGAAAGAAACTTGCAATTGTGCTGGTATATGTAGATGTCTTAATTATTACTGGAGATAATGAAGAAGAGATTCATCAAACAAGAGAGAATTTGGCGGTTCGCTTCCAGATGAAAGAGCTTGGACAACTTAAGCATTTCCTTGGGCTCGAAGTCATTTGGACAATAGAAGAGATTTTCTAGGACAACAAAAATATGTTAAAAATTTGTTACAGAAGTTTGGGATGCTAGAGTGCAAGCCTATCTCAACACCGCTAGAAGCCAATGCCAAGTTGTGCGGTCATAAAAGAAATGATTTAGAAGATGGAACTATGTATCGACAATTAGTAAAAAGTCTCATCTATTTGACATTGACTCGATCAGTCATTTCTTATGCAGTTGGAGTAATAAGTTGATACATGCAAAATCCTAAGAAACCTCACTTAGAAGCAGCTCAACGAATATTGAGATATGTGAGAGGCACAATTGACTATGGTCTCTTTTATAAGAAAGACCAAGATTGTAAAATAGTTGGCTATTGTGATGCTGACTATGCTGGAGATCATGACACACGACGTTCGACCACTAGGTATTTTTTCAAGATTGATTCAGGAACAGTCTCTTGGTGCAGTAAAAGGCAACCGACTATATCATTGTCAACTACTGAACTGAGTACAGAGCAACAGCAATGGCAGCTCAAGAAAGTACATGGTTAATGCAGTTCATAGAGGATTTATATCAACCAAGAGATTATAAAGTGTCAATATATTGTGATAATCGGTCAGCAATTTTTTTGACAAAAAATTCAATTTTTCATGCAAGAACAAAGCATGTGGAGGTGCATTATCACTTTATTCGGGAGAAAGTTCTACAAGAAGAAATTGAACTGCTGTATGTTAAGACCCAAGATCAAGTAGGTGATTTGTTCACAAAAAGCTTGGGTGTTGATAAGTTTGAAAAGTTTCGAAGATAATTCAACGTGGTTAGAAGAACGAAAGTTGGTGTTAAGGAAGAATGTTAAAATTACAACACCAAATGAAGTTAATTACAACATCAAACCCAAGATTAAGCCCAAATATTTACAAGCCCAATTCTTGAAATTTCTAAATTATGTAAGATATTTTAAAGTTAATAATTAAGGAGATAAGTATTATAAAGTTATGTGGTTAATAAATTTTTACATTATTTTATTTGTATAATTTTGGTTTGTTGAAACTAAATATTAATACCCTCCTCCCTCATTTGGTTTTGCAAGCAAGTAAGTTAAGAATAAAGAGTTGATCAAGTATTTGATCAATTGTTGAGAGTTTAGAGTGTTAGAGAGTTGAGCAAATAATAAACTTAACAAAGAGTGTGTGAGTGTTGAGTTGTGAATGAGAAAGAGTGAAAGTTTCTAAAATTTGTATTATAAATTTTGGGTTTGTTGTATTAATAAAAGTGTTCCATTTGTACTCTATTATTCTCAACACATAACACATCGGGATTTTTTTAGTAAAATCAACTTATCATGTGGGGGTTATATCACAGGAATGTGAAAGGAGCAACGGGGATTCATCTTCGCAACCGTGGTGGAGGAAACTCTGGGGGTTGAATATCCCACATAAGATTAAACTTTTTATGTGGTGTGCTTGCTAATTTGCTCCCTACTATTTTAAACATGGTACTATGAGGCTTGGGATGAGAGTAGTTTGCAAGGAAGGTATTGTCTTTTGAGGGGGATCAATTTAATGACCTGCTGATTCATATTGTGAAAGATGCTCCGCTTGATGATGTTGAATGCGTATGTATGCTGTTATGGAAGTGTTGGCACACACGCAATATGCATCTGTTTCAAATTGTGACTTTCACACCAAGAGAACGCATAGATTCAGCTGGCTTTTTGTTGTATGAGTACCAATGTGCAATTGCCTATTTCAACACTAATATTGGCCAAGCCTCTGCACATGTATCTGGGATGAGAAGCACTGAACGAACTGTTGAACGACTGTTGGAATGAGTGGAATTGTTTCTTATGGTGGACGTGTGGCGGGGACAACAGATGGATGCTTGGCGGGTTCTTTTGGCTCTTCAGGTCACAATAATTGCATGCAAAATCCACAAATGGTTGGGTTGAATTCTACATATTTGGCGAGGTCTTTTGGCTCTTCTAATGGTAATTTGGTTCCGAAGCTGTTTAGGTGTTGGCCATCTAATGTTACCGGACACTTAATTGCAAAACTGTCATGCTGCCCTTGATCATGATAGACAAATAGCTCGATTGGGGATGGTGATTTGGGATGATTCAGGTGTGGTATGGTTTGCTCTTGCTAAAACTCTTATTGGGACGTTTTTCCCCTTAACTTTGAAAAGTTTGGCCTTGTTCTATGGTATTTCGTCAGCCTTAGTATCTTTTATGGACACAATTGAGCTTGACTGCTTCAATGTCCTTCATGCTTTGAATAAGTAGTTTGTTTCAGGAGTAGAAGGCAATATACTTGCTTCTGTGTTTCACTAGCTTAATCCTATGAAGAATGTTACTTGTTCTTATGTCTGTCGTGATAGTATTATGACTCATTTCCTAGCTAAATATAGTGTCTATAATCATGTTAATACGGTGTGGCTGAAATCCATACCTTGGCTTTTGAGTCATTGTATGTTTCCCACTACTTATTAATAATAGTTAGCATTCTTCCTTCAAAAATAATAATAATAATATGGTTGTTGTATTTTTAACTATTTTTAATCATATCTGAATTTACCAATTTAATTTTTCTGATATGCAATAGAAATTTTTGTGCATGGAGATCCACACAAAAGATACTGCCTATATATTTACATATATTTCGAACACTTTATTTTTAAATTTTTATAATTCTCTGTTTTAACAATTAGTTTTTTCAATCGAAATTATAACACGTAAATCATAAAAAATTACGATACAAATAATTAACTATTACAATAAAATAAATTTTAGATGGACTTATTTTATTTTGTTATAGAATAAATAGGTATTCTAAAATAAAACTAAAAATTTTAAGAAATACTAAAACTAACAAAGTGTTATATATATAGTATTTCAAAATACTCAATTACAAATAGGATATATATGATTGGTTAAAGGAGTTTATACAGAAAACTGTATCTTTATGAAAGTAACAAGCCAAGTCAAAGAACCCCTATGCACTTGCACTTGCACATGCACAAGAGTAAACCGGTCCAATCTCATTCCAGAAATTTGATCCATTAACTAGTTGGTCCAAGCCAATTCTAAAAATTTGATTCATAAACTAGTTTAAATGACTCAGGAGTCTAATTTTTAAGACACTGCAATTTTGCACGCCTTGATTTTCTACTTGGTGTTGTTACTGTTTCTGTTCTACTGCTGTTGTCTGTTGTTGTTTCTCCTCTACTACTATTATTGTTCCTATATAGTTCTGTAGTTGTTTTTGCACTGTTATGTTTCTGTTGTTGTTTCTATACTGTTCTATTTCTGTTGTTGCACTAGTTCAATGATTGTTATACTGCTGTATAATTTTTGTAACTGTTTCTGCACGGTTCTGTTTCTGTAGCTGTTTCTGCACTGTTCTATTTTTGTTGTTGCACTGGTTCATTAATTGTTGTATTGTTGTATAATTCTATTGTTGTATCTTGTTTGTTCATTTGTATTGTTGTATCTTATTGTTGCATTCTTTATCTCAAATATCTAACACAAATCATCCGCTTCAGATTTAAATTTGAATAGCAAATATAAATATGCAAATAACAAAATTAGTATAAAAAAAAAATGTCGTTATTGTTGAATCCGATGAAGGAATTTCTTCCCAATTGTTACACATTATTACAAGAAGTCAAATACGAAAATAAAAAGATAAAAAGGACATAAATCTACGAATATAAAGTAATTATAACTTGGTGAACCCGTAGAATTATGACCTTACACTATAGTTTGGATGCTTCCATCATGTCATTGATAAAGACTCATGGCTAGAGCTTTGCTAACGTGTGAGCAAAACTCCAACTTATACTTAGTAAATTTGTAGAATTATGACCTTACACTATATTTTGGATGTTTCCATCATATTGCCGATAAAGACTCATGGCTGGAGCCTATCTAATATGCGGGCAAAACTCCAATTTATGTTAAATTCTTCTTTTATTCAATTTTTAATATACATAAAAATAAGTAAAATAGATATAAAATATAGAGAGCCTCCTGGGCGTGACTCAAGTAGTTAGCAAGCTGCACAATAGCCGTAGCCACCTTAATTTGAGTAAAAAGATGGGGGCAAAGTTTGGTTAATTAGGATATCTAGCTCCCTATCAATTTTTTTTTTTTTAAAAGATATAAAATATAGAGAAAGGAAAATTCAAGAAAATTTTCTTACTTGCAGACAGAAACAGCCAGCCGACAATATGCAATTTTTCTCTTGGTCAGGAAAATTCAAGAAAATTTTCATACTTGCTGACAGAAACAGCCAGCCGACAATATGCCATTTTTCTCTCCGTCTTCCTCTTGTTTTGCGTTGAGAAGGCCACTCAAACATACAAGAGACAAAGACACCCCCTAATATCAACGGCATCGATGATCCAAAACAATATTTCCACCCCCGTACTTCCTTAACCCATTAGATTGAAGTCAAAGTTATATACTGGTACGATTGTTATTGTTAGTTTCACTGGAAGCAATTATTTTAAAGAAGTGAATCCGTTTGAAAATGCATTGGCTAGAAATATTGCTACACATCCAGTTATATCACGCGTTTATTGAATTTCTACATCTGAGTTATTTCCATTTGGATATAACGATTCACGTGTTCTTTTTCTCGCGTAAGGCAAAATATAGGAGCGAGAATCACGCTACGAAGGGCACTATATCGTGATGTCAATTGCCAGAACCGGCTTTTTCTCTAAGCCACACAGAGAGGTCTAAGTTGTGAAGGCACTGTATATGCACAGCAGTCCAACAATAACAAAAATTAGAATCAACGAATATGAGTAAATTTTTAGCGTCGAACACGGTCAACAACAAAGGGAAATTTAAAATGGAGTACTATACAATCACACAACCAACAATCAAATACGAAGTCAACCGACCACAGTTTAGAATCAATGTATAATTGCAGCAGAAAAAAACTTGAAAAACCTATGATGTACATTCAATCAGAAGCACCCCAAAGGCAGAAAATTTGTAAAGGCTCTCGGCCAGCATACACCTCCCAATTATAGATTTCAGTTATGCAACATAAACTTGCACAATGGGCACATGACAGACTGCAGATGAAGTTTAACTTGTTTACACTAACTCCTGGAAAACAGATTTTTCCACAATCACCTTCTCCACTCTACTTGGGTTACTTTTGCTGCAAAATCAAACAATCACCAAAGCATAAAATTAGTAAACAAATAAATAAATATGAAGAATTACAGCAAATGGTCATAAGATTTACTGCACTAAAACATGCAAATTTCAAGCCAGTCCTTGAGAAGAATTAGAACTAGTAATTCTAACAAGAACCAACATTTCATACCGCTTCCATCTTTGGATGACAAATGATTTTTGTCACCTTTATTACTGCCTTTACCACCAGCAGGAACAAGTCTCTGTGTCCTTGGCGATTGTGAGCTGATTTTGCTATTGATTGAAGACGGCAAGGAATGACGTCGGGTGGCACTATTTTTCTCAGCCCCATCTTGGCCAGATCTTGGGGACCCTTGTAGTCTCAACTTTGCCTTTGCAGATTCAGTTGCAGCCATATAGCTTGGCAGAGTCGGACTGTTTTGCACCCCATTTTCTGGACGTTCTTGCTTTACCAGGACAGAAGCTTTCCTGCTAGATTTATGATTCTCATTGTTTGCTGAATCCTCCTTTCGGTAGGATTCACCATTTGCTATGGGAATAGTCTCATCTTTACCACTACTCTCTATCAAAGGCCCTGATTCAACTGCAGCTTGATCACCAGTTGGTATATCTGATGTCTCATCCATTTCCACTGGCTCTGGAGTAGTTTCTACATCAGGTAGTTTGGGTGGAGTCAAAGTTGCTTCTTTCTTCATCTTCTCACCTGAACACCTCATGCTCCGTTCAAAAACTTCATGACCTAAAGTGCTTGTCGGTGCCTTTTCCAAACTGGGCTTTGGCTTCTCAATTTCAATCTCTGACTGGACAGAAACAGCATTCTCTACTACAGGGTTATGAACCTTTCTCAAGCTACGCTTAACCTTTTCAAGTTCACTTTGTGGATTTTCATTCACTGGATCTGCCGGATGGCTTGCAACTTTCTTGAGGCTACGTTTGGATTTCTCAAATTCGGGGGTTGACTGCACAGAAATACCATCTGTATTTGCAGCAGGGATCCTTCTGACGCTTCTTTTTGGTCGGCCTACTTCAGTTTCAAGGGTTTGAGCATTAACATGCTTCTTCTGAGATTTTGAGTCTGAAACTTTCTTTGGTTGGGCAATTGGTTTCCAGAAACAAGATGCCGACCAATGTTCTAACCAGTTTGAAACTGAATTTGGTTCCCCAGAAACATATTGCAGGCGCAAAGGCATCACAGTAGGTGATGAAGCAACAAGCTAAAGCAACAAATTTAGAGTCATTTACCCCACAAACAACAATAATGATGAAGGTTATAGATTAAATGAAAAATTGCAATTAAATCCAGCATATTTGCGAATAGATGATTATTAGTTAAAATGCAGGTCCTTAGCCCCCTACACAATGGGCACCATAGTTTAATTAGAAATTCTTTTGTCTTTGATACCAAAGGCTCTGCAATGCACATTAAAATACCTGCACAACTGGATTGCCTTAAATTACAGCATGCAATTATGGTATCTGAATCTATTGCTTACTTGAAGAAGAGAAATATCATAACCATGCACATGGGAATCATAAGGTGCTGAGAATACCTTAGAGATAAAGACATTTGCTGACAGCTTCTTTACTTGTGCAGACAAATTAAGTCCAACAGAATCCCCAGGCTTGCCCTGCAGACAGACAAAGTAGATAAAAGAATATTTAGAATTTAACCAGGCACGTAGAATGGAAGAAATTCGGGAACTTCAGCAAAGTCGAGAATAAATATGTTATTTAATTATAAATTTTAGTATGAAAGTTTTCAGGATATGGGACAGACATTATTAAGAGGAAACCAGAAGACAACAAATATGATGAAGGATCTTAAATGCATGCAATAAATGTAAAGTGAAAAAACACATCAACTTGTACAAGTACACAGTTGCTGCAAGCAGGGTCATACTATGCTTAACCATCAACAAAGCTGTCTTTTGCAAACTCTTTGGAAACAATTCATCATGGTCCATGGATCATAGAAACAAACGTAATAAGGTTTTCTAACTCCTAAGCAGTGTACAGGTTGAGACAATAAATTGATGGTATTTCCAAATACAACAATATGTATTAACAATGAGATTATTGATGTGTAGGAATTATTTACAGAAAAAAAAAAAAGAACAATGTAGTTTGTTTTATACTGTGGAAATAGTTAAAAAAATCTTAATAACAATTAACTTAAACAGTGTCCATTCACATAGATGCTTCTATGTATCATCTGTATTTGTTAAATTGAAAGACCAAGAAAACGAATCAGATAGAGCAAGTTGGTTCTAAGTTCACGGTACTAAAAAAATACGGAAGATTTTCAAAATACCACAATGACATAAATGCCCTCCAACTCAATTTCTTATCTGATAACACACTATATGGAAGTATCATGATCCAATAAAAGTGGAAAAATACCAAACAGAAATTGCTCATAAAATTTGTTAAGATTGTTTTTTTGCATTAAATATTTAAAGGGAGAAAGAATTTCAAAGAAAAAATTTCTTTTTAGAAGTAAAAAAATAAAAGATGAGTAATGTTTAAAAATTTTCTATTAAGTAAGCTCTCAAGAATTACCAAAAGCATCACTGGATTGCTGTTATTGCGCACTTCAAGCCCAATATCAGAATGCCTGACCTTTCTACCACGAACAAGTGCCTGTAACTTGACAATTCCCAGCATAGCAGACAAAGTAGCAACTGCTTGCCTTCTCACCAGATGTCCACGAATAAGAGCCTGCAGCCTTATTATGCCTTTGAGTGCTCGAAATGCTCGACGAGCCTTCACATGATAAGCTTGTATCAGTCTTAGGTACAATATCAGAAACATAGTTTTAACATAATGTCAAACAAAAACAAAATATTGCAGAAGGTGAAAAGTACATATTTTCAATAGTCTATTCAGCATACAAAGACACCACCACATCCAGGCATGTGATGTGTGTATTTTCCGCAGAAGACATCCACAAAAGAGAAGATTACCAAGTAACCTCTGAAAGCAGCCTGTGCTTTTGTCGCTGCTTCCTCTTGTCTGATTTTCTCAGGATCAACTGGTGCATCTTGGAGTGTGAGATTCTGAGAGCCTGCAACCTGACTCCCTGGAAATGATAGTCCCCCATCATTTGATATATCAGCAGCTTCCTTTTTTTCTAACACTAACTTCCTTTCATCTCCAGGAGTGGTATTGTGGGTTGGATGTGAATCCAATGGTGGATGCTGAGCAGCATCAGCTTCTGAAGCCCTAACAGAAACTACAACCTCCTTTTCATTTGCAATTTTCTACAAAAGAATCACACCATCAAAGTTAAATAATGATGCTAATAATTGGGAAGATGATAACAACAACAAAGCACGTATCAATGATTTAACATACATGCAAAGAAAGTCAACATCAAATACAATAGTTTCACACAAGCGATAGATTCAAAATGGATGAGCATATGCAGTGTGGATAATCTAGAACATCATCTAAGAATGTAGTAGGTATCATTGGCAGCTTAATATTACCTCCCTTCCTTTTGTAGTATTAGATTTGGATGACTTCTTGCCAAAGAGGACGGTCTTGATCCATTTTGCCGGTGATTTCCCCATAGCCAGAAAACCAGAAGTTGTAATTGCACAAACCTAAATCCCAGTTCCTGCACCACTTCACATAATAGCAGCTCATAAATACATCAGTAGAAATTTCAAGAAATTATGTACCACCAGAATGATTTCATGCAAGACAAATTCGTTTTAATTAACTTGACTAAGAACAAGTATGACATTCATTTCAGATTTTCTTACAAGCCTCAAATGGATCCAATACAGCTTATTTCTATTAATGTGATAAATCTTTTACAAGGAAAGCTAATTTGATACCTACATTTATAATAATGTAATGTGATATTCCATATTCAAGATTCCTAGTTATTACTAAACGATAAGATATTAATCATTTTGGCTCAATTCTATAATCTTAGTACAGTAAAGTCGGGGAGTATCCTTATATGAATTCTAACTTTGTTATAACGACAGTTGGAAGTAAAATTTTCAAAAAATTCAGTACACAGATTTTCATAATCACTGCTTTGACAATATTGATATAACTTTTAACTATGGCGGCCACAATCCACATGACTGCGGTGAAGCAACAATACTAGATTTGAGCCAGCAATTCAGTAAACAAACTGATCTAATCGATTCCAGACCATGGTATTAATAGCAAAAAATGGAAGAGTTATCAAATGGAGAACAAATCTCAGAATTCAAGCACTAATTAGACATTCTAGAAAGCCTAGCTTCATGATCTGCAACAAGCATGAGAACACAACCACCGCTTCAAGAAGACGAGAGCAATGATGCATTAAAGGGAAAAATTAACACGTATTAGTTGGATTTACACTAGATCTGAAAATTACCTGAAAAATGTGACTCCTCTAACCTCCAAATCTACCGTTCCTGTACTCC
The DNA here is from genome assembly GCA_946807835.1 of Ailanthus altissimus. Classification (NCBI taxonomy): domain Eukaryota; kingdom Viridiplantae; phylum Streptophyta; class Magnoliopsida; order Sapindales; family Simaroubaceae; genus Ailanthus; species Ailanthus altissimus. Next base: position 27,726,850 of record OX327691.1, on the reverse strand, counting down.
GAAAATCAAATTATCAGAAAACAAGAAGAAAAAATTTTCAAAAAAAAAAAAGCAAAAATTTGTTCCAGTATCGGAACAAGAGATTGAAAAGGATTCATATAGCAAAAGCAGGGAAAATGCACCATGAGTGAGTACGTGAGTGTGTGGAGAGAGAGTCACTGAGCTTGCAAATCAAGGAAATGAGAAGTAAAGCTGCCTCGATTTTTTTTTCTGCTTTGCTTTGCTTTGCTTGCTCAGTGTACTCTGTACTGAGAGCAAAAAATGCCTGAATTTGAAAATTTTAGATAAAATAAAAGAATAATGTTCTCCTATGAGCACGTCTATGGTAAGACTTTCCAGGTTGAGATACTATTTTTTGTTCTTAGAGTAAATTAACTAATGATCAAAATGTCTGTGGTGAGGTTGTGCGCATGTGATAGCAGCTGTTAAATTAAAGAGGGTGGTGTTGGGTGTCCCAATGGCAGTTACTTCGGGTAGAAGTGTCCAGTTCTTTATTTTAAGCCGAAGCATTATGGATTTACACTTGTACCCTCCTACCAGAAATTCAAGGAGACTTGCATGCGCGGAGCGTGCAAACCCGCAGCCGTTGATTTTTGGCGGTAGAGTCGCGGACAACGGTTTCCTTAGCGCGTGGAATTTGATTGTCGGACTGTGGGAAGTTGGAAGTGCATGAGTGACACGCTGGAGTAACTGCTGTCGCGTGAAAAAAAACAAGAGTAAAAAGACTGCCGTCAAGCAACCCCACCGGTTCGGACCCGGTCATCATGTTCATGAGTTCATCTGCTTCGTTGACCGGGTACTTTACTTGATCCTCCCTTTTTTTTCCTCGAAGAAATAAATAAGAAAAATCATTGGTATTTTATGGTATCGAATTTTTATTAAATAGTGAATCAAATATCTAATTTAATTATAAAAAAAATATTGCAAAATTTTCATTTCCAAATGATTTTGCAATTGTAATTCTTAAGTTATAATCACAACTAACCAAAGTAGCCATGTTATATGCATAAATTATATCATGATACAAATAATACTATAAGAAAATGTGTTTGTAGTAATCTTGCGATATGTTATTAACTTTATAAGCCTAGTTTTGTTGCTGTAATGTATTCAAAATGATTTTAATATATCAGGTTGATCATGTTATAATGAACTAATTATTGCATTATATTTACAATAATAACACAGCAGTAATATAGTTCTATAATATATAATGTAACCAAAAGGTAGACACACACCTATCATTTATAATCATGTTTTTATAATTTTGGTAACATTTCAAGGTGATTCGGTCCAAAATAAAATAGTTGTTATAAGAGCTCTTGTATACTCTCTAGACTTTTAACCCAACATTGAATATATTGAAATAAAAGTTGTTTATATATATTTATCAAGACAGTGTAAGCTTGTTCCAAATAGTGATATCTCAATTAAGAGAAAGGGCGTAGTCAAGAAACTAGTCGAACTATAAATCTCCTAAACCAATGGCCTATATTTAATTATAATTAAAATTACACAATATGTTGATCTTTTATTTATTTATTTTTTTCTAGAATAAAATTTACAAGAACTTTACTTTTTATTAGAATTAAATATTTCGAGCGAGTTTCGGTGTGCCAATAATTTTAAATGTGAATAGATATATTGAACAAGTGGTCTAGACAGTTTCATAATTTACAATAAAAAATATCTCCAAGTCAGATAATGTTAATAATTTCAGAATGGTCTTGATAAATTAACTGGTCAAGGGAGTATTGATAACCTAAAGGGTTCTTAATGTTGTATAAACTAGTAATGTTAATTATTTTGTGCGGGAAAAAAAAAAGACAATTTTATTTTAAGAGTTTTAATTAATTTTTAAATTTATTTCACAAATTTTAAAAATGTTAACTTTATTCTAATTCATTAATTTGTTATCATTAAATTTAATAGTAAAAGGTTAAATTCATAATTTATAATAAAAATTTATTACAGACCCATAAGAGCTATTGAGTGATATACAATTTGATATGAATATGTCATATTATGTCTGTGTCAATCACAATTTAACTTACATAAATTTATTAATTTCAATTAATATAAAAGATTAATTAAAATTAATAATTGCAAATTTTATATTATCTTGCAAGTAAAAAAAAAACTAAAATTTTAATAATTTATTAAAAATATATATATCGCCCTTCAAATCCTCTCCCCCACCGCATCTTCAGAAACCTTTCAAACCCAAATCATTACTTTTGCATATGAAGAATTTGGCATGGAATGCACGATCAATCAAACCAATCAAATCTCTTATAGCCTACACAACCATCATTCATTATCCAAAGAGAGGGATAAGTTACAGTGTAGTCAGTTGTGTCATACAATCAACTGACATAATTAAAATAATCAAAATATAAGATATTATTAATTATTTTAATTTTTTTTTATAGACTCTTTATATATTATTATAATTAATATATATAATTATGTTATAAATTTAAAATCATTTAAGTTCAAAAATAAAGTAATAAAAAGAAAATAATTTTATTATAATATTTATTTTAAAAAAATAAAACATATTTTATATAAAAATTTATAAACATAAATTAAATATTATTTCAATGATAACAATCAATAAAAAAATAAAGACAAAATACATACAAAAAAATTTTACTTTTAATTACAATAAACGTTATAATTTTAAATTTAATTTATATTTTAATTATGTTAAATGTTATGAATTTCAATTTCAATTTTAATTTTAATAACATAAAATATTATAATTTCAAATCCAATTTCAGTTACGTTAAATGCTATAGTTTAAATTTAAATTTTAATTGTGTTAAATATTATAAATCTAATTCTAATTTAAATTTAAATTAAATTAAGTTAAATTTTATAATTTTAATTTTAAATTTAGTTATGTTAAATGTTAATAATTCTAAATATAATTTTAATTTCAATTATATTAAATTTTATAATTTTAATTCCAATTTGAAATTCAAATTTAATTACATTAAATATTGTAATTTTAATTTTGATTACATAAAATGTTATAGTTCTAAATTTAATTTCAGTTTTAGTTATGTTAAATGTTATAATTTTAATTTTAATTTTAATTACATTAAATATTACAATTTGAATTCTAATTTCAATTATGTTATAAGTTATAATTTTAATATCAATTTTAATTATATTAAATATTACAATTTCAAATACAATTATAATTTTAATTACTTTAAATGTTTTATATAATTACAATGTCGATTTCAATTACGTAAAATGTTATAATTCTAATTCTAATTTCGATTTTAATTATGTTAAGTATTATAATTCTAATTACAATTTCAATAACGTTAAATATTATATTTTTAATTCAAATTTTAATTTTAATTATATTAAATATTATAAATTTAATTCCAATTTTGATTTCAATTACGTAAAATATTTTAATTTTAATTTTAATTACATTATATGTTATAATTTCAAATTCAATATTAATTTCAATTACGTTAAATATTATATTTCTAAAATTTAATTTTAAATTTAATTTTAACTACATTAAATGTTATAATTACAAATCTAATTTTAAAGAGGATGTGCGGGTAAAAGACTACACGTTCCCACTTCAAATACTACACGTTTCCACTTCACATACTACACATTCCCACTTCACATACTACACGTTCCCACTTCATATACTACACGTTCCCACTTCACATACTACATGTTCCCACTTCAGATATTATACGTTTCTACTTCACATACTATACGTTCCCACTTCAGATACTACATGTTTTCACTTCACAGACTATACGCTCCCACTTCACAGACTACACGTTCTCACTTCACGTACTACACGTTCCCACTTCAAAGACTACACGTTTCCACTTCACGTACTACACGTTCCCACTTTATATACTACGCGTTCCCACTTCATATACTATATGTTTCCACTTCAAATACTATACGTTTCCACTTCACTTACTACGCATTCCTACTTCACGTTCCCACTTCACAAACTACGTGTTCTCACTTCACATACTACATGTTCCCACTTCATACACTACACGTTCTCACTTCATATACTACATATTTCGATACTACATTTTTACACTTTACATACTACACGTTCCCACTTCATATACTACACGTTCCCACTTTATACACTACACGTTCTCACTTCACAGACTACACATTCCCACTTCACAGACTACACGTTCCCACTTCACAAACTACACGTTTCCACTTCAGACGCTACACGTTCCCACTTCACAGACTACACGTTCCCTCTTCACGTACTACACGTTCCCACTTCACAGACTACACGTTCTCACTTCATATACTACATGTTCCCACTTCGTATACTACACGTTCCCACTTCACATACCACACGTTCTCACTTCATACACTACACGTTCCTACTTCATATACTATATGTTTCTACTTCACATATTACACATTCCCACTTCATAGACTACACGTTCCCACTAGACACTACATGTTCCCACTTCACAGACTACGCATTCTCACTTCACGTACTACACGTTCCCACTTTATATACTACACATTTCCACTTCAGATACTACACGTTCTTACTTTAGATACTATATGTTCCCACTTCACATACTACACGTTCCCACTTCATACACTACACGTTTCCACTTCAGATACTATACGTTCTTACTTTAGATACTACATGTTCTCACTTCACATACTACACGTTCCCACTTCATAGATTACACGTTCTCACTTCAGACACAACACGTTCCCACTTCACAGACTACACGTTCCCACTTCACATACTACACATTCCCACTTTATATACTACATGTTTCGATACTACATATTCCCACTTCGCATACTACACGTTCCTACTTCACAGACTACACGTTCTCACTTCACATACTACACGTTCCCACTTCACAGATTACACGTTCTCACTTCACGTACTACACGTTCCCACTTCAGATACTATATATTCCCAATTTATATACTACATGTTTCTATTTCGCATACTACATGTTCCCACTTCACATACTAAATAATTCTAATTCCACTTCGCATACTACATTTTTAATTTTAATTATGTTAAATGTTATAATTCTAAATGGTGAAAATATATTTAATGTAATTAAAAATGAAAATTAAATTATAATAATTACATAATTAAAATTAAAATTATAACATTTAAATGAATTGAAATTTAAATTAGAATTGTAATATTTAACGTAATTAAAATTGAATTTGAAATTAAAATTGGAATGATAACATTTAACGTAATTGAGACTGAAATTATATTATTTAACGTATTTAAAATTAAAATTAAAATCAAAATTATAACATTTGATGTAATTGAAATCAAAATTGAAATTAAATTTAAAATTAAAATTATTTAACTTAATTAAAATTAAAATTATATTTAAAATTAGAACATTTAATATAATTGAAATTAGAATTGAAATATGAATTATAGGATTTGAGGGATAACAACAAATTTACCACAATATTTTAGGCATAAATACAACTTTATCCCAATTAGAGATACAATACCCAAATTTTCTTAATCTGTTAACTTTTATCGTTAGTTTTAATGGTGAAAATATATAAAAATAATTTAACCATAGAATTAAATTAAAAATTAGATCGTGACACAAAATAACACGTGTCATTGTATAATTGGTAATATTTTTATAAAAAATTAAATTAAATGATAAATTATTAAAAAAAGAATATGTAACTATCATCAGAGACGACGGTCAACATCGTTTTTCGATAAGTATTTAGCGTAAAAAATATTATATTTTAAGATATTACAGTCTATTTTTTCTGATCTACATAATAGTAGAGACATTTTTAGAAGAAAAGGACTACGAGACAGCCAAATGTGATAGTGAGAGGCGGCGGCCTTCGTTGCTCACTATCAAATGATGGAGTGGTGACTTGCATCACTATAATCTATTGACAGATCTGTCCATAGGTAGGGGTGGCGCAAGTCACTGTTCAACCATTTGACGGGGGTTGGTGGTGGCTACCACCCCTCATCACTACATTTAATATTTTTTAATCTTTTTTTGGTAAAAAAATGACCCACAATTATGTGAATTAAGAAAAATAGAGTTTAATAATGTAAAATTTGATATTTTGTATCGCTTAAGTATCGCCAAAAAATGGCGTCTGGCCATTGGTCGGCCTTCGTTTCCAGCGATATTTTTTAATTTATTTTTAAAAATACTTTTTTAAATATAAACCAATTATACAATATCAAATTGAATTTGAATTTGAAATTATAACATTTAACGAAATTAAAATTATAAGATTTAACGTAATTAAAATTGAAATTGAAATTAAAATTATAACATTTAACGTTATTAAAATTAAAATTATTAATTATAATATTTACGGTAATTAAATTTGAGTTTAAAATTAGAATCAGAATTATAACGTTTAACGTAATTGAAGCTGAAATTATAATGTTTAACGTAATTAAAATTAAATTTGAAATTTGAATTATAACATTTAACGTACTTAAAACTGAAATTGAAATTAAATTATTTTATGTCATTAAAATTAGTATGGAAATTGAAATTATAACATTTAACATTTAATTTAAATTTAAATTAAAATTAGAAATGAAATTATAATTTTAACGTAATTAAAATTGAAATTAGAATTAGAATTATAATATTTAAAGTAAATGAAATTGAAATTGAAATTGAAATTATAATATTTTATGTAATTAAAATTATATCATTTAATATAAATGAAATTAAAATGAAATTGGAATTATAACATTTAAAGTAATTGAAATTGAAATTATAACATTTAATGATATTAAAATTATAATTATAACATTTAGTGTAATTGAAATTGAAATCGGAATTAGAATTGAAATTATAACACTTAACATAATTGAAATTGAAATTATAACATTTAATGTAATTAAAATTGAAATTAATTTTGAAATTATAAAATTTTAACATAATTGGAATTGAAATTGGAATTGTAACATTTAACATAATTAAAATTAAAATTAAAATTAAAATTAAAATTAAAATTGAAATTATAATATTTGACATAATTGAAATTATAATTATATTATTTAAAGTAATTAAAATTAAATTTAGAATTTAAATGATAAAATTTAACATAATTAAAATCGAAATTGAAATTCGATTTGAAATTAAAATTATTTAACTTTATTAAAATAAAATTACAATTAAACTTATAATATTTAACATAATTAAAATTAAAATTAATATCAAAATTATAAAATTTAATATAATTAAAATTAATATTAGAATAGAATTATAATATTTAATATTATTAAAATTATAATTATAATATACAATGTAATATATTATTTTTAATTTTTTAATATCATAAAAGGATATTTTATTAATGATTTAATTTTAAAAAATTTATTTTATATTTAACTAAATATCAAATTTTTTTTTTAATATTTGACAATTGATTTATACAATAGATATATATCATTAAATCTCAATCATTGGATCCAATGATTAAGACAACCAACTGTATAATACAATCAACTGTACTGGAGGCGTTCTCTCAAAATAATTTTTGCTTATGTACTTCTTTTGGTGTGTAATGTAAAATGACCATTGTTGGAATTAAAAAGGCCCCGAGGTGCAGTTAAGATCGTCTTCATTTCCTTCACTTTTTGTACAACAAAAAATAATGGAGATGGAATAAAAGCCCCAACTTCTTACTTATATCTATATCTCCAATTTTATTAATTGACAACCCCACCATTGCTCTTTAAAAATCTAAAAATCAAATTCACTCTTACAAAAGTTATCTCTTCTCCTTCGCCAACAATAATAATACCCTTATAAATTAAAAAATCTCAAGGGACAACAATCCAACACAATCTAGCCAATGACCCTCGTGCTCTTGCTCTATCAAGTACCATTTTGTCATTTATAATAAATTTGATTTTGATGAATAATAATGAACATGTTAGGTATTTGGCAATGGATTTGATTTTGATGACCGATAATGATGATGATATGAAAAGAGTGATTTGATTTTGACGGAGGAGGACGACGATAAATAATGAGGAAAATATTAAATATTTGATGAAAAATTTGATTTTAATAGAGGATGATAAAGATGAAAATGCGAGAAGAGAGATTTGATTTTCATAGAGAATGATGATAATGACGAAGAGGTTGAGTACTTAATGATGAATTTGTATTTTTTGTGTAGAGTTTTTTTTTTAATATTAGAATTTTATATTTTAAGATATTTAATAATTTATAATATTAAAAAAAATTTAAAATTTAATATTTTTTTATTAAATTATTAAAAATTATTGACGTGTGCGCCACTTTATTTATCTAATTTAATAAACAAAGGCAAAAATATTTTTATACAACAATAAGAGTTTTTCTATCAAATATAATAGCAAACAAGTTAACGGATTGAACAAAATTAATATTTTAAAAAAAATTTAGGATAAAATTAGAAATTAGTCTAAATTCTTAAAACAAAAATATTTATTTTTCTTATTTTATAACATAATTAAAAGCAAAATTAAGTGGTCAAAGTTTATAGGAAATTTCAAAGTCTTTACGGGAAAAGTTTTGTAAGGGTGTGGAGAGCAGTTGATCCCATAGTCAATAGGGATAAAAAAAGCGAGTCACTGTGTCAATAATTTCAAGTAGTCTTGATAGCTCCCTAATTTACAGTAATAGTCTTAAAAAAATAGATAAATTAAATAGTTAAGAGAACAAAGGTAACTGAAAGGGTCTTTAATGTTTTATAAGCCGTTAATGTCAATTATTTGTAACATACCTAAGAGTAAAAGTAAATAGTCAAAATTTATTAACAACTTCAAAATTAGAAAGTTTCCTATTAAATAAATAATAATTTTTTTTATAAAAATAAACCCACTCATATTTAGAAGAACTTGACTACATCCGTATTAAAGTCAAAGCTTAGAGTACTTTCACAACTGAAATATTTAAAACGTAGATATTCCGGCTCGCAGAAAAGCAATGACAGCGATACGAACCAAGTACCAAGTACCAAGTACCAACCTTGATCTTCGTCAACCTGATTGACCACTCTTACCTTCCGAACCCACCTTCATAAAGGCCACGCGTTGGAAGTGCCGTGATGCAACAACCCGAGGCATCGAGCCCAAATCACAAACGGAAAATGGGCCTATGGCCATCAAGCTTTTACGTGACGACCCAAGGGCCAGTTGAAGCGCACACTGCGTGCACCAGCTATCACAAAAGACAAATTCCATGGCCAAATCTATATTCCCATTACCTGTCCATCTCAACTGTAAAGCAGTTTGAACTTTGAACGGCACAGGATTCGAAATTCGAAATTTAAATTAGCGAGCGTTTTAAGGTGGGGTCATAAGTAGGCCCCGCCAGGCGCCCAGCCAGAGTCACCCGTTCAAAGATCCTCTTGATCACCATCACTGACCGTTCTTATTCCACTTGCTGGACACACAATCCCCACCCTTCAAAAATAGGTGACAGCAAATAAAATTATTACACGTCAACAATTCTCAGGACGTGTCATCAAAATGAAGCGAGTACAAAAATTAAATACGCGCAGGGAAGTAGGTGAACAGTGAAACGCGGAATTTTTGAGTTTTGCCGAGGACGAGACGGTTTCTAAATTTTCCCGCTCAAATGACAAAACGGCAAAAGAACAGCAGTCAGTAACATTTACATTTTTAATCATAAAGGGGTGATGGTGAATAGCAAGCAATTAACAAGCTTTCCTTTCCCCCTTATAAATCCACTCCGTTCTCAATTCTCTCTCCGTGCCGCTCAAAACGACTACAGCTTTTAAGAGAATCTCGAAGCAAAGTTATTAAAAGTAAAACCATGGCAGAGTCCACAAGAGAGGAGCTTGCTGTTGTTAGCGGTAACGATCGCTATTTTGAAATTTAGTTTTCAACACCTTCTTTCTTTCTTTTAATTTTATTTTTTGCAATTTTTTTTCTTATTTTTTTGGGTGATCGGGATGTTTTACAGCAAACTCAGCCAAATCGAAGCTAAGGTATCCGCTTAGATCGGCGGTCAAAGCGAAGGAGGAGAAGCCGCCAGTGGTTGAACCGTCCAATTCCTCTGCAGCTAGGAGGTCTGTTTCTTTTACTTTAGCTTTGAATCTAGTAAATGAAATTTCGTTTTATTTTTAATTTAAAATTCGGATTAAAAGGGGAAATTATGCATACTGCTAATGATGTATGGTAAGATGCCTAGTTATATGTTGTTTGGCAATGATTTTTGAAAATTAGGTTACCAAATAATTGACGATTTGGTTAGATAAATAGTTGTGGGTTTACTACGTGAAAATTTTGAACTATATTGTTCTGTGCCAACGATGTGCTGTAAGTTTCCGGAGAAATTATACTTTAATTAAAAAAAACAACAACAAAGATTAATCAAAGTCTTTGATAATTTAATTAATCTTTGTTGTTTCCACAGTTCGTTTATTTTGTATTGGATGAAGATTTATGTTTCATTCAACTCTTAAATCTCTTAATTGTTTGGTGAATTTGATGGAAATGGGAAATTGGGTTTAAAAAACAGTTCATCATGAACTTGGCGTTGGCAGATGCATTACATAGCAGGGAAGTATATTTGAAAAATATGCGAATGAAGTTTTGAAGAAGTCTTGAGTTTGATGCAAAACATAGAAACTTTAAACAATAAATTACTTAGAATCCCAAATTTAAGGGGTCATTGAAATATGGGAAAAGAATTATTGCCTAAAGGGTTTTGCATTTCATTCTTCTTACCAACTCCTATCATAATTAATATGTTTCTTTCTCCTTTTCTTTTTATGTTATTTCCTGAGAGAATAAGGCCATTGACTGGTTAACATCTTTTGGTTACATTTTATAGGGGGAGGACTGCATCAACTGTAAGTAAAAGCGTGAGTGTACTTGACCTCTCTGCCAAAGAAAAATCTGCTAAGCCACCTAGAAGGCTCTCCATTCCCGCCAAGTCAACAGTCAGTTCAGCTCCGAAATCAGTTGGCAACATCACTCCAATTTCTGAGACTAGAGCTAAGAGAGTGGCTAATACTCAGAGGAAAAGCGAAACTCCTCGTTCTGATATTTCCATAGCATCAAGCCGAAAGAAGTTCAATACGCTGGCCTCAGTATCCTTCTGGCTAAATCAAATTAAGGTCTCTGAAGCTGCTGCTAAGCACTCAATTTCACTTGGTTTTTTCAAACTTGCCTTGGAAGCTGGGTGTCAGGTATGCCATTTTAGTTTATAGTTTCTTCTATTCATGCATCATAGGCAAGTATAATTATGGGTATAGATTCTTTCTGATACCTCTGGCAGAAATTAGATTTTAAGTAATGTAGTGCCATCTGCTAATCTAACTAATGAGTCATTGTGTATGCATCTTCTATACCCATGTTTAAATACTTGTTTTCTATGTTTGTAGAAATTGTAGTAATAAAAATTCCATTTGGCACCCCCTGTTTTACTATTAAACTTATTCTTTTTCGTCCTTTCATTTAGCATTGATCTACATTTCCTGCCCTTTTTGTTCCACATTTATTTTGAATTTATTGTTTTGCTTGTATGTTATCACTGAATGCATAACAAGTTGTAGTTACTGAGTTCTGTGTAACAAATTATACTGACCCTTTGGTTTTAATCCGGCATATGATTAACATCAAATGCAGCCCCTTCAGAAAATGCAGGATGAACTCAAATCCTATGCTCGCCGTCATAATCTAAATGAACTTGGAGAAACTGTTAAAGACTTGTTTGACAGTTACAATATATCAGAAACTTTAGAGCAGTTGCAGGTCTCAGAAACCTGCTCGCAAGTGCCTGACGAGGGGACTCGCTCATCTGATGACGAGGTTCACAGCTCATTTTCTACAATGGGAACTGGGAAACTGAAACCCAAGTCCTTGAATACTGAATCTGCTCAAGTTTCCTCGGTCAAAGAATCTGTCAAGAAGGAGTTTCCTCCAAAGAACAATCCTCCCATGAGAACCCGGACATCTTTGAATAAGAATTCTGCAAATTCAAAAACTGTTCCAGACGCTGGGAATCGTAAGATACAGAAGAGACCCCAGAAACCAACTACACAAGAGACGAATAAAGATAAGGACAGCATTAAGCAGGGAAAGAAATCATCAGCTGGCATAGAAGGCAAGTATACTCTCATTTCTTGTGCATTATTCCTAATTTACATTCAATGTCCTAAGAATTTGGAGATTTGCTTTTATTTACAGGTCCTGGCAGTCCACCTGCAGGGGAGAAAGTTGAAGAGAACAAAGAGAACATGGTAAAATACATACTTAATTCAAGTTAGTTTAAGTTGTCATGACTCTACGTTGGTTTTTCCAAAATCTATTGACTTCGAGATTCATTCTACGATTTAAGTGTTTATTTCTTTTGGTAATTTCTACTCCCTTCTGTTGTAGGATTCTCCCCCGACGGAGATCTGTGGTTGATTGAAGAGGTGTAGGTACATATTCTGATCGAGAAATGCCAAAACAAGTCATTCTCATTTTCCTTTCGCCTTTCTTCATTGTTTGCTTGCTCTTGGTTTTTCTCTCGTAGATTTGTATAGAAAGTGTTGAGGTGATCGTGCTTTAATCTGGTGTGAAAAGGATTTTCTGTTTGTATGTTTTTTTTTAAAACTTACATTGTGTGTTTAAGTATTTATTATACATTACATACAGTTGTATTGAATCATTATAACTGTTCGATCTTCCTTCACTATTGATCTTGATCTCTGATTCCATTTGGTTTGAATAGCGATTTTAATCCGTTACCAAAAGTTGATATTCTAATCGCGAGATCTAATTGTTCAACTTAAAATCAATTCTTATCATTAAAAAGGTTAAAGATAGAATAAGCAAAAGCCTAATTTTGAATCCCTCGTATTAACTTCCGAGATGGATAAGCAGAATGCAAGAATACGGCCAATATAATAAATGATACGACTATGCCCCAAAAGAAAATTAAAAAAAAATTGCTTTCACGACAGAAAACTAGTATGCCTATTAACTTATTTTCCAATATAGAAAATTGTTTCCATGTCTGAAGACAAGGATGCAACAATTTCTTGAGTGAAAGCCACGGTGGTTCACATGATTTCGATGCAGACTGACACATAAAATTCTTTTGTACACAAGCTTAAAGGCACACAATCGATACTGAAAAGTCAGTACTATATTACGGATTCAATAGCTTTAGCATTCATATTATGGAAGATAGCATGAGAACTCTGGGTGGTTCCCAAAGAGACAACGCTCAACAGTGAGTTTTGTGAGTTTAGTCTGCAGTCCAGCTCTGCTCCACTATTTCCCTTACTCTTCGGTTGTATTCGCGCTTGTTCTCACTAAACATCCGGGCAGCTTCCGAATTAGCAGGAGAATTTGGATTGGGATCACAGAGCAACGACTGCAATGAGCAAATAAGAATAGAGCTTTTAAATATATCAGCTACAAAATCAAAAATATTGAAAACACTTGACTATCTTTGGGAAATGTGTCCTTCGGCAGTTAATCTGTACATTTTACAGCCATCTATTCATTTATCAAGAACAAAGTGTAAAAATTGTGAAAGCAATATAGTGCATAAAAGTGACATACAGTATATGTTCCTGCTTTGCTATTGCTAATATGATGCATCAACTAGAAAATAATACTCTCAGACCAACAAATAATTCACATACCTGAATGGATGTGAGTATAGCTGCCACATCATATATAGGACTCCATTGGTTTTGTAAAATATCCAAACAAATACTTCCATCAGCATAAACTGCCCAAATCAATAGATTACAATTAGTAGAGCAATATATAATGGGATGTCAGCACAGAGGGACAATTAGTTAATATTTTAGCTTACCATTTGGATGAAACATCCGAGAAACAAATCGCACTGTTGGCGGTTTGTTTGGATAATCCTCTGTAAACTGAAGAGTCAACTTGAATGTGCCTGTAGAGCTCAAATTTTTTTTTTTTTCGTGTAGATGGAAATATTGTTATGATATGTTTGGATAAGATAAAAATATGTTTTATGCAGGAAAATCAAACATTGGAACAGAAACACACAAATCTTTTCAAAGATCGAACAATAAGATTTCCTTTCTCTTCAAAGTCATGCTGATATAAAATAGCAAAACAAAAAAAAAAAAAGGATGTGAGTGGCCTGTGGTTTGTAAACTTATGACCTAGCCGATGATCCATATTAAATTTTTAGCATGGACTTAGCTTTCTGGTATAGCATTTGAATCCTTCTCCCTAACATTAAATGAAAAGACTACCTAAGCACTAATAACAGCAAAAAAAAATATCATTCCTCCTCTCTTTGAATCACCATACACCCAAATATTGGACAAGAGCTGGCAGGATAAACTTTCTTCCATTCTTCCTACACTTGGACAAGTTCCACTTCATGTGCAGCAATAAGCTTAAAATTGGTGTAACAAAGGCTAGAAGCTCTATAGTGCAGTCATGAGGTGATATGGATTTCTTTGAGTTCTCTTTTCCAAATACAAGGCTACCTTTCAACTCCACGTGCAAGATTCATTCTGAAAATGAATTCATGTAAACATGCACACATGCTGCAGGCATTCAACTCTACTAGACTTTTAGTTACAACTATGTAGAAACAGGTAACACAAGTACATCCTCTGTGCAGTCAACTGAATAGAATTTCAAGAGAATATAACTTTTGGCCTCATAATCTATGGCCTCATAATTTCACCAAAATTATGAAGTCATTAGTCATTTCAAATAATATGAAGAGCAGAATATGAAGTTCCAATGGAATTTAGAAAATCTCCAAACTTGAGCACAGCAAACAATGGCAAAGCAAATTGTAATAAACAATGCAATGCATTCCCTTCCACTAAAAGCTTCAGAACTAGGGTGACTCACCTCCATCCCAAGGAGTATCATCAGGACTGCAAGCCAAATCAGACAAGAAACCAGAAACGGCTTATCCAACCACACTCAAATACAGTGATAAACGAAAAGAACTAAAATAAATGACATTAGCAAACACAAACAGAGACTTGGTAACACATTTTGTTCCAGACTTACCCAAATATCACAGCATTCCAAAGCATGATATTGTTGTCCTGAGGTGCACCACTAATGCCTGCAGGTGGGTCTTGTTGCAACCTCTTAAAATCTCTCATCAACCTCTTCCGTGCAGGAGTCGACATTGCCACCACCTACAAACCTCAAACGGTGTACATTATAACAAACCCAGCTCATCATTTGCATAATCTTTCAGAAAAGCAACCTTTTAAGAATAAGAAATTGGATTCATGCATATGTCGTTGGATATTAAAAAAAACAAACATAACATGGTAAAGACAGAAACAAATTTGTGAAAAGAGATCATATCATTTACACAATTAAGCAAACTTTGCTTTCTATTTGGAGAACAAAACCAAAAACTTTGGCTTTTCTTTTCATTTACATTAAACATATGCATAATATTGCATAAGCATTGAATTGGTGCAAGAAATTCTTATTTCCACATCTGAATTACAAATTCCCATGCATCTCAACATCCCATAAAATTAGTTTTCAATTGCCTTAACATGTAAAATTTAGATCTTTCCAATACCTCAACCGATCTAACACCACAATCAAATATGTCCAGAACCAAAAAAAAAAAAAACCCACAAAACTTAAAAAAAAAAAAAACAGAAACTCAAATAAAGAGACTAACCTGTGAAGTGAGACAATATCAGAAGCTGCGGAAACCACAGAGAGAAAGCTAGGGTTTCAAGTTTCAGCCTTAGATTGATTGGTTATATATATATAAAGAAATAGTTGATTAAAAGTACTGAGTGGAGAGGATAAAAAGAAGAGAGAATCTACACACAGAGAAGAAGAACAAAGAAAGCAATTTTTTCTTCTTTTTCAGTTTTTATTTTTTATATCGTTGTTGGGATTTGGTTGGCTGTGTGTGTGGTGAGTCCGTCCCCACTGTATCTGCGTTCTCTCTGTTTATTGTTCTGGTTTCCGTCTTTTATCACTTTCTTAATGTAATTACACGATTTTTATGTTAAAGTCTTATTTATTATTCTGTATTTGACTCATTTTCGGAAACAATTAATTGAATTTATAAGAAATTACCAGTATACATATAATAATTTGGGAATTCAAAGACCATGGAAAGTGGGATTTGAGATTCTTCAAATTATGCAACGAAATAAATGGAGAAAAAAATGAGAGTCTAAATTGGGTGGAGTGGGAAGCTGTGATTAGGAATAGTTTACTGTATATCGTCTTACTTATCATAATGTATAAGTAGAATATATGCCTAAAAATAGATTAATGAATGTACTATTAGAGTTAATGAGTAGAGGTGGTGGGCATTGAATTAGTGGGAGTGGACATAAAGATAAGTGCATCATGTTCATGTTACTTTATGCCTTCTTATCCATTTTCTTCCGCATGATAAAAATGTTTATTTTCCATCAATTTTAGAATATACTTGTCGAAGTAATGGAAGTAAAAGAAGCGGTGCCTGTTAATAATAAACAGGGTAAATGCAGAAGGAAACAGGTATTTTTTTTTTGACCAATTGTCCACTGCACTGAGTCTTTAGTTAAAGCCTGATGCATCATGGCCCAACTCAACCACCTGTCGTGTCACATGTGAAATATGAATAGAAAAATATATTGGAATTTGGAAGCTGCGAAAAGAGAAGACAGAAAAATGGAGATGCAGGGGATCGAACCCTGTACCTCTCGCATGCAAAGCGAGCGCTCTACCATTTGAGCTACATCCCCTTTGATTTGAAGCTTTACGAATTTATATTTAAAAAACAGATAATTTATTATGTTGAACTTACTCTTGGTGCTCCCTGGTGCATAGGGCCATGTACAAACGAAACTGTAGAACGT
Organism: Ailanthus altissimus; assembly: GCA_946807835.1. Taxonomy (NCBI): domain Eukaryota; kingdom Viridiplantae; phylum Streptophyta; class Magnoliopsida; order Sapindales; family Simaroubaceae; genus Ailanthus; species Ailanthus altissimus. The sequence goes on along the minus strand of OX327691.1, from coordinate 27,709,963 downwards.
CTGTGGATTTTAGACTCGAGAAAATTAAAATTTGATTTAAAGAAGTTTCAGCCAAACCAGCAGAGCTGAGAAGCACAGAATAATAGTCTTTAGAATCGATATGCACTCATGCAGCTTTATATAATTTGTAATAAACATGCAAAACTTCTATCTTCTTCTTCATTATATACAAGAGATCGAAAACAAATTATGCCTTCACTGCCTGCAGCCAGAATTCTCCCATCACCCAGATCCTTCCAACAAAGCTGGAAATAGATGAATGCATGATAACACTATATAGATATTCATCTATATGTTTGCGTTTTATATATTCTGTAGAGGAGCTATCGGAGGGAACAACAGCTCAAAGTTTTATTCTAATTATAACCCACTTAATATCTCAGATGCATTTATGCTCGAAAACTTCATCTTCCCCTGCGTAAATCTGGACGCTATACAGAAGAACGTTATGGATTCAATTCAATAAAAATTTGAAATTGGCTATTATTTGATATTAGTGACAAAAGGATTGGATCATTTATTTAATTAATGAGTAATGGTCCATTTTTTTTTAATAATATCTTAAATTAATATATTAAATAATTATTAAACAATAAAATAATATATATTATAAAATTATTCATTATATTATTCACCCCTCAATCAATTAAAATCAAGTATTTGCGTAGAATCTAAGAAATAATAAAGTGGCATATATTTGACAGCCGAAAAACCTTTATTGTCAATGGTTGGTACCTACAATTACAAAGAGATAAGAGTTGAGACCGACATGTCTAATCAAACATGGAAATACAATGTCCAAGCGTATGCGTGAACGTGGCTTAGCAATCGACTTTTGTCCCTATATATTCACATATCAAAGATCACTAATTAAAGGGTCAATCATACAGTAAAAAAAGATAATAAGAGAAACAAACATACTTTAAATTTACGCATGCAGCTGTCACCATCGGCATGCACAAAAATTCTATATCATACATCTTAACAAATGTTCATCGAAACCTTCAATTGGTATGCTCTCTATTATCACTAGGAGACGCGGACGCACTCTTGGAAGTTGAAAATGGTAACGCAGGTGGTAGAAACATCAAACTTGCTGGCTGAGAATTTGTCGTAGATGATTTGTTAAAGTAGCTTGATCCACAGCCATTTCCTTTGACTGTTTCGGAGTAACTAGAAGCCACTGGAAATTGCTCACCCCAATTAAGCTTCTGGCCAAAATCATCTCCGCTAAACTGATTTGCACCACCGGCAGTAGTATTGCCATTGCCAATGATTGATTTGAGTGCAGCTGCTAAAGCAGAGTGGAAACTTGGGTCCGCTGTTATTGCTTTTGTGGCGGCTGCTATTGTATCAGCTGGTAGAGACTGTGGAGGAGGATTAGGGTTATTCTTTTGCATGAAGGATTGATAGACGATATTCTCCATGGGCTGCCTTCCTAGGTTTAGAGCTCCAATTTGATTTTTGATGTAGGGTTGAGAACAACTGCCATAGTTAAATACGCCGTTGCCCCATGACATTGAACTAGCAGATTCTGAAGAACTGAAGTTCAGATTTGTGGATGAGAATCTTGGTGGTGGCGGGTAATTTGATACAAACCTACTGAAATGAGACGAAGAAGAAGATGGTGTATTTGTAGTGAGGTCAAGTGTGATTGTTGGGTGTGAAGGTGAGGTTGTTAGTGAAGAGTTGGGAACATAGAATTGCCTTGACTTGGAGTTATCAGATAGATAAAAGTTCAGTCCATTGAGATTATAGGCTCCTGTCATTGATGTGGGTGGCGCGCTGGAACCAGGGTGAGAGCTCAATGATGAGCCAGATAATAGCATTGAAGCAGCTGCAGAAGTGGCTGAGGCCATTGCTGTGGCTGACAAAGGAAGTGGGTGGTTGTGTGTTCCTTCATAAGTGGTGATTAAAATGGACATGTCCTCGGCACATCTCTGAACCTGAAATTCCAAAAAACAAAAACATATATGTTAAAGAGAATAAATAAATTAAGAGGGGAAAATGAAAAGGGAAGTGGAACACAAGTCATATATCACTTAATTTAATTAACATTTACCTGTTTTCGTACTGGGCATGAAGGTGCGACAGTGCAGCGATAGTATGCTCGGGGACATGGGTTTCCTTTGGCAATCTTTTGTCCATATTTTCTCCATTGGCAACCATCATTCAGCTGTGTGAAAAAAAAAAAAACTATTAGTCTTCAGTGACTATTTATACAGTCTCATAACAATTCACAATAATACAATGCATCGATTATAACAAAATTAAATCTAATTAAGGGATATATATGCATATAATGATTAATACTAACCGTTGGAGCATCACACCTAGCTCTTACAGAAACCCTAGCTTTCTTGACTGGATTTTGTAGCGGAATTTCTTCATCTCCACTTCTCATTGTCTTGAGAATTTTACTAGGCGGCCAGGTCTCTGCAGCTTCCTCCTTTGGTACTCCGGAACTGTGTTCTGGGCTCGCAGTAGGCAAAGATTCATCTGCATCTGATTTAGACACTTCAAATTTGCAGTCTAGTCCGAGAGACAAGCCTTCTTTAACGTGGTCACCATCTTTGGCTTGAATAAGGCTTTTGCTCTTTTCATCCTTTTTTGAATCACTTGAAAATCTTCCAAGACTCAGAGACACAAGCTCGGGCTCTTCAGTTTCTTGGTCATGATCATTAGATGTGTCTGTTGATTTCTTTGCTTCTTGTTTAACAATGTTAATAAATTGCATTTGAAGGGTCTGGTAATCCTTCATAATGCAATCTAAGTGCATCTTCAATCTTTGATTTTCTTGTCTCACCACACCCATTTCGGCTCTGGCAGACTCAAGCTGATGAACCTGTATACATCACAATAATAAGAAACCAAACTCAATTATAGTTTTGTGAAGGAACAAAATGTATCGGATGATTAATTAAATTCTACATTCGTGATTACGTGTATTTTAGTAAGACATTTTTTCTTTCAGATGAACCTGGCCAAAAGTAGTAAAAATTAATAAGAGCAGATTCTTAGTAAGACACTACATAATTATACATCAAAAGTTCATGAATATAGATTGATTTGGAATATACTATATATATGTCAAAAGTTAATTAACCTTATCTTTTTGGCTTGAAGAAGATGGTCTTGGGTCGGTTTCCAAAGAGGATTCTTTTATATTAATAATTAAAACCAGTTCATGTTAATGAAATTAATTGTTAGAAGACTGTTAGAAATACTGATAAAATTATGCGAGAGAAATAATTTAAAATATTTTTAGTGTACGATGTTCTTTTCATAAAATTCAAACCATGTGTATATTATACATAAAGAGCGCCCTAAACTCTTTCATACCTTGAATGTAATAGAAGAAATATCATATATAAGGAGCACTCTAACCTCTCTCTATCCGAGGAGAGAAGATGTGTAAAACAAAATCAAATTGAACAAGTAGTAAATACCATAATAATGATAATCAAATTGATTCAACTTCTATCAATTGCCTGTGGACTAAGTCTAATGAATCTGTGGTCTTGAATTTTTGTTCTAGATGTCCTAGCAGTCGATTCTTAGCTCATAATGATGGTTAGAAATCCTTCTTATCATGGCTTTGGAGAAATTTAAAACTGTCTATTCCTATGACTTTTGGACCACTTACAATAGTTTAGATAAAATGAAGGCCAAGGAATTGTTTAACGTCTGTGGTATTGCCCTTTCCAACATGTATTTTCTTGTCCAAATGAAAGCATTTGCAGATGTTGATTGATACATATACATGTGATCTTAATTACACGACCTAGCTACAATTATAGAAATAATTTTTTGTAAAGGTAAAATAACCTTTCCCATGTACACAAATATGACAAGTAATAAGCCATGCATTTCTTGAAGTTTGAGGATAATAGGTTATGATTTTGTCCATGGATATCGGTTTTTGTAGCTCCAATTTAATATTAACAAGAGAAATATAGATATTAAGGAGAAAATGCAAAACAGACAATTAAAATTTACAGCAGAACTATCTACGGAAAGGCCTCAACAGAAAGGGTTCAAGTTTTTTCACCTGCTTGCTGCGGCTTAATTGCTGTTGTTTAGGTGAAGATTGATTCTTATCATTGTTTTCATCGAACGGCCTCTTGTCTCCAATCTGCAGTATAATTTGACATTCATGATTATAATAATATAAGATACATGTGTATAATTCTTCAAATTCTTCAAAAACAATAAACTAATTGTGGTAACTTTGGCAAAAATGAAAATTTGTACAAAAAAAAGAAGAGATTAAATATAGAAGGAGGAAACCATCAGAAAAACGAAAACTAATAAAGACAGCAAATATTTAGAAGCTTGTAAAACCTTAAGAACAATTGATATAATTATGGATCAAAAGTGGCAATATATATCGTAAGAGATGGGAGTTTCATCACTAGCATGCATATGTATAATCTTCAGGAAATCATCGCAAGTTCTAAACTATCTATCTACCTATATATATATTCAAGACCAAATAAAGAATTTGTGTGAGAACCAAATTAAAGAGATAATAACATGATTAACACCCAAAAGAAAACGAAAAGCTTCACCTTAGCAGCAAGATACTCTTCTTTATCACCAACAGAATCAACTCTTTTTTCTTCCTCGATGTCAACTAATCTGTGGCCAGATCTTCTCAACAAATCCTCGGCAGCTCTTTTCTCTTCCATTACAATTTTCTCTTGTTTAAGCCATCTCAAATATTGTACTTCTTTTATAGAGTTGAGCCTGTAGTATTTGACCCATTTTCTAAAAAGGACATTCAATGCACAAATACACACAATGTCAACAGCCCAATCCAATTGCATTAAATAAATAGTGTTACAAACCATGTATAAAATAGTATATGAATTTTTTCTTTTTCTGTAGTAAACAAAACTAGAAGAATTCAACTTCAACTCTTTAGATAACATGTCAGAGATTATTTAAAAATAAAAAAAGAGAGAGAGAAAGAACTTGAAGCCGCAATAATCGGACCCCACCTAATACCAGTGCCATCGTTGAAGTTTCTTCTTGTATGACAAAAGTCACATGGGTATTGGTTCTGGTCAAAGTTTTTGCCATCTTTCCGTGTTACCATGGGTGACCGGAGTTCCTTATACATCTAGTTTTAGGGTTTTTAGTTTTGGAGTTTTATGGGCAATTAACGTTGAGGACAAACATAGAATTAAGGATGGCTGTTTCATTCGTCAATGCATTTGACCTAGTGAACGTATTATATAAAATTTTGATGCTGAAATGAAAATCTAACCCTACCCTCTATTATTCTTTCTATATCTCACTAAATTTCTTCTATTATTTTATTTCTTTTTAATTGTCGAATAAAAATATAATAGCAATAGTCTTTTTGTCTTCTCCTTCAGAAAGGAAAATGGGTCCAGCCTTCCAGCTTAGATCCCTCCACGCTCCTTCGTTATATCCTATCTAATGCTGGGGCATTTATTAGCTTGTTATTTATTTTTCTCTTCGTTTCTCGATCCAAAGTGTTGAGTCAAAGTATCTATAAAATTTCATATGGAAAAAATTAGAGGACCAAATTACCTACCATCAATGATTTATACAAAATATTCTTACTTGACATATAAGACCAACACACGCTTGCTTAAATATCATGACGGTTAATGGTGCAAAGTGGAATATGTCCAACTCAACAGCCCAAATTTTGGTTTTGTTTGTTTTTTTTTTTTTATTAACATTACAAACATCAGAGAGCTAGATTTTTTTTCAAAGGAAACGACTCTTACCCTTTATGGTATTTGTTCAATCTCACTTAGTGCTTATAGTTATAAAATATCAAAATAACTTTTTGCATGATTTGATAATTTTATTTTTAATAATAAATGATTTGATAATTTTATGTTGAAGAATTTAGAGCAAAAGAAAATAAGAAATAGGTCTAAAGAGATTTTGGATTTGAATCATTGATCTCAAAAAGATAAAAACAATTAATCTAACCACTTGATCACACTTAATTTTAAATAACACATTATGAATACTAATATATATATAATAGATTATTAGTTATAGATTAAATAAATGTTGATACTCAAAATTATAAATAATATTAAATTAAAAATATTTTAAATAATATTTAAAATTAAAAAGATTTGATTTTAAATGAGTCTAAAGGGATTTGAATCATTAACCTTAAAGATGAAAATTATTTACTTCATCACTTAATCAAACTTAAGTAAAAATAATATTTTATGAAGACTAATATATATACTCTATAAATAAATTAGATTGATTATTAGTTATAGATTATATAAATTTTGGTACTAAAAAATTATAAATAATAATAAGTGTAAAGCATTTAATAATAATATATTCGATTAAGTGTGTACAATAAAAGACTTAAAGATTAAGTTTTAAGAATTTATTATAACAATAAATTATTTTATAATTTTTTAAACTAATTTAAAAATAAAAAAATACTAAAAGATAATAAAATACTAAAAATAAAATTATTTTCAAGCTTACTAGTGAATTTTTATCATTTAATGTCAATTAATAAAATAAAATTTCATAAGAAGATTCTAAATTTAAATGATAAATTATGAGAATTCACAAAAAATAAGAATTAATTTTTAAAAAACACTCATTTTTTTGTAAACTTATTTAAATTAAATATTATTTAAAATACTTTTAAATTTATTATTATTATTTATGATTTTAAGTACCAACATCTATTTATTTTATAACTGTTGAAAAATTAGTGATTCAACAATTTTGGTTAGATAAGAATTGAGATGAATATCAAAGTGGAGAGTCACAAGAAGTCTAAAACGTGTGGGACACATATAGAGAATTCTAGGACGTGTGGGACACAAAAGGGGAAGTGAAACGGGACTCAAAGACGCGAAGGAAAAGAAGAAATCGCGGGGAGCTTCCAGCGCTGCGGCACCTAGGGCTGAGGGCTGCGGCGTCCAAAATAGAAGACCAGCACCGCAGCGCTGGGCGCGAGAAGGGCTGCGCTGCGGCGTCCAGGGACGAGCGCCGCGGAGCCAGAACGCATGGAAAAGTCCGTTTTGGTTCGGGATTTCAAGTTTTGGGAAGTTTTGGACTTTCAAAACAAGTGGACTCTTACTCCAACAAGGAATAGGGTTTGTAGGCACGAAATACACCCTATATAAACACTTGTAAACCCTTGTTTAAGATTAAGTATCTAAGGTTTCAAGATGTAATCATAAGAAAGAATAGAGGAGCTAGGTAGGCACTAAGTGCGTGGTGCACTAGGATGTAACCTTTGGGGGTGTTTTCTTCTTTAGGTTCTTTGAGTGAATAAAAGAGAAACACCATAGATCCTTTAGGCTTAGATGCTCGGGCTATTCTTGTGTTTCTTGTAAAAATCTCTTATGAGGAGATACGAAGAAGTCTTAGGGAGTCATGGTGATCAAGGGTAGATGCTTAGAGGTCTCTATGGGGGATACTAAAGGGTCTTGTGGGATCATTGATGATGTAAGAAGATACTTTGTGATCTATTTCAATAGGAAGAAGCTGGATCATGGATCCTCCATGGATGTAGGCAATTTGGGCCGAACCACGTATATCTTGTGTCTTGTGATTGGTTGTTTTCTTTATCTTTATTGGTGTGTTAATCTTATGTGTTCTTACTTGTGGTGTGAGTTATGATTTTCCGCTGCGCATAGGGTATCAAGGTTGTGACTTAGTTGATACCATAGGGGTATCAAATTGAAGTGCATGGCTTAACATCCTCAACAATAACTAATAATCTATTTATTATATATATATATATATATTATTCTAAATAATATCTTATTTTAAGTTAAATGCGGTCAAGTCGTTAGATTGATTATTTTCATCTTTAAGGCTAAGGGTTTAAATCCCTTTGATTTTTTTTTCTCAAATCCTTATTAATTTATTTCAACTTTATCCTTTCAAATTCATTTCAACATTTTGTTTTTGCTCTTAATTTTGCAGGGGTAAACTTTAGACTCATTTTTTATATTCTTTTGCTCACAATTCTTCAGATGTATCTCAAATCCCTTTAAATCATTTTTTTTTCTCTCAAATTTTCAGGGGTAAACTTTAGACTTATTTCTTATTTTCTTTCGCTCTCAATTTTTTAGGGAGTTCTTCAAGGTTAAAACTATCAAGTTGCTCTCAATTCTTCAAAGATAAACTTTTGACTTATTTCTTATTTTCTTTTACTCTCAATTCTTTAGAGATAAAACTTAGACTATTTTTTTTTTGTTCTCAATTCTTTAGGAGTAAAATTGTCAAGCTGCTTTCAATTTTATCAATAATAACACTATCAAACTATATATTATCAAGGATAACATTATCAAATATCCTTTAGACTTATTTATTTATTTTTGTTCTTAATTATCCAAGAGTTCTTCAAGAGTAAAACTATATGCTCTCAATTCTTTAGGGTAAACTTTAGACTCATTACTATTTTTTGTTGCTTTTAATTCTTTAGGAGTAAAACTGTCATGCTGCTCTTAATTATTTAGAAGTAAAACTATTAAATTATGCATTATAAAAAATAAAATTATCAAATTATATAAAAAAAATTAAAAGATAATATAATATACTTTAACGATAAAAGAGTTTTGATCATTTTTAAAACTATAAAGATAAATAGAAATGAGCCCATATCCATATCATAAGGGTAATAGTCATTTTCCATCTGCGATTGAAAATTTTTAAATTAAAGAATAGGACACTTGAAAAATTGAGAGATTAAGAAGAAAGAATTTGGATAAGAATTATGTATTGCTGTAACTTAAAATACAAAGAGTAAACTTTACATTTATAGTGCTATTCATATGTTGAAAAAGAAAAAACTAAACTAGGTAATTACATATAAAAAGAAAATACACCTAAAAGATAATTGAGAATATTTGACCCAAAATTAATTAAAGAGAAAATTATTTGAATTGTTTCCTATTTTACAAATCAAATAATATGTTTATTCTTTAACAAATTATTTAATTTATTTTCTCTTTTAACACTCTCCCTCAAGTTGGAGAGTGAATTACAAGGACTTCCAACTTGTCAAGCAGAAAGAAAAAAACATCTTGACCCAATGGTTTAGTAAAAAGGTCAAAAACTTATTTTTTGCTTTTCATGAAAAAAGTCTTAAGCTCCCCATTTTGTATTCATTCACGGACTATATAACAATTTATCTCAATATGTTTTATCCTTTCATGAAAGACAGAGTTGGCTGAAATGTAAATTGCCGCTTGGTTGTTACAAAAAAGTTGAGCTAGTTCTGAGTGAGATACTTGCAAATCTTTTAATAAATACCATAACCAAGTTAATTCGTAAGTAATCAATGCCATAAACCTATATTCAAATTGTGCTGAGGACCGTGATACCATGACTTGTTTCTTGCTTTTCATGAAATTAGTTAATTACCAAAAAAAAAAAAAACCAACAACTAGTAATTAATTGTCATGTATCTGGACATCTAGTCCAATCTGCATTACAAAAGCCTGTCAACTGTAGCTTTCTATATAAAAAAATAAAAGACCATGTCCCGGAGTATTTTTAAGTATTGCAATACTCGATGTACTGCTTCAAGATGTGGTTTTTGTTTTGCATTGTTGCATAAACTGATTAAGTATGTTGACTAAGTAAGTAATGTCTAATCTAGTGATGATAAGATAAATTAACTTTTCAATCAACTTGCAATAGTGACTTTGATCATTGAGTTATCTCCCTCATTAGAAGCAAGCTTGAAATTTTGTTCCATGAAAAACTTTACAGGTTTGGCACCTAGAAGCCCAACCTCCCCTAGTATGTCAAGTGTGTATTTTTGTTGATTGATAGAAATACTTTAAATTGAGCAACTTTTATTCCAAGAAATTATTTTAAATGACCGAGATCCTTAATCCAAAAAATAACTAGCCAAGAAGTTCTTTACCTCTTGTATCATTTTTTCATTGTTGCCGATGATGATCATGTCATCGACATAAAGAATGATAACAGTGAGAGAATTACCATTAACCTTGGTGAATAAAGATTTGACTATCTGTGATTGGTGAAAAATAAATTTTTGGATGGCATCAAGAAACTTGTAAAACCAACTCCGTGAGGCTTGCTTCAATTCGTAGAGAGATTTATAGAGTCAACAAACTAAGTGTTGTTCCTCCTGTCGATGAAAACCTGAAGTAGGAGTCATGTAGATCTCCTCAGTTAAATCCCCATAAAGAAAAGCATTTTAAGCATCTAACTGATGAAGATGCCAATAACGAATAGAAATAATGGACAAAAGACACTGAAAAGTAGTAAACTTAGCCACAAGAGCAAAGGTTTCAGTGTAGTCAATACCTTTGCGTTTAGTAAACCCTTTAGTTATGAAGCAAACTTTATAACGCTTAATTGAACCATTAGAGTTGTACTTAATTTTGTAGACCCATTTGCAACTAATGGGTTGGTGACTAGAAGGTAACGAGATTATGCTCCAAGTATAGTTTGCTTCAAAGGCAAAGATTTCTTTATTCATGGTAGCCACCCAATATGAATTATGGCAAGCTTGTTCATATATTTCTGGTTCAACCATGTGAGAAACAATATTGATAAAAGTCTGATGTGAATGAGAGAGATGGGTGTAGGAGACTGTTGTGTGATATGGTGTGTGATGTGTATAGATGTATATAATTTCAAAAATTAAATACGCAACGGAGTTATTCATACATATTCAAGCATGTATGATCATTCAAGTACATATATATCTCATATATATATTTCATGCATGATATAAAATGAATAACAAATAAATAACCTACCCGGATATGAAGGTAGCTTTACAAATCTTCAAGAACTCCAAGCTTCAATTTGTTGAGCTCACATTGAAGTGTTCCCTTGCACAATTCTAGTTCACAACTAAATCCGGTGGGATTGTGAAGCTAGAATGGCAGCCTTGAATTTCCAGCAAATGATTGTTTTAACACTTAAAACAATTTGTCCTTATGATTACTACCAAGAGATGAGAAGAATTGGGTATTTTCTATAGTTCTTTACAACTCTATATGTTGTAGCTTGGTAAGCCTTTGCATTTTCTCTCAACACTTTGAGAAAAACACTTAGGAAAAGCTCTCAATTCTCTCTCTTTTCTCCTAGAACGAATTTCACTCTATCTTGCACACATTGAACTCTTTCAATTCTTTCTTAAGTGCAAAGAATGATTTCTCTTAGTGCTCCACCATCACTTAACCATGTTTGCCATTACAAACAATAATCTATCATATTTTTCACTCACCAATTTGATTCAACCAATTGAATCAATTTCTAGAGAGTAAATGACATTTAATCAATGTTAAGTGGTTTTACCACTTCCTTAGTGCATCATTTAAGAATTACAAAGTGGTAAACTTTCCTTATTATTAATAACAAGTGCATTCTCCATTAGTAAATGGTGTTTGCCACTTATTCCAATTAATAATAATAATTTGATTAATATATAAAATATTAATAATTCAAAACTATTTTGATTATTTACATTTACCATATATGTATTTACCAAGCAAGGTAAATAGGTAAATACATGGTAAATAATTTATGGAGTAAGATTATGTCTGTAGTAACCAGTATCCACGACTGGTAAGAATAAGTATTTATATATGTATAAATATACGTATTTTATTTGTATGTTGGTGATACTTGAATTATATATTGTTATTAGTAATATTTTTATAGGTTAAGGATATACGATTAGTATTGGGTTTATTTGTATGACTTTAGATTTATTTTAGGGACCAAATTGTTATACTTTGAACGTTTTGGGGGCAAATTCGTAAATACCAAAAATTAGCCTCTTAGTATAAAAATACACTTTTAAACCCTAATTTACCATTTTTAGGTCGAGCTACCCATTTTAAGAGAGAGAAGAGAGAAATAGAGGAGAGAGAAAGAGGAGAAGAAGAAGAAAAAGAAGAAGAAATTGGAAATTTGAATTTCAAGAGGTATATCATACGTATTTCTCAATTTATTGGTATTAATTAAGTTAATTCCTTTAAGTTTTGATTTCTGAAAATATGTATAATTGAGGATTTGTTGTGTATTTCGTAAGATCATATGAGAATTGATGATGATCTATAAGATAGTTTGATAAATCATGATGAATTATGGAATTTCTGCTGGATAACCTCTTGATCTAGGAATTTTATAAATTGTTGTGATTCGATTCTGGTTTTGAATTTTGAGTATATGAAATTAGACATGTTTAGGATCATCTGAGACTTTGAATCGACTGAAAATCTCAGAAATTGAATTTGTAGTGAATTTACCAAAATGACCCTGGAATTCTGGAAATTTCCTGTGTAAACAGTATGATACAGTGGAAAATAATTTTTGACCTGCTGAATGATCTTTAAAAATTACGAATTTGTGGAATATGATAATTTTATATGTCTAATATGATATACTCGGAATTGAGAATTTGGATCAATGTGGTTGAAGTGCTATGAATTTCTAAAGTGTATCAGCTCATTGTAGTATTTGATTAACAGAATTTTAAAGTTATGAAATAAAATAGTTTTAAAATACTTTTGGCAGTTATTTGGAAGCCAAATATTTATCATGGACTGAGATATGTGTCAAGAGTAGTTATGTGGTAGTTTTATAATTTTTGAGTTAGTATATGATTTTATAAAATTGGGAGATTGAATACTGTTCAGTAAGTATCTTGATCCTGTCAGGTTTGTAGTTTGGATTCGATGGTGTGTATGGAATGGATTGTGTAGGAATTTTGATATAATATTCATATATAAGAAGTATATATGAGTCAAGAATGATATATTCTGATTTCGGAGTAATTGGACATCATTTGATGTATTAGAAATATTTGTTAAGTGTAAGTGGTCAGAATGACAGGTTTTGAGAAACCAAATATTTAGACCAATTTGATGTGATAAATGCATTGTGTATAGTTTTGTAAGCTATTTAAAGTATTTTGTGTGAATTGTGAGGCTTATGAAAGGATTAATCTCCATTGATAGGTTAAGGAGATTTAAGCCTTGTAGCTGAAAGTGTTAAGAGGTAAGTATACTAGAATTACTACTGGAATCACAATAAACATAATAATTGTTTTGTATGATTTTGTAAATGGGGTTAAGAATATGTTTATGATATGTCAAAGTATATTTTGATATGAAATGTGAATATATGTTTATGAATGTGAGCATTGACATTGAGCATGGACATACATGTGTTTTTGAAAGTGATCTTTCCAAAATAAGATGCGTTTAACAAAGAAAGCTTTTGAAGTGTAATATGTCCATGAGAAATATTTTGTGATTTGAGGGTACTTGAACTCACTGTTAACTTAGTAGGCATTTTATGTGATTTGTGGAGCCTTTATGTGTGGCCTTTCCTTCGGGATTGGTATATGTTATGTGTTCCGTATGTAGGGAGGATCCTATTGGTACCTAAAGGAAGTGTGAGTCATCACATTCGTGTGGTGGCGTATTGGTACATGTGAGAGGACTCACCGATGATCAGGGTGAGGGTTTGGCTTTTACCTTCGGGCATAAGCGTTATATATGTGTGATTTAAAGACCTCACTTGTACTATTCCTCTCATACGGTATGTCACCTACGAGTGACATTTGGCTCATTATGTGATATGTGATATGTAAGTCCTACTAAGTAGTAGTTGAGTTATGGTATTCCTATTATGTGTTTTGAAAGAATGTGTAAGCGCTTACATGATATGTGATTTGATAAGATTATGATTTTGATTGATCACAGCATATCATACATATGCATCGTGTACATATATGTATTTGTATTTGATATATGAAAAATTAGTATGCTTACTGAGTTTTATACTCATTATAGTTTATGGTGATTTCAGGTAAATAAGGTGCATGTGTGCTTAGCGGATTTGGCAAGGCTTCTGCTGTTCCTTGGGTTCCCTAAGTTGCTAGGTTGTTGTGTGTTTCATTTGGGGACACGTGGGATAGGATATTTGGTTTGTCCCTATTGAATAAATACTTATGTATTATTTCATTGTGTGTGGATTGGATTTGGTTTAAGTTTTATAAAGTGTGGTTATTGGATGATTTTAAGTAAGAATTTGCAATGGATATATTCTGGGCTCCCGGTAACAAAGTTGCTACTGGTGACGTAGTAGAGTGTTAATCTCTGAGAAAACTCTGCGTATCTCCGGTTTAATAATTGTCCCAGTCATAATTCAATTGCTATAATTCTGAAAGAAATTGAAATGAATATTTAAATACTGTCAAGAGAAGTTTATATTTATATGTTAGGTTATTGTTGATTTTAGTGTTGAACTTACTAGCAACTTGCTAAGGATTTCTGTGTTGAATGAAAGTTGAAAATTTTGTGTAATATTATTTATGAGTGCACATGCAGTGAATGAATGTAAGTGATGTCGTGTGTCGGATCTTTTGGGTCTGGGGCGTGACAATGTCACTTGTCAATTTCTTATTGGTTAACAACTCTTGTAAACCAATAATGTGTTTTACCTTCAATTATTGACAAGTGAATAATAAAAGGAACTTAGAAACATTTTTCATTTTGCTGAAAATTGTTGAATTAATTATTCAATCCAATTCTCCGCCCCAGTGCACAACGAGTACACTTCATATTGTGAGACTCTCTAGGTCCATGCCCGATTTGTCATATGAAACTATTTCACACGTCCGTGAACAATGTCCCACACACATGTTACAGATATTACAAAACGGCGCATTAGACCATACAAGTTGAGGTTATAACATATTCGTATAATCCTTCCATCATAAATATCCTAGAAGAGCGGAGATATAGATCAACACCGTCAAGTCTCCATGTGCTCAACCATAAACTTATCTTTAGATTTGTATTTCAATAAATAATATCCGTAAACACTTTCACGATATTATTTTCCCAAGAAATTCTTGGATGTCTGCTTATGGCCATAAGACTTTCTGAAATACAATCTTAGAGTTACATGATATTTTACTCACCCAATTGAGTTGATGGATCCCATATCTGTACACACCGGACTCCATGAGCATCGGACCATACCCAGCGACACCCAGCGGTCAGACCATGAAAGGTATCTGACATGTGTGGAACCAAAGTATGATGGATCACTCACAAGTCCACTGTGGCACTCAGGTCTAAGGACCATGAATACTACTCAACTCGAAAGATCCTTCATTGACGGCTTTATGGGATGTCTATTGGAGATCTTTGTGAGTCTGTTCAATATTCAGTCCTTACTGAATACTTGTATCTCTATACGAGTTTCCACTAAACTCATGGTCTGCTAAGACTAACCATCTGGACTATCTAGATATAGACATACACTGATCTATATATATATTAAGATCTTCACTAGCAGACCCGCATTAGTGAAGGTAGATCAGGAACATTAAATTTAAGAACATATTTGCATAACAACATTTCTTAGCACCATTTGCAACCCATTGCAACTATGTCATTATTAATATATTCTTAGGTCTTTGTCCCATTTCAGACAAGGCTCAAACTCTTTAGATTTTACTAACTCTTAGTTCTGATCTAAACTCCTTTAGATCAGATCTGAACTCGTTCAGATTATACAATGTCTAAAACGTTACAAGCATCTTACCATATTTATAAATAAAATAATTAGTGATATATTGAAATCATAAATGTATAAACATAAAGCAAATATTTATACATAAAAGGGATGGCACGTAAGCACAAATCCCAACAGAGACATACCTTGAAATTAAGTGGTGCGTGCCAGACATAGCTGAAGAAGAGGAAGGATCTAAAGTGAGATGTTTGGAATGGTTTACCTCGTAATCTTAGAGATAAGTTGAAAGGTTTGTGGGCAAGAAGAACGTCGAGGTGGATAAGAATTAGAGAGTATTTTAGATTCAGGTAAAACTGAGGTATTCTAGATTGGCTCCTGGGTACTGGCAGAAATGGGATCGTGGTAGGGAATGGTAGGCACTAAGGTGCTAGAAATCTGGATGTCGATGCCGTGGTGTAGAGTGAGTGGCATCACGACACTGACGTTTTGAAGTGGCTCTTGAATTTCTGTTATATCAAATGGTAAGAGTAGGGTTGATGTGTCAATGTGGTCGTTAAGGTTTTGAATTAGAGTAGTTGGATATGAAAATGTGGATTCGTGAAATACTTCATCCCAAGAGATCAAGGTTTAATGGGACTGGAGGTCATAGACATGGTAACTTTTTTGACCAAGTGAATAACCAATGAATATGCATTTTTGGGCTCGAGTATCAAATTTATAACTTGGTTTAAGGTTGGTAATGTAACATAAACACCCGAAGGTGGAGAGATGAGAGTATATTGGGGCTTTATTGTAAAGTCGATGATATGGTGTTTGGATGGATATGACAAGTGTTGGAAGGCAGTTAATTAGGTAGCAGACTATTTGTAGGCTTTTCCCCTAAAATTGCATAGGTAGGTTAGCTTGAAAATGAAGTGAAAGACTCATATTTAAGAGGTGTCTATGCTTACGCTCCACAACTCCATTTTTTTTGGAGTGTGTATGGGTAAGTATATTGAAAAGATGTACCATTATTTATAAAAAAGACTTGTAAAGATAAAAACTTTTTTCTATTATCAGACATAAAGCTTTAATCCCACAATGAAATTGAGTTCGGACTTATAAAAAAGGACTTTATTAGTGGTTGGATTTCGAATTTAAAACTCATCAAATGTATCTAAGTATAACGAGAATAATCATCAATAATGAATAAGAAATAACAGGCTGCTAAATAATAAGTAATTTTATGAAGTCCCCAAATATCACAATAAATTAATTCAAAAGGTGCACTAGTACATATGGAACTACTAGGAAAAGATAAATGAGTTTGTTTAACTAAAAGACAACATTATAAAATAAAGTAGAATTAAAGAGATTTCTGGGTTGGTTTTGGAGAATGCCTGAAAGGGTCCAATGGAGGGATAACCCAATCATTGATGCCAAATATGAGTTTTGCATTAGATGTAGAGTGTGGTGGGTGGTGTTTGGCTGACTTTGAGATAGTATAAACTATTAAGCTGCTTCTCTAGCCCAATCGTCTTCTTCATAGCCATGTTCTGCATCATACAAAAATAAGGGTAAAATTTTATACTACAATCCAATGCTTGAGTAATTTTACCAACTGATAATAGATTAACTCTTAATTTTGGTACATAAAGAACATCATTTAGAGTGATGTTATCTGACAACTTTGTTGACTCAACGCACTCAATTTTAGCTTAGCCTCAATTTGGTAACTGAACAAAATTACAAAAAAGAGTTATCTTATGCAATCTTTGTTGAAAATTAGAAACATTGTTGGTAGCCTACTCTCAATAATTCACTTATTATGTGATAAAGCTTTAATCTTATAACAGAAAGTTGAGCTAATACCTGTAATGTTCACAAAAGGAAAGTGTTATTTATCCTTTCGAAGTAGGGTTTTGAGTTGATTGTACTCTTCGAGAATGACTCTTCGGGAGTGAAAATGGTGTTGGTAAAATTTTGTCTCTCGAATTCTTCTTCGGCTGTTAAGTTATTGACATTGGGCTTATTTCCTTTTGGTTTCACTTTCTTACCATGTAATTTGTGTCCAGACGAAAAACCATGGAGAAAGTAGCAACGATCAATTGTGTGATTGTCTTTTCCACAATAAGTACAAACCTTTTTCTTTGATGTTCGCTCCTTCATTTTTAAAGTATTTAAAACTTGCATTGCAACATATCTGGCTTTCTCTCTTTGAATGACTACTTTGGTTTGTCTCTTTTGTTAAAATTGTTGGGTGTTGTATTATAGAGTATGTGATAATTATAGTGTATACGTAATTTCAAAAATTACCATATGCGCAGCGAAAGCATGTTACAAAATACACCAATTTTAACAAATTCAACATATATCATATATATGCATAAGCATAACAATTATACAATTATAAAAACATGATGAACAACATATATCACATATATGAACAAGTATAACAATTATACAAAATATATATGATGAACAATATTGTACTAAAAACATAATGTAAAATACTCACCTAATGAAGGTAGCTTTACAAATTCTTCAAGTTCTTCAATAATCCATGTGAAGAGCTCACCTTGAAGTATATGTTGAACAATTCTAGTCTATAACTTTTGGTGGGATTAAGGAGCTAGAATGGTAGCTTAGTGTTTAGAATTTCTCAGCAACTTGTATTCAACTTCTTTGAATACAATTTTTGTTTCCTAAATGGAGATGGTAAATATTTTCTATACAACTCTTGTATTAATTAAAAAAATTTAACATACAACTCTTGTATATTAATCTTAGAAACAATTTCTACATGATAATTATTTTGAACAACTCTTTGCAAAATAATTATCTTTTTCTCCATTTACATATCATTCATTTTGATCATCCATTAAAGAAGGAGATGAAGAGAAATTTGTTTATTTTTTCAACACTTGAAAGAACAAAAACCAAAACTCTCTCTTACCTCTCTTCCTTGCCATTGCCCAATTCTTCTCCCAAAATTGAATGAAAAAAAATTAAATTGTTTTACCAAAATTCATTTTGTTTATTCAACACTTTGATTAAACAAAAATAAATAAAATGAAGTGCTCCACCAATTTTATTGTTGGTCTCCCATTTAGAATTAATTAAATCAAGCACTAGAATAATGGCCACCCAAATTAATCTTTACCTAATAATTATAATTACTTTAATTATAATGGGTAATTAAATGGCTAACATCTAGGCCCCTCATTGTATTAAAATACAATGCCATAATCTATATATATATTATAATATTATCTAATAATATAATAATAATATATGATTTAATTATTCAAAATAATTTTGAATAATTACTTTTTACCTTACTAATTTTTACTACCATGGTTAAATGGTAAAAAGGTAAAATCAAATCATAGAACAAATTTTGTCATTTGTCAATATTTTATTAATTAACAATCCTTGTTAATTAATTAAGTGATGTACTTAACAATTAAGTCTTGATAAATGTACAATCCGAGGGATCCCTACACAATCGTTCTCTTTTACTGAAATTTATTGGATCGAACTATTCAATCCAATCCGCTACCCCAGTGCACAACGAGTATACTTCATATTGTGAGACTCTCTAGGTCCACACCTAATTTGTCATATAGAGCTCCTTCATACGTCCGTGAACAATGTCCCACACACACGTTACGGATATTACAAATTAGCATGTTAGACCATACAAGTTGAGGTTATTACATATTCGTATAATCCTTCCATCATTTATATCCTTGAAGAGTAGAGATATAGATCATCACCGTCAAATCTCTATTTGCTCAACCACGAACTTATCTCCAGATTTATATTTCATAAAACAATATTCACAAACACTTTTGTGATATTGTTTATTCCTTCGGAATATCTTTTCCGAGGTCTATGCTTGCGGCCACAAGACTTTCTGAAATACAATCTCAGAGCATTAGGATATACAACCCACTCATATGAGCTGATGGATCCTATATCTACGCACACCGAACTCCATGAGTATCGGACCATACCCAGCGACACCCAGCGGTCAAACCATGAAAGGCTTCTGACATGTGTGGAACCAAAGTATGGTGGATCACTCACAAGCCCACCTTGGCGCTCAAGTCAAAGGACCACAAATATTACTCAACTCGGAAGACCTTCCATTGACGGCTTTATGAGATGTCTATTGGATGTCTTCGTGAGTCTGTTCAATATCCAGTCCTTACTGAATACTTGCATCTCTATATGAGCTTCCTACTAAGCTCATGGTTTGCTAAAACTAACCATCTGAACCATCCAGATATAGACATACACTAATTTATATTAATGGGTTTCACCGATAGACCCGCATCGATAAAATTAGATCAGGAACATTATGTTTGAGAACATACTTGCATAATGACATTTCTTAGCACCATCTGCAACTCATTGCAGCTATATCATTACTAATATATTCTCAGGTCATTGTCCTATTTCAGACAAAACTCTAACTCATTAGATTTTGCTAACTCTTAGTACGACTAACTCTTAGTGTTTATAACTATTAGCGTTGCTAACTCTTAGCCCTGGTCTAAACTCTTTTAGACCAAATCTGAACTCCTTCAGATCATATAATGTCTAAAACATTA
The DNA here is from genome assembly GCA_946807835.1 of Ailanthus altissimus. Lineage (NCBI taxonomy): Eukaryota > Viridiplantae > Streptophyta > Magnoliopsida > Sapindales > Simaroubaceae > Ailanthus > Ailanthus altissimus. The sequence continues at coordinate 27,689,843 of OX327691.1, read as the reverse complement.
CAAGTATCTTACCATTTAATAAAAATAATATTAACGATTTTATTAGAAATAATAATTGTATAAATACAATCACTATATATTTATACATTATGGGATGGCACGTAAGCACAAATCCCAACAAAAATATCAAGGCATGAACTTTGAGTGTGTCTAGAAGATGACTCATCAAGAGAATTGAACCTCGCATGCTACTATAAGATTCATTTAGTCTCATCAAGAACTGCATGACCAATTTTTTTTCTTATTTGGCAAGGCCTTTTAGATCCTAAAAAGTACAAGAAATTGGATTATGATAATAAGCCAACTCATCCCAAAATGACTTTATTTTGGTGTAATAAGCTGAAATAGACTAAGAACCTTGTCGTTGTTCGATGATTTTTTTATCGAATTTGATAGATTCAAGAGTCATTCCCTTGAGAGAACTTATCTTTCAAGTCATCCCAGACTTTGTTTGCAATTTCTACATAAATAACACTTTCTGTAATATTAGAATGAATTGAATTTAAAATTCAGAATAATACCATATCATTATACCGTTTTCACACTGAAAATTTGGGGTTAGATTGAGGTGATGCTTGTATATACCATTGATGAATCCAATTTTATTCTTGGCACTTAGAGCTATACGTACTGTGCAACTCCATTGTTTATAATTGTCTCATTCAAGTGTTTTGGTAACCAAAACGAAACCCCAATAATCTGAGTAATGTATGGTAAATGCATTTATATAGTCAATAATTTTTTGTCATTATTTTAGTAAATTTCTCCTTCTCTATTACTAAATTAGCGAAAATTATGTAAAAAACCTAAGACTCAAGACATTGATATTGTATGACTTACAAAAGGTACTGTTCACGAGCACTGTTCCCTGTTATTGTGTGTGAGACTCTTCACAACACTGTTTACAGTGGCTATTGTTTAAGACATTGTTTTGTGATACTATTCACACAGTAAAGAAAGAAAAAATAATCCAACAATTGCTTTGATACCGTACAAATTTGAGAATTTGAGAAATTGAAAAAAAAGAATTTGAATAAAAATTGTGTATTGATGTACTTTAATATCAAAGAGTAAGTTTTACATTTATAATGTTATTTCTGTGTTGAAAAAGAAAAAAAAATAAAATTAGATAATTATATATAAAAAAATACACTTAAAAGATAATTAAAAATATTTAATCTAAACTCAATTAAAAAAAAAATTATTTAATTTATTTTTTCTTTCAACAACACTGTCAAAAAAAACTTATCCAAATAATCTGTTGTTACTGTTCTTTTTTGAAACGACACATATTTTTAAGTATTGCAATACTGTAATGCCAAAACATCACTTCTTGACAAAATATTTTTCTACCCCCACCTTGTTGGCATTTTATTTATTTGGTTTTTAGTTATACATTATGTCAAAGATTGCCCACTCTTTTGTTAATTAGAGAGAAAAAAATGAGCTTAATCTAGTGCTAATCACACTTCAATATTAATATTGAAGTCTCAATTTCAAATACCCATTTCCTCTAACTTTTTTTTTAAATCACAGCACTACAAAGCAAAATTTACTCACCACGTGATCATTTCACTTGTTCCTTCTGCAAATACAAGAAAATGGATTTAAAAGTGAATAAAATAACATAAAATTACTTACTATTTAAATTGATTTTATGCCTCGGAAACCGAGTAGGATAATGAAGTATAAATATTATTCTTAAGGGATGCTCTTCGGCTGGTCAATAGGGCGCATCGCTTTCGCTTCTGTAATAGAGGCGCTGTAATGGGCGCGCTTGGTATCGATAACCTCATCAAAGTAAAACGCTGAAGTCTTTGATGTTGCTGCCGTATACATTATATTAAAAACTAACTAAATGTGGATAAAAAAAATCAAAAACTAAAAAGATCGATCTGAATTTAATCAAACCTAACTGGACGGTTTGATTTTTACATTTTAAAAAATTGATCGGTTTTAAAAATAAAAAAATCAAAAAAATTAGTTCGTTACGGTTCAATAAAAATTGAACCGAATCAAAAAATTAGTTTATTAAATAAAAAAGTAAATAAACAACGAATTTTGAATGAGAAAAGAAAAGACAAAAGAAAAGTCTTGTGTTTGTCTTTTTTTTTTTTTTAACTTATAAAGTAGTGAAATTTGTCTATCAGTTGTTAAATTGGTAAATTACCAACAGTTGTCAAAACTCAAAATGTCAACGAAGCGTGATGGGGTCGATTCTATTTAGATTTTTATTGTGTTTTCTTTTAAGGATTTGGAATTTAATAAAATTTGACTTCTCCCTTGTTTTCGATTGTAATTTGTAGAAAAAAATAAAAAAAATTTGAACAGACCATTACTGAAAAAATCAGTTTAGTTTTTACTTTTAAAGTCGCTTTTTTTTTTTTTTTAATGAAAAAATTAGATTACTCTAATTCAATTTGATTCTAGACTAAAATTAGACTGAACTGAATTGTGTCTACCCTAAAAAACAACTAAGCCAATTGATAATTAAGTACAAGACTTGATAGTGGTAATGCCAATACGGTAATTTCAAAACACCAACCTTGGGATCTACTCCGTTGACGTCTAATAATTGATTTTGATTTTTTGAATATTTTAATTTCTCTTCAAGGGAATATGAGAAAATATAAGATTTATTAATTTTTAAAAAATTTATCGATCGGTAACATGAATAAGTCACAAGGTTAGAGTTGTGGAATATAAGGTTGTGAATATAACACTTTTATAATTAATACAAATTCACTTATATATAATACTTATATAAGTGTTTATAATCTTTCATTCACATTTACTTATTCTCAAAGCACTTATAAATTTATACTATTCTCTCATTTCTTTCTTTAAAAATATATTCTAAATATGGGATCATATTAAAATTAAAGAGTAACTCTTTTATTTATAAAAAATCAGAGCTCTTATTTATTTGGCAAACGCTCCTATTTATTTAGCAGGCATTCTTATTCATTTGGTAGACATTCTTATTTTTTCTTTATTTTTCATTTAGCCATTATCTCTTTTTCTTTTCACATTGATTTTCTTTATTTATTATTGATATAACGGCAAAGAGAGGCTGAATTGATAGTTTAACACTGTCCCTCAACATTAACTCTCTTGTAAATTCTTTTTTTTGGTATTTGTAACATTTTTGTCTCCAACAAGTTTCTCAACACTTGTGTTATTCTCATCAGTAACAGGTTCTTTAGCCTCTTAGGTGATTTTATTATTTGGAGTTCTTCAATTATCGTGATCAGACCCTCAGTATTTATAGCTCAAGTGCTTCTGCTTAGAGGTACCACTATTATACACTTCTGACTTATGAGTTAAACCTTCTACTACTTATGCATGCATGTTCAACTCCTTTAATTTGGCAAAAGCCTTGGCCTTTTTATCTCTTATCTGTTCTTCCTCTGTCTTCTGACGTTTCTTATTTAGTTCTCTTATTTTAACACGTTATGCCTCGTTATCACTTGGTTCATATATGGGTGGCACAGATTCTTCTGCTTGCTTTACTTGAGAATGAGAATTGGCCTTTATAGTAACATTTTTGTTATGCGGAGGATAAAGTTTATTGATATCTCTCTTTTTATTGAACTTTTTTCACTTAGAAGCTTATACTTTTGGTGCAGCTAACATAACTTGAGTGGAAACAATCCTATTCGCCATTGCTTACTTACACAACATTACATTCTCTTTGGTAGTTTCAAAACTTTTATGTAACTCCTCTACTTGGGCTTTGTCTATGGTGGAATAGACATTCTCTTGAGATGTATTGATCCAATCTTGTTACTTACTAGTGCAACTCTTGATGGATGAGTCGATGAGGGGGCACAACTTGTCCTTTTGATTGTCGAGGTATACTTTGAGCTTCTCTTGTAGTAACCAGTATCTACAACCAGTAAGAATATGTATATATATATATATATATATATATATATATAAATATACATATTTTATTTGCATGTGGTTGATACTTGATTTATATATTGTTATTAGTAGTGTTTGTATAGGTTAAGGACATACTATTAGTATTGGGTTTATTTGCAAGACTTTAGATTTATTTTAGAGACCAAATTATAATACTTTGAAAGTTTTGGGGGTAAATTCATAAATACTAAAAATTAGCCTCTTAGTATAAAAATACACTTTTGAAACCCTAATTCACTCATTTTGGTCGAGTTACCTCTTTTAGAGTGAGAAAAAAGAGAAAGAAATAGGAGAGAAATAGAAGAAGAAGAAGAAGAAGAAGAAGAAAAAAGAAGAAGAAAGTTGGAATTTAAGTTTAAGAGGTATATTATAACCATTTTTTAGTTTCTTGGTGTTAAATTAGTTAATTCCTTTAAGTTTTAATTTTTGAAAATATGTGTAATTGAAGATTTGATGTGTATTTCGTAAGATATTGTGAGAATTGATGATGATCTATGTAGATAGCTTGATAAAGCATGATGAAGCATGATGAATTACAGAATTTCTATTTGATAGTCTTTTGATCCAGGAATTTTATAAATTGTTGTGATTCAATTCTGGTTTTGAATTTTGAGTATATAAAATTATACATGTTTAGAATCATCTGAGACTTTGAATCGATTAAAAATTTCAGAAATTGAATTTTTTGTAAATTTACCAAAATGACCCTGAAATTCTAGAAATTTCTTATGTAAACAGTATGATACAGTGGAAAATAATTTTTTGCCCGTCGAATGATCTTCAAAAATTACAAATTTTTGGAATATGATAATTTTATATATCTAATATGATATATTCAGAATTGAGAATTTATATCAATGTGGTTAAATTGTTATGATTTTTTAAAGAGTGTCAGCTCATTACAGTATTTGATTAACAGATATTTAAAGTTATAGAATAAAATAGTTTTAAAATACTTTTGGCAGTGATTTTGAAGTGAAATATTTATCATGAATTGAGATATGTGTCAAGAGTATTTCTGTGATAGGTTTATAATGTTTAAGTTAGTATATGATTTTATAAAATTGAGAGATTAAATACTGTTCAGTAAATATCTTGATCCTGTTAGGTTAGTAGTTTGGATTCGATGGTATGTATGGAATGAATTTTGTAAGAATGTTGATATAATATTCATATATAAGAAGGATATATGAGTTAATAATGATATATTCTGATTTTAGAGTAATTGGACATCATTTGATATATAAGAAAATTATGTTAAGTGTAAGTGGTCAGAATGATAGGTTTTGAGAAACAAAGTAATTAGATCAATTTGATGTGATAAGTGCAATAAGTATAATTTTGTAAGCTATTTAAATTATTTTGTGTGAATTATGAGGCTTATGAAAGGATTAATCTCCATTGATAGGTTAAGGAGAATTAAGCCTTGTACCCGAAAGTGCTAAGAGGTAAGTATACTAGACTTTTTACTGAAATCACAATAAACATAATAATTGTTTTGTATGATTTTTGTAAATATGGTTAGGAATATGTTTATGCTATGTCAAAGTATATTTTGATATGAAATGCGAAGATATGTATTTATGAATGTGAGCATGGACATACATGACATATATGTGTTTTTGAAAGTGAGCTTTTAAAGTGAAATATGTTTAACAAAGAGAGCTTTTGAAGTGTAATATGTCCATGAGAAATATTTTGTATTTTGAGGGTACTTGAACTCACTGTTAACTTAGTAGGCATTTTATGTAATTTGTGAAGCCTTTATGTGTGGCATTTCCTTTGGGATTGGTATATGTTATGTGTTCCGTATGTAGGGAGGATCCTATTGGTACCTAAAGAAAGAGTGAGTCATCACATTTGTGTGGTGGCGTATTGGTGCATGTGAGAGGACTCACCGATGATCAGGGTGAGGGTTTGGCTTTTACCTTCGGGCATGAGCATTATATATGTGTGATTTAAAAAACTTCACTTGTACTATTCCTTTCATACGGTATGTCACTTATGAGTGACATTTGGCTCATTATGTGATATGTGATATGTAAGTCCTACTAAGTAGTAGTTGAGTGATGATATTCCTATTATATGTTTTAAAAGAATGTTTAAGCGCTTACATGACATATGATTTGATAAGATTAAGATTTTGATTGATCACAGCATATCATACATATACATTGTGTATATATATGTATTTGTATTTGATATATGAAAAACTAGTACGCTTATTGAGTTTTATATTCATTATAGTTTATGGTGATTTCAGGTAAATAAGTTACTTGTGTGTTTAGCGGATTTGGCAAGGCTTCTGCTATTTCTTGGGTTCCCTAAATTGCTAGGTTATTGAGTGTTTCATTTGGGTACACGTGGGATAAGATATTTGATTTGTCCCTATTGAATAAATATTTATGTATTATTTTATTGTGTGTGGTTTGATTTAATTTAAGTTTCACCAAGTGTGGTTATGGATTGATTTTAAGTAAGAATTTGCAATGAATATATTCTAGGCTTCCAGTAACAAAGGTGCTACTGGTGACGTAGTAGAGTGTTAATCTCTCAGAAAACCTGCGTATCTTCAGTTTACTAATTGTCCCAGTCATAATTCAGTTGCTATAATTCTGAAAGAAATTGAAATGAATATTTAAATATTGTCAATAGAAGTTTATGTTTTTATGTTAGGTTATGTGTTGATTTTAGTGTTGAACTTACTAGCAACTTGCTAAGGATTCCTATATTGGATTAAAGATTGAAATTTTGTGTAATATTATTTATGAGTGCACATTATTGAATGAACGTAAGTGATGTCGTGTGTCGGATCTTTTAGGTCTGAGGTGTGACATCTCTACTTGATGCTTCAATTTCCCAAGGTAATTTGTTGCCTTTATGTCAAATTTTCTTTGCTTTAAATGACCACTCCTATCTTCTTTTCCTTCAGCTTCATCTTCATTATTGTCATTATTGATATCCTTATCATCATCCTCTACTATAAACTCATTATGATTAAACTTTTGTTTTTCAGGTGGGAATTCCTCTTAGGACTAAGTAGTTATATATCTTAAACATTCTGAGTCAATAATCTAATCATTTTCATAGTTTATTAGTTTAGAGATTATTGATAAAAGTGATATATCTTTCTCCTCTATAGCAACAAATGCCTCAACATCCCACTCGTCTTCACTTTTCTTTTTTTAGTTTGAGGGGGCAGTATTTCCTTTAACAGACATTTTCTTTGATCAACAATCTTTAGTTATGTGATCTATTTTTCTACAATTGTAATAATTTTATTCAAACTTTTCTTTTGGTTAAATTAATTACCATTGTCGCGAGTCCTTCATGCTTTATCTATCTATGGAATACCTTTTTTTTGACGACTCATTAACTTGTCATTATCGCCTTTAGATTCTTCACCAACAGTTCGTTTAAATTGACATTTTCTTTTATTAATGTAGAGTGCATTTTTATCACCTTTTAATGAGATCCCACCCATTTGTTTGCCAATCATTTTTTGATTAGCAAGCAAATTTTTTAATTTACGAGAGATGACTAGGTTGGCTAGCCTTGTATAGTAGTAACAAAATTACTATACTCGGGTCTCAAACCATATAAAATAATTTTTTTCATTTTAGATTCATTAATAGCAGTGTAGGATCTAATTAAGATATTTTGCAACACAAGGACTTTATTTTTGTGAAGTATTAGTTGATTGTCATTTTACGTTGTACAATTGATAATAGTTCATTCTCAAGAAGTTGTAGTCATGTGTTTGTTTTAGAAGAGTGATACAAAAGTGTCTTATGCTTCTTTTGACGTCTTCGCCTTCTTTATGTGCTCAAATATTTATTCTTAAATTGTGGTTTTAATGGCGAACATAGTCTTACCAACTTTTATCTTCTATTTTATAAAAGTGATTTTGTCTGTTGGTTACTTCACTTTATTCCTGCTAACGACCTCTCAAAGATCTTGGCATTACAGGTAAAACTCTATCAATATTACCCATGTATTGTAATTTTAGTTGTTAAGATTTTTAATTTCTTTAACTACTTGAATGTCACCTATCGTGCTAGCAAGACTTCAATAATGCTGAACAAGCTTGATCTTAAACTGTAAGATTGTAAAGTTTCAATCTCCTCACAACTCAAGTAAAGCCCTATAAAGTCGATTCTCTACCATATGAATAAACAGTTATTGTATGAACAATAATTGTATGTTCATATAAATTATATACTAGAAAATTTTTCAAAAAAGATTGATGACAACGATCCCGTTTAAAATTCAAACTTCTTAAATAATATTAGCCATTTCGACAAAATATTTTTAAACATGTACCATTTATACTATTATATCAAACTTTGATACTACGAGATTAATGATATCGTATATATAAATAGTAATTATATAAATAATACTTCAACTATTATTCTACAACCTAAATAATTTAAATTTAATACTAATTATTGAACACAATGAATTACAAACGAAATACTTTAATTTATACATAACACTTGTATGAATATTTATAATCTTTCACTCACTTTCATTTATTCCCAAAACACTCACAAACTCATACACTTCTCCCATTCTTATATTTTCTTTCTCACAAGACACTCTGAGGAGGAGATTATATTAAAACTGAGAATGAGCTTTTTTATTTATAAGAAGTTAGAGCTTCTATTTATTTAGTGAACATTCTATTTATTTAGTTGACACTCCTATTTATTTGAGAGGTTTCTTATCATTTGGTATGCGTTCCTATTCTTCCTCTCTGTTTTTCTTTTTATATTAGTTCTCTTTATTTATTATTAATACAGTAGCGAAGAGAAGCGGAATTGACATTCTAACACATAATAGCACTCCCCTAGTCACGTGGGATTAATTAAATGAAATTTGCAAAAATTGAGAGATGATATTGTAATAATTATAAATTTTTTACTTCAAAATTGAGGACACATGACAAAGGTGATACGTAGATGTCAATCAAGAAGAAGGGAGTTCGACCGACCAATTAAATAGTAGCACATTATTTGAAGATTAAATAGAAGTCTCCAAGGACATGTAGACTCTCTCTCTAGACTTTCATATGTCTCCAAGAATTTACATGGATAGAATCATGAAGAGCATAGACTCGTCATAATTTTGAAAGTCTCGGAATATATGTTCTTTCCAAAGACTCCAAGGACACAAGTGACTTGCTAGATCCCTATTAAATCTAAGAAAAACACAGCTGAATTCCTTGACTCGCATGTGACTTACCTACAAAAGAAAAATATTACACAAGTTATTAGTTAAGTCAAGATTCAAGAACCGTCGGATTAGCCACATTACAACTAATCCAATGATGGTCCATAAATTACAAAAAAAAAAAAAAATTGTTATATTGTTTCAATTTTTACCCTTCTAAACTAATAGGATGTTCTCCCTCTCTCTTGATATGGGATTGAATTTTATCAATTAAAAAAACACACGTAAAAATATACTAAGAACTTCTCTCTATGATTTTTTTATTGTAATGAAATACTCTTTCTTTTTTCATAATTTTGATTTCATTTTAAAAATAACTGATTAAAATTTAACGAAATGATGTTAACCAGCTCATAGATATATCATCAGAGTTTAATGATCCCAAGTTTTTTGTTTTTTCAATAAAAAATACTGAATGAAGATGTGTACTTGTTATCCAAAATTAATTTGACTTAATTAATTAGGATAGTACCCGTGGTGCGAATTGAGTGCAAACTATTTTACGTACAAAAGAGGAGGTGTATAATTTTTCTTATTCTCTATTTTGAGGCCGAAGAACTGTTGCATTATTAATTATTTATGTAGAATTTGAAAGGAAAAATGCTATACGCAAACTGTTTGATTATGATAAAATGACATAACCACGTTGTTATTGTTGCATCATCAATTGGTCACTGCATATATATATATTGCCATACTGAAATAAAATAGAATTTAAAAAAAAATGTATTTTCAATGGATTTTACTTATCATCCTCTTGTTCAAATGAATTACAATAAAATAGGTTAACACCGCTGATAGGATTCTCTAAGATTATATTTTCAGAGTCATTGAACAATTTTTTACCTAAGAAAATTGCCAAAAGTTTGATAGTTTCCTTTATGAGTCTATGATCTTGTGGATCTGCATGAGATTAGCAGATGTACGTTGATGTGAACGTGATAATGATAATGATAATAATGACATGACATATATTTGAGTAAATGTCATTTATCCTCTATTAGATATCCGTGCAGATATTATTTAAATTTTTTTTATTGTTATATAATAATATAAATTAATTTTAAAGAGATATAATATTTTTTTATTTAAAAATTAAAAATTATATTTGTATAATATCAAATAATAAAAATACATTATATAAATAATAAAATTAATATATTTAAGCTCTCACATAATTAGTAAAAATAACACGATATTTTATTTTATTAAAAATTATTATTTAATACAAATATTTTTATTTTTATTAAAATATAAATATTTAATATCAGTCATTATATTAATTTAACAAATATAAAAAATTTATTATTTATAACATAATATAAATTTACTATTTTGATAGTACTTTTTAACTATTTGTAATTATTTTATATTGTGCTAATTATACTGTTATACATATTGCATTGTTATTTTTTGATAATAGTACATGAATAATTGTTAATTTTTTAAATAAAAAAATTATTATATTTTATTAAAATTAATTTATACTATTATAATTATAACGATAAAATTTTTTTTTGGACATTATTAAATATTAAGAAAGTTTTTAATAATTAAAATTTTTTAAAAAAAATGGCAAATTTCCTATATATTTCTACCAACAATAACAATTAATTCTGATAACCTTTTTCACGAATGCTACAAGCCAAATTGTAATATTTAAAGAGCTTTTTTAAGGCTATAATTCATGTGGGGCTATGTATATATCGGGCGCCGTTGATGACAATATAAGTTGAGATTTGACTTTAATGTTCCCATAACCCAAATGTTATAAAATTTATACATTCAATGAATGGGTCACCCCGTCGTTTTCATTCGAGGTCTCTCGTTTCATTAAGAATTGTCTATTCCTTGCATATCATCCGTGTGATATTGACATTAGATTCCCCAAAATGTCTCCAATAAAATAGATATCACAAGGGTTATTAAATTTTGTCATTTCAAGAAAAGTGTTTTATTTATTTATTTAATTTTTTAAGAATTTACCATTTAAAGCATTTTTAATTAAATTTTATTATCTTAAAACTTGATTATTAAATAAATTCATTTTTTATTAAATTTTAAACTAATTCTTTTTAATTATTATATATTTTGATTGTTAAATTCTTATGGTAGAATTATGGGTGAGTAATTTCGGGTTCGAGTTGGGTTTGAAAATTTTTGATCCCTATCCGAATTCGATCGGGATGTCAAAATGTGTCTCGATCGGGACACATTTCAGGTCGAGATAAATTCTGACCTGACCTCGGGTCGGGACGAGTTGGGTCGAGAAATTTTGATTTTTTTTATAAAAAAAATTATTTTAAAACAACGTAGTTTTGATTCAGGTTCGGGACAGGTTAGAATAATTCGAGACGGTCCGAGTTGGGTTCAGGATAATTTGAGATAGTTCAAAATTGTTTGGGTCAGGTTCGAAATAATTTGGGACGATTCAAAATGAGTTTGAGACAGATTCGAAATAATTCAAGACAAATTAGGTCGGGTCGAATTTTGAATGGGTCAAGAATCCCGTTCGAGTTTAAAAATTTTGAAACCTAATCCATCCCGCTCAAAACAGTAACAGGTCGAGTTCGAAAATAATTTCCACTCGAATTAAAATAGCCTATCCACCTTGTTGGAGGGTAAAAGCATTACTGTATATTGTAATGATATGAATACGATGGTTTGTATATTTTTCAATAATTTGTTTTTTAAAACAATCCACCACAATTTCAAATATACACTTAACGAGATAGAATATTATATATGTATAATTAATTTTTTTCTTTCAAAAGTCACTCTCTCAACCATTAAGTTATCATTATCCATAGATAAATACTTTAATTTATTTTATCAGATTAGCATATTATATTTTTAAAGCAATCCCAAGAGAAGACCCTAAAGGAGGCGTACTATGGCTTTTTAAAAAGGAAAAAAAAAAGGTATATTATTAGTGATTAATAAATACATGAAACTCCGAAAGCTCAAAAACCAAAACTAACAATTTGGACGAAATTACATAAAACGAAATTTGGTACACTCCGGAAACATTAAGAAGAAGTTTTATTCTAATTTTTGGAGGCGGGCGTTCTGGTTTGACATGGGCAACAGCCACCATGCATGAATAATATTGATATATCCCTTAGTAAAGACAGACAATTCAAACCAGTGATGATAGAGTTTCCAAGGAACGTTTGAGAGGCAACTAATTAACTATTTAAGGAATCACATTCAATTCACAGGTGAAATCTTATCTTAAACTGACAAAGTCGATGGCCAAAATAACAACCATTGTCTCTGCCGAGTGAGAAAGTCTTTCCCTGCGCAAGTTATGTGTATTAACCAATTAGTCATTAAAAGTGTTTGTCGCATATCATCCATTTAATATTAAAAAAAAAGTATCATACTCTAAGAATAAGGAAGACTTTTTCCTACCCAAGTTAAGTACGCATGCAATCTCAAAAACATAGTGGTATATGATCACAAAAAACATTATCACAAGCGAAAGCAAGAAAGTTTATCATATATTAGAGGTACCATGTCATCCATACAACAATCAAAGAGTGTTCCGCACATAGCAAAAATACTAATCAGAATTGCCTGTGGCTGTGGATGCACCATCAATCCAAGACAAGCGTATTAGCTACCCAAAAGTTACCATTTAATACAAGACCAAGAAACTCTTGATTAAGATTCAATATTTGTAATTAATTAACTCTTGATTTATGATTCAATATTTGTAATTAATTAAGTTTTTAACTAAGCAATATATATACTCGCTTTAAATTTTCTTAGTATTCAAATTTGTTCGCTGTTTCGTTCAAGCTTTGATGTCCTCATGGGGCATGCATGGCACCGTCTATCTCCTCTCCAGTTGGTATTATAGAATTCACACAGGGTTAGCAGGGGAACAGGGAACAAAGAGATCGATCGAGGCCATCGAAAAACAATGGTGACAGAGTCAGCGGTCTCCATATACACACATAGTTGCAAGTTTCAACGTTTTGGTCAAATATAAAGGCACCCACTTGGTAATTGAGAAATATTACGAAGCATTTGACCTAAATAATTTGTTTCTTATAATAAGACTTTAACCTTAAAAGAAATAAAGAATTATACGTAACGTAACTTTAACCTAAGCTTGCACCAGTTTCACCCTCTTTATTAGTAAATGTAAATCTAAATATATGAGAGTAGTGATTGAAAATTATTGAGATATAATTTAAAAAGTAAATCAAATGCGTAAAGTGTGTAAGGATCGAAAACGGACATTAAAGAAGGCGAAAGATGTAAGGAGTAGTGACCAAGCACTAGCGTTGGGCGACCAGTCCAGAGCGTGAGCATTGCAGCGCCAGGCGACGAGCACCGCAGCGCCCATGCGAGATCCATCAGTACTGCAGCGCTGGACGCATGAACAGTATCTTAAAATAAGAAAACTTTCTTATTTCGTCTCCCACTTTAGGACTTCTTAATATAACTCCCACACGTTTATGGTAAACTTAGGACGTCCTAAAACTTATATAAAGACTGTCAATTGGCTTGTAAATATATTTAAGTGATAAAAAAATATTTTTTTAAGAGAAAATTCATAGAGTACAAAAGAGAATTTTCTTTGTGATATTTCTTGTAAAATCTTACTTTGTGAGTGCTTTATAATTTATAATAAGAAGAGTGTGATCTTAATCCACCGTGAATATAAATAAGTTGTCGAACCACCTAATTCTTTGTCTGTTCTTCTTCTATCATTTCTCTCTTTATTCCTTAATTATTTATTTTGTATATATTACTTATATAATTTTACTTATTTATATGCTTTCGCTTTAATAAAATACTAATTATTTATAAGCGGTATTCATATATATACATATATATGTATATATATATTCAAACATTAATAACACACATATGACATGTATGCAATCTATGAATGTCAATATATACGTCAAATTATTTTTGAACCAATGCCAGCTAATTATATATATGACGTTGACCCACATAGTCAATTGCTCCATGGATTGGATTATACATGAATGCTATCGCACAATACGGCCATAATTCTACACATAAAACAAAAACAAGAAAAAATAAATGAACATTAGAGAGAAGGAGAGCTGAACATGCAAGTAATGTGTACTTATATCACCTTGATTTAGTTTTAAAATGTTACATACAACTTTATCCTAATTATGTTAATGCTCTGTCTTTATGCTTGCTTACTTGCAATTGTTTATAAAGCATTATTTTAGTCTAACTTGCGATGATGTTCAACTTAACGAATTGCTTATTACTTTATTCAATAATATGATCTAAGGAAATTCTTCTTAATTAAATATACAGTTGAAGAATCGGTTTCCAACCCAGTCACACAAATTGCATTGTAAATTGCGAGGCAACTGGAAATTTTACAAAATTTTAAAAGCGTGTGGGTGTGTGGCAGTCATATATTATACGTCTGATATGATCAGTGGCAATGGAGTTATCAAGATTTAAATATTGTCACGACCCTGAGACTTTTGCAAGGTCAACGGTTCCCAACAAAGCATTTGATTGAGCATTTATAATTAGGATTTGGGTTTGCTGTATTTTAGTAAATTTCAAGCTAGATTTTGTAAGATCATACTTACACTTATAATAAACTTTAAGATCTTGTTTTCGGGCAGATACCTCAATTTTTGTTGTGAACCAAACTGCCAAATCCTAGACGTTACTTGGATGGTGTTGCTTTTGTTTGGATGTGTCTCAAATTTTTGTGACCAATTAATATTATTAACTCACTCTCTCCTTTAGCAGCTTTACAAAGACATTAACATAACCTCATTTTGTTGTCCTCGTTTTCTTGGAAATAAAGCTAGGGTTTCTTCGGTCAGCTGCAGTTTCTGACAAAATGGCTAGTGGGTTGAGCGTTGATGTAGGGTTTAAGTTTTGAGGTGGAAAAAGAACAACTCAATTTAACTTTCTAAATTCCAAATCAACTTAATTATCTCAATTATTTGCATATACATATCTGACTTCTTCTATACCAATTTGATAATGTTTCTTGGTCGACAGGATGCCAAAGTCACCGGATCAAATAACCAAGATGAAATTTTGCATTTTATTAATTAATTTTAATTGATCATATATAAAACAGGACTTGGAGTTTATTACCCTTCCCCCACCAAAAGAGTGATTTAAAAAAATAATAAAAGGAAACCAAATTGCAATTGCTAAATTGTACTAAACACAATTCCGTACAACATATATGAACTTTTTAAATCTTATATCAATATCAAATACAAGGTCAATGCACTAAAAAAATAATTAAAAAGAAATGCAAATTCAATGAGTAAGATCTTAGACATGAACGCAACCAATTAGTAAATGAATTAAAGCGTATTGATCTCTCTTTTCTTTATTTATTTTTTTTCAATGAACAAGTCAATTTTGTGATTGCTTCCCACTAGATATTGTTCTTTTGCGTTGAAGAGTAGAATACTTGTAGAGAGTGATACAATAATTTGATATTCAAGCTATCAAAATGTCAATTGGTGTCTCTATATTTATGTCCAAGATATGGACTTACAAAACAATATATCTAGTTGGTATAGTTTTCTTCATTAAGTGTTTTTACTGCATTAAGATGGTGATTTATTAAGCAAATTTGGGTAATTAACAACAATTGGATAAAAGCTTGTTTTGTGTTACATACGATTAAGTATTTATGGTCATATATATATATATATATCATATGATGAATGAGATAAAAGGATGTTTAGTTGTTAACGGCATATCTTTTCTCTTTGATCATCATTTGCTCAGAATTTTATCGTATAAAACAAATAAACAATCATGTCATAGAGACGAACTCTTGATTTTCATCAATTCATTATTTTTCAATTTAATTCTACGCATTAAAGAAGCAAGTTTTGGGTCAAGTGACAAAGTTATCGGGCCAAGTATATGGGCCTCATAGGCCTCATTCATAACTAGGTTCAGTTCTCCACATTTTTAACGGGCTAGCTGGCCCGTAACCTACAAAAGTTTGGTCATTTTTGTATTCAAACGAGGCCTTACCAAATTTGGGACAGCCCACGTGAATCCTCCTCGGATTGATACACATACTTCAAAGTTCTGATAACGTATTATATTCGTTTAAGCAAAGAGTTGGCAGAGAGTACACGTGAGGATTTTTTTGTCCTCCTTATCGTGCCTCTAGCGAAATGCCAAATGTCTTCTTGCCAAATGGTATAGTGTAGCTCAAGATCATGACGGTTCATAGACATGCAAGTCCTCTGCTCTGCCACATACAGTACAAGCCCACTAGTGCAGTCAATAAATTGCTTGACCATATTTGGCTCTTACCATGATCGCGTCGCGTAGCGTAATCAACAAACATCAAAGTGACAGTTGTACTGATAAACAGAGAACGTTACTTTGTCCGCACTGTATAAAATCCCTTAGTACTTTAGAGATGTGTAGATTTTGGATGTGAAGGGGGGGCAGGGCTATCTAAGAAGGTAAGAGTACGAAGATATCTGACATGCTGAGTCACTGACAAATCTATTAACGATCGTAAACCGTCTAGCTGGTGAGTTTCAGCAGGGCAATCATCATATTTTAATTCAGAGAGGAGGAACCCTTTGTTAAGAATAAAAGATTAATCGGCTCAACTGAATTCTACATCAGTCACCATGTATAGAGTTGTAGCCTACAGAGGATTCGGAGCCAGAGCTCCCCAGAAGGCTTCGAGTTGGCTCAATTTATTCCATCTCTCCAGGTCTGCAATTATTATTTTTTTCCTTTTCATAACATTGCGGGAATCTCGTTCAGTAGGTTCTTTCTTTAGTATATGATGTGATAAAAATGAGTTCTTGTTAATTTAAGAAATGATATCAAGGGTGGTCAAGTTTCGGGTTATTTCATTTTCTTCTCGTTATACACATGGTAATCAGTTTGTTATGCATTTGTGAAGATTAAACGAAAAAATTGTCGTTGATGGGGCCGGAATTATGATAAAGGATTTTGTGGCAGGCAGAGGTTAATTGCTTTGACATGGGGTACTGTTTTATTGTGCTGAGATTGTTTATATTGGTTTTCTATGGTATTTCAGTGGTATTTTGTGCAGAGGGTCTCTGCACTTGCTCTTTGGGATTTCCACATTTTTATTGCGTTAATGCAATTAGTTGAACGTGCTCTCGTTCAATTTATATTAAAGTTATCATATGACAACAGTGCATCTTATGATGTTATTTGTTGTCTCGTTTGATTTTCTCACTTATTATATTTGATACTATATGAGATCAATTTGTGCAGTAGTTTAATATTCTTTATGAATTTAACTTCTATCTGAAGTTTGGAGTGTAAAATTCACATGTCCTTCTTCCAGAGTTTCTGTGTGTATCATGATTGTTTCGTTAATAACTTCTTAATTTGATTGTTGATTTCTCTGTATTGCAGATTGGCTCATTCTTTACCTTTTGCCACAGTAGATGCTGAAGAAATCTCAGGTTCTCGACCTGCTGAAGTATACAACTTGGGTAGGTACTGCTACTGTATCAACATTTGTTACTCATAAGCTGAAAGTGATGCTCATACATCACATCCCACACTAGAAAACAGTTGTTTGGAGCATATTGAGAGAAGAAAAAGAATCAACATGGTTTGATTCTCTTTAGTGACTTTTTAGTTGTTTCTAACTTGCTTCCCTGCCTATTGTTGTTTTTTTTTTCCAACATTAGTAGCATCGTGGTGGACTTTTGGTTAAGTGTGTTAAAGGAATCAATGTACTGATCTGACCTTAATATTTGATGCTAAAATCAATAATTCTAGAGATTGCTTTATTCCTGGCTTACCTAATTTGTAGGACTCCATTTTCACTCGGAACTTGTTCTTTTCAAACCCGCACAAGAAAATAGTATTTTGAACATAGAATGTCTTTGATTTTAGTGCAGGGCAAGTGGACAGGATCATCAAGTTGGAATACAATTGTAGATCCTTTAAATGGAGAACCATTCATCAAAATTGCTGAAGTAGGCGAAAAAGAAATCCAGGTATTTCCTAGTGTTATGTACAATGGCTTCATTGCTTTATTTTCCAAAATAAATTCTATTTTGTTCACTGTAAGAAGTGTATTGTTGCTAACCTAGCATAGGCTTTAGTTCTTTTTTCTTTGAGAAGTAAGCTTCTATTGTGACCCTTCATTTATCCTATTCTTGGTCTAACCTTCTATGTTACCATGGTTCCATCTAACCAAAATTTTCCTTCTCTTCAACTGCATTTGCAGCCATTTGTAGAGAGCTTGTCCAAGTGCCCCAAACATGGTCTGCACAATCCCTTTAAAGCGCCAGAGAGGTTTGCTGGGCCCTCTCTTCTATTCCACTATCTTGATTTGCTATTTTTGGTTTTGTTTGTTGGGTTATCATATGAAAAGATATCCTCATCAATATCAATTGTTTCGTACACATACTTCAAAATTTCTGCTTATGATACTCTCTGTAGTATTTATCATAAACACTGATCATGGGTCATGTTTTGCAGGTATCTGTTATACGGAGATATATCCGCTAAGGCAGCGCACATGCTTTCTCTGCCAAAGGTAATATATATTGAGTAAAAGACTTATCTTCTATAATGCTTCATGTCATTGGCTTTGAAAATGTGTAGTTTTACTTATTGGTTTACATAAAGACTTATGTGGAACACTATTTTGATATCAAATCACTTTCAGGTGTCCGACTTTTTCACAAGGTTGATACAAAGGGTCTCTCCAAAAAGTTATCAGCAGGCTTTTGGCGAGGTTTATGTTACACAGAAATTCCTTGAGAATTTCTGTGGTGATCAGGTATAACAAGATCAACCCACCTGAGAAATTTTGGAAAAGAGATAGGAAGGGAAAATCCTGCCAAATGGCATTCACCAATGTGGAGTGACCTGTGGTTGTTTATCTTTAATTAGTCCATTTGCATGGATGCAACAGTTATCAATTTCCTACTTCATTTCGGGCTGCAACCATCCAATGCTTCTTCCATGTGCACAAATTTCAGCTATGATTTCTCTGAGAAGTTGCTGAAGAAGTTCTACAATTTAGTTGTAACCTTCTTCCTTTCCATATATGTTGCAGGTCCGTTTTTTAGCAAGGTCTTTTGCCGTACCTGGAAATCACCTTGGACAGCAGAGCCATGGTTTTCATTGGCCTTATGGTCCTGTAAGGCATTCTCTTTGAACTTACTTGATAGTTGATTATTGTACGAAAGATGATGCGAAGATTACTGCATCATACCAGTTTGTTTATCTTTGAATAAGAATATAGTCCCTTTAAGTAACGTTTTTAGTGAGACAAAGAGGAGGAAAAGTGCTTTCTCAACATGGTCTTCTAGCTGCTTTGGATTCCATTTTATATATGAATTATTTTTTTATCTATCCTTCATGTTATATACGTTTTAGGTTGTGAATCTAAAAGAATGTCTATGCAGGTAGCAATTATAACTCCCTTTAATTTTCCACTAGAGATTCCTATACTTCAATTGATGGGTGCACTGTACATGGGTAATAAGCCCGTTCTTAAAGTTGATAGCAAGGTATGCTGCTGATTACTGTTGGTGGCGTGACCTTATGATTTATTATTGCAGATATGACTATATGTTGATTACTAAAGAATAGCAGATTCTAGTTTTTGTTTTGTCATTATCGAAGATTTCACTATGCAATAATGCATTATGTGAATGCGTAAAACTTTTCACAGGTCAGCATAGTTATGGAACAGATGATGCGTTTGCTTCACCAATGCGGGTTGCCTGTGGAAGATGTTGACCTCATAAATTCTGATGGGAAAACAATGAACAAGCTGCTGATGGAGGTTTGTCATTTGATAAGCAACTGTTTTCATTTCAGTGGTTTGTACTTGTTACTCTTTGATATACTTGCTTGCCCCAATAGTTTCTTATATCTGAGCAAGCTTTTTGTCTCACTTTCAACTGCAGAACTGTTGATTCATATTTATATTTAGTAACCTCTCCAGCTTCATTGTCATTATTGTGATGTCAACATCTGTATTTCCTGCAGTCCCTAATTTGAGTTTGCACTTCTTTTATTCCAGCGTTCATTCTTTCTAAATTATGTATTAACCTGCCTTGAAATTTTTTATAGACACTTCACTTTGTCATGGAACTTTCTAAATTTATCTTGTTGTTTCTACTAGCTATTGCTGCAAAGCTCCGACTCACCAATTTTGCTATGATCAGGAGTGTCTATGTTTTAATTTATATTTTATTTTATTTCTTTTTTGCTTTTACAGGCAAATCCGCGAATGACTCTCTTTACTGGCAGCTCAAGAGTAGCTGAGAAGTTGGCTGTTGACCTGAAAGGTCGGATTAAATTGGAAGATGCAGGATTTGACTGGAAAATCTTGGGACCTGATGCTGAGGAGGTTTCTTTCCAGCAATTTATCACTTTTACTTTTAGATCATGCAATTTTGTTCATGTTGTTTTAGTATTATTGTTGACTTCTTTCCTGTTGATACTTGAACGGTAGGAGGATTATGTTGCATGGGTTTGTGATCAGGATGCATATGCTTGCAGTGGTCAAAAGTGTTCTGCACAATCATTACTATTCATGCATGAGGTTAGCCGCTTCATCTAAGCTTTGCTCTGGGCATGGAGTAAATTTATTGAAAACATTATCTTGAGGATTAATGTTTATCACCAAGATTGAGGAGATAATCCTTTGCAGTTCTATTTGAGATCATACTCGTATTTTTAATTTTTTTGTTTATCTTAAGAGTTTCTTATAGATTGGCAGTATGAAATGTTTTTGTAAAATTTCAATGGGGGTTGGCAATTTGTCACTTTTCCTTTTAATTCCTTTTCATTATTAATATATTTCTATACTCGTACAGAATTGGTCTTCATCTTCCCTTATCTCCAAAATGAAAGATTTTGCTGAGAGAAGAAAGTTGGAAGATTTAACTGTTGGCCCTGTTCTTACTGTAAGTGTGGCATTTTGCTATTTTTTCAACTATTATGGAATTTTTTTAATTTTAGATCGTTCATAGGTTATCATCCTGTAAAATTCAGTGCTATTCGTGGCTTTTGAAATTCTGGCTTTTCCATGCTGCAATTGTTATATTGAATCATAAAGATTTGATGGTATTCCATTTCATGTGCATATTATTGAGGAACTCATGAGGCTTTCTGGATAATTTGCTAAGTCCTGGATGCAGATTGCTAGACTAATTGAGTAGAAATTTTGAAAGTAGCTTTTCCTCAAAATTTCTCTTTATTGTTCTAAAATGCAAAATTTATTATTTCTCAGTTATGGTTCCTATATTGTTTGTTGGTGCAGTTTACAACTGAAGCCATGCTTGAGCACATGAACAAGTTACTCAAGATATCAGGTTCAAAGTTACTCTTCGGTGGCGAAGCTCTGAAAAACCATTCCATCCCATCTGTATACGGTGCTATAAAACCAACGGCCATCTATATCCCACTTGAAGAAATTGTGAAAGATGGCAACTATGAACTTGTAACAAGAGAAATTTTTGGACCTTTTCAGGTAAACAAAGAGAAATAGATACTATTCACCCAATTTGATTTTTTATTGAATAGAGAGTATACCTGAAGCACATTTCATTTTTTTTTTCTTTCCCTTTATAATTGGAGTAAATATTTGTCGACAATTGAATGCTACTGGTATTAAGGTTAGCAAATATGTTCGTTTTAGATTGTTACAGAGTATAAGCAAGATCAACTCCCCATGGTGTTGAATGTTTTGGAGAGGATGCATGCACATTTAACAGCTGCTGTGGTTTCAAATGATCCTCACTTCTTACAGGCAAGATTTAACTATTTTCTCCCTCTATCTCCAGTTTCAACCTCGTATAACTTAATCCGTTCTTTGTTTCCTGGGAAGGGATTATGTATCAATTTTCTGATAGTTTCAGCTCATTTCTTGTCAATAAATCAATTTTGCAGGATGTAATTGGGAAATCAGTGAATGGCACTACATATGCTGGATTGAGAACAAGAACAACTGGAGCTCCACAGAATCACTGGTGGGTAAAAGTTAATTTTCTTTTTTGTTTCATGTTTGAAGATTGTTGAGTGATTTAAAACAATGATGGTATGTGATAGGTTTGGACCGTGTGGAGATCCAAGGGGTGCAGGAATTGGGACCCCAGAGGCAATAAAGCTTGTTTGGTCTTGCCACAGAGAAATCATATATGATTTTGGTCCGGTGCCAAAGAAGTGGGAGATTCCACCATCTACCTGAAGTGATGATTCACATTGATATAGAAGAATATCAAGTTAAATCTTGAAGAGAGAAGTTTTAGATTCAATAATACATCTGCTAATATCATACTCTGTCTCTCATCACTTCGTTCTCCTTTGTTAGTTTTTTAGTAAAAATAAAGAAATTTTGAGTTCAGAAGCTGTTACTGAGAAATTTTCTCTTAGCTTTCTTGCTTAATAATTTTGTCTCTCTCAATTGTTTGAATTGAGGTGGATGCATCATGCATGTGGAATGCAGCAATTATTATGAGATATGATGGTTTAACACCTGCTGCTTACTTCCCGTAATATAATTGTCGAATTCAGTGATATTTGTTTTTATTTATCAGTGTTGTGTATTAATTATTTAACCAAAATTTTATTTATATCTAAAATGATACATATCCTAATGAGTAATGAGAAAGTAAAACATAATACCTTGATCAAATTTGTTACATAAATTGAACAATTAGCCAGCCAATGTTGTTACCCATTTTCTTTTATTAAATCATTATTACTAATTTTTTCAATAAAAAATAAAACAAAGTTGTTTGACTGAGTTTCTATGACTTCGCAAAAGCAAAACCCTCCGTTTGCCCAAAAACCCTTTGACCCCTCCCCAAACTCCCAACTCCGTACAAAGCATTAAACAGACGATTTTCGTACACTCTCTTCTCTTCGCCTCCAATAAAAGCAAAGGCTCTTTGCAGTTGTTTAAATTCAGGTATCCTTCTAAGTTTCTTGTGATTTTCGTTGATGGGCTTTCTTTCTTTTAGCTTGCAAAAGTTCATTTTGTTTCCGAAATTTTGTTATTGCTCTGATCCCGTGCTGGTTCTATGAAGAAAGCAGTGATTCTTTTGATAAATTTCTGATTTTTTGGTTCACTTAATCAAAGCGTTAAGTAGATAAAGTTTGTCCTCGAGACCTATAACATTTAACTAACAAGGGATGAGATAGTTCACCTAGGGTTTTGCTTTGCCCGTCAATGTCACAGAACTCGGCAATTCTGTTCGGCGGTTCTCCCAGTTAATGAGTTCATTACCATTTTTTCTTTAAGCTGAAAATAGGATACATTTTGTGTAGAAGTGGAGGTTTTGTTTGGTTTGGTTTTAGTTATATATTGGTTTTTCAATATTTTCTAGATGATGTTCGGATATGCATAGCTTAAATGAAAACATGTTCAAATATTCTATTTAGTTTGGTGGGTTTGAGAATAAATGAATCAGCTTTTGGTCGTTATGTTTTTTTTATCTTGAAGGCTATTCTTAAGGGATGCCAAAAAAGGGTGGGGGGGAAGCTCACAATAGTTGTAGTGTTCTTTAGTTTGTTTTAGTGGGGTACTAAGCTTCACACCAGAAAATCTATTGCATGGATGGACAGAAGCTACTTTACTCTGCAATATAGTATAAGTTTATTTCTTGTTTGTGACAGATTTTGAGTTTTCATTCACAGTTTTGATCATGACATTGCTGGAAGTGATAACAAAGGCCTCAACCAATCAAGAACCACCAGATTCCCAACTAGACCACGCAATCATACTCAACCGAAATGACATTTTCCTTAACATGAAGTCAGAAGTTGAGAACCCGAGTGCTGCATTGCTTGTAAATCCTGTTTCCGGCTGGAAAATCTCTGAAACTGATATGCAACTTATTGACACAGGGAAGAACTTCCATGCAAAGCTAAAGCGAAAACTTAAAGATGCTAATAATTTTCATAAGGATGAATTTATTGGGATTTTGAATCCATTTCTTGAGAAATTAGTGAGCAGGTTGGGATTCTGATTGGGGTTAATGCATCTGAAAATGGATATGCTCAGGTTTTGATTGAGAAGGCTGGGTTCTTGATGGGTCGAGATGTGGCCTTTTTGGTTTTGGAAGCATGTGTTAGTTTGAAATTTTGGGAGTTGGTTGAGAATTTGATAGTTTACAGGCTTGTTGATCATTCCTCTTACTCGAGTTTGGTTATGAGACTTGCAACGGAGAAGAGGTCAGACTTGCTTTGTCTTTGTGTTAAGGTTGCTCTGCATCTTGGATCATCTGAGTTACTCTGCATTTTGAAGTATTTTCTTTGTCCACATAAAGATGCTTATGGTAGCATGACAAGTGTGAGGAAGGAATGGGAGAGCCAAGCCTTGCTAGCTATTGAAAAGGTGAGTGATGACAATCTCTGGAGGAAGAAATCACTCATGGCAAAGGAAGCTGCAATTCTGCTGATGGTTGCACATGATGGATTTTCAGTTTCTGAACTTTGTTTGCATTATGTATTCTCATCATCAAACATTGATGAGATGATACTTTCATCTGCCATTAGTAAGTTGAATGGTAAAGAGATGATGGGTCTGATCCGGTACTTGGGGAAGTGGTTGAAGAAGTTTGAGAGGTTTCCCCAGGCTGGTCCATGTCCCGAAGCATCATATATCTTGGGTTTGGAGGCTTGTGATTGGGTTCCTAAGCTTGAAGTTGTCATGCAGTGTCTGGGGTTGGTGCTGCACCAAGAACTTCAGGAGGAGCTGAGATCTCTGGAGGGAGCAGTAAATACTCTAGCCGTAGAAGTGAAACATTGTTGTTGCATAGCCAACATAATTAAGAATTTCGTAGTTGATGATGAAGGCGTGCTGAATTAGGCACTGTCCTGATGTAGGAGTGGCATTCTTAGTATTGCTGGTGCAAAACTTTGCCAAATTTTATATATTATCATTGTAATCCAGATTTGCTTTGGAATGAATTCAAGCATTTTAACATGTTTCTTTAGGTGGTTTTTGATTGATATCTTTTGACCAGTAGATGCATATGATCTTTTTTCCTTGGTTTACTGAACTTATGGAGATGGCAAAGTATTAGCTGAATTTGTTGTTTCCTGTTTACAATTCGCAACTGCAACTTTGACTGAAATAATTATCTGCAGCCATTACGGTTCGTATATAAAAACAAAAGATTAAAAACAAGGGGAAGAAGAAAAAATCTAGAAGCAGCAATTTGAATAAATTGTCAGTTCAGTGCAGTCTGGCAAACCCCAATCACTATGAAACGCACGTTGGAAAAGAGCTTTTTTTAACATACCATTTTTTTTTAATTATAGACGTAGCAAGTTGGTAATTAGACTTCGTTTTTCAACGTGCGCTGGAGAAGCATATCCAGAATTTTGCAGGCCCTCGAGTCTTATTCGACTTCCTTGTGCTTCTGATGACCATACTTCACAGTATCATCGCTCAAATTTATTCAATTTATAATGGTATTTTCCCTTCATCATCAGGAAATGCCCCATAATCAACATCTTGAACAAGTTTCTTTTTCCTTCATTTTTGTCATTGGCATGGCCATACACTGAAGCTTTAGGACTTTTCAGGCCTTTGGTGCGTTGCATTAGATTCAGTCATTCAAACTATATTACCATTTTGGTGAACGTAAATTATTCAGTTACAAGAATAGCCTATTGGCTTCCCCAACATATGTTCCTGTATCTAATCAACTGAATGGCGCAAGAACTAGACTACCCTACCAACTACTGCCATTGGATTTCTGTTCCCACTATAGTTTACAGCAACAGTTTTTAAGTTACAATCAGATGAAGACAAAGTAGAGCTACAACGGCTAGCTTTGATGCAACACTAACAGGAACTTTAATTCTGAACCCAACTTCTTGTTAGAAATCTTCAGTAAGAGCAAAAACTCGGCCAGACAAAGGTGGAGGCACTCCCTCTACAGCTCTTTGTATTTCCTGATAAGCCAGTGCTCATTAACAACTTAGTCACAGAAAGACTTGTACAGACCTGGGAAGCATTGCAAAGAAAATCTAGTCCTGTAGCATATCAAAACCCAGAGTCTAAAAGCAGGCCAAAAGGCTCAATATCGCATTGCCATGGTCCTTAAAAGTGCAACAAAAGCTTGAATATGGGTGAGGGCTAATGGCAAAATCAAACCTGGATATTTAATATAACTTAATGAGGCAATGCTAACCACTGAACCACACAATTGCTAAAGAGGTGTGCATCTAATCACAGAATCATAGTTGAAATGTCTTATGGGATCCAAAATCTATGCGAGGACGTGGCTGAACGTGTCATCTACTGATAGGCTGAGAAGATCCATGAGACAACGTATAGCTAATCCAAAATATATGTGAGGACGTGGCTAAGGAAAGAAGAAGCGTGCAAGGAGGAAATTGTGGTGATTAAGTAGTTGATGCATGAAAGGAGACCTACATGCAAGAGAAACATGAGACGTGCATGGCAAATGTGAATAAGTTATTTAGTTAAATTAGAATTCATGGCATAAAACGTGTAACTAGACTATAGGGAAGTAGTTATCAATTTGAATGTAACTTGCCATTCTGCTGTATTTAAAAGACCATCCAAATATGAAAGAGGGAGAGCAGAGTTTATCCAAAATCCTAGTGGTGTGATTCTCACCCAAAAAGAATCCAAATTACATTAAACTTTGACTGGGACCTATCATCTACTGTTACCCTAGGCTTTCAGATGGTAATGTTATTATAAACGCAAGAACAAACAAGGAAGACTGCCAGAAACTTACCTCTAATTTATGACAAGCAGAAAAGTGAATTAGAAGAATTGCTTTGTTCTCAAACTTTTCTGTATAATTAACTATCTGGAAGTTCATCAACAAAAAATAAAATCATAGTTATGAATGCACATCAACTAACTCATGCAAGATAAGGTGGTTTATTGGAATTATGGGCAACAATACCTCAGACAGATGAGCGTGTCCATAATCTCTAGCCTGTGCTCCACAGTTGTTGGGTCATCAACATAGGTGCTCTGTATGAGAAGACAAGAAGAAAGAAATAATATGTTAACCATCATAATATTGAGATATGGTTTTGGCATCTGATATAGAAAACTAATATAACTATTTTCTTAAAAGTTGCAGTTTCAAACAAAATAAGTTTGCACCTCCATAACTAGAATTCTTGCCCTCAAAACATCAATATTAGCTTCATCAATGATAAAGTCGGACATTGTGTCTCCTGTTAAAGCAACTTCAGGTGTTCTCACAGCATAAGTAATCTGCCCATAAGAAAACTCAACCTTGTCATGGACAAGCAATAAAATGAAAAGTAACAGACCACAGGACACAGAATGAAAAAATCGCAACCAAAACAATTACCAAGGATGACAAAGTTCTAAAAATAAATGTAAAATTTAATCCAAAAACCAAAAGCTGCAGATGAATTCTAACATCATCTTGACAATCTCACTCAAGATCACCAAACGTAAAGATTTAGAAAACCAATGCCATGCATGCCCCCTTCAAGATTGAACTGATCGTCTACATCTGATTAATTAACAGGATAATTATGTTTGTAAAAGCTATGATGATAATAACAATCATGAAAACATAAAAAAAAATTATAAAAAAAAGTGACGAAGAAAATAAATTATTAAAAGAAAGAAACAAAAGCTTCAAATGAGTACAGGTGCACATTTATAGAAATCATGAGAATAAATAAATAAAGAAAATACAGATACAATATATGTACAATAGTCCACTATTATGATAGTGAAGAAAGACATCCGTGCCAGAAAACTTTAATTTCTTAATCTCATCCCCAGGAAGGCCAAGGTACTCTTGCTTAAGTTTCTGCGTCACAGAGTAAACTACATAGCCCTGCAATATGTCAGGCACAATGCCCATCAGTAGCACAACACGGTTCTAAGTAGATCTAAATCCAAGGCATAAATAAGGTGAGAGGTGTCCTCATAGGAAACCAATAGACAAAAATTTGAAAACAAAAAGAGGTTTACTTGGCTTGGTATAACATGGTAAGTTTTAAAAGCTCTTACTATAAGGTCCCTTCTCAGGCAAAACTCCTCTCCTGCAGATATAACTTGTATTAAATTAAGGATATGAAAGAATGTGCCACAAGAAGTTACATCATATATTTTCTCATTCTGAGGACATAAGTTGAATGAAAGTTGATCATTACCCACATCCAAGCCAATCAGATTATGCTTCAGCTCGGATTTATCCATTCTTCTATGAACATCAAAGAGTTGCTCCACATCTTCTTTTACAGAACTTGCAACAATAATTGTCGGGGGCTTCATACGGTATAGGCCTTGGGTTGCAACATACATGGGCAATCCTCCCTAGCATGCATTAACTAATGAAATTAGAAGCAATCCAGAAAGATAGACATTCAGAAACCTAAAAGGAGGAAAAATAATTTCCATCTATAAGATTAAAAAGGGTAATGAACGAAAAATATAAAATGAGAAGATTAATTAATACACAAGAATTTATATTTTTGGTTTATGTAAAACTCTATTGTTCTTGTACTAACTTAGAGCTAAACAAAATTTCAACTACTTTACCCAATCTGTCAATTAGTTCAAACGTTTCAATTCAAAGTTCTCCACATCAACAACAATCGTCATCAACCAGTCAAACACACAATGCATATTAATTATTTATATTAATCCTCTACAGAGCAAAACAAAAATACACCAAAAAAAAAAAAATGCAAACGAGCAACCAGCAACAATACGGATAAACAAAAAGAAGAGAGAGAGCTGACAATGTGATCCATATGGGCGTGTGAGATAAAGAGGAAATCTTGAGAGATTGCTTGTTCTGGGAATCATCCAATATCGAATGTTAAATCCAGATCTGGGAAATTATGCAAGTTTCGTGTCCTGCTATTGACAATCCCTCTACTCTGTGCCCCTCTATACACATTCCATTTTTGTCTTTTTTGTTTCAGCCTGAAACTATATCTTCTGGTTGGTTTTTTCCTTTGTTGAGCTTTGAGGTTTTGGTTTTTGTGGTCATTCTGCTTCTGTTACACAAAATGAAATGAAGCCAAAAGGGAAAAGTAATTAAGGGAAACCAGAGGGGTTCAGCTGTTGTCGGGTTTTAAAGGAAATTGGGCTATTGTGATTTTAGTTTCGAGGTAATAACATTCAGGTCCCTTATGTTTTGGGACGAATACCCCTAAACCCACATCCGCATCTGCTTTAAAAATGAAATACCAAATCCTTTCCAAACTTATTGCGGGTTTGGAGCTTTATTATCAAAACTGCTCTAGCAGGTATATACTACTTACCAAACCCGCAACGAGTTATTCACTGATTTTAAGCGAGTTTTAAATTAATATAATAAATAAAAATAAATGATAACATTAATATAATGAAAAATCTATAAAATATAGCAATTAAAATTATATCATCAATTTAAATTCACTAAAAGTCTTCCTTTCAAAGAAAATTCTAAAATTTAAAGCCTGAAAATCATGCTTATGCTTCTTTAAAGATATAATTTCAGGTTGCTACGACAACAATACAGCAAAGAAACTATTATTTCTTGTTTTTTTTTATCTATTAAATAATAATTTCATTTCAAATCAATGTTTAAAATTATACTGTAATGGCAACAGTAACTCGTTTTGAAGGAGTTAATGGAAAATGTTCCTCTTTTTAAAAGTGTAAAAACTAAAAACCATTCAGGGCTTGGTAGATATATCCAAGGGTCATCAACAATTATTGATTTATTGTGCTTAATTTTCTGGTGGGTATAGCCATATAGGTCATCCAGCTCGTTTAGTTAATTAGTAATTTCCTCAAAAATACTAGTCATGAAACATTAAAAAGCAGATGATCTGGGAAAAACCTTTGATCTTTATATGGTGATGGTCAATTTGGCTTTGGCCATTACACACCAAGCAAAAAGTTAATTTAACTCAAATACTGTGAATGCAACAAACTAATGTACCTGAGTGAGCTCGAACTCGAACGGCGGCTGAGTTGGTAGAGTCCGAGTTGAAAACTTGAGATGAGAATGGAGAGCTGGAGCACTCGAACAGTCGAACTCGAACGGCGGCTGAGTTGGAAATACGTAGTTCCAGTTGAGATGAGAAGGGACTATGGAGCACTCGAAGTCTCGAACGGCCAACGGCGGCTTCTTTTGACACATTAAGAGTTATGAGAATGAGATGAAAATAGTGATTTTTTTAGCAGTAGGTACGTTTTGCCTTTTTTTTTATTTATTATTATTTGGCTAATTTTTTTTTTTATTTATAAATTTGCACTTGATTTTTTTGTTGTAAATTTTTTTACCGTACTCAAAATTATTAAAATTTATTGACTAAACAAAAAAATGTTAATATATTTTTAAATTACAAAATATAATTAAAAACTATAAATTTTTTAAAATTTATCACGTGGGGCCTATCTTAACGTGACAGATGTCATGAGACTCATGCTAGACTGCACATGTCAGCATGATGCGCGCACCACAACGCGCCCCACCTAAATTTTAATAAAATTAAAAATAATTTTAAATTTAATTGCAATTATTTAAAAATTTTAAACAATTGATTTATTTTATTTAATTAAAATTTTTATTTTTTTATTAATTTAATTTAAAAAAGTATCTTTAATTATTTTTTTATTTTTTATTTAATTTTTAAAATTTTAAATTATTATAATATAATTTATAACTTAAAAAATACACATTTATTTGTTAATTATTTATAAATATTAAAATTTAGTAAATTATTGTAATATTTATAATAATTTAAAAAATTAAATAAATAATTTAAATTATTACTATTGTGTCTACAGTGTGCACTACAGGGTGCTATAGTGCGCCTTGTTGCACGCTACATGTAACAATGATACATGATGCTGCTGCGTGCCCTAGTGCATATAGTAGGGCGCGCTATAAAGTGTATTATTATTAATTTTTTAATTTTAAATTTTTTTTTATAATTTAATTTTTTATGTAAATAATTAATTTTAATTATTTTAATTTAAATATGATAATATCAATTTTAAATTAATTTTATTAATAGTATCGTTGGTCGAATCAGAAGTTAATTGCCTATTTATTATTATTATTATTATATTTTAATAAAATATATGACTTTAAATTATATAATAATATATATAATTTATAATATTTTGGTATGCATTATTTTATATTTATTTAATTAAGTAAAAATTTATTTTTATTTATTTAAAAAAAGTAATTAAATAAAAATATTAAATATTTTATTAATAATTTTTTAACATAATATTAAATGTAAATATTATATTATATTAAATAAATGAATGAGATTATGTCATATATTTAAAAATAATAAATTAATAAAATTTTATCACATATCTAAAATTAAATTTATTAAACACTTAAACTAGAGAAAAAATAAATTATTTGAATCATAAAAGATTATATTTTATTTAAATTAATGAATAAATTAACTGATTAGAACAAAAATAATTTTTTTTTATTTAATTAGCACAAAGCTATCAATTAAGTCAAAATCAGAGACTAAAGTATCCCTATCTGATATTGTTATTATCTTTCTTACTACGAGTTCTTCGCTGTAAATAAGAGTTAAAAGCTTCAAATTTTTAAACCATTATTTTTTTTTAAAAAAAAAAACCCTTTAATCGTTAAAAATTTGTATAGAAACAAAAAAACACCTTTAATCGTTAAAATTTTGCATAGAAATTAGTGCTCTCGATCTTTTCCCAAAGTTTCTTAATGCAGAGAGAGAATTTTCAGATGGTTAATTTACTAGACACAATTTTCTTTAAAGAAAAAAAAATTTGCTCAATGAATTCACTTGTGACAACAAAAATTGACGATCTTCCTAAACTACAAGCTTGCACTGAAACCAAGAAAAAAAAAGAGTAAACTTCGTGGAATTTGAACTATTAAGACAGTAGGATTCGTTAAAAAAATTTACACAGTGAGGCGAAAATTTCAAGTATTATGTGGCATTTGAAAACGGCAGAGTGGGCACGTGTGACTCGTCTCTAACCATTGAACGACACAATTTTTATGATAAATATGCGAGCACGGCAGCCGAATCAACTCCATACCTAGCTCAAACTCTTCCATGCAAATGGCACACTGGTTTGCTGTTTCTGATCCTTCGAACGTAACATTTTCCAATGTTTCAATGGATGATTTAGTTGCTGGCTTTGGCCTGAACGCATTAGCTCCCGTTGACTCCTCAATATACCTAGCCATATTCACTTCGAGTTCACCTAATTCCATTACCTGGGTTACCATGGCCTCTACGCTCACGTCAATCGACATACCGGGACAGTTGCCATCGCTGTCAATCATCAACTGTCTAGCTACCATGGAGACGCGCTCTATAATTTGTTCATGCATGTGGTCTGGAACATCCACGTTACTCGAAAGATGACGAGACGTGAACTTAAACGCGGAACTAGAATTATTACAATCTAAAAGAGCATTTCTATCGATTGCCAAAATTGAGTCGCAGATAATATCAAGTACAAATAAAATATTTTATTAATATAATAAATTTATAATTTATAATATAAATTTTAAAAAAATTTATTATTATTTATTTATAATACAACACTCACATACTTTTTATTAAATTTATTATTTGTTCAATTTTCTAACACACTAAACTCTCAATAATTGATCAAATACTTGATCAACTCTTTATTATTAACTTACTTGCTTGTAAAATTAAATGAGGGAGGGAGATATTTATACTTAATTACAACAAACTAAAATCACATAAATAAAATAATATAAAAATTTATTAACCACATAAATTTATAATACTTATCTTTTTAATTATTAACTTTAAAATATCTTACCTAATTTAGAAATTTCAAGAATTAGACTTATAAATATTTGAACATAATTTTGGGCTTGGTATTGTAATTTTAGCATTCCCCCTCAACACCAACTTCCGTTCTTTTAACCACGTTAAGTTGTCTTCGAAACTTTTCGAACTTATCAACACCCAAGCCTTTTGTGAACAAATCAGCCACTTGATCTTCAATCTTAACATACAGCAACTCAATTTCTTCTTGCAGAACTTTCTCCCGGATAAAGTGATAATGCACCTCCATATGCTTTATTTTTGCATGAAAAACTGAATTTTCTGTCAAACAGATTGCTGATCGATTATCACAATATATTAACACTTTATAATCTCTTGGTTGATGTAAATCCTCCATCAATTGCATCAACCATGTACTTTCTTGAGCTGTCATTGCTGCTGCTTTGTACTCAGCTTCAATAGTTGACAATGATACAGTCGATTGCCTTTTACTGCACCAAGAGACTGTTCCTGAACCAATCTTGAAAAAATATCCAGTGGTCGAATGTCGTGTGTCATGATCTCCATGTTAACGTATTTTAGGGTGTATGCATGTGATTGTGTACATATTGAAAAAACTAAACACATGTATCATATACACGAATTTGGCAGCATAATTTATCATGTAATCAATATATACACATGTACTTCAATTCTTAACAACTTAAAAATACAGAAAACATACCTTTGAAGATCTCCGATGAAGATTTCAAATTCTGAATTTCTTTTGCTCTAACTTTAAGCTCACCTTGAAGTGCACTTTTGTTCAATTCCAGTTCACAACAATCCGGTGGGATTGTGAAGCTAGAATAGCAACAGTATAATCTCCAGCAATAAGGTTTTGTATTGCTTGAAAGAAAAATAAGAAATATTTATTTTTCTTTCTCCTTTAGTTTTTCTCACAAGTCTTTTTTTAAAGAAAAACTCTCATAAAACCAACTCTTATTTTTCCTCTCAATCCTTGCATGAAAAAACATTCACACATACTTGTTAACACAATTGAAACTCAACCATTTTTAGTGCTCTCAACACTTCACAAAATGCTCTACCAAAATTAGATTAAGTGACCAACAACCAAAATAAATTTTGGTGGCCATTTTAATGGTCTAAAAAAAATTAACCATTAATCACAAAATGGTGCTCCACTTAATTTAGTTTATATTTCTCAAATTAGGTATGTCTTCCATTTAGGAATAAAATAACAAATAAATAAAGTCATATTTTACTTATTTAAATAATATTTATTTAATTATTAAAAAATTATTTGAATAATTAATATTTACTTTATTTGATTTTACTAACACGATAAATAGTTGAATTCATGGTAAAATAATTCATGGAATAAAATTGTGCCACTTGTTAATATCTAATTAGTTAATAACTATTGTCAACTAATTAAATAATATACTTAATATTTAAGTCTAAACAAGTGCATAACTCGAGGAACCCCGAAACATATTTTCGGTTTGCTGGAATTTCTAGGATGGAACTGTTCAATCCATTATGCTGCCCCAGTGCATAATGAGTACACTTCATATTGTGAGACTCTCTAGGCCCACGCCCGAATTGTCATATAAAACTCCTCCATACGTCCGTGAACGATGCCCCACACACACGTTACGGATATTACAAAGCGACGCGTTAAACCATACAAGTTGAGGTTATAACATATTCATATAATCCCTCCATCATTTATATCCGGGTAGAGTAGAGATATAGATAAACACCATCAAATCTCCATATGCCCGACCGAAAGCTTATATCTAGAATTGTATTTCAATAAATAACATTCTCAAATACTTTTGTAATATTATTTATCCTTAGGGTTAAACTCTTTTCCCATGAATTACTGCTTATGGTCATAAGACTTTCTGAAATATAATCTATAGAGCATTAGGATATAATACTCACCTAAATGAGCTGATGGATCCCATATATATGCACACTGGACTCCATGAGCATCGGACCATACATAGTGACATCCAGCGGTCAGAACATGAAAGGTTTCTGACATGTGTGGAACCAAAGTATGGTGGATCACTTACAAGCCCACCGTGACACTCAGGTCAAAGGACCACGAATACTACTCAACTCGAAAGACCCTTCATTGACGGCTTTATGGGATATCTATTGGAGATCTTTGTGAGTCAGTTCAATATTCAGTCCTTACTGAATACCTGTATCTCTATACGAGCTTCCACTAAACTCATGGTTTGCTAAGACTAACCATTTGGACTATTTCGATATAAATACACTAATTTATATATTTATTAAGGTATTTACTGACAGACCAGCATCAGTGAAGATAGATCAGGAACATAATATTAGAGAATATATTTGTATAATGACATTTCTTAGCATTATTTATAATTCTTTACAACTATGCCATTACTAATATATTCTTAGGTCTTTATCTCATTTCAGACAAGACTCTAACTCTTTAGATATTACTGATTATTATAACTTAATAACTCTTATCAGTGCCAACTCTTAGCATTTATAACTCTCAACGTTGCTAATTCTTAGCACTGATCTAAACTCATTTAGACCAGATCTAAACTCTTTTCAGATTGTACAATGTCTGAAACGTTATAAACATCTTACCATATATAAAATATAATTAGCGATTTAATAAAAAGATAATACTAGTATAAATTTTTGTCAAATATTCATACATAAAGGATGACATGTAAGTATAAATCCCAGCACTCCAACATAGTTAGCATTACAATAGCCAACTATTTTACAATCTTGGTCTTTCTTATAGAAGAGACCATAGTCAATTGTGCCTCTCACATATCTCAATATCTATCGAGCTGCTTTTAAGTGAGGTTTCTTAGGATTTTGCATGTATCAACTTATTACTCCAATTGCATAAGAAATGCCTGGTCGAGTCAATGTCAAAAAAATGATACTTCCTACCAATTGTCGATACATAGTTCCATCTTCTAAATCCTTTCCTTCATGATCACACAATTTGGCATTGGCTTCCAGCGATGTTGAGATAGGCTTGCACTCTAGCATCCCAAACTTCTGCAACAAATTTTTAGCATATTTTTATTGTCTTAGAAAAATTCATTCTACTGTTCAAGTAACTTCAAGCTCAAGGAAATGCTTAAGTTGTCCAAGCTCTTTCATCTGGAAGCGAACCGTCAAATTCTCTCTTGTTTGATAAATCTCTTTTTCATCATCTCCAGTGATAATTAAGTCATCCACATATACCAGCACAATTACAAGTTTCTTTCCATTAGCTTTAACGAACATGCTAGAATTAGCTGGTGCTACAGAGTAACCACTATGTGTTAGAAATTCTCCAATTTTTCCATACCATACCCTTGGAGCTTGCTTTAATCCATACAATGCATTTCTCAATTTACACACATAATCATGATGAAATTTTCTTTCAAATCCCATTGGTTGAATCATGTAGATCTTTCGATCTAACTCTCCATGTAGAAAAGCATTCTTTACGTCTATTTGCTATAATATCCAACATTTGCTAGCTGCCAATGCAAGTAAAACTCGTACTGTGATGATTTTGGCTACTGGACTAAATGTTTCATCATAGTCTAGTCCATACTGTTGAGAAAATCCTTAAGCTACCAACCGAGCTTTATACATCTCCACCGATCCATCAGAATGTCTTTTGATCTTATACACCCACTTACAAGATATAGGTTTCACATCCTTTGACTTTGGCACTAAATCCCAAGTTTGATTTTGCTCCAACACTATGATTTTTTCTTCCATAACTTTAATCCATTCAGAGCTCTGTGATGCTTCTTTAAAAGTCTCAGGCTCCTTAACATTTTTCTCTTTCGCTATAGCTGCATTAGCATATTTGAGATTAGGCTTTCGTATTCTTATTGACCTTCGAGGATGATATTGAGGGGTTGCAGGTTCTGCTCCTTGATATTTGGCCTCCATTGTTGGTTGTTGATAGATGCCAGTTTGCCAAGGACTTTGAGTTATCTCTTGCTCGGTATTGTCATCACTGCTTCCATTATCAAGGTCTTCTTAACTCGGTCGAATTTCAGCAATTTGCTCATCTATCTTTTGTTGTAATCGTTCTTTTATTTCTTTTGAATCTGGAAGCTCCTCTTTTTATGGCGACCACCATGAAGATGTTTCATCAAACACCACATTCGTTGATGTATAGCACTGCTCACTAGCAGGGTCACAATATTTCTATTATTTGCGTTGGTTATCATATCCAACAAAGATACACCTAATTACTTTTTTGTCGAATTTGTTTCTCAGGTGATTTGGCACAAACACATAACATATACAACCAAATACTTGAAAATAACTTACTGTAAGTTTTATATTTCATAACTTCTCAAAAGGTGATATGAACCCTAACTTTGATTGAGGAAGCCTATTAATCACGTGGGTTGCAGTATTCATTTTTTCAGCCCAAAATCTTCTTAAATTTAGTATTGTAATTAATTTAATTTGATATTGTAATTTTAACAAAATCTTGTATTAGATTTGTGGCTTCTGGAATAGACACAATGTAATTATAACCCTACGAGACTAGGATGCAAACCTGAAGCCTTCCGTAAACAAGTCTGTCTCTTGATTATGTTTCTGCTTGGCCGAACTTCAACAAGTCTGTATCTTGTGCCCGTTGTCATTGTGGGCAGTAGAAAGAAAAGCCAGGAGATCGCTGATAGGATTCTATCTTAGTGTCAGAGATGTAGAATATATATATATATATATATATATACGGGTGCCGGTGCTTCGATCTCTCTAATAAATCTTTTGTTATATTAAATAAAATATTAAAATCAGATGAATTTCTCATCGAATAAGGAAACAGAAATCAATATGGATTTTAATGCATTCTTAGTTGTAGGGGGAAAGAAAATAGAAACACAAATACAGTTAAGAAGATTCTAGAAATTCACTTTACATAATAATTGTTTAGTAACACTTCTTATGCATAATGGATTATGCACGTGCACACGAGGCGCACATTGGATTATTTCTAGGTGAGTCGAAATTTGGCCATCAATTTACGTATTCTAATTTCAGCTCAATCTTTTCTCAAATTTCGGGCACCTATATTTATTTGCCACTTTTGAGAGTCTCTTATTTTTATAGATAATCTTACTAACGTAACGATTAGTAGTAGAAATTTAATGAGAATATAACAATAAGCGATCATCTGAGTATCCTTCTAACCCTTTATTTAAATTTTAATTGTAATAATAATAATAATAATAATAATAATAATAATAAGAGAATGAGAGTTGATGAGAATAATGATTACCGAATTTCATCAGAGAACGAGCGCCGATTGAACATACGCAATCACGGCGGCGACGGTTCTAGAAGCGCACCGTTTCACAGTAGTAACGGGTTTAATTCATTTGAAAACCATGCAGCTAATAATAACTCTGTCGACGTTAATGAGTGGCAAAATTATGTCCCTCACAATCAGCCACCGCCACTGCCGCCATTACCACCACCACAACATGGATATGAGAACTTTAATGTACAAGGAGGTTATTTACCCCATCACACTAACAATAGCAATAGCATGGGGCAGACTGCTCTTCTTAAGTCTCCGCCGCCGCCTATGCCGGCGGAGCCACCACTGCCGCATCCATTATAATTCAAAGCTTATGCTCCGCCTCCACCAGTGGCACCAGCACCGCCAACAACCTCTTTGTTTCCTGTTCCTGTGAATATACCTTCCTCTTATCCACCAATGTCACATGTTTCCGCTGACATATATTTTTGTTGTAAAATTCCTTTTTTTTTCTCCGTCTTTCTTAATTAGGCTATTGAGTTGTTTGATTTAAATTATTATTATTATTATTACTATTATTATGAAGCAATCACTATCGTTGCCCATACAATTTTCGGGGGAGAGCCAATCGTTTCCCCTGAAGCAATTATCCCCGGATAAGTCAAAAGTTGTGAATGCTCTGCACTTGTTCAAGCAGCCTAATCGAGCTACTTACCCGGACCATTTGTGATTATCCTTCGTGGCCTTCCAGGTATAATTTCATTTGTTTTTTTTTTGAACACTTACATTAATCCTTGAGAAAGAAAGATGGAAAATAGAAAACAATTTTCTTTTTTTTTTTTCTTTTTAACTCTGTTCTGCAGGCAGCAGGCTGTATGTGATAGGGTAGTGGTTGAGCCCAAGAAAGCAATACGAAAATTTCCAGGAGTTCAGCATTTGTAGCTCGACTAGCAGGCAGACTAAGAAGTGAAGATGATGAGGTAAGATATTACATTTCAGTGTTTCACTTTCCAAACACATGTAATATAATTTTTAATTCAGATTCTGGGCAACATGTTGCACCCTCCGCTTTTACACCCCTGTTCTGAGAACTCTTTTCAAATGCGGTTAGCTATTTCTAAAAGTTTTAGGATATCGACAGTTAATTTTGTTGGAGATGTGAATGCTTGTTTCTATATTTCTTTGTGGATTACATAACTCACACCTTTGCTTTCTCACTCTCTCATTCTTTTTTTCCAGTTTGAAATCTTGGCTTCTCTTCACCTAAGTCCAGCAGTCTGTGGATTTTCAATTGAAGATGCTTGCCTTTTAATTGTGGTGTTGAAAATTAGTGATTCTGTTATTAAAAAGAGAGTTATTATAAAGTTAAGTACTTATTGGGTGTATAACGGAGGATCAAAATGGAAAGCTAAAAAGAATGGGTATTGTTCACGCGGTGATACTGTTCACGGCGATTACTGTTCATCGGGTACTATTCACACCACAACTTTAGGATATTTTTTATTTTGGCTCAATTGACTTCTTTGAGTAGGATTAGTACTCCTACAAGTAAGGACTCTTATTTCAACTAGGTTCAGGGTTTCTAAGGGTGTTTTATTCACTATATAAACCCTTCTAAACACAAGAGAAAGATCAAGCATCTAAGATTCAAGATGTAACTATAAGAGAGAATAGATGAGCTAGGTAGGCACTAAGTGCGTGGTGCACTAGGGTGTAACCTTTGGGAAGTATTTTCTTTTGGTTCTTGAGTGAACAAAAGAAACACTATAGATCATTTTGACTTAGATGCTCGGGTTATTCTTATATTCCTTATAAAAATCTCTTATAAGAAAATACTAAAAGGTCTTAGGGAGTCATGGTGATTAAAGGTAGATACTTAGAGGTCTTTATGAGAGATACTAAGGAGTTTTGTTGGATCATTGATGATGTAAGAAAATACTTAATGATCTATATCGATAATAAGAAGTTGGATTATGGATTCTCCGTGGACGTAGGCAATTTTAGGCCGAATCACGTATATCTTGTGTCTTATTGATTGGTTTATTTTTTTATCTTTATTTAAGTGTTGATTTTATGTATTCTTTCTTAAAATGTGAGTTATGATTTTTTATTGTGCATAGAATAAAAGAGATATCAAGATTGTGGCTTAATTGATGCCATAGAGGTGTCAAATTGAAGTGCATGACTTAATATCAACAACATACGAAAATTGGTATGTGCATGTATTTGAACTTTTGTATTGGGATGTAATATGTATTATGTTCCGAATAAATAAAGAAATTATTTTTTTAACTTTGTTACTTGCATGTGGAATCTTACCATATCAGTATCTGTTTTCATATCTAAATACATGCAGATTAGTTAGCAATTACCGTTCTCATAATTGTAGCATGTTACATTGATTAGAAGTATAGTTTTGTGGCCTTAAGGAAGCCCATGCTTGCCTTTTTTGGGCACTGCAACACTTCAGTCAACAATCACCAACAATCACCAAAACCCTGTAAGTAAACTTATTTATTACCTGTGTGAATAAACTTGTATATTCTCACATATGCTACTCAGAAATATTGACCGAGGAATGTATGCTGGCCCTGTTGGCTGGTTTGGAGGAGGAGAAAGCGAGTTTGGTGTGGGCATCAGGTCAGCATTGGAGGAAAAGGTCTGCTAATACTCTTATTCGCTACTACTTTCTTTGATTAGTTTACAATCTAGGCTCTGCTATCATCAATTCAAAGCAATCATTCTGTAGATATCATATTGCTAAATCATATTTCTGATTTGTTGACAACCTAGGGCCTTGGCGCATTGATCTACGCTGGAACAGGAATAGTAGAACGAAGCAAATCATCTTTAGAGTGGGACGAGCTTGAACCCAAGACATCTCGGGTGTGTATGCAACTATGCTATTCACAAGATCGCTCAATTTAATTCTTCTTGATCTTCAACATGTACTAGAGGTCGAATGTCGAAGAATCGGAAAGTGAGTTGAGAGTCCATTATTGTGCATCAATCATTATGCATGAACAGTGTGGGAACATGTGCTGAATGTCATGAATGGGTTTTGATCCATGGTTCAGATCACCGAGTTGCTTAAACTTGAGGTGCCTTTGCAATCAAGAGCTGAGAATTTCAGGACTGAACTGAAAAGGTTAGCGTTTCTAATGATTTGTTACAGTTTCCAGCATTAGTGAGAGAAATTATTTATTTCTTCTGGGGTTGTTTTTCTTAAAAAGATGAACAGAGATATATAATTTTACAAAAGGAATTTACTGATCAGATGATTTAATGGCTTACACTACAGTTAGCATTCCAACGACAAATGAAGATTAAATCTCCCAAAGCATATTGAATTTTTGATGAAAATTAGGAGATCTGAATACTTGTTTGGCTGTCCAAATAGAATGGTTAAATTTCCTGTTT
The DNA here is from genome assembly GCA_946807835.1 of Ailanthus altissimus. NCBI lineage: Eukaryota > Viridiplantae > Streptophyta > Magnoliopsida > Sapindales > Simaroubaceae > Ailanthus > Ailanthus altissimus. Next base: position 27,648,160 of record OX327691.1, on the reverse strand, counting down.
AGTGCTTCTTGTACCATCTGGAAAACTCTTACATAGGAAGCACATTAGCTACATTTTTTAGAACATGATCTGGTGATAAGCAGTAGACTACAAGAATTTTGAATTAATTGGGTGCAAGAGTAATAACAAATATCGGCGAATTGTATTTCCGTAGCCGCCTTCAATTTGTTCCATTCAATTTTTTTATAGATGGGGCAATAGATTTTTCAGTTCGAATCATTACAGATGAGCTTTAAATAACACCAATCTCGTGCACAGTTCAGAGACTAAAGCACTTTACTATTATTGATTTAATGAGTCAAATTAATTATGCCGTAATTTTTTTTCCGATATGAAACTGCACTTGAACAATATCTGCTTTCAAGGTTTACAAGAAAATGCATGTAGCATTACTAATTGCGAATCACTCTTTCACTAGTTGTTGTAATAGTTAGGGCGATGTATTTTGGTCATCCAGTATATGTTTTTATTAAATAAATAAATAATGAATGAATCAATAACACTATAAACAAAATACAATGGAAGGTCTTTCACACTGGTTTAAATTTATATTATTAATTGTTCCACAGAAAATGATTATTTTGTGTTTTCTTCCTTGAGAAAACATAAATTTATTACATAATATCAAACCACATTTCAATTGAAGGATGATCAAAAGTCAAAACAAATTATTACAACTCTCCCTTTGACCTTGCTAATACGAAATTTCTGGAGTAGAAGCTACATTGACAACTTGAGAAGGACAATAAACTGTAACATAATTAGCTGCCCAACATAGACTTCTATTCTAATAAACAGGTTCAAAACGAGCATCAGAAGTATATAAATATATATAAATGTTTGGATAGTAATTAAAAGTAGAACGTAGGAGACTTAACAGGGTTGTCCCACAACGCATTTAAGAGCACCTGCAGATCGTGTGAGGCTCTCCACCTCTGTCCCAGGCTTAGCCTCGATCAAATCTTGCTTGTTTACATTCGAAATGGGGCTCCCAGATTCAACAAAGATGGCCCCGTTCAAAAGCAAATCGTTCTCTGACCTCCAATTCCATTTCTTCCACTCACTTTCTGGTGTGCTCTGCCTCTTAGTTACCTTCATCAATTAAGCAACCCACCAGAGAAACATTATTAGTTATTCAATATAATTACCCCGTAATAACTAATGATGGTGATGGTTATAGCAAGTTTAATTACCTCTTTAGTATTTTGGTTTGGAGAAGCGAGGAATCGGTTGCCCTGGCTAAGGATTGTGGGATTTTTGCTACCACCGATTGCATACATTCCCCAGTGAATGTAGTCATTGTTCACAATATGAGCAAATCCGAATCGAACATTGGGCAATCTTTGCACTAAGCCCTCGTCAAATCTATTGAATGCAACAGTTACTTGCATGATGGCATCTTCGGTGTGGCTATCACTTGCACCAAACAAAAACACGTGGTTCTGGCGAAACATGTGGCAATTGGAGATTGTGATAGCAGTTGATCCCATGACTGCATCGATCAGTCCATCTGCACAATTTGTCATGGAAACATGATCAATCCAGATGCGAGAGGCTCCAAACAATGAGATTGCATCACCATCACTAGCCCCCCTTTTGCCGTGATGGTGCACCGAGTCTCTAATTATGCCACCACTGCCTGCTTTACTTCCACGAATGGTAAGGCCATGGATGATAATGTTCTTCACCAACTGCATAGTGATTTGAGCTCCGTTTTCAATAGAAACAACAGCTCCACGCCCATCAATGGTCTTGTTATCGGTGATCATTAGCTCTTCTTTTAGCTTAATCACCATGTCACGAGCGAACGTGATCCAAAGAGGCCTGTCTTGGATCACACCAAAGCGCAAAGTTCCGGGTTTAGGGTCCACAAGATCATCATCACTCGGGTCTGTTACCTCGTAAAATTCTCCATCTTTGCCACCAGTGACGCCGCGGCCGAACCCTAGGACGCAATCAGCAAGCTTTTTGCGGTTGTTAGCCCAGTTTTTATCACACCTCCAGCACTTGTCGATTGGATTTGTGGCTTGACATGGCCCTTCATCTTTCGTTTGACTACTTGCGCTTTTATCATCTTTTAATGCGCTGTGAAGTAACGGTTACGTAATTACATTAATCAAAAGAAATAACTTGGATGACAATCAAACACTAAGTACTCTAACATTAATTCATGCATTGCCATAAAGGGATTGTTGTCGATAATTTGGAGACGAACTTACATGTGAACGTGATAGTTTAAATGACTGACGACTTCTATAGGATTTGGGTGATAAGAGTCGCGGGCAGCCTTCTTGGCTTCTTCGCCTCGCTTTTGCCAAACCTCGTCGAGTTCTCCAATGTTAGCTTTGGCGACTTGTAATATTAAAGCCAATGCAAATAAAATTAATAATCCTACTTTAAAAACTCCCATAACTACTGCAACTTTTAAGTAAATTATCTTTTGTATATTTTTCTTTCTTATTTTTGAATGTTTTTGAATTACGTTTAGGGGTAATATATAAGTTCATAAAAGTAAGAAAATAAATGAGTGAAATGTGAAGCGAGGAAGTCGCTTCCCCTTCGCATTCAACTTTGAATGTTCTCATTTTGTTTATTTTAAATTAGAGGTAGATATTAATTCAACTTTGAATATTTTCCTTTTGTTTATTTTTAAATTAGTGGTAGATATTAATTTGCGTTTTACTCCATTCATGTAAACGCTAATACGTGTTATGTCATAAATAAATTTTCTTAGAAAGTTTTGTCTATAAAAAACAAATTTACTATTTATAGTAATTGAAAAATATAGTAATTGAGTGTGCTTTAGTTTAAAATAATTTGTAAGTGGTAATTGATGCTAACACTTTTAAAAATTTATTTTTTTAAAGTAAAAAATGGTTGAACTCTTCGGATTTGACCAAAGAAAAATTTAAACCCTCGTAATTTTAAAAATTCTCAATGCCTATTTGTTGATGTCCTTAAAATATAACTGTAAATAAATAATTTACAAACCTCTAACCATCCAACAAAGGAAATTCACTAGCGAATTGGGTGTCGAGTATGTTTTAAATTATAAAAATTCAATGTCTCTTTGACCAAAGTTTTAGGAGTCCAACTGACTTTTTTTTTTAATCTAACAGGTACAAAAATTATAGCATTGCTTAAATGTTCAGAAACTTCTCTCTTTCTAACAACTTGTTAGTCGCGACTAATACTAGTAATCATCTTTTTTTTTTTGGAATCAAATAGGTGCAGGAGTTAATATATTAATCAAATGTATAAAGAAACTTACATTCAATAAATTAATCTCCAAAGGCAATTTCATGGCGCCGCAGCCAAAATCCAATCCCTAGATTCAGATTATAAACCATATAAACTGTAAGTGATCCCACATCATGGTGGCAACATATTATAAGAAACATAACTGTAAAAGTCAGCAATGATTCCTTTTAGCTGCACATACCATTTGTATCCTATTACTAAAAAACATATTGACTTCAAATTTGTAAATTATAAATTTTTATTATGATAATCTTCTATACCTGCATTAATAAAGTTCAACCAAGCTTCTAGTTTTCATTGGATATGTAAAGCCTAATTAATGTTTTACGATATTGCGTGAATCAAAATTTCATTTTTATTTTATTTGTCCCAATTTCTTTTTTCTATTAGTAAAAGGAAAATTATCCTTATTTTTTATTAGTAAAAGAGTAATTCTCTTATCTACTTTTTACTAATCATGGGTTATTAGGAAGTCATTTGTGTGCTTATATAAATAATAGCGTGAGAGCAAGTTTTTTTATCTTATAATAATTTTTTATTATAGTAAAAAAAATATCACATTAATGAATGTAGTTCTAAGTTAAAAGTGAACAATTACAAATTTTGTATGTATTTTTCTTCATTTTTATTATCTTTATTGTTCTAGTTGTTAAGCAAATTAAAATTTATCACGATACTGTATCTGTTTGTACTGTATCTGTTTGTTGATATAACGTATAATAGTAAATAAATAATATTACAAGCCTCTAACCATCCAAATGAAGGAAATTCACAAGCGGAATGTGGGGTGTTGAGTATGTTTTGCTCCATTCATGTATATGCTAATATGTGTTATGACCATAAGTAAACTTTCTTAGAAAGTTTTGTCTATAAAAAGAAAGTTTACTATTTATAGTAATAGAGTATGTTTTAATTTAAAGCAATTCGTTAGCGGTGATTAATACTAATACTTTTATTTTATTTTTTTTAAAGTAAAAGATAGTAGAATTCTTGAAGTTTGGTCAAAAAAATATTTAAACCTAATTTAAAAAATACTTATTAATATTGTGTCTATTTGTTGACGTCATTAAAATATAACAGAAAATAAATAATTTACGAATCTCTAACCATCTAAACGAAGAAATTTCACTAACAAAGAAGGGTGTTGAATGTGTTTTAAATTATAAAAATTCAATGTCTATTGACCATGTTTTAAGAGTCAAACTAACCTTTTTTTAAAAAAAAAAAAAAATCTAACAAGTACAAAAATTAATGCATTACTCAAATGCACAAAGAAACTCTCCGTTCAACAAATTCAATCTCTAAAGGTAATTTCATGGTGCAGCAACCAAAATTCAGGTCCTTGATTCAGATTATAAATCATATAAACGGTAAGTGATCTCAAATCATGGTGGCACTGCAGTATAGGGAACATAACTGCAAAAGTCAGTAGTAATTTCCTTTCACTTCAAGCACCCATTTGTATCATAGTACTAAAATGATGTTGACTTCAAGTTCGTGGATTATAAATTTTTATTATATTAATATTTTTCATATCCTATCAACTTGATAGTCTTCTACACTTGTATTAATAAAATTAAATCAAGTTTGTGGTCTTCATTGAATATGTAAACCCTAATTATTATTTCATGATATTACATGAATCGATCAAAATTTTTATTTAAAATTTTATTTGTCTTAGATTCCTTTTCCTATTAGTAAAAGAAAAAATATCCTTGTTTTTTTATTAGTAAAAGAGTAATTCTCTTATCCACTTTCAACTAATCATATGTTATTAGGAAGACATTTGTGCGCTTATGTAAACAATAGCGTGAGAGCGAGTTTTTTTATATTATCTTATAAGTCATTTTTTTATAGTGAAAAACTATCACGATAATGAATATAGCTCTAAATTAAAAGTGAACAATTAAAAATTTGTGACTTTATTTTCTTTACTTTTATTATTCGTATTGCTCTTGTTGTTAGGCGGAAGTGGATTAGAACTTATCATGATATAGGGTCTGTTTATTGATGTAAAGTATAATAATAAATAAAAAAATTACATACTTCAAACCATCCAAATGAAGGAAATTCACTCAGAGATATTTTCTTACGAAGTTTTGTTATGGCATCGATAACTATCTCCGGTTTAGTTGGACAACCAAGCAAATAATTTAACCTTTATTTTAATAGTCCCAACGTTCATATTTAGATTGATTTTAGTCTAAAAGCAAGAGGCATTGCATTAAATAATTAGATCCAAGATTTAGGAGCTCTAAAGATGAGTCATGTAAGATATGGCAACACGAAACCAAATTGAAATTACTTTTTTTATTTAATTTAGAATAATGTAAATTTCTTTTGCCAAAAAAAAAAAAATTCTCACGAATTGAATGACTCCAACTTAAATCGTTCTCCTTATTTGATTCATTTTATGAATTAATCTCTAATTAAATTAGATTAATCACTTTGTGAACATTCATGCATACTTCGAATTATGATTTGGTTTCATGCACTATAAAATAATTAGATATTTTATTGATCATTCATTTCAATACATTATTCAAAACTCAACACACAACAAAAGGCATCCTATTTGTTCTTTGCAAGACTAATACCATCTTTTTTTCTTTGAATAAACACTAATTTAAGTGTTGTAATATTTTTGATGACAATGTATTTTCATAATTCAAAGAAGAAGTAAGGATAAGAAAATAATTTCATACAGTCCAAGAACTTTCAGTTGTCGTACATGGAAAAGCTCTAAAAGAAAGCAAACTTTCTTTATAATACACGTGTCATGGGTGAATAATACTTGCAATGGAATAAAAAGAAAATAATAAAATAATGAAATGCTCGGTAATTGGATTGCTAAGAAGAGACTAACATGTGGGCCTCAGGTATTATAGCTGGGACATGGTGGTAATGCGATGGAAAAGGAAAAAAATAAAAATAAATTACAAGTGGCACATGACGGCTTGATTTCATTGGTATTATGGGTGGTTAGATTTCTTATAGAAAAAGAGTAAATTATTTTCATTTATGCGAGTTACAATCGAGATAGAACAGAAGCAAAATGAGAGCAAGGAGAAATTCTTAAGTAGAAGCTACATTGACATCTTGAGAAGGACAATGAACTGTCTAACATATTTAACTGCCCAACACAGACCTTTGTTCTAATGACAGGGTTCAAAATGAGCACCAAACATTTATATTATATGTAAATATTTGGATTGTAATTAAAAGTAGTACGTAGGAGACTTAACAGGGCTGTCCAACAATGCATTTAAGAGCACCTGCAGATCGTGTGAGGCTCTCCACCTCTGTCCCAGGCTTAGCCTCGATCAGATCTTGCTTGTTTACATTCGAAATGGGGCTCCCAGATTCAACAAAGATGGCCCCGTTCAAAAGTAAATCGTTTTCTGACCTCCAATTCCATTTCTTCCACTCACTCTCTGGTGTGCTCTGCCTCTTAGTTACCTTCATCAATTAAGAAACCCACCAGAGAAACATTATTAGTTATTCAATATATAATTACCCCGTAATAAATAATTATGGTGATGGTTATAGCAAGTTTAATTACCTCTTTAGTATTTTGGTTTGGAGAAGCGAGGAATCGGTTGCCCTGGCTAAGGATTGTGGGATTTTTGCTACCACCGATTGCATACATTCCCCAGTGAATGTAGTCATTGTTCACAATATGAGCAAATCCGAATCGAACATTGGGCAATCTTTGCACTAAGCCCTCGTCAAATCTATTGAATGCAACAGTTACTTGCATGATGGCATCTTCGGTGTGGCTATCACTTGCACCAAACAAAAACACGTGGTTCTGGCGAAACATGTGGCAATTGGAGATTGTGATGGCAGTTGATCCCATGACTGCATCGATCAGTCCATCTGCACAATTTGTCATGGAAACATGATCAATCCAGATGCGAGAGGCTCCAAACAATGAGATTGCATCACCATCACTAGCCCCTCTTTTGCCATGATGGTGCACCGAGTCTCTAATTATGCCACCACTGCCTGCTTTACTTCCACGAATGGTGAGGCCATGGATGATAATGTTCTTCACAGACTGCATGGTGATTTGAGCTCCGTTTTCAATAGAAACAACAGCTCCACGCCCATCAATGGTCTTGTTATCAGTGATCATTAGCTCTTCTTTTAGCTTAATCACCATGTCACGAGCGAACGTGATCCAAAGGGGCTTGTCTTGGATCACACCAAAGCGCAAAGTTCCGGGTGTAGGGTCCACAAGATCGTTATCACTCGGGTCTGTTACCTCGTAAAATTCTCCATCTTTGCCACCGGTGACGCCGCGGCCGAACCCTAGGACGCAATCAGCAAGCTTCTTGCGGTTGTTAGCCCAGTTTTTATCACACCTCCAGCACTTGTCGATTGGATTTGTGGCTTGACATGGCCCTTCATCTTTCGTTTGACTACTTGCGCTTTTATCATCTTTTAATGCGCTGTGAAGTAACAGTTACATAATTACATTAATCAAAAGAAATAACTTGGATGACAATCAATATGACAATCAAACACTAAGTACTCTAACATTAATTCATGCATTGCCATAAATGGATTGTTGTCGATAATTCGGAGACGAACTTACATGTGAACGTGATAGTTTAAATGACTGACGACTTCTATAGGATTTGGGTGATAAGAGTCGCGGGCAGCCTTCTTGGCTTCTTCGCCTCGATTTTGCCAAACCTCGTCGAGTTCTCCAATGTTAGCCTTGGCGACGGGTAATATTAAAGCCAACGCAAATAAAATTAATAATCCTGCTTTAAAAACTCCCATAACTACTGCAACTTTTCAAGTAAATTATCTTTTGTATATTTTTCTTTCTTATTTTTGAATGTTTCTTGGCTACGTTCAGGGGCAATATATAGGTTCGCAAAAGTAAGAAAACAAATGAGTGAAACGTGAAGCGAGAAAGTCGCTTCCCTTTAGCAGTCAACGTTGAATGTTCTCCTTTTGTCTATTTTAAATTAGAGGTAGATATTAATTTGCGTTTTGCTCCATTCACGTAAGTGCTAATACGTGTTATATCATAAATAAGCTTTCTTAGGAAATTTATTCTTTAAAAAAAATGTTTACTATTTATAGTAATTGTGTGTGCTTCAATTTAAAACAATTTGTAAGTGGTAATTGATGCTAACACTTTTATTTTAATTGTTTTAAGGTAAAAACTAATTGAACTCTTCAAATTGGCCAAAGAAAAATTTAAACCCTCATAATTTTAATAGTACTCAACGATATCGTGTCTCTAACCATACTCATTGTCTCTTTAACCAAGCTTTAATCATACATGTACCCATCTTATTAGTATGTCCATGTTTGCTCTTTTTCTCTACTGAAAAGATAATTATTTGTCTTTAGATCTAATAGTAGAGAAATTAACACTTAAAAAACCTTATAGGGTATGGGAACACCGGTACCACAATTAAAGTCAACAACTCTCTTTACAGTTACACCATTTGGGGTTGGTTAATTAAGTGAGAAAATTGTATACTGAAGAATCAAGTTTCTATTATAAAACTTAATTAATTAGAATCAAGTATCATCAATTTAGCTTATAATACATATATGCTTGTGGCATAATAACGTGGAGTCGATCTTCTAAACATACATGTTATTAAGCTTTTACAAGCTTGTAAAAGTTCAAAACTTCATTTGGATTGGTGAAGTTCAAAACTACACTAAATTTGTAATTGGAGAAAAATCGGTTTAATTTGGCAGAGTAATTCATATAAAAGTAGAGTAAGAGATTTGAGCTGATCTATCCCGGTGGAATGCTATATCATTTGAGCAGAACAAACTAAAATGGTCTAATGTATGCGCGCTCAAACTAAAATAAAGGGGATGACATCCATCTAGTGTTTTAAAAACTACTACAATATAATATCGTAAAAATATTATTCTAAAATAAATATTTTTGGTCTAAATATAATCATAAATTATACTATAATAAATTCTAAAAGAATTTTTTATCATAATTAATTAGTATAAATATTTTTTGTTTAAAAAGAAATCTTGAATAAAAAAATTCAATAACGTATAATTAAATCATAATTAACTGTTGCATTTAAAACATATAAAACATACATAAACACACACACATGTATGTATCAATTTATAAAAGTGCACTAATTTTGAGTAGGGTCTGAATCTTAGGATCTACCTGCTACCAATATGGTTCCTAAAGCATCATGTAATAAAATAATTATTAGTATTAATACGTAATATAAATACTGAAACATAAATATTTTGATATTATAAAATTTTTATTTGCTGAATCACTTGATACAAATATAATTACCCAAACTAGTTTCATGTAGTTCTCTTTTATTTTCCTTCCTATTTTTCCTTCGGCTCGCTCTTTCTCTTATTTTTTTTTTCTTTCTTTGTTTCTTCTCTGTTTCTTGCTCTCAATTCCAAAATTTCATATTTGTAAGCAAAAGGAATGAAATAATTCCATTTATATACAGAAGTTGGCCGCCCTTTTTATCCAATCCAAAAAAGCCTTCGTTTGCAATATATTCATTTTTTTTGTTCTAATTTTTTTGCCACTACTCTTCGGTTGAACAATTGCAAGGCACATGTGTTACAAATTTAATAATAAATCATACTATATGTAATATACACTTATAAATTTGTAATATAAAATTATTATGAATTTAGTTGCTAAAAAATCAATAAAACTATATTATAAATATGAGTTGTCATAAAATATGTACTAAAATTAAAAATTATAATATAATACTGAAATAAAAGTATACTGAAAATTTGAAAATTTAAAAGTATATGCTATCATGAAATCTTTATTAAATTTTAATGCACATATTGTAGTACTGAGGATATAATATATGCTCCATAGATAGTGAAAACTACACCAAACTTGTATTTATAGAAAAATTGGTCTCACCTAATAGAATAACTCACACATATGTAGAGTGGGGGATTTGGTATCACTTATTGAAATTACTGCAATGTTTAGGTAAAGCAAAATAAACTTGTCTAATGCATGCACAGAGTAAACTATACTAAAAGGGAGGCTACATATCTAGTATTCCAAAAATTACTATTATATAATATCATTAAAGAATATTTATTATAAATTAAATATTTTTGTACTTAACGTAATCATAAACTATACTATAAAAAATTCTCAAAACACTTCTAAATATAATTAATTAGTATAATTGTTTATCTGTATAAAAATAAATCGTGGACAAAAAAAAATCTGATAACGTGTAATTAAATCATAAACTGCTAGATGAAAAACATAAAAATAACCTAATTTTTTTTTCTAATGAATATACTTTTATAGCCAACAAATAATAAATTTTTTTTTATTAATCATAAGAAAAATTTTGAGACTATATTGTCTTTCAAACTCTCAAACTATTCGTTTCTCTCTTCAAAATTATCATCAGTCAAATCTCAAAACTATCATCACTCTCAAATCTTATCTCTGAAACTAATAGATTGGATGCTTATGTTGTGATATTTAAAGATTGAAGCTAAAAACTAGAATTTGGGAAGTGAAAAATGATGAAAAATCTTGCTTATGTAGTAGATCAGATGATTTGTGTGAGTTTATTGATATATTTTTTAAAATATTACTATTGTCCAAATAAATTTGAAAAATAATACTCTATAGATTGAGACCAAATAATTTTGTGAATCAATCTACAATATGAAAAATGATGAAAAATATAGAAATCGGGGTAAAAAAAAGTGGAAGAAACTCAAAATTACGAAAAGTGCAAGATGGGGCCTTGTGGTGCGCATTCCATGCGGGGCGTGGCGTGAGGCCCCAACAACTGTGAGGCGTGGCTCGAGTTGGGCATGGGAAAGGCGCGAGGCCTGTACTTCAACTTTATTTTCCAACGTTTTTTGCTCAATTTTGCTCATTTTTCATTCATTTTCTTCAAATTTCCCGATTTTCAACCTATTATATTCCAAATTCATTAGCTTCGACAAATTTCAAAGTGTGTGTTGGATCAAATTTTTAAATAACTTATGGAGAGAGATGTAAAATGCTTAAGGGATAAAATGATCCGAAAATCAAGTGTGTGGTTAATAAAATTCATAAATTTATTTTGTAGATAAAATAAATTTTTACTTTAAAAAAGTTACTATTTTCGGACAATTCTCCTATATATATAGGTATTCATACACAAAAAGCGCTAATTCCAAGCGAAATCTATATCTTGAGATCTATAAACTGTTGTCTAAATTATAGGATAATAAATATATCATTAGGATAATATATATCATAAATATTTGATATTATAAAAAAATTTACCTACTAAATAACTGGATATAAATCTAATCATCCAATCACATTTCATGTAAACTTCCCTTTATTTCTCTTCTATTTTTCTCTCAGCTCACTTCCTCTGTTGCTTTTTCTTTCTTCCCCCTCACTTTCTCTCTTTTACTTATTTCTTTTTTTGTTCTCAATTTGTTTCTGTTCTACCTCGATTGGAAATTTGGAACTCAAACAAATGAAAACAATTTACTCCCTTTATATAAATAAGAAAGCCACCCACCCATTAAGCCAATGAAATTGAGCCGACATATGCCACTTGCACTTAATTTTTATTTATTTATTTTTCCATCACAATACTCCCGTGTCCCAATTATAATTCTTAAGGCCCACATGTTAGTGTCTCTTCACAATAATCTAATTACCAAACATTTTATTATTTTATTTCTATTTCACTGCGAGCATTATTCACTCCATGACACGAGTATTATAGAGAAAGTTCTTCTGTTTAGAGCTTTCTAACAGAGGGTGCAATTGAAAGTCTTAAAAATTGAAAGTTTATAAAATTACCTTATTATTTTTACTTTTTCTCTAAACATATATCGCCATTTTGTAAGAAAAATACTACAACGTCAAGTCAATATTTATACCAAAAAAAATGATATTAGTATTGCAAAGAAAAATAAATTATTTTTTTGTTGTGTTAAATTTTGAATAATGTATTAGAATGAATGATTAATGAAGAATCCAATTTATTTATAGTGTATGAAATCAAATCATAATTCGAAGTATGCACGATTTCACTAAGTGATTAATCTAGTTTAATTAGAGATTAATTCATAAAATGCATCAAACAAAAAGAACGATTTAAGTTGGAATCATTCACTTTGTGAGAAATATTTTTTTATTTTGCAAAATAAAAATTAAATTATTCTAAATTTAAATAAAATAGTAATTTCAATCTGTTTTCATGTCGCCATATCTTACATGACTTCGTCTCTAGAGTTCATAAATTGGCGGATCGAATTATTTGATGAAATGCCTCTTGTTTTAGACTGAAATTCATCTAAATATGAATGTTGGACTATAAAAAAAAGGGCTTAAATGTATATAATTGTGCAAACCGGTTCAACCGTTTTAATAACAAATTGCTTTAAATTAAAACATACTCAATTACTATTATTTCACAATTACTATGAATAGTAAACTTTCTTTTTATAGACAAAACTTTCTTAGAAAGTTTACTTATGATCGTAACACGTATTAGCATATATATGAATGGAGTAAAACATACTCAGCACCCTCCTTCCATTAATGAATTTCTTACATTTTGATGGTTAGAGACTTGTAAATTATTTATTTATTGTTATACTTTACATCAATAAACAGACACTATATCGTGATAAATTCTAATATGCCTAACAATAAGAGCAATAAAAACAACAAAAGTGAAGAAAAAAAACACATATAAAATTTATAATTGTTCACTTTTAATTTAGAGCTACATTCCATTATCGTGATAGTTATTCACTATAATAAAAAGGAATTATAAGTGATCTCACACTATTCATTTTATAACACACAAATGTCTTCCTAAAAACCTATGATTAGTAAAAAATAGATAAGAGAATTACTCTTTTACTAATTAAAAATAAGGATAATTTTCCTATTACTAATAGGAATATTAAATTATGGCAAATAAAATAAAAATAAAATTTAAAATGTAAATTTCGATTCAAGTAATATTGTTAAACGATAATTAGGCTTTACTTATCGAATGAAGACCACAAGCTTGGCTGTTTTGTTAATGCAGGTGTAAAAGACTATCAACTTAACAGGCTATGGGAAACATTAATGCAATAAAGATTTATAATCTACAAACTTGAAGTCAGCATTGTTTTAGTAATAGGATACAAATGGGTACGTGAAGCAAAAAGAAACTAATGCTGACTTTTGCAGTTATATTCCCTATACAATGGTTTAGGATCATATACAGTTTATATGGTTTATAATTTGAATCAAGAAACTGAATTTTCGTTGCTGCACTATGAAATTACCTTTAGAGATTGAATTTGTTGAACGGAGAGTTACTTTGTACATTTGAGTAATGTATTAATTCTTGCACCTGTTTAATTAAATAATAATAATTACTAGTATAAATTGTGACTGACAAGTTGTTTAAAAAGAGAACTTTCTGTATATTTGAGTAATGCTTTAATTGTTTTACTTGTTAGATTAAAAAAAAGGGAAAAGGTCAGACTCCTAAAGTTTAGTCAAAGAGACATTGAATTTTTATTGTTTAAAACATACTTAATACCCCCTCTAATGAATTTCCTTTATTTGGACGGTTAGAGGCTTGTTAATTTTTTATTTACTGTTATACTTTAATGACATCAACAAACAAACACAATATCCTTGAGTATTTTTAAAATTATAAGGGCTTAATTATTTGTTTCGTTAAACTTTAAGAATTCAACTATTTTGACCTTAAGAAAAATAAAGTGTTAGCATCAATCACTACTTACCAATAACCTTAAATTAAAATATATTTAATTACTATATTTGAAATTTCAATTTTATTTTATTTGTCCTAATTTCTTTTTTCTATTAGTAAAAGAAAAATTATCCTTATTTTTTATTAGTAAAAGAGTAATTCTCTTATCTACTTTTTACTAATCATGGGTTATTAAGAAGTCATTTGTGTGCTTATATAAATAATAGCGTGAGAGCAAGTTTTTTTATCTTATAATAATTTTTTATTATAGTAAAAAAATATCACATTAATGAATGTAGGTCTAAGTTAAAAGTGAACAATTACAAATTTTGTATGTATTTTTTCTTCATTTTTATTATCTTTATTGTTCTAGTTGTTAAGAAAATTAGAATTTATCACGATACTGTATCTGTTTGTTGATATAACGTATAATAGTAAATAAATAATATTACAAGCCTCTAACCATCCAAATGAAGGAAATTCACAAGCAGAAGGTGGGGTGTTGAGTATGTTTTGCTCCGTTCACGTATATGCTAATATGTGTTATGACCATAAGTAAACTTTCTTAGAAAATTTTGTCTATAAAAAGAAAGTTTACTATTTATAGTAATAGAGTATGTTTTAATTTAAAGCAATTCGTTAGCGGTGATTAATACTAACACTTTTATTTTATTTTTTTTAAAGTAAAAGATAGTTGAACTCTTGAAGTTTGGTCAAAAAAATATTTAAACCTAATTTAAAAAAATACTTATTAGTACCGTGTCTATTTGTTGACGTCATTAAAATATAACAGTAAATAAATAATTTACGAATCTCTAACCATCCAAACGAAGAAAATTCACTAGCAAAGAAGGGTGTTGAATGTGTTTTAAATTATAAAAATTCAATATCTATTGACCATGTTTTAAGAGTCAAACTCACATTTTCCCTTTTTTTTTTAAAAAAAAAGTCTAACAAGTACAAAAATTAATGCATTACTCAAATGCACAAAGAAACTCTCCGTTCAACAAATTTAATCTCTAAAGGTAATTTCATGGTGCCGCAACCAAAATCCAGATCCTCGATTTAGATTATAAATCATATAAATTGTAAGTGATCCCAAATCATGGTGGCACTGTAGTATAGGGAACATAACCGCCAAAGTCAGTGGTAGTTTCCTTTCACTTCACGCACCCATTTGTATCCTATCACTAAAATGATGTTGACTTCAAGTTCTTGGATTATATATTTTTATTACATTAATTTCTCATATCCTATCAACTCGATAGTCTTTTACACTTGTATTAATAAAGTTCAATCAAGCTTGTGGTCTTCATTGAATATGTAAACCCTAATTATTATTTCATGATATTACGTGAATCGATCGAAATTTTTATTTAAAATTTTATTTGTCTTAGATTCTTTTTCCTATTAGTAAAAGAAAAAATATCCTTGTTTTAGTAATTCTCTTATCTACTTTCAACTAATCATATGTTATTAGGAAGACATTTGTGCGCTTATGTAAATAATAGCGTGAGAGCAAGTTTTTTTATTATCTTATAAGTCATTTTTTTGTTATGGTGAAAAACTATCACGATAATGAATATAGCTCTAAATTAAAAGTGAACAATTAAAAGTTTGTGAGTTTATTTTCTTTACTTTTATTATTCGTATTGCTCTTGTTGTTAGGCGGATGTGGATTAGAATTTATCATGATATAGGGTCTGTTTATTGATGTAAAGTATAACAATAAATAAAAAAAATTACAAACTTCAAACCATCCAAATGAAGGAAATTCACTCAGAGATATTTTCTTACGAAGTTTTGTTATGGCATCGATAACTATCTCCGATTTAGTTGGACAACCAAGCAAATAATTTAACCTTTATTTTAATAGTCCCAACATTCATATTTAGATTGATTTTAGTCTAAAAGCAAGAGGCATTGCATCAAATAATTAGATCCAAGATTTATGAGCTCTAAAGATGAGTAATGTAAGATATGGCAACACGAAACCAAATTGAAATTACTTTTTTTTATTTAATTTAGAATAATGTAAATTTCTTTTGCCAAAAAAAAAAAAAAAATTCTCACGAATTGAATGACTCCAACTTAAATCGTTCTCCTTATTTGATTCATTTTATGAATTAATCTCTAATTAAATTAGATTAATCACTTTGTGAACATTCATGCATACTTTGAATTATGATTTGGTTTCATGCACTATAAATAAATTAGATATTTTATTGATCATTCATTTCAATACATTATTCAAAACTCAACACCCAATAAAAGGCATCCTATTTGTTCTTTGCAAGACTAATACAATCTTTTTTTCTTTGAATAAACACTAATTTAAGTGTTGTAATATTTTTGATGACAATGTATTTTCGTAATTCAAAGAAGAAGTAAGGA
Source organism: Ailanthus altissimus (assembly GCA_946807835.1). Classification (NCBI taxonomy): domain Eukaryota; kingdom Viridiplantae; phylum Streptophyta; class Magnoliopsida; order Sapindales; family Simaroubaceae; genus Ailanthus; species Ailanthus altissimus. The sequence continues at coordinate 27,631,742 of OX327691.1, read as the reverse complement.
TAAGAAAATAATTTCATACAGTATTAAAATAATTTCGTACATGGAAAAGCTCTAAAAGAAAGCAAACTTTCTTTATAATAATACACGTGTCGTGGGGTGAATAATGCTTGCAATGGAATAAAAAGAAAATAATAAAATAATGAAATGCTGGGTAATTGGATTGCTGAGAAGAGACTAACATGTGGGCCTCAGGTATTATACCTGGGACATGATGGTAATGCGATGGAAAAGGAAATAAATAAAATTAAGTACAAGTGGCACACGGCGGCTTGATTTCATTGGTATTATGGGTGGTTGGATTTCTTATAAAAATGGAATAAATTATTTTCATTTGTGTGAGCAGAAGCTACATTGACATCTTGAGAAGGACAATGAACTGTCTAACATAATTAACTGCCCAACACAGACCTCTGTTCTAATGACAGGGTTCAAAATGAGCACCAGACGTTTATATTATATGTAAATGTTTGGATTGTAATTAAAAGTAGTACGTAGGAGACTTAACAGGGCTGTCCCACAACGCATTTAAGAGCACCTGCAGATCGTGTGAGGCTCTCCACCTCTGTCCCAGGCTTAGCCTCGATCAGATCTTGCTTGTTTACATTCGAAATGGGGCTCCCAGATTCAACAAAGATGGCCCCGTTCAAAAGCAAATCGTTCTCTGACCTCCAATTCCATTTCTTCCACTCACTCTCTGGTGTGCTCTGCCTCTTAGTTACCTTCATCAATTAAGCAACCCACCAGAGAAACATTATTAATTATTCAATATATAATTACCCCGTAATAACTAATTATGGTGATGGTTATAGCAAGTTTAATTACCTCTTTAGTATTTTGGTTTGGAGAAGCGAGGAATCGGTTGCCCTGGCTAAGGATTGTGGGATTTTTGCTACCACCGATTGCATACATTCCCCAGTGAATGTAGTCATTGTTCACAATATGAGCAAATCCGAATCGAACATTGGGCAATCTTTGCACTAAGCCCTCGTCAAATCTATTGAATGCAACAGTTACTTGCATGATGGCATCTTCGGTGTGGCTATCACTTGCACCAAACAAAAACACGTGGTTCTGGCGAAACATGTGGCAATTGGAGATTGTGATGGCAGTTGATCCCATGACTGCATCGATCAGTCCATCTGCGCAATTTGTCATGGAAACATGATCAATCCAGATGCGAGAAGCTCCAAACAATGAGATTGCATCACCATCACTAGCCCCCCTTTTGCCGTGATGGTGCACCGAGTCTCTAATTATGCCACCACTGCCTGCTTTACTTCCACGAATGGTGAGGCCATGGATGATAATGTTCTTCACAGACTGCATGGTGATTTGAGCTCCGTTTTCAATAGAAACAACAGCTCCACGCCCATCAATGGTCTTGTTATCGGTGATCATTAGCTCTTCTTTTAGCTTAATCACCATGTCACGAGCGAACGTGATCCAAAGGGGCTTGTCTTGGATCACACCAAAGCGCAAAGTTCCGGGTTTAGGGTCCACAAGATCGTTATCACTCGGGTCTGTTACCTCGTAAAATTCTCCATCTTTGCCACCGGTGACGCCGCGGCCGAACCCTAGGACGCAATCAGCAAGCTTCTTGCGGTTGTTAGCCCAGTTTTTATCACACCTCCAGCACTTGTCGATTGGATTTGTGGCTTGACATGGCCCTTCATCTTTCGTTTGACTACTTGCGCTTTTATCATCTTTTAATGCGCTGTGAAGTAACGGTTACGTAATTACATTAATCAAAAGAAATAACTTGGATGACAATCAAACACTAAGTACTCTTAACATTAATTCATGCATTGCCATAAAGGGATTGTTGTCGATAATTCGGAGACGAACTTACATGTGAACGTGATAGTTTAAATGACTGACGACTTCTATAGGATTTGGGTGATAAGAGTCACGGGCAGCCTTCTTGGCTTCTTCGCCTCGCTTTTGCCAAACCTCGTCGAGTTCTCCAATGTTAGCCTTGGCGATGGGTAATGTTAAAGCCAACGCAAATAAAATTAATAATCCTGCTTTAAAAACTCCCATAACTACTGCAACTTTTCAAGTAAATTATCTTTTGTATATTTTTCTTTCTTATTTTTAAATGTTTCTTGGCTACGTTCAGGGGGAATATATAGGTTCGCAAAAGTAAGAAAACAAATGAGTGAACCGTGAAGCGAGAAAGTCGCTTCCCCTTAGCAGTCAACGTTGAATGTTCTCCTTTTGTCTATTTTAAATTAGAGATAGATATTAATTTGCGTTTTACTCCATTCACGTAAACGCTAATACGTGTTATGGCCATGAGTAAATATTATTTATAGAAGGTTTTGTCTAAAAAAAAGAAGGTTTATTATTCATAGTAATTGAAAAATATAGTAATTAAATATATTTTAATTTAAGGTTATTGGTAAGTAGTGATTGATGCTAACACTTTATTTTTCTTAAGGTCAAAATAGTTGAATTCTTAAAGTTTAACGAAACAAAAAACTAAGCCCTTATAATTTTAAAAATACTTAATGATATTTTGTTTCTTTGTTGATGTCATTAAAATATAACAGTAAATAAAAAATTAACAAGCGTCTAACTGTCCAAATAAAGAAAATTCATTCAAGGGAATATTAAGTATGTTTTAAACAATAAAAATTCAATGTCTTTTTGACTAAACTTTTGGAGCTGACAGTTTCCCTTTTTTTATAATTTAACAAGTAAAAAAATTAATGCATTACTCAAATATACAAAAAGTCCTCTTTTAAAACAACTTGTCTGTCATAATTGATAATAGTAATTATTTTTTTTAATTAAACAGGTGTAGGAATTAATACATTACTCAAATGTACAAAGTAACTCTCCGATACGAAAATTCAGTTCATTGATTCAAATTATAAACCATATAAAAGGTAAGTGATCCCAAACTATGGTCGCACCATGGTATAGGGAACATAACTGCAAAAGTCAGCAATAGTTTCTTTTTGCTTCACGTACCCCTTTGTATCCTATTACTAAAATAATGTTGACTTCAAGTTTGTAGATTATAAATATTTATTGCATTAATGTTTCCCATATCATATTAAGTTGATAGTCTTTTACACCTGCATTAACAAAATTCAGCCAAGCTTGTGGTCTTCATTGGATATGTAAAGCCTAATTATCATTTAACAATATTACTTGAATCGAAATTTACATTTTAAATTTTATTTTTATTTTATTTGCCATAATTTCATTTTCCTATTAGTAATAAAAAAATTATCCTTATTTTTAATTAGTAAAAGAGTAATTCTCTTATCTATTTTTTACTAATCATAGGTTTTTAGGAAGACATTTGTGTGCTTATAAAAAGAATAGTGTGAGATCACTTATAATTCCTTTTTATTATAGTGAATAACTATCACGATAATGGAATGTAGCTCTAAATTAAAAGTGAACAATTATAAATTTTATACGTATTTTTTTCTTCACTTTTGTTGTTTTTATTGCTCTTATTGTTAGGCATATTAGAATTTATCATGATATAGTGTCTGTTTATTGATGTAAAGTATAATAATAAATAAATAATTTACTAGTATCTAACCATCAAAATGTAAGAAATTCACTAATGGATGGAGGGTGCTGAGTATGTTTTACTCCATCAATATATATGCTAATACGTGTTATGATCATAAGTAAACTTTCTAAATGTTTTGTCTATAAAAAGAAAGTTTACTATTCATAGTAATTGTGAAATAATAGTAATTGAGTATGTTTTAATTTAAAGCAATTTGTTATTAAAACGGTTGAACCGGTTTGCACAATTATATACATTTAAGCCCTTTTTTTTTATAGTCCAACATTCATATTTATATGAATTTCAGTCTAAAACAAGAGGCATTTCATCAAATAATTCGATCCGCCAATTTATAAACTCTAGAGACGAAGTCATGTAAGATATGGCGACATGAAAGTATATTGAAATTACTATTTTATTTAAATTTAGAATAATTTAATTTTTATTTTGCAAAATAAAAAAAAATATTTCTCACAAAGTGAATGATTCTAACTTAAATCGTTCTCTTTGTTTGATGCATTTTATGAATTAATCTCTAATTAAATTAGATTAATCACTTAATGAAATCGTGCATACTTCGAATTATGATTTGATTTCATACACTATAAATAAATTGGATTCTTCATTAATCATTCATTCATTCTAATACATTATTCAAAATTCAACACAACAAAAAAATATTTTATTTTTCTTTGCAATACTAATATCTTCTTTTTTGCATAAATATTGACTTGACGTTGTAGTATTTTTCTTATAGAAGGGTGATATATTTTTAGAGAAAAAGTAAAAATAATAAGGTAATTTTATAAACTTTCAATTTTTAAGACTTTCAATTGCACCGTCTGAGAAAGCTCTAAACAAAAGAACTTTCTCTACAATACTCGTGTCATGGAGTGAATAATGCTTGCAGTGGAATAGAAATATAATAATAAAATGTTTGGTAATTAGATTATTGTGATGAGACACTAACATGTGGGCCTTAAGAATTATAATTGGGACACGGGAGTATTGTGAGGGAAAAATAAATAAATAAAAATTAAGTGCAAGTGGCATATGGCGGCTCAATTTCATTAGCTTAATGGATGGCTGGCTTGCTTACATAAAGGGAGTAAATTGTTTTCATTTGTGTGAGTTCCAAATTTCCAATCGAGATAGAACAAAAGCAAATTGAGAGCAAAAAAAGAAATAAGTAAAAGAGAAAAAGTGAGGGGGAAGAAAGAAAAAGCAACAGAGGAAGTGAGCTGAGAGAAAAATAGAAGAGAAATAAAGGAAAGTTTACATGAAAAGTGATTGGATGATTAGATTTATATCAAATTATTTAGTAGGTAAAAATTTTTACAATATCAAATATTTATGTTTTAATATTTATGATATATATTATCCTAATAATATATTTATTATCCGAAAATAACAACTTTTTTAAAACAAAAATTTATTTTAGCTACAAAATAAATTCATGAATTTTATTAGCCACACACTTGATTTTCGAATCATTTTTTCTCTTAAGCATTTTACATCTCTCTCCGTAAGTTATTTAAAAATTTGATCCAACACACACTTTAAAATTTGTCGAAGCTAGTAAATTTGGAATAAAATAGGTTGAAAATTGAGAAATTTGAAGAAAATGACTGAAAAATGAGCAAAATTGAGCAAAAAACGTTGGAAAATAAAGTTGAAGTACAGGCATCGCGCCTTTCCCATGCCCAACTCAAGCCACGCCTCGCAGTTGTTAGGGCCTCATGCCACGCCTCGCAGTAGTTGGGGCCTCACGCCACGCCCCGCATGGAATACGCACCGCAAAGCCCCATCTTGCACTTCTCGCAATTTTGAGTTTCTTCCACTTTTTTTTACCCCGATTTCTATATTTGTCATCATTTTTCATATTGTAGATTGATTCACAAAATTATTTGGTCTCAATCTATAGAGTATTGTTTTTCAAATTTATTTGGACAATAGTAATATTTTAAAAAAAATATCAATAAACTCACACAAATCATCTGATCTACTACATAAGCAAGATTTTTCATCATTTTTCACTTCCCAAATTCTAGTTTTTAGCTTCAATCTTCAAATATCACAACATAAACATCCAATCTATTAGTTTCAGAGATAAGATTTGAGAGTGATGATAGTTTTGAGATTTGACTGATGGTAATTTTGAAGAGAGAAACGAATAGTTTGAGAGTTTGAAAAACAATATAGTCTCAAAAATTTTCTTATGATTAATAAAAAAATTCTTATTATTTGTTGGCTATAAAAGTATATTCATTAGAAAAAAAATTAGGTTATTTTTATGTTTTTTATCTAGTAGTTTATGATTTAATTACACGTTATCAGATTTTTTTTTGTCCACGATTTATTTTTATACTGATAAATAATTATACTAATTAATTATATTTAGAAGTGTTTTGAGAATTTCTTATAGTATAGTTTATGATTACGTTAAGTACAAAAATATTTAATTTAGAATAAATATTCTTTAATGATATTATATAATAGTAATTTTTAGAATACTAGATATGTAGCCTCCCTTTTAGTATAGTTTACTCTGTGCATGCATTAGATAAGTTTATTTTGCTTTACCCAAACATTGCAGTAATTCCAATAGGTGATACCAAATCCCCCACTCTGCATATGTGTGAGTTATTTTATTAGGTGAGACCAATTTTTTTACAAATACAAGTTTGGTGTAATTTTTCCTATTTATGGAGCATATATTATATCCTCAATACTACGATATGTGCATTAAAATTTAATAAAGATTTCATGATAGCATATACTTTTAAATTTTTAAATTTTCGTATACTTTTATTTCAGTATTATATTATAATTTTTAGTTTTAGTATATATTTTATGACAACTCATATTTACAATATAGTTTTATTGATTTTTTAGCAACTAAATTCATAATAATTTTATATTACAAATTTATAAGTGTATATTTCATATAGTATGATTTATTATTAAATTTGTAACACACGTGCCTTGCAATTGTTCAACCGAAGATTAGTGGCAAAAAAATGAATATATTGCAAACGGAGGCTTTTTTGGATTGGATGAAAAGGGCGGCCAACTTCTGTATATAAATGGAATTATTTCATTCCTTTTGCTTACAAATATGAAATTTTGGAATTGAGAGCAAGAAACAGAGAAGAAACAAAGAAAGAAAAAAAAAATAAGAGAAAGAGCAAGCCGAAGGAAAAATAGGAAGGAAAATAAAGGAGAACTGCATGAAACTAGTTTGGGTAATTATATTTGTATCACGTGATCCAGCGAATAATAATTTTATAATATCAAAATATTTATGTTCCGGTATTTATATTACGTCTTAGTACTAATAATTGTTTTATTACATGATGCTTTAGGAACCATATTGGTAGCAGGTAGATCCTAAGATTCAGACCCTACTCAGAATTAGCGCACTTTTACAAACTGATACATATATGTATGTGTGTGTGTTTATGTATGTTTTATATGTTTCCAATGCAACAATTAATTATGATTTAATTATATGTTATTAGATTTTTTTATTCAAGATTTCTTTTTAGACAAAAAAATATTTATACTAATTAATTATATTAAAAAATTCTTTCAGAATTTATTACAGTATAATTTATTATTATATTTAGACCAAAAATATTTATTTCAGAATAATATTTTTACGATATTATATTGTAATAGTTTTTGAAACACTAGATGGATGTCATCCCCTTTATTTTAGTTTGATCGAGCATGCATTAGACCATTTTAGTTTGTTCTGCTCAAATGATATAGCATTCCATCGGGATAGATTAACTCAAATCTCTTACTCTACTTTTATATGAATTATTCTGCCAAATTAAACCGATTTTTCTCCAATTACAAATTTAGTGTAGTTTTCAACTTCACCCATTCAAATGAAGTTTTGAACTTTTACAAGCATGTAAAAGCTTAATAACATGTATGTTTAGAAGATCGACTCCACGTTATTATGCCACAAGCATATATGTATTATAAGCTAAATTGATGATACTTGTCATGATAATCATGTCTAAATGAAAGTGGAAGCTATTTAAAATTTGCCATAATTATTGTAATCCTAGAACTACAGTTTCTTATGACATTGATTAAAAGAAATAATATTTTTTTTTAAATTAATTTACTTGTTCTCAAGTCTCATCCACAAAGTCATCCATACATGTATGTTTAGAAGTAGAATCTTGACTCTAATTAATTAAGTTTTATAATAGAAACTTGATTCTTCAGTATACAATTTTCTCACTTAATTAACCAACCCCAAATAGTGTAACTGTAAAGAGAGTTGTTGACTTTGATTGTGGTACCGGTGTTCCCATACCCTATAAGGTTTTTTAAGTGTTAATTTCTCAATTGTTAGATCAAAAGACAAATAATTATCTTTTCAATAGAGAAAAAGAGCAAATATGGACATACTAATAAGATGGGTACATGTATGATTAATGCTTGGTTAAAGAGACAATGAATATGGTTAGAGACACGATATTGTTGAGTATTATTAAAATTACGAGGGTTTAAATTTTCCTTTGGCCAGTTTTGAAGAGTTCAATTAGTTTTTACCTTAAAAAAAATAAAATAAAAGTGTTAGCACCAATTACCACTTACAAATTGTTTTAAATCGAAGCACACACAATTACTATAAATAGTAAACTTTCTTTTTAAAGACAAAACTTCCTAAGAAAGCTTATTTATGATATAACACGTATTAGCACTTACGTGAATGGAGCAAAACGCAAATTAATATCTACCTCTAATTTAAAATAGACAAAAGGAGAACATTCAACGTTGACTGCTAAGGGGAAGCGACTTTCTCGCTTCACGGTTCACTCATTTGTTTTCTTACTTTTGCGAACCTATATATTCCCCCTGAACGTAGCCAAGAAACATTTAAAAATAAGAAAGAAAAATATACAAAAGATAATTTACTTGAAAAGTTGCAGTAGTTATGGGAGTTTTTAAAGCAGGATTATTAATTTTATTTGCGTTGGCTTTAACATTACCCATCGCCAAGGCTAACATTGGAGAACTCGACGAGGTTTGGCAAAAGCGAGGCGAAGAAGCCAAGAAGGCTGCCCGTGACTCTTATCACCCAAATCCTATAGAAGTCGTCAGTCATTTAAACTATCACGTTCACATGTAAGTTCGTCTCCGAATTATCGACAACAATCCCTTTATGGCAATGCATGAATTAATGTTAAGAGTACTTAGTGTTTGATTGTCATCCAAGTTATTTCTTTTGATTAATGTAATTACGTAACCGTTACTTCACAGCGCATTAAAAGATGATAAAAGCGCAAGTAGTCAAACGAAAGATGAAGGGCCATGTCGAGCCACAAATCCAATCGACAAGTGCTGGAGGTGTGATAAAAACTGGGCTAACAACCGCAAGAAGCTTGCTGATTGCGTCCTAGGGTTCGGCCGCGGCGTCACCGGTGGCAAAGATGGAGAATTTTACGAGGTAACAGACCCGAGTGATAACGATCTTGTGGACCCTAAACCCGGAACTTTGCGCTTTGGTGTGATCCAAGACAAGCCCCTTTGGATCACGTTCGCTCGTGACATGGTGATTAAGCTAAAAGAAGAGCTAATGATCACCGATAACAAGACCATTGATGGGCGTGGAGCTGTTGTTTCTATTGAAAACGGAGCTCAAATCACCATGCAGTCTGTGAAGAACATTATCATCCATGGCCTCACCATTCGTGGAAGTAAAGCAGGCAGTGGTGGCATAATTAGAGACTCGGTGCACCATCACGGCAAAAGGGGGGCTAGTGATGGTGATGCAATCTCATTGTTTGGAGCTTCTCGCATCTGGATTGATCATGTTTCCATGACAAATTGCGCAGATGGACTGATCGATGCAGTCATGGGATCAACTGCCATCACAATCTCCAATTGCCACATGTTTCGCCAGAACCACGTGTTTTTGTTTGGTGCAAGTGATAGCCACACCGAAGATGCCATCATGCAAGTAACTGTTGCATTCAATAGATTTGACGAGGGCTTAGTGCAAAGATTGCCCAATGTTCGATTCGGATTTGCTCATATTGTGAACAATGACTACATTCACTGGGGAATGTATGCAATCGGTGGTAGCAAAAATCCCACAATCCTTAGCCAGGGCAACCGATTCCTCGCTTCTCCAAACCAAAATACTAAAGAGGTAATTAAACTTGCTATAACCATCACCATAATTAGTTATTACGGGGTAATTATATATTGAATAACTAATAATGTTTCTCTGGTGGGTTGCTTAATTGATGAAGGTAACTAAGAGGCAGAGCACACCAGAGAGTGAGTGGAAGAAATGGAATTGGAGGTCAGAGAACGATTTGCTTTTGAACGGGGCCATCTTTGTTGAATCTGGGAGCCCCATTTCGAATGTAAACAAGCAAGATCTGATCGAGGCTAAGCCTGGGACAGAGGTGGAGAGCCTCACACGATCTGCAGGTGCTCTTAAATGCGTTGTGGGACAGCCCTGTTAAGTCTCCTACGTACTACTTTTAATTACAATCCAAACATTTACATATAATATAAACGTCTGGTGCTCATTTTGAACCCTGTCATTAGAACAGAGGTCTGTGTTGGGCAGTTAATTATGTTAGACAGTTCATTGTCCTTCTCAAGATGTCAATGTAGCTTCTGCTCACACAAATGAAAATAATTTATTCCATTTTTATAAGAAATCCAACCACCCATAATACCAATGAAATCAAGCCGCCGTGTGCCACTTGTACTTAATTTTATTTATTTCCTTTTCCATCGCATTACCATCATGTCCCAGGTATAATACCTGAGGCCCACATGTTAGTCTCTTCTCAGCAATCCAATTACCCAGCATTTCATTATTTTATTATTTTCTTTTTATTCCATTGCAAGCATTATTCACCCCACGACACGTGTATTATTATAAAGAAAGTTTGCTTTCTTTTAGAGCTTTTCCATGTACGAAATTATTTTAATACTGTATGAAATTATTTTCTTATCCTTACTTCTTCTTTGAATTACGAAAATACATTGTCATCAAAAATATTACAACACTTAAATTAGTGTTTATTCAAAGAAAAAAAGATTGTATTAGTCTTGCAAAGAACAAATAGGATGCCTTTTATTGGGTGTTGAGTTTTGAATAATGTATTGAAATGAATGATCAATAAAATATCTAATTTATTTATAGTGCATGAAACCAAATCATAATTCAAAGTATGCATGAATGTTCACAAAGTGATTAATCTAATTTAATTAGAGATTAATTCATAAAATGAATCAAATAAGGAGAACGATTTAAGTTGGAGTCATTCAATTCGTGAGAATTTTTTTTTTTTTTTTGGCAAAAGAAATTTACATTATTCTAAATTAAATAAAAAAAAGTAATTTCAATTTGGTTTCGTGTTGCCATATCTTACATTACTCATCTTTAGAGCTCATAAATCTTGGATCTAATTATTTGATGCAATGCCTCTTGCTTTTAGACTAAAATCAATCTAAATATGAATGTTGGGACTATTAAAATAAAGGTTAAATTATTTGCTTGGTTGTCCAACTAAATCGGAGATAGTTATCGATGCCATAACAAAACTTCGTAAGAAAATATCTCTGAGTGAATTTCCTTCATTTGGATGGTTTGAAGTTTGTAATTTTTTTTATTTATTGTTATACTTTACATCAATAAACAGACCCTATATCATGATAAATTCTAATCCACATCCGCCTAACAACAAGAGCAATACGAATAATAAAAGTAAAGAAAATAAACTCACAAACTTTTAATTGTTCACTTTTAATTTAGAGCTATATTCATTATCGTGATAGTTTTTCACCATAACAAAAAAATGACTTATAAGATAATAAAAAAACTTGCTCTCACGCTATTATTTACATAAGCGCACAAATGTCTTCCTAATAACATATGATTAGTTGAAAGTAGATAAGAGAATTACTAAAACAAGGATATTTTTTCTTTTACTAATAGGAAAAAGAATCTAAGACAAATAAAATTTTAAATAAAAATTTCGATCGATTCACGTAATATCATGAAATAATAATTAGGGTTTACATATTCAATGAAGACCACAAGCTTGATTGAACTTTATTAATACAAGTGTAAAAGACTATCGAGTTGATAGGATATGAGAAATTAATGTAATAAAAATATATAATCCAAGAACTTGAAGTCAACATCATTTTAGTGATAGGATACAAATGGGTGCGTGAAGTGAAAGGAAACTACCACTGACTTTGGCGGTTATGTTCCCTATACTACAGTGCCACCATGATTTGGGATCACTTACAATTTATATGATTTATAATCTAAATCGAGGATCTGGATTTTGGTTGCGGCACCATGAAATTACCTTTAGAGATTAAATTTGTTGAACGGAGAGTTTCTTTGTGCATTTGAGTAATGCATTAATTTTTGTACTTGTTAGACTTTTTTTTAAAAAAAAAAAGGGAAAATGTGAGTTTGACTCTTAAAACATGGTCAATAGATATTGAATTTTTATAATTTAAAACACATTCAACACCCTTCTTTGCTAGTGAATTTTCTTCGTTTGGATGGTTAGAGATTCGTAAATTATTTATTTACTGTTATATTTTAATGACGTCAACAAATAGACACGGTACTAATAAGTATTTTTTTAAATTAGGTTTAAATATTTTTTTGACCAAACTTCAAGAGTTCAACTATCTTTTACTTTAAAAAAAATAAAATAAAAGTGTTAGTATTAATCACCGCTAACGAATTGCTTTAAATTAAAACATACTCTATTATTATAAATAGTAAACTTTCTTTTTATAGACAAAATTTTCTAAGAAAGTTTACTTATGGTCATAACACATATTAGCATATACGTGAACGGAGCAAAACATACTCAACACCCCACCTTCTGCTTGTGAATTTCCTTCATTTGGATGGTTAGAGGCTTGTAATATTATTTATTTACTATTATACGTTATATCAACAAACAGATACAGTATCGTGATAAATTCTAATTTTCTTAACAACTAGAACAATAAAGATAATAAAAATGAAGAAAAAATACATACAAAATTTGTAATTGTTCACTTTTAACTTAGACCTACATTCATTAATGTGATATTTTTTTACTATAATAAAAAATTATTATAAGATAAAAAAACTTGCTCTCACGCTATTATTTATATAAGCACACAAATGACTTCTTAATAACCCATGATTAGTAAAAAGTAGATAAGAGAATTACTCTTTTACTAATAAAAAATAAGGATAATTTTCCTTTTACTAAAAGAAAAAAGAAATTAGGACAAATAAAATAAATTTCAAATTTCAAATATAGTAATTAAATATATTTTAATTTAAGGTTATTGGTAAGTAGTGATTGACGCTAACACTTTATTTTTCTTAAGGTCAAAATAGTTGAATTCTTAAAGTTTAACGAAACAAATAACTAAGCCCTTATAATTTTAAAAATACTCAAGGATATTGTGTTTGTTTGTTGATGTCATTAAAGTATAACAGTAAATAAAAAATTAACAAGTCTCTAACCGTCTAAATAAAGGAAATTCATTAGAGGGGGTATTAAGTATGTTTTAAACAATAAAAATTCAATGTCTCTTTGACTAAATTTTAGGAATCTGACCTTTTGCCTTTTTTTTAATCTAACAAGTAAAACAATTAAAGCATTACTCAAATATACAGAAAGTCCTCTTTTCAAACAACTTGTCAGTCACAATTTATACTAGTAATTATTATTATTTAATTAAACAGGTGCGGAAATTAATACATTACTCAAATGTACAAAGTAACTCTCCGTTCAACAAATTCAATCTCTAAAGATAATTTCATATGGCCGCAATGAAAATTCAGTTTCTTGATTCAAATTATAAACCATATAAACTGTATATGATCCCAAACCATGGTGGCACCATGGTATAGGGAACAAAATTGCAAAAGTCAGCATTAGTTTCTTTTTGCTTCACGTACCCATTTGTATCCTATTACTAAAACAATGGTGACTTCAAGTTTGTAGATTATAAATCTTTATTGCATTAATGTTTCCCATATCTTGTTAAGTTGATAGTCTTTTTCACCTGCATTAACAAAATTCAGCCAAGCTTGTGGTCTTCATTCGATATGTAAAGCCTAATTATCGTTTAACAATATTACTTGAATCGAAATTTACATTTTAAAATTTTATTTTATTTTATTTGCCATAATTTAATATTCCTATTAGTAATAGGAAAATTATCCTTGTTTTTAATTAGTAAAAGAGTAATTCTCTTATCTATTTTTTACTAATCATAGGTTTTTAGGAAGACATTTGTGTGCTTATAAAATGAATAGTGTGAGATCACTTATAATTCCTTTTTATTATAGTGAATAACTATCACAATAATGGAATGTAGCTCTAAATTAAAAGTGAACAATTATAAATTTTATACGTATTTTTTTCTTCACTTTTGTTGTTTTTATTGCTCTTATTGTTAGGCATATTAGAATTTATCACGATATAGTGTCTGTTTATTGATGTAAAGTATAACAATAAATAAATAATTTACAAGTCTCTGACCATCAAAATGTAAGAAATTCACTAATGGAAGGAGGGTGCTGAGTATGTTTTACTCCATTCATATATATGCTAATACGTGTTATGATCATAAGTAAACTTTTTAAGAAAGTTTTGTTTATAAAAAGAAAGTTTACTATTCATAATAATTGTGAAATGATAGTAATTGAGTATGTTTAAATTTAAAGCAATTTGTTATTAAAACGGTTGAACCGGTTTGCACAATTATATACATTTAAGCCCTTTTTTCTATAGTCCAACATTCATATTTAGATGAACTTCAGTCTAAAACAAGAGGCATTTCATCAAATAATTCGATCTGTCAATTTATGAACTCTAGAGACGAAGTCATGTAAGATATGGCGACATGAAAACAGATTGAAAATTTTATTTTATTTAAATTTAGAATAATTTAATTTTTATTTTACAAAATAAAAAAATATTTCTCACAAAGTGAATGATTCCAACTTAAATCGTTCTTGTTGTTTGATGCATTTTATGAATTAATCTCTAATTAAACTAGATTAATCACTTAGTGAAATCGTGCATACTTCGAATTATGATTTGATTTCATACACTATAAATAAATTGGATTCTTCATTAATCATTCATTCTAATACATTATTCAAAATTTAACACAACAAAAAAATATTTTATTTTTCTTTGCAATACTAATATCATTTTTTTCTGTATAAATATTGACTTGACGTTGTAGTATTTTTCTTACAGAATGGCGATATATGTTTAGAGAAAAAGTAAAAATAATAAGGTAATTTTATAAACTTTCAATTTTTAAGACTTTCAATTGCACCCTCTGTTAGAAAGCTCTAAACAGAAGAACTTTCTCTATAATACTCGTGTCATGGAGTGAATAATGCTCGCAGTGGAATAGAAATAAAATAATAAAATATTTGGTAATTAGATTATTGTGAAGAGACACTAACATGTGGGCCTTAAGAATTATAATTGGGACACGGGAGTATTGTGAGGGAAAAATAAATAAATAAAAATTAAGTGCAAGTGGCATATGGCGGCTCAATTTCATTGGCTTAATGGGTGGGTGGCTTTCTTATATAAAGGGAGTAAATTGTTTTCATTTGTCTGAGTTCCAAATTTCCAATCGAGGTAGAACAGAAACAAATTGAGAGCAAAAAAAGAAATAAGTAAAAGAGAAAAAGTGAGGGGGAAGAAAGAAAAAGCAACAGAGGAAGTGAGCTGAGAGAAAAATAGAAGAGAAATAAAGGGAAGTTTACATGAAAAGTGATTGGATGATTAGATTTATATCCAGTTATTTAGTAGGTAAAAATTTATGATATAATTTATCCTAATGATATATATATATATATTTTATTCTATAATTTAGACAACAGTTTATAGATCTCAAGCTATATATTTTGCTTGGAATTAGTGCTTTTTGTGTATGAATACTTATATATATATAAGAGAATTGTCCGAAAATAGCAACTTTTTTAAAGTAAAAATTTATTTTATCTACAAAATAAATTTATGAATTTTATTAGTCACACACTTGATTTTCGGATCATTTTATCCCTTAAGCATTATACATCTCTCTCCGTAAGTTATTTGAAAATTTGATCCAACACACACTTTGAAATTTGTCGAAGCTAGTAAATTTGGAATATAATAGGTTGAAAATCGGGAAATTTGAAGAAAATGAATGAAAAATTATGAAAAATTATGAAAAATGAGCAAACAACGTTAGAGAAGAAAGTTGAAGTACAGGCCTCGCACCCTCCCCATGCTCAACTCGAGCCACGCCTCGCACTAGTTGGGGCCTCTCGCCACGCCCCGCATGCAATGCGCAGCGCGAAGCCCCATCTTGCACATCTCGTAATTTTGAGTTTCTTTCACCTTTTTTTACCCTGATTTCTTCATTTTTCATATTGTAGATTGATTCACAAAATTATTGGGTCTCAATCTATAGAAATTTTTTTTTCAAATTTATTTGGACAATAGTAATATTTAAAAAAAAAAAGCAATAAACTCACACAAGCATCTGATCTACTACATAAGCAAGATTTTTCATCATTTTTCACTTCCCAAATTCTAGGTTTTAGCTTCAATTTTCAAATATCACAACATAAGCATCCAATCTATTAGTTTCAGAGATAAGATTTGAGAGTGATGATAATTTTGAGATTTGAGAGATGATAATTTTGAGGAGAGAAACGAATAGTTTGAGAGTTTGAAAGACAATATAGTCTCAAAACTTCTCTTATTATTTGTTGGTTATAAAAGTATATTCATTAAAAAAAAAAACCTATTTTTATGTTTTTCATCTAGCAGTTTATGATTTAATTATACGTTATCAGATTTTTTTTTGTCCACGATTTATTTTTATACAGATAAATAATTATACTAATTAATTATATTTAAAAGTGTTTTGAGAATTTCTTATAGTATAGTTTATGATTACGTTAAGTACAAAAATATTTAATTTAGAATAAATATTCTTTAATGATATTATATAATAGTAATTTTTGGAATACTAGATATGTAGCTTCCCTTTTAGTATAGTTTACTCTGTGCATGCATTAGATAAGTTTATTTTGCTTTGCCCAAACAATGCAGTAATTCCAATAGGTGATACCAAATTCCCCACTTTGCATATGTATGAGTTATTCTATTAGGTGAGAACAATTTTTCTACAAATACAAGTTTGGTGTAGTTTTCATTATCTATGGAGCATATATTATATCCTCAGTACTACGATATATGCATTAAAATTTAATAAAGATTTCATGATAGCATATACTTTTAAATTTTCAAATTTTCAGTATACTTTTATTTCAGTATTATATTATAAGTTTTATTTTTAGTACATATTTTATGACAGCTCATATTTACAATATAGTTTTATTAATTTTTTAGCAACTAAATTCATAATAATTTTATATTACAAATTTATACGTGTATATTACATATAGTATGATTTATTATTAAATTTGTAACACACGTGCCTTGCAATTATTTAACCGAAGATTAGTGGCAAAAACATTAGAACAAAAAAATGAATATATTGCAAACGGAGGCTTTTTTGGATTGGACGAAAAGGGCGGCCAACTTCTGTATATAAATGGAATTATTTCATTCCTTTTGCTTACAAATATGAAATTTTGGAATTGAGAGCAAGAAACAGAGAAAAAAAAAAGAAAGAAAAAAAAAATAAGAGAAAGAGCGAGCTGAAGGGAAAATAGGAAGGAAAATAAAAGAGAACTACATGAAACTAGTTTGGGTAATTATATTTGTATCAAGTGATTCAGCCGATAACAATTTTATAATATCAAAATATTTATGTTTCAGTATTTATATTACGTATTAGTACTAATAATTGTTTTACTACATGATGCTTTAGGAACCATATTGGTAGCAGGTAGATCTTAAGATCCAGACCCTACTCAAAATTAGTGCACTTTTACAAATTGATATATACATGTGTGTGTGTTTATGTATGTTTTATATGTTTTCAATGCAACAATTAATTATGATTTAATTATATGTTATTAGATTTTTTTATTCAAGATTTCTTTTTAGACAAAAAAATATTTATACTAATTAATTATATTAAAAAATTCTTTCAGAATTTATTACAGTATAATTTATTATTATATTTAGACCAAAAATATTTATTTCAGAATAATATTTTTACGATATTATATTGTAATAGTTTTTGAAACACTAGATGGATGTCATCCCCTTTATTTTAGTTTGATCGAGCATGCATTAGACCATTTTAGTTTGTTCTGCTCAAATGATATAGCATTCCATCGGGATAGATTAACTCAAATCTCTTACTCTACTTTTATATGAATTATTCTGCCAAATTAAACCGATTTTTCTCCAATTACAAATTTAGTGTAGTTTTCAACTTCACCCATTCAAATGAAGTTTTGAACTTTTACAAGCATGTAAAAGCTTAATAACATGTATGTTTAGAAGATCGACTCCACGTTATTATGCCACAAGCATATATGTATTATAAGCTAAATTGATGATACTTGTCATGATAATCATGTCTAAATGAAAGTGGAAGCTATTTAAAATTTGCCATAATTATTGTAATCCTAGAACTACAGTTTCTTATGACATTGATTAAAAGAAATAATATTTTTTTTTAAATTAATTTACTTGTTCTCAAGTCTCATCCACAAAGTCATCCATACATGTATGTTTAGAAGTAGAATCTTGACTCTAATTAATTAAGTTTTATAATAGAAACTTGATTCTTCAGTATACAATTTTCTCACTTAATTAACCAACCCCAAATAGTGTAACTGTAAAGAGAGTTGTTGACTTTGATTGTGGTACCGGTGTTCCCATACCCTATAAGGTTTTTTAAGTGTTAATTTCTCAATTGTTAGATCAAAAGACAAATAATTATCTTTTCAATAGAGAAAAAGAGCAAATATGGACATACTAATAAGATGGGTACATGTATGATTAATGCTTGGTTAAAGAGACAATGAATATGGTTAGAGACACGATATTGTTGAGTATTATTAAAATTACGAGGGTTTAAATTTTCCTTTGGCCAGTTTTGAAGAGTTCAATTAGTTTTTACCTTAAAAAAAATAAAATAAAAGTGTTAGCACCAATTACCACTTACAAATTGTTTTAAATCGAAGCACACACAATTACTATAAATAGTAAACTTTCTTTTTAAAGACAAAACTTCCTAAGAAAGCTTATTTATGATATAACACGTATTAGCACTTACGTGAATGGAGCAAAACGCAAATTAATATCTACCTCTAATTTAAAATAGACAAAAGGAGAACATTCAACGTTGACTGCTAAGGGGAAGCGACTTTCTCGCTTCACGGTTCACTCATTTGTTTTCTTACTTTTGCGAACCTATATATTCCCCCTGAACGTAGCCAAGAAACATTTAAAAATAAGAAAGAAAAATATACAAAAGATAATTTACTTGAAAAGTTGCAGTAGTTATGGGAGTTTTTAAAGCAGGATTATTAATTTTATTTGCGTTGGCTTTAACATTACCCATCGCCAAGGCTAACATTGGAGAACTCGACGAGGTTTGGCAAAAGCGAGGCGAAGAAGCCAAGAAGGCTGCCCGTGACTCTTATCACCCAAATCCTATAGAAGTCGTCAGTCATTTAAACTATCACGTTCACATGTAAGTTCGTCTCCGAATTATCGACAACAATCCCTTTATGGCAATGCATGAATTAATGTTAAGAGTACTTAGTGTTTGATTGTCATCCAAGTTATTTCTTTTGATTAATGTAATTACGTAACCGTTACTTCACAGCGCATTAAAAGATGATAAAAGCGCAAGTAGTCAAACGAAAGATGAAGGGCCATGTCGAGCCACAAATCCAATCGACAAGTGCTGGAGGTGTGATAAAAACTGGGCTAACAACCGCAAGAAGCTTGCTGATTGCGTCCTAGGGTTCGGCCGCGGCGTCACCGGTGGCAAAGATGGAGAATTTTACGAGGTAACAGACCCGAGTGATAACGATCTTGTGGACCCTAAACCCGGAACTTTGCGCTTTGGTGTGATCCAAGACAAGCCCCTTTGGATCACGTTCGCTCGTGACATGGTGATTAAGCTAAAAGAAGAGCTAATGATCACCGATAACAAGACCATTGATGGGCGTGGAGCTGTTGTTTCTATTGAAAACGGAGCTCAAATCACCATGCAGTCTGTGAAGAACATTATCATCCATGGCCTCACCATTCGTGGAAGTAAAGCAGGCAGTGGTGGCATAATTAGAGACTCGGTGCACCATCACGGCAAAAGGGGGGCTAGTGATGGTGATGCAATCTCATTGTTTGGAGCTTCTCGCATCTGGATTGATCATGTTTCCATGACAAATTGCGCAGATGGACTGATCGATGCAGTCATGGGATCAACTGCCATCACAATCTCCAATTGCCACATGTTTCGCCAGAACCACGTGTTTTTGTTTGGTGCAAGTGATAGCCACACCGAAGATGCCATCATGCAAGTAACTGTTGCATTCAATAGATTTGACGAGGGCTTAGTGCAAAGATTGCCCAATGTTCGATTCGGATTTGCTCATATTGTGAACAATGACTACATTCACTGGGGAATGTATGCAATCGGTGGTAGCAAAAATCCCACAATCCTTAGCCAGGGCAACCGATTCCTCGCTTCTCCAAACCAAAATACTAAAGAGGTAATTAAACTTGCTATAACCATCACCATAATTAGTTATTACGGGGTAATTATATATTGAATAACTAATAATGTTTCTCTGGTGGGTTGCTTAATTGATGAAGGTAACTAAGAGGCAGAGCACACCAGAGAGTGAGTGGAAGAAATGGAATTGGAGGTCAGAGAACGATTTGCTTTTGAACGGGGCCATCTTTGTTGAATCTGGGAGCCCCATTTCGAATGTAAACAAGCAAGATCTGATCGAGGCTAAGCCTGGGACAGAGGTGGAGAGCCTCACACGATCTGCAGGTGCTCTTAAATGCGTTGTGGGACAGCCCTGTTAAGTCTCCTACGTACTACTTTTAATTACAATCCAAACATTTACATATAATATAAACGTCTGGTGCTCATTTTGAACCCTGTCATTAGAACAGAGGTCTGTGTTGGGCAGTTAATTATGTTAGACAGTTCATTGTCCTTCTCAAGATGTCAATGTAGCTTCTGCTCACACAAATGAAAATAATTTATTCCATTTTTATAAGAAATCCAACCACCCATAATACCAATGAAATCAAGCCGCCGTGTGCCACTTGTACTTAATTTTATTTATTTCCTTTTCCATCGCATTACCATCATGTCCCAGGTATAATACCTGAGGCCCACATGTTAGTCTCTTCTCAGCAATCCAATTACCCAGCATTTCATTATTTTATTATTTTCTTTTTATTCCATTGCAAGCATTATTCACCCCACGACACGTGTATTATTATAAAGAAAGTTTGCTTTCTTTTAGAGCTTTTCCATGTACGAAATTATTTTAATACTGTATGAAATTATTTTCTTATCCTTACTTCTTCTTTGAATTACGAAAATACATTGTCATCAAAAATATTACAACACTTAAATTAGTGTTTATTCAAAGAAAAAAAGATTGTATTAGTCTTGCAAAGAACAAATAGGATGCCTTTTATTGGGTGTTGAGTTTTGAATAATGTATTGAAATGAATGATCAATAAAATATCTAATTTATTTATAGTGCATGAAACCAAATCATAATTCAAAGTATGCATGAATGTTCACAAAGTGATTAATCTAATTTAATTAGAGATTAATTCATAAAATGAATCAAATAAGGAGAACGATTTAAGTTGGAGTCATTCAATTCGTGAGAATTTTTTTTTTTTTTTTGGCAAAAGAAATTTACATTATTCTAAATTAAATAAAAAAAAGTAATTTCAATTTGGTTTCGTGTTGCCATATCTTACATGACTCATCTTTAGAGCTCATAAATCTTGGATCTAATTATTTGATGCAATGCCTCTTGCTTTTAGACTAAAATCAATCTAAATATGAATGTTGGGACTATTAAAATAAAGGTTAAATTATTTGCTTGGTTGTCCAACTAAATCGGAGATAGTTATCGATGCCATAACAAAACTTCGTAAGAAAATATCTCTGAGTGAATTTCCTTCATTTGGATGGTTTGAAGTTTGTAATTTTTTTTATTTATTGTTATACTTTACATCAATAAACAGACCCTATATCATGATAAATTCTAATCCACATCCGCCTAACAACAAGAGCAATACGAATAATAAAAGTAAAGAAAATAAACTCACAAACTTTTAATTGTTCACTTTTAATTTAGAGCTATATTCATTATCGTGATAGTTTTTCACCATAACAAAAAAATGACTTATAAGATAATAAAAAAACTTGCTCTCACGCTATTATTTACATAAGCGCACAAATGTCTTCCTAATAACATATGATTAGTTGAAAGTAGATAAGAGAATTACTAAAACAAGGATATTTTTTCTTTTACTAATAGGAAAAAGAATCTAAGACAAATAAAATTTTAAATAAAAATTTCGATCGATTCACGTAATATCATGAAATAATAATTAGGGTTTACATATTCAATGAAGACCACAAGCTTGATTGAACTTTATTAATACAAGTGTAAAAGACTATCGAGTTGATAGGATATGAGAAATTAATGTAATAAAAATATATAATCCAAGAACTTGAAGTCAACATCATTTTAGTGATAGGATACAAATGGGTGCGTGAAGTGAAAGGAAACTACCACTGACTTTGGCGGTTATGTTCCCTATACTACAGTGCCACCATGATTTGGGATCATTTACAGTTTATATGATTTATAATCTGAATCGAGGACCTGAATTTTGGTTGTGGCACCATGAAATTATCTTTAGAGATTGAATTTGTTGAACAGAGAGTTTTTTTGTGCATTTGAGTAATGCATTAATTTTTGTACTTGTTAGATTTTTATTTTTTTTAAAGGAAAAGGTTAGTTTGACTCTTAAAACATGGTCAATAGACATTGAATTTTTATAATTTAAAACACATTCAACACCCTTCTTTGTTAGTGAAATTTCTTCGTTTGGATGGTTAGAGATTCGTAAATTATTTATTTTTTGTTATATTTTAATGACGTCAACAAATAGACACAATACTAATAAGTATTTTTTAAATTAGGTTTAAATATTTTTTTGACCAAACTTCAAGAGTTCAACTATCTTTTACTTTAAAAAAAATAAAATAAAAGTGTTAGTATTAATCACCGCTAACGAATTGCTTTAAATTAAAACATACTCTATTACTATAAATAGTAAACTTTCTTTTTATAGACAAAATTTTCTAAGAAAGTTTACTTATGGTCATAACACATATTAGCATATACGTGAACGGAGCAAAACATACTCAACACCCCACCTTCTGCTTGTGAATTTCCTTCATTTGGATGGTTAGAGGCTTGTAATATTATTTATTTACTATTATACGTTATATCAACAAACAGATACAATATCGTGATAAATTTTAATTTGCTTAACAACTAGAACAATAAAGATAATAAAAATGAAGAAAAATACATACAAAATTTGTAATTGTTCACTTTTAACTTAGAACTACATTCATTAATGTGATATTTTTTTTACTATAATAAAAAATTATTATAAGATAAAAAAACTTGCTCTCACGCTATTATTTATATAAGCACACAAATGACTTCCTAATAACCCATGATTAGTAAAAAGTAGATAAGAGAATTACTCTTTTACTAATAAAAAATTAAGGATAATTTTCCTTTTACTAATAGAAAAAAGAAATTGGGACAAATAAAATAAAAATGAAATTTTGATTCACGCAATATCGTAAAACATTAATTAGGCTTTACATATCCAATAAAGACTAGAAGCTTGGTTGAACTTTATTAACGCAGGTAGAGAAGATTATCATAATAAAAATTTATAATCTACAAATTTGAAGTCAATAATTTTTTTAGTAATAGGATACAAATGGTATGTGCAGCTAAAAGGAATCATTGCTGACTTTTACAGTTATGTTTCTTATAATATGTTGCCACCATGATGTGGGATCACTTACAGTTTATATGGTTTATAATCTGAATCTAGGGATTGGATTTTGGTTGCGGCGCCATGAAATTGCCTTTGGAGATTAATTTATTGAATGAAAGTTTCTTTATACATTTGATTAATATATTAACTCCTGCACCTATTTGATTCCAAAAAAAAAAAAGATGATTACTAGTATTAGTCGCGACTAACAAGTTGTTAGAAAGAGAGAAGTTTCTGAACATTTAAGCAATGCTATAATTTTTGTACCTGTTAGATTAAAAAAAAAAGTCAGTTGGACTCCTAAAACTTTGGTCAAAGAGACATTGAATTTTTATAATTTAAAACATACTCGACACCCAATTTGCTAGTGAATTTCTTTTATTGGATGGTTAGAGGTTTGTAAATTATTTATTTACAGTTATATTTTAAGGACATCAACAAATAGACATTGAATATTTTTAAAATTACGAGGGTTTAGATTTTTGTTTTTTAAAATTATGAGGGTTTAGATTTTTGTTTGGTCAAATCCAAAGAGTTCAACCATTTTTTATCTTAAAAAAATGAATTTTTAAAAGTATTAGCACCAATTACTACTTATAAATTATTTTAAACTAAAGCACACTCAATTACTATATTTTTCAATTACTATAAATAGTAAATTTGCTTTTTATAGACAAAACTTTCTAAGAAAACTTATTTATGACATAACACGTATTAGCGTTTACGTGAATGGAGCAAAACGTAAATTAATATCTACCTCTAGTTTAAAATAAACAAAAGGAGAACATTCAAAGTTGAATTAATATCTACCTCTAGTTTAAAATAAACAAAATGAGAACATTTAAAGTTGAATGCGAAGGGGAAGCGACTTCCTCGCTTCACATTTCACTCATTTATTTTCTTACTTTTATGAACCTATATATTACCCCTTAGACGTAGTCCAAAAACATTCAAAAATAAAAAAGAAAATATACAAAAGATAATTTACTTAAAAATTGCAGTTGTTATGGGAGTTTTTAAAGTAGGATTATTAATTTTATTTGCGTTGGCTTTAATATTACCCGTCGCCAAGGCTAACATTGGAGAACTCGACGAAGTTTGGCAAAAGCAAGGCGAAGAAGCCAAGAAGGCTGCCCGTGACTCTTATCACCCAAATCCTATTGAAGTCGTCAGTCATTTAAACTATCACGTTCACATGTAAGTTCGTCTCCAAATTATCGACAACAATCCCTTTATGGCAATGCATGAATTAATGTAGAGTACTTAGTGTTTGATTGTCATCCAAGTTATTTCTTTTGATTAATGTAATTACGTAACCGTTACTTCACAGCGCATTAAAAGATGATAAAAGCGCAAGTAGTCAAACGAAAGATGAAGGGCCATGTCAAGCCACAAATCCAATCGACAAGTGCTGGAGGTGTGATAAAAACTGGGCTAACAACCGCAAAAAGCTTGCTGATTGCGTCCTAGGGTTCGGCCGCGGCGTCACTGGTGGCAAAGATGGAGAATTTTACGAGGTAACAGACCCGAGTGATGATGATCTTGTGGACCCTAAACCCGGAACTTTGCGCTTTGGTGTGATCCAAGACAGGCCTCTTTGGATCACGTTCGCTCGTGACATGGTGATTAAGCTAAAAGAAGAGCTAATGATCACCGATAACAAGACCATTGATGGGCGTGGAGCTGTTGTTTCTATTGAAAACGGAGCTCAAATCACCATGCAGTTGGTGAAGAACATTATCATCCATGGCCTTACCATTCGTGGAAGTAAAGCAGGCAGTGGTGGCATAATTAGAGACTCGGTGCACCATCACGGCAAAAGGGGGGCTAGTGATGGTGATGCAATCTCATTGTTTGGAGCCTCTCGCATCTGGATTGATCATGTTTCCATGACAAATTGTGCAGATGGACTGATCGATGCAGTCATGGGATCAACTGCCATCACAATCTCCAATTGCCACATGTTTCGCCAGAACCACGTGTTTTTGTTTGGTGCAAGTGATAGCCACACCGAAGATGCCATCATGCAAGTAACTGTTGCATTCAATAGATTTGACGAGGGCTTAGTGCAAAGATTGCCCAATGTTCGATTCGGATTTGCTCATATTGTGAACAATGACTACATTCACTGGGGAATGTATGCAATCGGTGGTAGCAAAAATCCCACAATCCTTAGCCAGGGCAACCGATTCCTCGCTTCTCCAAACCAAAATACTAAAGAGGTAATTAAACTTGCTATAACCATCACCATCATTAGTTATTACGGGGTAATTATATTGAATAACTAATAATGTTTCTCTGGTGGGTTGCTTAATTGATGAAGGTAACTAAGAGGCAGAGCACACCAGAAAGTGAGTGGAAGAAATGGAATTGGAGGTCAGAGAACGATTTGCTTTTGAACGGGGCCATCTTTGTTGAATCTGGGAGCCCCATTTCGAATGTAAACAAGCAAGATTTGATCGAGGCTAAGCCTGGGACAGAGGTGGAGAGCCTCACACGATCTGCAGGTGCTCTTAAATGCGTTGTGGGACAGCCCTGTTAAGTCTCCTACGTTCTACTTTTAATTACTATCCAAACATTTATATATATTTATATACTTCTGATGCTCGTTTTGAACCTGTTTATTAGAATAGAAGTCTATGTTGGGCAGCTAATTATGTTACAGTTTATTGTCCTTCTCAAGTTGTCAATGTAGCTTCTACTCCAGAAATTTCGTATTAGCAAGGTCAAAGGGAGAGTTGTAATAATTTGTTTTGACTTTTGATCATCCTTCAATTGAAATGTGGTTTGATATTATGTAATAAATTTATGTTTTCTCAAGGAAGAAAACACAAAATAATCATTTTCTGTGGAACAATTAATAATATAAATTTAAACCAGTGTGAAAGACCTTCCATTGTATTTTGTTTATAGTGTTATTGATTCATTCATTATTTATTTATTTAATAAAAACATATACTGGATGACCAAAATACATCGCCCTAACTATTACAACAACTAGTGAAAGAGTGATTCGCAATTAGTAATGCTACATGCATTTTCTTGTAAACCTTGAAAGCAGATATTGTTCAAGTGCAATTTCATATCGGGAAAAAAATTACGGCATAATTAATTTGACTCATTAAATCAATAATAGTGAAGTGCTTTAGTCTCTGAACTGTGCACGAGATTGGTGTTATTTAAAGCTCATCTGTAATGATTCGAACTGAAAAATCTATTGCCCCATCTATAAAAAAATTAAATGGAACAAATTGAAGGCGGCTACGGAAATACAATTCGCCGATATTTGTTATTACTATTGCACCCAATTAATTCAAAATTCTTGTAGTCTACTGCTTATCACCAGATCATGTTCTAAAAAATGTAGCTAATGTGCTTCCTATATAAGAGTTTTCCAGATGGTACAAGAAGTACTAAACAGGAAATTTAACCATTCTATTTGGACAGCCAAACAAGTATTCAGATCTCCTAATTTTCATCAAAAATTCAATATGCTTCTGGGAGATTTAATCTTCATTTGTCGTTGGAATGCTAACTGTAGTGTAAGCCATTAAATCATCTGATCAGTAAATTCCTTTTGTAAAATTATATATCTCTGTTCATCTTTTTAAGAAAAACAACCCCAGAAGAAATAAATAATTTCTCTCACTAATGCTGGAAACTGTAACAAATCATTAGAAACGCTAACCTTTTCAGTTCAGTCCTGAAATTCTCAGCTCTTGATTGCAAAGGCACCTCAAGTTTAAGCAATTCGGTGATCTGAACCATGGATCAAAACCCATTCATGACATTCAGCACATG
This sequence comes from Ailanthus altissimus, assembly GCA_946807835.1. Classification (NCBI taxonomy): domain Eukaryota; kingdom Viridiplantae; phylum Streptophyta; class Magnoliopsida; order Sapindales; family Simaroubaceae; genus Ailanthus; species Ailanthus altissimus. Next base: position 27,604,298 of record OX327691.1, on the reverse strand, counting down.
TTCCCACATTGTTCATGCATAATGATTGATGCACAATAATGGACTCTCAACTCACTTTCGGATTCTTCGACATTCGACCTCTAGTACATGTTGAAGATCAAGAAGAATTAAATTGAGCGATCTTGTGAATAGCATAGTTGCATACACACCCGAGACGTCTTGGGTTCAAGCTCGTCCCACTCTAAAGATGATTTGCTTCGTTCTACTATTCCTGTTCCAGCGTAGATCAATGCGCCAAGGCCCTAGGTTGTCAACAAATCAGAAATATGATTTCGCAATATGATATCTACAGAATGATTGCTTTGAATTGATGATAGCAGAGCCTAGATTGTAAACTAATCAAAGAAAGTAGTAGCGAATAAGAGTATTAGCAGACCTTTTCCTCCAATGCTGACCTGATGCCCACACCAAACTCGCTTTCTCCTCCTCCAAACCAGCCAACAGGGCCAGCATACATTCCTCGGTCAATATTTCTGAGTAGCATATGTGAGAATATACAAGTATATTCACACAGGTAATAAATAAGTTTACTTACAGGGTTTTGGTGATTGTTGACTGAAGTGTTGCAGTGCCCAAAAAAGGCAAGCATGGGCTTCCTTAAGGCCACAAAATTATACTTCTAATCAATGTAACATGCTACAATTATGAGAACGGTAATTGCTAACTAATCTGCATGTATTTAGATATGAAAACAGATACTGATATGGTAAGATTCCACATGCAAGTAACAAAGTTAAAAATATAATTTCTTTATTTATTCGGAACATAATACATATTACATCCCAATACAAAAGTTCAAATACATGCACATACCAATTTTCATATGTTACGGATATTAAGTCATGCACTTCAATTTGATATCTCTATGGCATCAATTAAGTCACAGTCTTGATATCTCTTTTATTCTATGCGCAATGAAAATTTATAACTCACATTTTAAGAAAAAATACATAAAATCAACACTTAAATAAAGATAACAAAAATAAACCAATCAATAAGATACAAGATATACGTGATTCGGCCTAAAATTGCCTACGTCCACGGAGAATCCATAATCCAACTTCTTATTATCGATATAGATCACTAAGTATTTTCTTACATCATCAATGATCCCATAAGACTCCTTAGTATTTCTCATAGAGACCTCTAAGTATCTACCCTTAATCACCATAACTCCCTAAAACCTTTTAGTATCTCCTCATAAGAGATTTTTATAAGGAATATAAGAATAACCCGAGCATTTAAGCCAAAATGATCTATAGTGTTTCTTTTGTTCACTCAAGAACCAAAAGAAAATACTCCCCAAAGGTTACACCCTAGTGCACCACGCACTTAGTGCCTACTTAGCTCATCTATTCTCTTTTATAGTTACATCTTGAAACCTTAGATGCTTGATCTTTCTCTTGTGTTTAGAAGGGTTTATATAGTGAATAAAACACCCTTAGAAACCCTGAACCTAATTGGAATAAGAGTCCTTACTTGTAGAAATCCTAATCCTACTCAAAGAAGTCAATTGAGACAAAATAGGAAATATCCTAAAGTTACAGTGTGAATAGTACCCGATGAACAGTAATCACCGTAAACAGTATCACCGCGTGAACAATACCCATTCTTTTTGGCTTTCCATTTTGCTCCTCCATTATACATTTAATACGTACTTAACTTCATAATAACTCTCTTTTCAGTATTTATCTTAATTCTTACCCATACAAAATTGATGAATCACTAATTTTCAACACCGCAATTAAAAGGCAAGCATCTTCAATTGGAAATCCACATACTGCTGGACTTAGGTGAAGAGAAGCCAAGATTTCAAACTGGAAAAAAAGAATGAGAGAGTGAGAAAGCAAAGGTGTGAGTTATGTAATCCACAAAGAAATATAGAAACAAGCATTCACATCTCCAACAAAATTAACTGTCGATATCCTAAAACTTTTAGAAATAGCTAACCGCATTTGAAAAGAGTTCTCAGAACAGGGGTGTAAAAGCGGAGGGTGCAACATGTTGCCCAGAATCTGAATTAAAAATTATATTACATGTGTTTGGAAAGTGAAACACTGAAATGTAATATCTTACCTCATCATCTTCACTTCTTAGTCTGCCTGCTAGTCGAGCTACAAATGCTGAACTCCTGGAAATTTTCGTATTGCTTTCTTGGGCTCAACCACTACCCTATCACATACAGCCTGCTGCCTGCAGAACAGAGTTAAAAAGAAAAAAAAAAAAGAAAATTGTTTTCTATTTTCCATCTTTCTTTCTCAAGGATTAATGTAAGTGTTCAAAAAAAAAACAAATGAAATTATACCTGGAAGGCCACGAAGGATAATCACAAATGGTCCGGGTAAGTAGCTCGATTAGGCTGCTTGAACAAGTGCAGAGCATTCACAACTTTTGACTTATCCGGGGATAATTGCTTCAGGGGAAACGATTGGCTCTCCCCCGAAAATTGTATGGGCAACGATAGTGATTGCTTCATAATAATAGTAATAATAATAATAATAATTTAAATCAAACAACTCAATAGCCTAATTAAGAAAGACGGAGAAAAAAAAAGGAATTTTACAACAAAAATATACGTCAGCGGAAACATGTGACATTGGTGGATAAGAGGAAGGTATATTCACAGGAACAGGAAACAAAGAGGTTGTTGGCGGTGCTGGTGCCACTGGTGGAGGCGGAGCATAAGCTTTGAATTATAATGGATGCGGCAGTGGTGGCTCCGCCGGCATAGGCGGCGGCGGAGACTTAAGAAGAGCAGTCTGCCCCATGCTATTGCTATTGTTAGTGTGATGGGGTAAATAACCTCCTTGTACATTAAAGTTCTCATATCCATGTTGTGGTGGTGGTAATGGCGGCAGTGGCGGTGGCTGATTGTGAGGGACATAATTTTGCCACTCATTAACGTCGACAGAGTTATTATTAGCTGCATGGTTTTCAAATGAATTAAACCCGTTACTACTGTGAAACGGTGCGCTTCTAGAACCGTCGCCGCCGTGATTGCGTATGTTCAATCGGCGCTCGTTCTCTGATGAAATTCGGTAATCATTATTCTCATCAACTCTCATTCTCTTATTATTATTATTATTATTATTATTATTATTATTATTACAATTAAAATTTAAATAAAGGGTTAGAAGGATACTCAGATGATCGCTTATTGTTATATTCTCATTAAATTTCTACTACTAATCGTTACGTTAGTAAGATTATCTATAAAAATAAGAGACTCTCAAAAGTGGCAAATAAATATAGGTGCCCGAAATTTGAGAAAAGATTGAGCTGAAATTAGAATACGTAAATTGATGGCCAAATTTCGACTCACCTAGAAATAATCCAATGTGCGCCTCGTGTGCACGTGCATAATCCATTATGCATAAGAAGTGTTACTAAACAATTATTGTGTAAAGTGAATTTCTAGAATCTTCTTAACTGTATTTGTGTTTCTATTTTCTTTCCCCCTACAACTAAGAATGCATTAAAATCCATATTGATTTCTGTTTCCTTATTCGATGAGAAATTCATCTGATTTTAATATTTTATTTAATATAACAAAAGATTTATTAGAGAGATCGAAGCACCGGCACCCGTATATATATATATATATATATATATTCTACATCTCGACACTAAGATAGAATCCTATCAGCGATCTCCTGGCTTTTCTTTCTACTGCCCACAATGACAACGTGCACAAGATACAGACTTGTTGAAGTTCGGCCAAGCAGAAACATAATCGAGATACAGACTTGTTTACGGAAGGCTTCAGGTTTGCATCCCAGTCTCGTAGGGTTATAATTACATTGTGTCTATTCCAGAAGCCACAAATCTAATACAAGACTTTGTTAAAATTACAACACCAAATTTAAGAAGATTTTGGGCCGAAGAAATGAATACTGTAACCCACGTGATTAATAGGCTTCCTCAATTAAAGTTAGGGTTTATATCACCCTTTGAGAAGTTGTGAAATATAAAACCTACAGTAAGTCATTTTCGAGTATTTGGTTGTATATGTTATGTGTTTGTGCCAAATCACCTGAGAAACAAATTCGACAAAAAGGCAATCAGGTGTATATTTGTTGGATATGATAACCAACGCAAATAATAGAAATATTGTGACCCTGCTAGTGAGCAGTGCTACACATCAAGGAATGTGGTGTTTGATGAAGCATCTTCATGGTGGTCGCCGCAAAAAAAAGAGCTTCCAGATACAAAAGAAATAAAAGAACGACTACAACAAAAGATAGATGAGCAAATTGCTGAAATCCGACCGAGTTAAGAAGACCTTGATAATGGAAGCCGTGATGACAACACCGAGTAAGAGATAACTCAAAGTCTTTGGCAAACTGGCATCTATCAACAACCAACAACGGAGGCCAAATATCAAGGAGCAGAACCTGCAACCCCTCAATCTCATCCTCGAAGGTCAATAAGAATACGAAAGCCTAATCCCAAATATGCTAATGCAGCTATGGCGAAAGAGGAAAATGTTAAGGAGCCTGAGACTTTTGAAGAAGCATCACAAAGCTCTGAATGGATTAAAGCTATGGAAGAAAAAATCATAGCGTTGGAGCAAAATCAAATTTGGGATTTAGTGCTAAAGTCAAAGGATGTGAAACCTATATCTTGTAAGTGAGTGTATAAGATCAAAAGACATCCTGATGGATCGGTGGAGATGTATAAAGCTCGGTTGGTAGCTTAAGGATTTTCTCAACAATATGGACTAGACTATGATGAAACATTTAGTCCAGTGGCCAAGATCATCACAGTACGAGTTTTACTTGCATTGGCGGCTAACAAATGTTGGATATTATAGCAAATAGACGTAAAGAATGCTTTTCTACATGGAGAGTTGGATCGAGAGATCTACATGATTCAACCAATGGGATTTGAAAGAAAATTTCATCATGATTATGTGTAAATTAAGAAATGCATTGTATGGATTAAAGCAAGCTCCAAGGGTATAGTTTGGAATGAACGATCTTGATTCTTGGCGGCTTATTTGCCATTGTCTGAAAAATAAAAACATTAATGGCCAATCTCTATGGTATTGAAAAAAGAAAATAAAAAGTCATCTTGTATTATTACCTTGACCATTTTCCTGGGTGGGGCTAATTCTTCCTTGCCTTCTGAAGGGGTGTTCATTATGGTAAGGATAGCTTCTGCAATGATCAGTAAAGAATTAATATCATAAAGTCGATAATGTACAGAAGACTTAAATATTTATACCTTTTCGGGTTATATCACTAATGATCTTGATTGACTCAGGATCAAACATGGGTTTACTATAATTATCTATTAAAAATTGGTCCATGTAGACTGATTTTTTCTCTTGCTTAAAATATCACCGGTGATGCTAAGCTTAGCCATTGGGATTAGGGGTCTTGGATCCCCAAATGGCAATTCAAATAACACCTCCCTTAATTAAGGCCTACTAGACCAGACCCACTAGGTTTGGCGTTATATGGACGCCCATCTATGTTCCAGAAATAATTTCTTTTTCATTGGTGTCACAGGTTTCTTATTTCTTTCATTTTATTACAACTAAATTTAAAGCCATAAAAAAGCTCAAAATCTAAAATCTTTTATATGTACCACGTGGTTTTGCTGGTCAATCTACACATCAACATCAAGATTAGTCTTTTCTACAAAAAAAATTTGAAGGGAAAGTGTAATGTCTAAAGACAATGAAAAATGAAGACCAGCTGCTTTTTCTCAATATTGATCAAAAATGCCTAGACGACCTGGGCTAATTAGGATATCAACTAACTGTAAAGATTTCTTAAGTTGAAGGGAAACTAAGTGTTTTCAATAAAAACAAATTGTTTAAAGATGACCCTAGACCTGAATTTTTGGTTGGCTAAAAGAAGGTTAGGATAAAAGACAACTTGTACCAAGCCAAATTGGCGATTTACCCATTAAGGATGATAAGTCTCAGTCTCATATTTATTATTATTGCTGGCTATAATAACAACATCGTGATAAAGATATCTGGCTGTTAAGTTATCGACCCACGACCGATGCCATTCAACATTTGAGTTGGCTTCTATAGAAGTGGATGGATGGCTTTTGTAGGATTGTCGAGTCCAGTTATGACCAAATAAAGAGGACCTGGGGTGACAAAAAGAGCTATCACCTATATAAGGGGTGGAATAAAAGAATGAAAAAATTTCCTCAAATCGATCTTAGTCGAGCTACCACTAGATAAGCCAATGAGTATAACAACGCAGTTGAGCTTTAGGAGGTTGAAAAGTGGTCTTAAAGAAATGAGAAAAATAGGCTGACACCTAGAAATATATGATCTAGACGGGACCACCTGCATTTAGAAATAATGTCTTGCCTTGTTAGGTAAAGTTTTAAAAAGGATTTTATAAAGATGTAAAAGGAAAAAAAGGTAATAAGGCATCTCTACGGCATTTAAGAAGGGGGCATAAGGAGTATTTACACAGGCAGAATAAAAAAAGGTGATATATTAAGTCCTAGAGCAGGTGATCAATTGTTCTTTAAATTTATTCATAAACCTACCAAAACTAGATTCATACCTAGTTAAAAAGAGGCCGACATTGCTTACTGACAACTCAGCATTAATTTCAACCTCATAGATGGGCAAGTTGAAAAGAATCGGTAGTCGTACAAGGTAGGAGTAACGTAAATAAACCTAAAATATAAGACATTATAGGCTCTAGACAAAAAAAAAAAAAGCAATAAGGTCAATTCAGACATTTGTGTAGAGGGATTTGATTCCTAGAGAGTTAAATTAGGTCATAGATGTCGATCGACTTTCATACAGAGGTGAAATGAGGTTCCGGGAGATTCATTGACCTTGTAAATCTAAATGTCGACTTCGGTCATAACTAATGAATTTAAAGTTCGATCACATAGACATGGTATGAGGTTGACTGGATTTCAAGGGGTCGTTCTTATGTACCGGAAAGAAATTGAAATAATCTGAAATAATATATGTATTTTGTGGGCATAAGATATATTGGAAAGAATCGGCCTTATAAGTTAATACCTAATAGATGACCTGCTCATCAACAGTTATTGATTTTAATAAGAGTGACAAAGGCATCTCAGTAGCTTTGGTCGACTTTGATTTCTTGAACCGAGCAACAACAGACGATTTTGATTCCATTTTTCAAATGAAACTACATGCAGAAAATTGAAACAAAATATCAAAATCTACTCTAAATAGAAATTAAAAGTGAAAATTTGAAAGAAAAGATCAAAAGTAAAAAATTTCAAAAAATTTACCTTGAATTTCTTAAAGATTATTCAAACACTTGAAGACCTTGAAGAATGCCTTAGTACTTGAGAGAGAGAATTTGCTTGAGAGAGTGAAAAGTATAAAATGAAATGGTGAGAAGTCTTTTTTATAAGGATCAACTGCGGTAAAAATGAGGAGTCGAAAAGCAAACTCCAACAGTTGAAAATGTAGTAATTAGTACAGTTATTTCGAAATTAATAATGAGTCTGTTATTGATAAAAGCAATAATATGATAATTAATGATAAGTTTATTAAAGTTAATAGGGCTAACGAAGAGACAATCATAGCAAGTTCAACTCAAAATCTTTACAAAATAGCTCAAGTGAAGAAAAATTAACTTATGATGTTGTATGGCTTAAAGTTGATATAAGCGCAAACATAGTTTAAAAAGAGATCAGACAGTGTTGTTATCATAATGATAAGTCAATTTTCGAAGAAATACTTTAGTAAGCCGAGTATCCAAGTCAAACTAAGAAGAATTTTTGGGATAACATTAAATAGTTTGTCATGAAAGAAACAAGGTGATATCTAAGGTAGGTGATGATCAAATTTCAACTAAAGCCAATTTTCATGAAGTCTACTTGACATAAGGCAAGTTTTGAAGGGATTTTATGGCAAAAATAGATAATCATCGAGTTAATCTGGCATAAATGATCTCTAAAGATAGTTAATAAATAAAGTTAATTCCAATAAGGAAAGGAAGTTAAAAATTATAGGTTCAGGGATTATTAGTCAAAGACAAGTAATCATTTAAGATACACTAAAGATGATCTCAACATCTTAAAAGTTTCATGAAGGCGATATTTCCAAGCGTTGGTCATGAAAAGTACAATGAAGCCGATCTTTTAGAAATAGAGTACAACTAGGTTTGATAAGGTGCAAGCCATAGCAAAAATGATCTTTTGATCAAGTTACAGGGGGCATTGTTGACGCCGGCCCAAAAAGTTGCCTAATGGGCCCATTTGTGTTTTTGTATTTTTATCTAGGTCCAACTGGGTGTTAAAGTCTATATTATTTGTTTATCAATATAGGAAGTTTTGTTAAATTAGGATTCTGAATCTTTTTAGGATTAGGATTGAATAAGATTTTTGTAGTCTATACAAAGGCTTGATTTTTCATTGTGAGGATTCATCCAACAGATAATACAATATAGTTTTTAGCTTTTCCACTTAATTTAGTTTGTTTTCATTCTTGTTTAACCCATGATTTATATCCTTGCTTGTTGATCACTTCATAACCCAATTGTTAGATTTTTACTTGTTTTCCTCTGAGAAGTAACCTAAACTCTGTAATTTGCTTACTATTCTGCAGCCCAGATTTACCCTAAACCTTGCTCGTTGTAGGTCGAAATCGATATTGCCTTGCTCGATTATTGTTTTATCTCGATTCTATATGAATTCAAGGTAACTCATCATTCTAGCAAGACACTGGACATACATGAACTCTTTCATCAAATTTTATTGCGCGAACAGGCACGTAGCCTCATTTTATCAGATGTAATTAGTATAAAGTATGTTAGTTCTATGTTATCGCAGGATCCTCTTTGACTTCTGAGGAGATCTCGAGATAGGTCATATTAAAATTATTATTCATAAGCAATTAATTATAGTGCATATAATTATAAAAGTATATAATATTTTTAGATAATGTGCAGTCACTAAGACATAAGCTCACAAAATTTTCTATTTTTCCTATTTTACTCAGGTTATCATAGGAATTTGTGCGGTATGATATAATCTTCATATTTTGATGTTGGCACATGACACATATAGTTGCATGAGTTATTATATTTTGTATATTTGTATACACATATACATTTTTGTTTAGGCATGTAGTCTCGTTACATCAGATGTAATGAGTAGAAAGTATGTTAATCTCGAGTTGTTGCACGATTGATAAAGGTTCATTAAGTCTAATATTTTCATCTTCCAAACTTAATATTTGTTCGTAGAAATTAAAGATTATTTGGCTTTTGATGTATTTTATTATTATTTTTGTAGGTTTGGAGTCAATAAAGCAAATAGGGTCGAAACTCTAATGAAATTAAGCCAAAAAATAAAATTGCTACAGTAATATGCTACAACACTGCTACAATATGTATGCCAAAAAAATAAAATTGATCCAACGCTGCAGTGCTCGTGGTGGTAAACAATAACTCGTGAATAATATTTTACTACAATAATTCGTGAACAGTAATTTAAAGACATAAACTTATAAATAGAAGGCCAAAAATCCTAATTAGGAGAGGAGAAGAAAAAGAGAAAAACTTAAAGAAAGAATTCACAATACAAAATCAAATATCAAAGCCAAAGATTGAAGAACTAAGATCAAGATTTAAGCTTCAAATCAAGATTGAGGGAGAAGCACATCAAAGAGTCACTTTGATTAGTTTTTCTTCTTTTTCTTTATTATTATATTCTTAATCTTATTAATCTTTATGAATTGGTTTGATACTTTTGGTTTTGTGATGGGTTAAATTATTCATCTAAGGTTAGACTATGTGAACCTAGTACGGATTTGGATTGTGTTAATTTTTAGTTTTTGAACTTGATGCATTCAATTGATTCATTCTATCTTGTGTTTAATGCTTTCATTATATCTGGCCAATATTATGAATGATTGAGGAACCATGATGAACTTGACAAAAGGATTTATGTATTTAGCCTATGGTAGTTTGATGAATGATTATAGAATAACAACTATGAGTTCCATCTAGGATAGACATATAGTGGCATGTATGGTATAATTTAGACTTGATCTTAATGAATTACATTCTGATTTGATTGCCATAGACATATAGGTGATTGTTAGAATGTGTAATATAATCACTTGACCATCGACAGAAGCTTGTGATGAGATTAGTGTCTAAGCCAATCAAATGGTATTAAAAAATTAACTAAGTGATTAATAAGTCTAATGAAATACTAGGGGACAAGTCAAAACCCTAGATTATCCTTATTCTATTCTTTGCTTTTGTTTAGTTTAATTGATAGAGTATATTAGTTAAATAAATTTCAAATTTTAGTTTTCTAAATAAAACTTAAGTAGGTATAATTTTAATATTTAATTTATAGAATTAGATTGCATAGTCCATGTGGGATCGATATCTGGACTTAAAATTCTATATTACTTGATAGGATAGCGTGCACTTGCGCTAGGCTATTAAAACACACAATCAACGATCCACCTCAACTTTCAAGAAAGGCTTGGGACAAGATTTGTCATTCTCATCTCTAAGAATATTAATGAACATGATGAACCATTTGTATTCTCATTTCTTAGACCCAAAAAACACCAAAAATAGAGGTTGAACTACCTCTAACTTGGCCGCTTTAGGCCATTAGAACTAGTGCTTACGTATCATTCCAATATTATATGAATATTAATTATTTAATATTTATACAATAGACATTTTGAATAAAATTGTTAATATTAAATAAATTGTAATATGCCTATAACACTTCATACATTGTATAATCTGAAGAAGTTCAGATCTGGTTCAAAGAAGTTTGGACCAGGGCTAAGAGTTAGTTGCACTAAGAGTTATAATTGCTAAGAGTTAGCACTGCTAAGACTTAGTAGGTTATAAGAATCAACAAATTTTAAAGAGTTAGACCCTTGTCTGCAATAGGATAAAGACCCAAGACTATACTAGTAATAATATAATTGCAAAGGGTTATAAAAAGTGCTAAGAAATATCATTGTACAAGTAAGTTTTCAAACGTCATGTTCCTGATCTATTTTTATTGATGCGGTTCTATCGATGAATCTCTTTTTTATAGATCAATGTATGTTTATATCTGTATGGTACAAATGGTTGTTCTTAGCTGACCATGAGCTTAATGAAAACTCGTATAGACATACGGGTACTCAGTGAGTACTGGGTACTGTACGAGCTCAATTAGGATCTCCAATAGACATCCTATAAAGTCGTTAATGAAGGGTTCTTTCGAGTTGAGTAGTATTAGTGGTCCATTGACCTAAACACTATAATGGGCATATGAGTGATCCACTATACTTAGGTTCCCCACATATCAGAGACGTCTAGTGGTCTGACTACTGGGTGTCATTAGGTCTAGTTTAATGCTCATAGAGTCCGATGTGTAGATATGGGATTCATAAACTCATATGGGTAAGTTGTATATCCTGATGCTCCAATGTTGTATTTTAGTAAGTCTTATGGCCATAAATAATTAACTAGAGAAAATTTTTCTGTGGGATTAATAATATCGCAAAAGTGTCTGCGAATATTGTTTATGAAAATACAAATCTGGAGATAAGTTCAAAGTTGACCATATGGCGATTTCACGGTGATGATCTATATCTTTACTCTTCCAGGATATAAATGACAGAAGGATTATACGAATATGTATTAACCTCAACTTGTATAGTTCAACAAGCTGTTTTATTATTTCCATAATGTGTATGTGAGGCATTGTTATGGACTTACGGAAGAGTTCCATAAGACGAAATGGGTGTGAACATATGGAGTCTCACTATATGAAGTGTGCTCGTTGTATACTAGGGTAGCGCACTGGATTAAATAGTTTAATTTGAGAAGTTCTTTGAAAATCAAAATTATTTTAGGGTCTCTCAAGGAGATTATAAGATTTAAGTGTTAAATCCGAAATCTCGGCAAGTGGGACTTGCCACTTTAACCTTTCTATTAGACGCTATATTTCATGCCATTAATTTATTAGGGCATAACACGTGGCATAATTGTATTCATCCAATCTATTATTAAGTGTTAGCATTTAATTTGCCAAAGGGTTATTAATGATATTTTGCTTATAATGGATTTGAAAGCTAAAATCTATTTTCGTCAAAAGTGAAAATAAAACTGAAAGATGGCATTGTCATGCTTGAAGTTAAGCATGAAGTGGCAGGTTTTTAAAAGAGTTAGGCCACTAATTGAAGTCATAATTTTGCCAGCACCTCTTTATAGTGATTCACCAATTTTTACTAAGCATGACAAGGATAAAATTGATCCTTGTCATACTTATAAGTGGCCAACAATTATTGGCTTTTCATTGGCCAAAAGTGAGGTGGTTTGGCTATAAATAGCCAAACTCATTTCATTGCTTTAACCAAAATATTTTGATGAGTAACAAGGCTATCATTGTAGCTCAAATGATCCTACGCAAGTTTTCGATTAAAAATGCACAAAGTATGCTTTGATGGTGAGTTCTCTAATATTTCATTAGTGTAATAAAATGTTTATTTAAGTTTCACTGCACTTAATTATGCATGTGTGATGTGTAATTAAAAATTAAAATGTACATGCTCGCCCTACGCACAGCTCACTTTCAAATTGGTATCAGAGCGCATGATTGTATGTTATTTGTGTACTTAATCGGAGTGTCTGTAGCGTAATTAGGATGTCCCTGGGCTGCCGATTATGCATTTTAAATGTTGAAAAATACATAATCAGGACACAACTAAAGGGATACAACCGTAGTGTCACTCTGCACCACGGTGCTAGGGTTTCTAGGCCTAGTGCCGCAGAGTTCACCGCACAGTGTTGCAGCATTAAGGTTTACTAGCCCCATTGCTATAATGTTGAAGGCATAGCACTGCGACGCTGGAGGCAGAATCTCCAGTGTTGCAGCGCTAATACGCCAACGCCGCATGTCTGGGGTTTTCAAACCATTGTGGCTATTGAAAATAGAACATCCAACGTCACAGTGCCAAAAGCTCAACACCGCGGTGCTAAGGTGGGTACCCTAGCACCGTAGTGCTGGGAATGTTGAAACTACGATATCAAAGGTTGGGCCTTTAGCACTGCAGTATTGGGAACCTAACAAAAGATGTAATTAGCTAAAATTACTCCAATTGTTATTTTTAAATTGCTTAAAATTATTTATTATTCATTTTATACAATTTATAATTGTTATAATTATTGCAATATAAATTATAGCCTATTTGTTTGTGTTGGTAACTACAATAAGAGCCCCACTGGTGGCGGGTTCGTTGTGCTTACATAAAATAAATGTGTGATTGAGAATCACGTCCTCATGAGTTGTAGACAAAAATATAAAAAAATCTCTCTTAATCAAATTGATAGTGTTTTATTATGAGATAATATTATACGGTGATCCGTCTTGTTAATACGGTGTTGGACAAGTCACTTAGGTCTTTTTTTAATATTGCTAAAGTGTAAGGGATTTGATCGGTGCGATTTGGACTATGCAGGTTAAATATGAGATGAGACAAATATATGTAAACATATTATCCAATATTATTAAAGCGTAAGGATAGTATCGGTAACATTTATTTGATCATTGACAAGTTAATATGGAATACACTTACTTAATATTACTAAAACATGAGGATAAAGTATATTTAGGATCAGTGATAAGAGTTGTATAAGATGCAATTGACAAGAGTTGTCTACCTATTGGGTTTACAAAGGCCAATATTGCTACAGTGTGAAGCTGGAGTAAAATGCCAATGGGGTCTACTTCTCACTGTATAGTTTAAAGAGTTCAAACTGCCTTATCCAATTTGAGAGATTATAAAGATCATGTTAAGCAGTGGGAGGGCATTTATAGATTAAAAAATGTATAAAATTTATACCCATGATCTAAAGCGTTATTAATTAATGATTAAAAATATTCCGCTAAACATCTTCTAGGTATCTTATAGGGATAAGATCAATATAAGCAATCTATTAGTATACTTGATTTTAGCACAACAACTATAGGGTACTGAAAAAATATTTTGACTTGTTAAAGAATCTGAGAATAGTCCCAAGTTTAGAAAAACTTGGATATATTTTTTATCAATAGATAATTAGAGGTTTTTCTAATAATTTTTCTTTAAAATAAGGTAAAATTTATTGAAAATGGATTAAGGATGATTTGAGAGTTAAATCATATTTCCTTACCTCAATGTCTAATGATTTTCAGCAGGAACATGTGCACATGAGATGTGCAAGTAGTACAATGCTTCGTCTGAAAAATTATTTGATATATCCAAAATACACATAAAGAATAGTCATTAATGGAAAGTGTTTCCACTCTGATGAGGTTTAAAATAGTAATCGTTACTATTAAATATACCTTACCTTAGGAAAGATAGATCTCATACATATGTGTTTACCAATTATAGATATTTCATTGACATGTGATTTTAAGCAATACATGGTTATGAGATACAGTGTGTCATTCTCATTTCAACAAGATGTTGCATGATTTGAGTAATACTAGAAAGCTATGAAATGAGAAGTACAGCTTCACGTAGAAAATAGAGAATTCCTAGAAGTGATAGCTATTATGACTTTTAAGTCACTTCTCTATTATGACAGAAGCATTACATTGTATAATTGATATTTTGTGCAATACATTATTAGGTAAATCATATCACTCCTTGTGTTAGATAGAGAAGGTTATCATGGATATATTAGGAATAGTTCCTCGTGTAAATATGATGATGATAATGTTTTGCTAACTGAATATCAGTTAATGAATGACCATTATATCATAAATACAACTTGAAATGTCTAGGTGAACAGAACAAATAGTAATTCAAAAAATTTGAATAATTATGAATTGTGGGACATAACATTAGATCATATAGTCGTGAGACGACTATCTTGTCTGGTTAAGGATAAGCAAATAATTTATCTAACTATGAAACCTTGGCCAGTTTATGAATCTTAGATTCAAGAAAAAATAACCAAATACTTATGTAAGTATTAGATACTGACCCACTGATTTATTAAAACTTGTACATAATGATATATATAGTTCAATGAATCATATTATTATTGGGTGAATTTCGATACAAATTTGTATTTCTGGGAGACACAGAATGAAAACTTTTAAAATGTTCAAAGAGTTCTAACTACAAGTAAAGAAATAAACTTTATATATATTTAATGCCTTTAATTAGATCAAGGAGGTTTATATATGAATATTAAATTTATAGATTATTTCAAGGAGAATGAAATTCTCACCTAATATAGTTCTCCAGGTACTCTTTAATGCATTATTGTTTTAGAGATGAGGAATTAGACTTTATTAGAAATAATCCGATCAATATTGAGTTTTGTCAATCTTCTAGAATATCTTTAAGGATATGATCTAGTAACTGTTAATCACTCATTGAATAAAATTCTATCAAAAGTTGTTCCTTCTATTCTGTATGAGATATAGACTGTAAGGAATCAAGTCTTAAGTATGTTAAGATTTGGGGCAGTTCTGTTTGCATAAAAGTTATGCAATAGGATAAACTTACACCCAAGAGGTATAAGTATTGATTCATTGTGCATCCCAAGCATTCTATGAGATACTAGTTCTATGATCTAGATGAGTGAAATATATTTATTCCTCGTTACGCCACTTTCTTGAGAAAAAGTTTCTCATAAATCGTGAAAATTGTAGAAAGAATGAACTTAGTGAAGTCAATCTAAACATATATGAACAGATGGTAAAACTTTAAATTCAATTGAGTAAGATACATGTAACATACTCTCTTCATAAGTCTGAAAGGATATCGAGGGTCACATAATAGGTATGCTTGATACCTATATGTGCCCTTAGTATTTTTTTATTTGAAGAAAAGCATCCTTTAACTTATAAAAAGACGATGTTGGACAACGATTAAAGAAAATGGCAAGATTTTATAAAATCCAAAATTAACTCTATATATGAGAATCAAGTCTACTACTTGGTTGTGCTTCTAGTAGGAATTGTTCCTCTTTGCTGTAAATGAGTTTATGCAACGAAAATATAGGTTTAATATGAAAGGCACAAACCTTTAAAGCCTAATTAGTAAAAAATAATACATTCACATATCTGAGATCGATTATGAGGAAACCTTTTCACCAATAATCATGTTTAACTCAATCCAAATTTTATTGGTTATTGCACTTTGCTTGATTATTCATTTTAACAAAGAAATCAAAGAGTTATTGCACTTTGCTTTCTATATACCAGTTATAAAGTGTTATAGAAATTGAGTTATGAGGCTGATAGGACTATCCCAATCTTTGTACATAGACAATGTTCTTGAAAAGTACATCTTCAATAATTGTGGGACAATTAATTTAATTTTCAAACATGGAATTCATCCTTTCTAAGAGGAGTGTCCTCGGCAAAAAGATGAAAATGTGATAGTGTTTAACATATAATGTACATCAGCTAGAGATAGATTGATGTACGTCATATTATGTATGAAACTCGGATCTAGATGGCTGTAAGTGTTATAAGTTGGTGTCAATCTGATCCAGGTAACAACCATTAATTGGTCGAAAAATATATTTGAAATACATGAGAGGTATAGAGGATAAGTTTATAGCTCATGGAGAAAGTTACTTACATATAAGAGAATACTCAGACTTCAACTTCTAGTCTGGTCCAGATGATAGAACATCTATATTTAGTTATGTGTTTTTTCTCACTGGTAATGTAGCAATTGAGAGTGTAATATAAATATCCATAGCTAATTCTACCTTGAAGGCAAAATATATTGCAACTTGAGAAGCCTACAAAAGAAGTATTGTAAACATATAAGTTAGTTACAGAGCTTAGAAGAGTTCAAAGCTTAGTGGATCATATCCCACTAAATGTGACAATAACGAGACAATTGCTCAAGTTAAGAAGCCATAAAATGCACCAGAATTCTGATCATGTGGACTCTGAATACCACATAATTAGAAAGTTCTTTCCTATTGGAGATGTAATAGTATCTAGGATATATTCTATAAATAATATAGTGAATCCATTCAGACCTTAATTTCTAATGTGTTTAAGAAACACATAGATATGATTAGTATTAGATATCCTTGTGAAATGCACTGAAGCAAGTTGGAGTTGTTGGAACAGGTACTTACGTGTCATTTCAATATTGTATGAACATTAATTATTTAATATGTATACAATAAATATTTCGAATAAAATTATTAATATTAAATAAATGATAAGATGCTTGTAACACTTCAGACATTATATGATCTAAAGAAGTTCAGATTTAGTTCAAAGAAGTTTTGACTAGGGCCAAGAGTTAGCTGTGTCGAGAGTTATAATTGCTAAGAGTTAGCACTACTAAAAGTTAGCAAGTATAAGAGTCAGCAAATTTTAAGGAGTTAGAGACTTGTCTGAAATGGGATAAAGACCCAAGGATATACTAGCAATGACATAGTTACAAAGGATTACAAAAAGTGCTAAGAAATGTCATTGTGCAAGTATATTTTCAAACGTTATGATCCTGATCTATTTTCATCAATATAGTTTTGTCAATGAATCTCTTTTATATAGATCAGTGTATGTCTATATCTGTATAGTACATATGGTTGCTCTTAGTTGACCATGATCTTAGTGGAAGCTTGTATATGCATGCGTATTCAATAAAGATTATGTACTAAACAGGCTCAATTAGGATCTCCAATAGACATCCTATAAAGCCTTCAATGGAGGGTCCTTTCGAGTTGAGTAGTATTCATGATCCCTTAACCTAAGCACTATGGTGGGCTTGTGAGTGATCTATCATACTTAGGTTCCACACATGTTAGAAACCTTTTGTGGTCAGACTATTGGGTATCGTTGGGTATGGTCCGATGCTCATAGAGTCTTGTCTGTGTAAATATGAGATTCGTCAACTCATATGGGTGAGTTGTATATCATGATACTCAAATGTTGTATTTTAAAAAGTCTTTTAGCCATAAGCAATTAATCCGAGAAAAGATTTTTTCGTGGAATAAACAATATCTCAAAAGTGTTTGTGGATATTGTTTATAGAAAAAAAAAATATGAAAATAAGTTCAGGGTTGAGCATATGGAGATTTAACAGTGATAATTTATGTCTTCGCTCTTTTAGGATATAAATGACGGATGGATTATACGAACATGTATTAACCTCAACTTGTATGGTTCAACACGCTGTTTTGTTATTTCCATAATATGTGTGTGAGGCATCATTAAGGACTTACAAAAGAGTTCCGTGAGATGAAATGAGTGTGAATCTAAATAATCTAACTATATAAAGTGTACTCGTTGCGCACTTGATTGAATAGTTTAATCTAGGAGGTTCTTGAAAATTAGAATTATTTTAAGTGTTAAGTCTGAAATCTCAGCAAGTGAACTTGCTATTTTAACCTTTCTATTGGATACCACATTTTATGCTATTAATTTGTTAAAGCATGACACATAGTATAATTTTATTGGTCCAATTTATTGTTAAGTGTTAACATTTAATTAGTCAAATGGTTGTTAATGATATTTTACTTATAAAGGGTTTGAAAGCTAAAATCTATTTCTTTTAAAAGTGAAAATGAAACTTAAAGATAGTATTGTCATGCTTGAAGTTAAGCACGAAGTGGTAGTTGTTTTAAAGGAATTAGGCCACCAATTGAATCCACAATTTCGCCAGCACCTTTTTATAGTGATTTACCAATTTTTACTAAGTATTACAAGGATAAAATTGATCCTTGTTATGCTTATAAATGGTCAACAATTGTTGGCTTTTTATTGGCAAAAAGTGAGGTGGTTTGGCTATCAATAGCCAAACTCATTTCATCTCAAATTGCAATTAATTTGAAGACAAGTTTTCTAAGGCTAGTGATTATAAGTAATATTACTTAGAGGTCTGAGGGATATTTTAAAGCAAAATTTACTTCAACTAAAATATTTCGACGAGTAACAAGGCTACCGTTCTATCTCAAAAGATTCCATTGAGTTCTCGACTAGAACTATACAAAGCACACATTGAGGGTAAGTTTTCTTATATTTCAGTAGTGTAATTAAATATTTATTTACGTTTTGATGCACTTAATTATGCATGTGTGATATATAATTAATAATTAAAATGTATATACTCGCCCCACGCACAACGCACTTTCATAGGTGACATCCCTATCGACATAACAAGCTTCTTGAAACAATTGGAAGAGACAAGAAAAAAGAATCAAGAGCTAAGAGAGACTAACTGTGGTAGAAGGAATCAAACACTTTCAGGACAATTTCAAAGACCTTCTACCACAAAAAACCAGACAAAAACACAACCAACATGAGAGATTTGTGGATAATGGAGAAATAATAGAACTCGTAGATTAAATGAGAAGGATAAAAGTTGGAGAATAGTAAAAAAAAAGATTATATGATAAACATGATTTAATAACAGTAATTTTAATAGAAGTCAATGAACTATGCAAAAGGCCTAAGAAAGTGGGAAACAATAAAGATATAATGTCTTTAGTACAGAAGGCAAATTAAGACCTTTACATAGAAGTGATCAAAAGAGCTAAGTGGGCTCAAAAGTTCATCATACCGAACTTTCAAATATATGAGGACATTGAAAACTTTGAAGAACACATCTTTCAATTTAACGCGACAATGAGAATGCATTCAATGGATAATATTCTAAAGTGCATTACCTTCCCTTCTAGACTTAAGGGAACAATTTAGTTCAATACATAATACGTATATATATTGTAACGACCCAAATCTCACATCGGGTAAACTCGTCCAAAGTGAATGCCTTATAAGGAGAAATCCCCCTTACCCTTGTGAGGCTCCTTATAGGGATGGCGATGCGTTCCGCCTATAAAGGACAAAATCGTGAGGGAGAATGACACGTACGTGAACTCTAAAGCGGACAATACCTTGCATAGGAATTCGAGTGGGCTTTTTAAGTTGGTATCAAAGCTGAGGATGACTCTGTTTTGATGGTGGGGGATTGTGTAATTGACCCAAATCTCACATCGGGCAGACTCATCCAAAGTGAAAGCCTTATAAGGAGAAATTTCCCCTATCCTTGTGAGGCGTCTTTTAGGGAGGACGATGCGTTCCGCCCATAAAGGATAAAATCGTGAAGGAAAAAGGTACGTACGTGAACCCCAAAGCGGACAATACCTTACACAAAAATTCGAGTGGACTCTTTCATATATATATATACCCCTGCATCATACATTATATCTTTCAACCTCATACCAAACTTTCATATATGTGACGACATTGAAGACTTTGAAGAACACATCTTTCAATTTAACACGACGATGAGAATGCCTTCAATTGATAATGTTCTAAAGTGCATTACCTTCCCTTCTAGACTCGAGAGAACAATTCAATTCAATGCCTAATATATATATATATTTATTTATACATGTCTGTCTGTCTGCGCCTGCGTCGTACATTATATCGTTATGTTTCAAATAATTTAACAATTTGATATTAGTTACAAGATATTTAAGAGATAATCCTACATTTTGCAGTTTCACGTATTTTTTTGGATTGGTGATGAAACAATGGCGTCAATTGATGTAACGCGCCTCTTCTAGTCAATGAAATGTATGTAGAAAGCATAGTGGAACAACATAATAGAGTTAATCACAAGGTGATCTTAATTACTCAATTAAAACATTCTGAAAATTGTGTTGTATAATTGCTAATTCTCTTACAGCCATCTCATATTCATATATGCGAGCAATAAACTTGTGTTCAAAGCATTCTCAATGGATGTTGACTTGATAAGTGGATTATAAGTAGCACGTGTCCCATGTCTACGTACGTACTCCATCCAGTTCGAATGTCGGAATAACAAGAACACTTCGATCGTTGGGCGAATGTTGGAAGAACAAGATAAGGCCTGGACTTGGAGAAAGAACGCTCACTCAAAACCCTATAGTTCAACAGTTTGTACCATCTTCAGGTTGGACTGAGGACTCCAATGGCCATTATCTCCTTGTGGATCTTCCTGGTATTCAATCAACACCCTTATCTCATATTTCTACTTTAAGTTACTTTCAATCTTCCTCTATATATATTGAGAAATATAAGTAGATTTTTATAGCCTATCACCTGTCTTCATTGATTATATAGCTAGGGTATTGAATTTTAGAGTATGAACTGTGTGAAAAATGATTAAACAAACTTAACCTCATTTTATGAATTTAAACAGGCCCCATAGATTTATTTGTCTTTCAAGAATGTAAATTTTTGGTACTCAAAAAGTTGTAAAAAGACCATGATATTGATCTTTGTCAATCTTATTATCTTTTAGACTTCAAAAAGGAGGAGGTGAAGCTTCAGGTTGATACATCTGGCCGTATAGCAGTTAGTGGAGAAAGGCTGTCGAGTGATAAAAAGTACATAACGCGCTTCGATCAGACGTTTACAGTGCCACCGAATTCTGATATTGATCAGATCGCAGGAAAGTTTGATGGCGAGATTCTCTATGTAACTGTGCCAAAGTGAGCAGTTGAAGAGAGGGAACCTCCCAATTTGGATAACCCAAACATCAGTGGCATTGCTGAAGAGAGTAAACGAGAAACTCTTCAAAATTGGGGAAACATTAACAGAGATAGTGGGAAACAAGGTGAAGATCACGGCAGGCAATCTGAAATCAAAGCGACAAGCGAAAAGAATTCCCGGATTGATAGTTTTGGCCAAGATTTCATACGAAAATGGGGAAGAGGGCCTACTCAATTTGAAAGGCAATGAAGATACTGCAGAGAAACAAGTGGATTATAATTTCGGCAGTGTTAGCTTTCTCGCTGGGGGTGTTAGTAACTCGCAATTTTGGATCTGCTGGACATGAAGAAACTGTTTAATTTGTAATAGTTGTCTGTAAACGACAATTTAAGCTTGTTTATAATATATACGTAAATATAGGTATGGAAATCTGCCTGCCTATATATGAACAGAATAAAAGTACTTGGTGAGAAATTTTAAATAACAACAAATATATATATATAATTAATTTAGTAGATTACGTGTAACTCATTAAACGGTGGGCAATATTATCATAAGTCATTGTATAATAAATTTATAATTTTTTATAACTTTGCATAATTTATAATGTGTTATAAAATATGGTCATGTCTAGAAACTCACCATTAGTGAATTACGTAATTCACTAGATTAATTATATATATATATATATACTTGTTTTTATGCATATTGGTTCCTAGTTTGCATAACTTGAAATTTTAAAAAATCTTGTGACCAAATCCAGTCCTCTTTGATGTTAATGAAATCGTTATTGCTTGAACCATATAATGGATCAATGTAAAAATTAATGTTGTTAACAAGGATAAGACAGTTGTTGAAGCAAAAGCAATCAAGCAAATAAATATCCTAAGTAATATAATGTAAAAATAAACAATTAAGAAATTTAAAGAAAGAGATAGGAGAACTTGTTTATATGGTTTGGCAATTTGTTTACATCCACAGCAGATTAAGATCACACTCTCTTATTAATAAATCACAAGTCATTCACAAAGTATGCCTTTTATAAGAAAGACTCACAAAAAATTCACTCTCTCTTGTAAACAAAGGGTTTCTCTTACTAAGAATCACAAAAAATACTATAATTACTTAGATATCATAAAGATGTTACTAAAATATATTTACAAGTTAATTAAGAGCCTTTATATAGGCTTTAGGACTATCTAGATTAACCCTAAATATGTGAAAATCGTTTTAAGGAGATATGAAACAAGTAGGAAACTCAATAAAACGGAAAAAGTCTTTTTTCTACACCAGACACTACGGCGCTAGATGATTGGGCTCGGCACCGCGGCGCCTATGCCTGAGTAGAGCTATTGTGTCTTTCGTCATTTTTTCATATTTATTTTCGATTCTTACATACCCAACACACTTAACTTATTCTCCAAATTATATTACGATGATTTAATTTGTCAAGCCAATGAATTTCATGTTTTAAGTAAGCTGAGAAAAAAGAAAAACGAAAATAAAATAAAGGAACGCCCAATTATAAGTGTGAATCAGAACATAGATGCTTTCGAAAAGAAACTTGATATGTGAGCGCATCTCTCAGACAACCTTTTATCTCGGGTACGTAATATGCCAAAATATGAGTTCAATCTAATGATATTTAAATAAGTTGATGGTCGTAGTCTTGTGGTGATTGAAATAAATAATTATAAAAACACAACATGAATCAAGTTTAATATCACAACAATTCTCAATTCCGATATCAAATGTCACCAGCTCCAAACTATTAGTACTTGTTCTCATAATTGTACTGCAATAACAAAAACAACCATTACCCAGAGAAGCGAATAACAAGCCCTCACTTTAACATGGGTGAGGATCAAATTTGATTGGATGCTTAATGGATAAAAATAAAAGAAGTTCATCTAAGCATTGGCTATTCCTGATTTAGCTAAAATTCTTGGGACTTAATGAAGCTGTAGCATTGATCTCATCCACATACAAATATCCTGCAAAATATGCCAAGAACATAGCAGCATCTTACATTTTAAAAAAAAAATTACTTTATCCAGTAGGATCAGATTCTGTGTAGTGGTCCGCCAATTCAAAAAGGAATGAAAACCACCCACCACGACATGGAATGAAGAAGCTTCTTTGGCAATTGTGCCAAAAGTGGCGACCATTGGTCCCAAATCAGAATGTTGAATGCAAATATAATTGGAATTCTGTATAGGACCTTATGAATGATATCCCTTTGGATGAGATAAAGTACTCAGCTTCATGTTTGAATTTAATAAGGCAATCGATACACAGACGTTAAGATAGAAAATTAACTTTTGGCCGAAAGTAATTAAGTAGATAGAGGACTTGAAATAAATTAAATGTAACCGGTGGTGGTTTTATAAATAGAAGGATGACGCAGATGCAAATAGGAAAGATTGGAGTTGAAACTTAAAATACTATCATATATATAAATAAGGAAACATAATATTGTTTGTTAATAACAAAAAACAAAAAAAAAAGTTTTATCATAGGAGCTTCGAGAACACGATTGTATTTTGTATTCTGAGACGTGCATGGTAGAAAAGGTAATAAGCACTTTGGTCCTTGTGTTTGTTGACAAGGGAGAAGAATAAGAGAGGGCAAACGAGAAATAAAGGGGATGCTTTTGTGGGTTCGGTTCAACTTTATTCAAAATCTGGGTGCTTTTTGACAAAAAGGGGAGGGGCCATGCTTGGGAGGTGGAATCATGTGCGCCTGCGCAGGCATCTCTCAACTCACCCTATCCGCTCTTATATCCCTGTAAAATGTAATTCACCAACGCCGTTTCCTTCAAGCTATCCATGTTCATGACCCAGTCATCTCACGCACAAATTGTCAAACAATGTTGGCCCAGTTCAACAAACCTTGGTGCTCAACTTTCACATTTCTGGCTTCAATTTTATTTATTATTTGTTACTGATAATCTTCTGCTGACATCTCTTTTGAGAAGCGAGAACCATCCTAACCAACATGTCAATATAATTGCATTATTAACCAACCAAATTATCTAATATTTTTCTGAGCTATTATTACTACCCAAAGTCCTGAAATAGAATCTAGATATTAGAATGTCAACCTAAACTATTCAAAAAATTAAATAAGAAATTGAATACTAACATAATCTGACTCGGATTGAATATTGCATTTGAATGAGATATCATCAAAGTTTATGTAAATATTATAACCTAATATTTAAAAAAAAAATTCTTAAAAAAAAAGAAAAGAATTACTAAAACAATTAAAAATAAAATAAAAAGAAGCTAAGGTGGATAACGAACGAACCCGTAAAGTTACGGGCGAAATCCTTGACGAGAGAGAATGGAATCTCATTTTCCATTGCCACAAAACATTCTCTCCTTTTCTCTCTCTTTTCCGCTTAATCTTCAAATGCACGAAGAAACAAAAACCAAATCACTTCAAATACTACAAAAACAAAAATAGTAATAACAACCATAAAAAATAATAAACAAAGCACAATTTGAATAAAGCAAAAACATCAGAACCACCTCATTTGCCTTCTCTCCGCTATCAACGCTGGCTTAGCTCCCTCCTTCTCTGTCCAAACAAACCCTGAATCAAAAACCCTCCTTTCTTTTACTCACTAAAATGAGACTATGACGACGCCGTGTGAACAACCACCCCCACAAAACACAGTCCGTAAACTTGTCGTGGAAGTTGTCGACGCACGTGACCTTCTTCCTAAGGACGGCCAGGGAAGCTCCAGCCCTTATGTCATTGCGGACTTTGACGGTCAACGGAAGCGAACCTCCACCAAGTTTCGCGAACTGAACCCCATATGGAACGAGCCGCTCGAGTTCATAGTCTCCGACCCCGACAACATGGACTCCGAGGAGCTCGAAATTGAGGTCTACAACGATAAGAGATACTGCAATGGCAGTGGCCGTAAAAACCACTTCTTAGGAAGGGTAAAGTTGTACGGTAGTCAATTCTCGAAGCGGGGAGATGAAGGGCTGGTGTATTTTCCGTTGGAGAAGAAGAGTGTTTTCAGCTGGATTAAAGGGGAGATTGGGTTGAGAATTTATTACTACGACGAGTTAGTTGAGGACGACCAGCAGCAACCTCCGCCACCTCAAGAAGAGCTGCCTCACCCGCCGCAACACCCGCCGGGCGTGGTCGTCGTTGAAGAAGGTCGAGTTTTTGAAGTTCAGGGACACGCGGAGATTTGTCAACCTGTTATGGAAACCTACCATGCTCAACCGCCGCCGGTTACCGTCATCGAGGAATCTCAGCAGCCGCACGTGATGCACGTGCAACCGGAGCCGCCTCAATATCCACCTCCCGAAGAAGTTCCTCCGCCTCAGTATCCACTGCCAGGGCTTGAAATGAGGAGGATGCAGAGTGGATGCGTTGAGAGACTTAGGGTTTTGAAGAGACCAAACGGCGGCGGCGGGTTTTCTCCGAGAGTGATCAATGCTAGTAGTAAAGAAACTCCAGCGGAGAGGATCCATCCGTACGATCTCGTAGAGCCCATGACATATTTGTTCGTCAAAATAGGAAGAGCGCGTGGATTAGCTCCGAACGGGAGCCCGTATGTCAAACTTAGAACTTCAACTCACTACAAAAGATCAAAATCGGCGTGTTATCACCCTGGTGAGCCCACGGACTCGCCGGAGTGGAACCAGGTCTTCGCGCTGTATCACAACAAGAACGACTCAGTCAACGCGACTCTGGAGATCTCGGTGTGGGACTCGCCGACTGAGAATTTCCTCGGCGGTGTTCGCTTTGATCTCTCCGATGTTCCCGTGCGTGACCCTCCGGACAGTCCCCTGGCCCCACAGTGGTACCGCCTCGAAGGCGGAGCTTCGGATCAGAGCAACAGTGTATCCGGCGACATTCAGCTTGCTGTTTGGATTGGGACCCAAGCCGACGACGCGTTTCCTGAAGCGTGGAGCTCGGACGCTCCGTACGTGGCGCATACGGGCTCCAAGGTTTATCAATCGCCCAAGTTGTGGTACTTGAGAGTTACTGTGTTGGAAGCTCAGGACCTTCACATTCCTCATACTTTGCCTCCGTTAACGGCACCAGAGATTAGAGTCAAAGCACAGTTGGGGTTTCAGTCAGCACGGACGAGGCGTGGGTCCATGAACAATCATAGTTCGTCGTTTCACTGGAATGAGGATTTAATCTTTGTTTCCGGTGAGCCGTTTGAGGACTCGCTCATTTTGTTAGTCGAGGACAGTACAAGCAAAGACGCAATGCTGCTGGGACACGTCATGATTCCGGTGAATTCGATTGCACAACGAATCGACGAGCGCCACGTGGCGAGCAAATGGTTCGGATTGGAGGGGAGAGGTGACGGTGGCTGTGGAGGTGGCAATGGGGGGCCGTACTGCGGGAGAATCCAGCTGAAATTATGTTTGGAGGGTGGATATCACGTGCTCGACGAAGCGGCGCACGTGTGTAGCGACTTTAGACCCACGGCTAAGCAACTTTGGAAGCCAGCTATTGGGATTTTGGAGCTGGGGATTTTAGGCGCGCGCGGGTTGTTGCCAATGAAAACCAAGAACGGAGGTAAAGGGTCCACCGACGCTTATTGTGTGGCCAAGTATGGCAAAAAGTGGGTCCGTACTCGGACCATTACCGACAACTTTGATCCACGATGGAACGAGCAGTACACGTGGCAGGTTTATGACCCGTGTACGGTTCTCACTGTTGGAGTTTTTGACAACTGGCGAATGTTTTCTGACGGGTCAAAGGAAAAATCCGATTACCGCATTGGAAAAATCCGTATACGTGTGTCAACTCTAGAGAGCAACAAGATTTATACAACTTCATATCCATTGCTAGTATTGTTGCGGACCGGATTAAAGAAAATGGGTGAGATTGAATTGGCGGTTCGGTTTGTCTGCCCTTCAATATTACCAGAAACTTGTTCGGTTTATGGGCAGCCACTACTGCCGAGAATGCATTACTTACGGCCTCTAGGAGTGGCCCAGCAGGAGGCATTGCGTGGTGCCGCCACAAAGATGGTGGTTGCATGGTTGGGCCGGTCGGATCCCCCACTGGGTGCAGAGGTTGTGAGATACATGTTGGATGCGGACTCTCATACATGGAGCATGAGAAAGAGTAAAGCTAATTGGTTTCGGATTGTTGGGGTTCTAACTTGGGTTGTCGGGTTGGCCAAATGGTTACATAATATTAGAAGGTGGAAGAACCCGGTCACTACAGTTTTAGTCCACGTGCTATATTTAGTTCTTGTTTGGTACCCGGATTTGATAGTCCCAACTGGGTTTCTGTATGTTGTGTTAATTGGATTGTGGTATTACAGGTTTAGGCCCAAGACACCGTCGGGTATGGATACAAGATTGTCACAAGCGGAAACGGTTGACCCGGATGAGCTGGATGAGGAATTTGATACAATACCCAGTTCAAAACCGCCCGAAATAATTAGAATGCGGTATGACAGGTTACGGATGCTGGCTGCCAGAGTGCAAACAGTTTTGGGCGATTTTGCAACACAAGGAGAGCGGCTTCAAGCTTTAGTTAGTTGGAGAGATCCAAGAGCCACTAAGTTGTTCATTGGGGTTTGCCTAGTTATTACTTTGGTGCTTTATGTGGTGCCACCCAAAATGGTGGCTGTTGCATTGGGTTTTTATTACTTAAGGCACCCCATGTTCAGAGACCCCATGCCCCCGGCCAGCTTGAACTTTTTCCGGCGGCTACCCAGCTTATCGGACCGAATGATGTAGAACTGAGTTTTATTAAGAATATAGTTGATTTAGAGAGAGTAATTTTTAGGCACCAAAATATGGAGTGGTGGTGGGACTGGGGAAAGAGGGTTGGATTTGAACACATTATAGTGTTTTGTGTTGAAAAGTTTGTCCCTTTTGATAATATAGCAAGATGTGAAAAAGGGCTTGAAGGGGAGAGTGGCAACTTGTCTTTATTGTCTTTTTTTTTTTAAAAAAAAATTATTTAATTTGATTTCGATTGACTGACTATTGAAACTTGAAATAAGAGAAAGGAAGGAAGGTGGGCACAGAGAGTTTTTGGAGGGAAAGAAAATTGAGTGCTAAGATCAAAAGGGGATTTGAATTGGAAGGACCCCAGAGATTGCTGTAACGATGTCACAAAAAGTGTAAACATTATTAAAAGGGGATTTACTTTTTAACATATAAAATGTTTTACAAATCTTTTCTTCCACTGTGTCTATATGTTGATAGATTGCCACTTATCATGGCCATACTTTGTGTATTATAATAGTTAAGCTATCTATATTACATTTTGAAGTTTTTGGGATCGGAGTTTTCACCGTCTATTAATTTTTTAATTAATGAAAGTGCATTATAAAAAATAATAATATCAACGACTTAAATATACCGTCCTCTTAAAAAAAATTCAAACCTAAATCAATGTTTGTGAAAAAGGAGAGGCGTGGTAGTGTTGAAAAAAAAAAACTAAATTAGTGTTTGTAAAAAAGGAGTGTCATCCTCCTCCTGCAATAAAAAAAACAATAATTCGAGGGCAAGGTCGTGTTCACAAAAAACGATATGTGGTAGTGTATAAATGAGTGCTTACAAAGATTAAAAAAAATTGTGAAGAATTAATAAATTATGTATTTCATATGAATACATAAATAAATAATTATTTTTATTTATAGTGTATAAATTTTAATTTTTTTAAAAAAATATATAAACATTTATATTTAAAAATTTGAGTTAATAAGAATTTAAGTTTGATAGCAATTTATCAATTTAAAAATAAATATTTAATAGGATTTGTTTATTTTATAAAAAAAAATTATTTATGTAAAATAATAATTAATTAATTAAAATAAAAATAAAATTTATATTGTAAGAAAATTGATGATTTAACAATTTTAATTGGATAAAAATTGAAATGAATATCAAAGTGAAGAGTAACAAGAAGTCTATGACGTGTGGGACACGAAGGAGGAAGCGAAACGAGACTTAAAGACGCGAAGAAAGTGAAGAAAACGCGGGAGGTGTGTACAGGGTTGAGAGCCACAACGCCCAGACGAGTCAAAATGTCCGTTTTGGTTCAGGATTTCGAGTTTTTTAAAGTTTTGAATTTTTAAAACAAATGGATCTCTTACTCCAATAAAGAATATGATTAGTAGGCACAAAATACACCCTATATAAATATTTGTAAAATCTTTAGTTGAGATCAAATATTAAGAGAGACTCTAAAAAAAAGGAAAAATTAGGTAGACACTAAGTACTTTTGTGTGTTAGGGTAAAATTATCATTTGGGAGATCATTGTTCGTAGTAGAATAAGGGTTCACTAAACATTAAAACTCTTTGAGGGTTCTTCTAATTGAATTTTCCTTATAAAATTTTTAAGAAGTTATAATAAGAGAGGTTAAAATCTTTGAATTCATCGTAGATATATGTAATTAGCCGAATTACGTAAGATTGTGTTATATTTTTTTGTTTTTTATTTTGAATTTTTGTTATTTTATTTGATTAACAAATTATTCCGTTGCGCAAAGAAATTATGATTTTAGGTTAAATCTTAAATTTTTTACTTTAACATAATTTCAAGAAAAAAAAGAACGTTTTCTCTTTCAACATGTATTTTAATATATACTCGTCTTTTTATAACATACGTTATTCATTTATAAATTAACGAGTTAACGAGATTGGGTTACCTATCAATTTTGGAAATAAAATAGGTTGATCCTCAATTCTTTGAAATTGAACTTTCTTTTAATATGGGTTGACTATAAAAAAAAAAGTTGAATTATTCGGGATTAGTTGTGCCTTCGGATAATTGATCCAACACATTTCAATAAGTTGCACTTTTCGTCACAGCGGTTCAATTTATTTAGTTTTGCTTTTTGCAAATCTGTGTAGTAAAGTTAGATCCAGTGAGAGGGTCCACTTGATTTTTGTAATCCAGCATGGGGCCGTTGTGAAGAATTATACTCAAGAGTGTATGGCTGGCACTTGGCAGCTTTTAGACAATTTTCAGAAATTTTTTATTTGAGAGTGAAATCATATCTTCTCTCTGATAGACTAACGATCATGATTCATAAATACAAATAATTTTATCATGCACATGCAAGTATTGGAGTTGGGCGAACGAACAACGGAATTAACCCATTTTCATTACTTCACCCGGCCCAAGAAGAAACTATGAAAGCCATTTTTTTTATTCGTAGGTTTGCTCCAACTGGGCCTGGAGTAACATCATAGATTATTTAAGATTTGTGCACCAGATTGACGGACGGAGTTTCTACAGTACATTTTAAAAAAAAGAAGTATTTAAATTATCTTAATAATGATGAATAATAATTGCTGATTCAACATTAAAAAAAAATTATTATAATTTTTTGTGGAGGGAAAAAATTTGATTAAGAACATAATCAATCAAATTAGAGGCTAAGCGTCAAAAGTTAGTGCTAGGATTGAAAGAAAGTAGCCAAAAACAAAACACATAAATTAGGTCTTTGGATTGGACTGAGTTGAGGAATGCAACATGTGTGGATTGTAAAGATTCCCGCTATAAGCAAAGGAGTTTTAGCCATGAATTAAATAGTGTATTACTTACAGGAATACCTCAAAAATAGGGGTTAAAAATTAGAGAATAAAAGGGTAAATGATATGTGCATGCTACATATATATTATAAATATAAACCATGAGGCATTAGAAGCCACATCCGAGCTGCAATATCAGAAAAGATTTGAGATTCCAGGTATGTAATTAAACCTCTCTTTTTTTTCTTCATATTGTTGTTGCATTCAGGATTCTCAATAGCAAAATCTTTTGTAGCAGATTGTTCCGGATCTCCGGCCTCCTGTTAAATGTTAAAAAAGAAAATTATAACCAGAAAAATAAATGAAGGAAACATTTGATGCATCCCCATTGCATGTATCAGTGTCATCATATATAAACAAAATTTAAATATTTTTAATTTTTTGTTGACAAAAAAAAGATAGTTCATAGCACTTGGGTTGGGCCATGAAATTTGGTAGAGTGCTTCCCCTTTAACCTAAGAAAACTACATAAGAATTCCACTTGCTTTTGCTTTTCTTGCATGCATGAATATTCACCTTTGTTGATCGAAGCGTATGAACTTCAAAACCTAGCACCGATATATGAAATTATCGATCAGCAGAAATGAAAAGTGTATATAAAAAAGAAAAATTACAGAAGATGACAAAGCTAGCAGATTAAGTGCAATATCAGATCAGTAATGTTAATTGAAATCATATATATTTAAACAAAAAATGTTGGATTATTGCCTAGATGTGAATATTTGAGTAGCTTCTGTTGAATATATATAGTAGTACATGCCCTTTGCATATTAATATGTGTATATGTATTAATCCTAGCTAGGTGCTTACTTTAATTTCTCTGAATTTTGTGTTGCAGGGGGGAAACTCAATAATCCAGTATCTGGAGTGTATTTGGATTAAATAACATGGGAGAGACAGAAAAATCAGAAAAAAATCATGACGATAAAGAAAAAGCTGAACAGAAGGACAGCCATGAAAAGAAAGAGAAGCACGAGGATGCGGACAAAAAAGGATCAGAAGAGAAGACCAAAGATGAAACCAAGAAGAAGAAGAAAGACAAGGAATGTAAAAATAAAGAGAACAAGGAAGATGGTGGAAAGGAGAAGAAGAAAAACAAGAACCCTGAAGATAAGAAGGATCCCACCAAACTAAGAGCCAAGCTCGAAAAGATCGAATCCAAAATGCAAGTGCTGAATATCAAGAAAGAAGAGGTCTTGAAAATGCTTAATGAAGTCGAAAAAGCTCCCGCAAATCCAAGCGGCTGAATCAAATTATTAATCACCTGCTTTGCTGCTTGAAAGTTGAAAATAAAGACAAAGTGGGGGCAGCGAGCTCAGTTATATAATAAAGCTGAAAATAAAAGCTAGCTGCATATTATTATATAGGCAGAACTTGGCATGTAAAACCCTTACCAATGTAAGAGTTTGTAAATAAATGATCAAACTATTTCGTATTTTGTAATTAAGCAGATAAATTCGATAACCTAATGTTCGGAATGAAGCCTAGTCCGGGAGCAGTGCAATTATATATTTAGAGAGAAATTAAAAATATTTGCAATGATCCTGGACCAACCTTCATTCCAGACATTACAAGCATCATATTCTTCACTTTCTCTAAAATAATTTTATGCAAAAATTTTGCAGATAGAGAACAAAAAGGGTCGAGCAAGCAATATTTTTTATGCATACTGACCATGATCCATGTAAGAGTAAAGGTGAATCAATTTTCATATGTTTTTGCATGTTTACATATACTACCACTAATGTCATTTTGATTAGAAATGAGACCATTAACTTAAAATAAAGTTGGATTTGGTGGGTGGGATATGGTGCTGTGTAATCTTTTCACTTTGGATATTTAGCTTAATTGAATTAGATGATGATCTTGCTGATACAGTTTGATAAGGTGAGACATTTTTTGGGGAAAAAAAAAAAGAAGACAAAGCAAGGAGATTGGCTGAATTTTCGTGTTCTATCCATAAATGTAAAGAACCAAGGTAGATATGGCTGTACTTACCACACTTGAAAAGGAACCTTTAATTACCTGACTTTCTTACCATAAGCAAATTTCCTATTTAGGCAATGCTTTAAAACTCAAACTTCAGGAGGTCATGACCATTTTGAGATTTGATATCTAAAATATCAACTTCAACTTCAGAATTATGAGAAGCACCCATTTTCTTGAAATTTTGATACAATATCTATATCACACAGACACTCGTCACTTCTAAGGTTCTATACTTAATCGGACCTGTACCACTACAGCTGCTAAGCTTGTTATTAAAGACAGAGAAAAGTTGAAGAAATTAAAAAGAAAAGTAAGACAACAGATAATGATTGAATCATTAGAAATTGTATATATTCAGTAAAAAGCTTGTAAGTCTTTGAATTAGAATCAGTGGAAAATAACTCAAATGCTACACGTTCAAATTTCAAAACAATGCTTAACACCACCCAGAGGTGAAATCACCAAAGCCATCCGCAATATTACACATTTTAAAAGAGAACAATGTGGGACTACAACTCAATCAATATGGAACAACAACTAAACAATTCTTCCCCAAACAAAATCTCCTTTAGTGGGGGAGCAACAATG
Organism: Ailanthus altissimus; assembly: GCA_946807835.1. Taxonomy (NCBI): domain Eukaryota; kingdom Viridiplantae; phylum Streptophyta; class Magnoliopsida; order Sapindales; family Simaroubaceae; genus Ailanthus; species Ailanthus altissimus. Next base: position 27,570,719 of record OX327691.1, on the reverse strand, counting down.
GCTCTTTCATTTGTTCGACATAATGTTGCTCCTCACTGGATGAGGTTTTGTTCGCGGAGGGGTTGTTAAGTTATTGTCCTATATTGGTTAAAAGTGAGAAGATAATAAAATTTATAAGGAGAAGTGTCACACCACCTAATAGGCTAGTATTTTGGATTAGATGTTAAACCTTAGGCTTAATCCCCTGACAACAATGTTGGATTAAACTATACTTATTTAGGAAAGACTTAAATTACCCTATTTGAGTGAGATTAGAAGAGTCATAAATTAATAGTTTCTTTCTAAGATTTACCTTATTAAATGTAGAGTCCAACTATACTTAATTAGGAAAGACTTTAATTATCCTATTTTATTGAGATTAGAAGATTCCTAAATTAGTTTCTTTCTAAGATTTACCTTATTAAATGTAGAGTCCAACTATACTTAATTAGGAAAGACTTTAATTGCCCTATTTGATTGGGATTAGAAGATTCCTAAATTAGTAGTTTCATTCTCGGATTTATGTTATTGAATGTAGAGTCCAAATTGTATAAGAACTAAAAATACAAGTCCAACAAAAAATTAAATATCACTCACTATATAAATAGGTATTATTAGTTTTCTTCTAGGATTTACCTTATTGAAGGTAGAGTTCGGATTTACCTTATTGAATGTAGAGTCCAAATTGTATAAGGACTAAAAATGCAAGTCCAACAAGAAATTAGATATCACTCACTATATAAAGAGGTATTAGCAGTTTCCTTTTAGGATTTACCTTATTAAAGGTAGAGTTTAAATTGTATAAAGACTAAAAATATAAGTTCAACAAGAAAAAAGATATCACTCACTATGTAAAGAGGTCGGAGGATTAATTATTAAAAACTATGGGAGAGACAATACAAGTCCAACAAAAAAGTAGATATTACTCACTATATAAAGAGGTTAAATGATCAATGATTAAAAATATTAGGAGAGAGAAACTATATGAAGACTAAGAATACAAGTCCAACAAGGAATTAGATATCACCCACTATATAAATAGGGTAGAGGATCAATGATTAAAGACTATGGGAGAGAGAAACTATGTGAGGAGTCACGTAAAAAATATTTAGAGTACTCTTGTACTTTATATTATAAGATTATAATAGATTATTCTTTCATTCGTAGAAGTATCATAAATTAGGGTGAACTACATTAAATTTCTTATATTTTTGGTGTGATTTATTAATCTTGATATTTGATGTGCTTCTATTATATTTTTTAAATAAGTTATAAGAGTTAAAATATTAACAAATGATATTAGAGCAAATTAAAAGTGGTATCAAAACCAAATCAAAGACCCTGGAGCCAATATCAAAGTCAAGTCGAAAGCAAGAAGATAAAAATGAGCTAAAGATGTTCAAGTTAAAGATCATGATTATATCAAAGCCAATTCAAAGAAGAAAATCAAGTTCAAGTATATCTTCATCAAAGAAAAAGGGACAAAGAACAAAATTTAACATCTATAGGAGTAGTGTCCATACAGAAGCAAAAAAAAAAAACTTTGATTTATTAAGTGAGACGAAGTACTCAAAATTATTTGAGAACAAAGTTGTCTCAATAATTAAAATTTTCAATTGAGTTAAAAAAAAAACTCAATGAGATGAATCTAATAAGGTACTATGTTAAAAAAAATGAGTGCATGTTAAAAAAAAATTTGCAAGTGATAGTTTGATTTTTATGAAAAGCCCTAAGTGAATAGATACATAGTTTCTATATAAGAGAAACTATTGTTTGGTTTAAGGGAGGTAAAAAAAAATTAAACTAAATATGGTTTATTAAAGATATATGAAAGCTTGGTTTAAGGGAGACAATATTAGATTAAATCATACTTATTTAGAAAAAAACCTAAATTACTCTATTTGAGTAGGATTAGAAGATTCTTAAATTAATAGTTTCTTTATTAAAGATAGAGTCTAAATTATACAAGTAGTAAGAATACAAATCCAACAAAGAATTAGATATTACTTATTATATAAAGAGGTTAGAGGATTTATGATTAAAAACTATGAAAGAGAAAAACTATGTGAAGAGTCACGTAAAAAATATTTAGAGTAGACCACGTGAAAGTAGCTTAAATTAGGGTGAATCACGTTAAATTTCTTACATTCTTTATGTGATTTATTATTTTTAATATTTGAGTGCTTCTACTATAATTTTTAAACAAGTTATAAGAGATAAAATACAAACAAGTAGTATCAGAACAAACTAACAAGTAAATAAGAATTTGTTTTTGGATTTGCCCCATACAAATCCTAACATCTCTACAAACAAGAGTCGCCAAATTATCGAAAAACAACTCACAAACAGTTTTTAATGTTAAAGAAAGATTTTAATTTAATTATTTAGTTTAAATTAATTTATTTTTCTTGTTTAGATAAATTCATGCCACATAATATAAATTTGACCCCATAATATAGATTATGCCCTTTTTTTTTCCCTTTTCAATTCAAGTTTAAGGACATCTCAAATGTCATGTGTTGAAACGAGTCAAACATAACCATTAAAATTGATGAAGCACTAAAAGTTTTGTTTGTCATTCGTAGTTTTGATGCCATGAGATAAGAAAAATTTGGAAATAAAGACATGTGAGTGAATTAATATCTTAACGTTTGTTTAATGAGAAGTCATGCAATTAATTGTGGATTAACTGTTTATATTTGTGCATTCGCTAGCCAACATACCTTCACCATTTTGTAGTGCTTGAGAACGTGAACATATGCGTGAGTAATTAAAATTGGTAGCATAATATCTTCTATTTATTTAGGGCATGCATCCTGATTAATTCTGATAGTTCTTCTATTTGAATTAATAAGAAAAATGGTGAATTTGATTCTTCTTTAACCGCATAATAAATATATTTTTCAAAAAACAATTTCTAGTTCATGTATTAATTATTTATGCTTCTATTAAAGAATAGAAAATAGTATTCGCTGTTCTAAAGAGAAGAAAAAGTTGAACAAATTAAATAGAAAATAAAGATAAAATGGATAACTGAAGTTACATATATTTATTAAGAAGCTTACAATTAGTGGAAAAGAACTTCGTTGCTACACATTCAATACAAGTTTAACTTTCAGTTTGCTACAAAACTTAAAAGACAAAGGGAAAAAAAAATGAAAACTAAAGTGGAAGATAATCCCTTTCAGATTGCCTGCTCCAGAGATAATAAGCAGCGTAAATCCACCGTGGATGCACCAGATATTTCTGCGATTCCTCCGCCCAAAGACAAGCATTGGTTCCTTTGCTTGCTGAGACCACATGCGTCACCGAACAGTTGTACATAACTGTGCATGCAGCTCCCAATTCCTCAGCCATCGTCTGAAGTAAAGGAATTTCCTCTACACATACATCGCTAAAGACTAAGGTACAACCAGCAAGAATCTGTCTCCGAATTTGCCCCAACAAAAACCTAACATCTCCACAAACAAGATTTGCCGGATTATCAAAAAACAACCCATGAACTGTTTTTAGAACCCTAAGGACATTCGCCAGTGCCCCCATTCATCTCACTTTCATCAGTCTTCTTCTCAGAATGAGATTTATGACTGTTCCTTCCCTCTTTAAAATAGTTATATTTTTCCACCAATATCAAGTGCTCTTTTGGTCATTCCACACTTTCTGTGTGTCATCAATGACAATAATGCCGCGTTCTTGTCCCAATACCAAATTCAGGCTCTTCTTTTCCCAATACCAAAGAATTCATTGAGGCTCAGATCAAGATACTCTAGATGAGGAAGCGATGAGAACGAGAACTCGTGAAGCGTACCTTTTAAGCCAATACCTTTCAACTTAATGCTGACGACTCGTCCGACATGGCTGCAATTAATTCCAGACCAAGCACACGGGCTGGTTTCGGCTTTGGATTTGGAATTAAGAGTCCATGATCGAAGGAGAGAACGGTTTTGGTATTGATCAAGACTTGATTTCCATTTGACAAGAGCTTGAGCTTCGTCAGTAGAATAGGAAGAGACAGTGAAAAATTCAAAACAAAAAACGAGATCAAGAAAACAAGTGAAAACACTACTAAATTAAGTAGTATATTCCCTTCTGGACATTTTTTGGGTTGGGACGATTCCCGACCAAGAATTCTCTTTTTTTTTTTTTTTTTTTTTGTGCATTGAAACAACGTCATTTAATTTAATTCTGGTCAGGTCAGATCAGGTTCGGGTCAGAAATTCTTGAATTAAAATTTTAAAAAATGAAAAAAAAATTTAAATTCAATTTGAATTACGTTAAATGCTATTATTTCAAATTCAATTTGAATTTAAATTAGATGAAATATTATAATTTGATTAATTTTAAAATTGATTCGTTTCAAATTTAATTACGTTAAATGTTGTAATTATAAATCTAATTTCGAGTTGAAATATGTTAAATATTATAACTTAAAATATTATTTCGATTTCAATTACGTTAAATATTATGGATTTGAATTATATTAAATAATTTTATTTGAAATTCAATTACGTTAAATGTTATAATTTGATTAATTTTGAAATCGATTCATTCTAAATCCAATTACATTAAATGTTGTAATTATAAATCTAATTTTGAGTTGAAATACGTTAAATATTATAATTTGAAATATTGTTTCGATTTCAATTACGTTAAATATTATATATTTTAATTTCAATTATGTTAAATATTATGGATTTTAAATTCAATTATGTTAAATATTATAATTTCAAATTTTATTTCTATTTCTACATTAAATATTTTTTCGATTTTAATTATGTTAAGTATTATTATTCCAAATTCAAATTTAAATTCAGTTATGTTCAATGTTATCATTCTAAATCTAACTTTGAATTGAATTGAAATTATTTTTAAGAAATTAAAATTTTAAAAAAAGGTTTGGGTCAAAAAATTCTCGTTCAGATTCAAAAAATTTTCAAACCTGACCCGACCCGTTTAGGACAAAAAATTCTGTCCCAAATGTATCCTAAACCTATTCCCGTTCCCGTCTTGACCCAAAATTTCGAGTCAGGTTGGAGAATAATTCCCACCCCTAAATGAAAGTGACATTGATGCCAACAATGATATGTTGGATGGGCTAGATAATATAATAAATGAGAAGACAATAACAACTACAATGATGGCTTGCATGAAAGAGAAGGTAAAAATATGCTCTTATTTAAATGTCACGCCTTTAATCGTTCATGACTACAACTTACTTGAGTTTTTGTATCCAATTCCACCATCGAATTCTATGTCTTCATCTACATTACTAAAATAAGTTTGAGTTAAATACTTGTTTAGATATTGTACAAAAGACTTACATTTAGTTGAGATTCCTTTCACTTAAAAGAGAAATAGAGATTTAAAGTGTCGAGGTTAATGAACCCATACTTATTCTTTAGGCCTAGAGTATGACTAATGTCAAGTAAGCAGTCATGTTATTACTAAAAACATCAAAAAACAATTCTGAAACATTAAAATAAATTATAAATTGAAAGATATTCAAACAACATTCAATATGAATTTGATATATTTATATTATATCTACGAACTAAGGAAGTTGCATTCAAATTGTTGGTAAGAATTTCTTATAATTCTTTTTCGCTACTTCCATCGTATTGTTATATGTTGGAAAGTAAAAATTCTGACACAATGACTCATAAACTGATTTTTATTTTTATTTCTTAAGTTTCATCCATAAAATATTTCATTATTCTTCCTTTCTTTCACAAGAATTTGAGAAATCCCTTTCTTTGAATTTGTGATGTGGTATAATTGTGAATAGAAAATATATTTTATACCTTTTAGGTGACACAACAAGATTGTTGGTTTGATTGTTTGAAAAAATCTTGTATTTGTTAGAGAAGATAGTGTGTAATGAGATTAAATCTTAGGTATTTTTGAAGTTTGTTGTCATACACGTGTATGACAATGTGTATGTTTGGTGGCGAATTAAAAAAAAAAGGAGAAGAAAAAAAATGAAGCGGTGGCCGTCGTATATATATATATAATAGTTTGGTTTTTGATTCATTGGGAAAATGAAGCAAAAACCAAAATAGAAAAAGAAAGAAGAGAAAGCCGAGAGAAAGAGAAAAGAGAGAAAAGGAAGAAAAGAAAGAGAAAAAAAAGAGAAAAAGAAAAAGAAAGGGAGAAGAAAAAGAGACCGAGAAGAAAGAAGGGAAAGAGAAAGAGAAAAAAAAAAGAAATTTTAGAAAATTAGTTTGGGTAATTAGATTTATACTCAGTGATTTAGTGGGTAATAATTTTATGATATTAGAATATTTATAATTTAATATTTATAATTTATATCGGTACTAATGATGTATTTTTACACCCTATGATATAGGAGGTATACCGATAGCGGGTAGATCTCAGAATTCAAACCCAGCTCAGGATTAGCACACTTTTGTGAGTTGATAACTATATATATATTTTATATGTTTTTAATACAGCCGTTTATGATTAAATTATACGTTATCAAATTTAATTATGATTTATTTTAGACAGATAACTTTTTATGCTATTTAGTATATTCAGAAATATTTTAAAATTTATTATAGCATAGTTTATGATTATGTTCAGTACATAAATATTTATTTTAGAACCATTATGTTTTCATGACATTATATAGTAGTAGTTTTTGAACCACCACATGTGTATCCTCCCCTTTAGTGTAGTTACTCTGCGCATACGTTAGACCAATTTAGTTTGCTATGCCCGAGCGATATAACATTCCGCGGGGTTAGACCAACTCAGATCCCCCGTTCTGCCTGTGCGTGAGTTACTCTGCCAGGTTAGACCAGTTTTTTCCCGGGTACAAGTTTGGTGTGGTTTTCAATATATATAAGTAGTACATATTTACAGAGATATATTACATATATTCAGCTTGATAATAGATTTTATGATAGTTTATACTTCCAGATTTTCAGATCCCCGATATTATGTTATGATTTTAGTTTTAGCACAGATGTTTATGATAATTTATATTTCAGTACAAGTTTATTGACTACTCAGTATACAGTTTCATGATTATTTTATCTTACAGATTTATACATGTACAATACATATAAAGTATATAATATTTGCAGATTATGTCCACTCACTGAGCCACAAGCTTACCTTTTTTTCTATTTTTCCCAGGTTATCACAGAAATTCATATAGTGTGATACTGTCGTCACATTTTGAGGTTGGCTTACGACACGCATAGCTGCATAAGTGTCTCAGTTTGTGTATTTGTATATCTTTTTGTATATTGGAGTACATGTGTACACTTTTTGCTGAGGCAGGTAGCCTCATTGTATCATATGTATGAGTAAATAGTATGTTAGTCTCACGTCATTGCAGGATTCGCCTTGCTTCTTGAAGAGAGCTCGGGTCAGGTCTTGTCAGTTTGGTATCAGAGCATGGTTTTAGATTCTGTAGACTAGTACATAATACATACATGTTAGAGATGTCATTAATAATTGTTGCATTTTATAGATTTTCATCATGCGTCCACGTGGCCGACCTCGCATGAAACTTGTGGCTGAACTGAGAGCTCCCTTAGTATCAGATAAAAGGGAGGAACCTATTAGAGAGGAAGTAGTTGAGTTAATCCCCACTGTATCCAGACCTCAAACTCAGCATAATTCTATTGTAGATGAGATACACCTTTAGCTAGTGCCACAACCTGTGATACAGCCTACACAGGGACATCTTAATAGACCTGCGTTAGAGAAATCCATAGATAGACTGGCTCAGTTAGTTACAGTTATAGTGAAGAGACAAACACATGGACAACCCAGGAGAGAGAACACAATAGAGCATGTTCGTAGTTTGGGGGCAGAGAATTTTTCAGGCATTACAGAGCCAGCTGATGCAGAGTCATGGTTGACTAGAGTAGAACGGATATTTGATGTTATGAGATGTACTGATGATGATAGGGTTTCCTTTACTACATTTTTACTTGTGGGTGGGGCATACCACTAGTGGAGATCAGTATCATGTAAATATGGAGGGGTGATTAGTTGGGCTGATTTTTGTAAAGAATTTAATATTAAATTCTTTCCTATGGTTTACCAAGACATTCAGGCTAGTAAGTTCCTTGAGCTAAAACAAGGATCGTTAACAGTGGAGGAATACGAGAACCATTTTATAGAGTTATTGAGGTTCGCTTCTTATACAATACAGAATGAGAGGGATAAATGTAAGAGATTTGAACAGGGCCTTAGAGGCAATATCAGGACAATAATTACAGCTATGAGGCACAGTGATTTCAGTGAGTTGGTAGGGGCTGCAATGAAAGTTAAGAGAAGCCTAGTAAAGGCACGCAGAGCCCAGTCATTCAAGCAGAAACCAGGCCATGGTTGCTTAGTTGGTGGATCAAGTAGCAGTAGAGCACTTGGAGGAGACATATCCCATGCAGGGTATTCTAGTAGACAACGGTATGGTCAGAGCCCTATGCTATCAGGAGGACATAGATAGAGTTCTAGTTAGAGTTTTGTGCCTCCATCTGTTGGAAGTAATATAGGGAGTCAGAGGCCCCAAGGCAGTAGCCAGTTAAGTAGTAGTGCTAGCATAAGAAGGTACCCTCAGTGTTCTATGTATGGGAAGAGTCATGAGGGACAGTGTCTGAGAGGTTTTAGAGGTTGCTAGCATTGCGGACAAGCTGGACATTTGAGGAGAGATTGCCCTCATCTTCTTCGGAGTAGCAGTTTAGCATAGAGTACAGCTTCTCAGGGTTTTCAAGGTGGCAGTGGCAATATTCAGATACCTAGAGGATCTTAGACATGAGAGCTTATCTCTAGTACTTGTGTATAACCTAGAGCTTTAAGAGCTAATAGAGATCCATAGAGGGGTCAGCCAGGTCGACCTCGTAGCCAGGCACGTGTATTTGCTTTAACTCAGTAAGAGGCACAGGCTACCCCAGATGTTGTTATAGGTATGCTGACTATTTTTGGCTGAGAGGCCTATATTTTAATTGATCCGAGCTCTACGCATTCTTTTATTTTCCATATTTTTGCTGTGCATGCGGATAGAGTGTTAAAACCCCTAGATTGTAGTTTGGTGGTAACCACACCGATTGAAGAATCATTATTAGGTGAGAATGTATTTTGGAATTGTGTTATCAAAGTGGGTAGTAGTGGGATGGTAACATATTTAATTTCTCTTGATATACATAATTTTGATGCAATACTTGGGATGGACTGGTTAGCTAATCACCATGCTACTGTAGACTATTTTCGAAATGAGGTTATATTCAAAAGCACGGAGAGTCTGGTATTATTTTTTATGAAGAGCGACGAGTTCTTCCATCTTGTGTTATATCTGCTATGACAGCTAAACGATTGCTCAGAAAATGATGTCCAGCCTATTTGGCATATGTTATTGATACCAGAGTCAATGGGGCTACATTAGAAGATATTCCAGTGGTCAGAGATTTTTCAGATGTATTTCCTAAAAATCTTCCAAGCTTACCACCAGATAGAGAGATTGATTTTGATATTAATTTGGTTTCAGACACAACTCCTATCTCCAAAGCACCATACATAATGGCCCCCTCAGAGTTAAAAGAATTGAAGACTCAGTTACAAGAATTGGTAGATAAGGGTTTCATTAGCTTAGTGTATCACTATGAGGAGCACCGGTATTGTTTGTTAAAAAGAAATATGGAACTTTAAGGCTATGCATTGATTATCAGGAGCTAAATAAAGTTACTATACGCAACAAGTACCCACTTCCTCGCATTGATGATTTATTTGATAAGTTACAGGGTGCAAAGATTTTCTCAAAGATCGATCTACGATCAGGGTATCATCAGTTAAAGATCAGAGATACTGATGTATCTAAGACTGTATTTGGAACTCGATATGAGCATTATGAGTTTTCAGTAATACCATTTGGGTTGACTAATGCTCTAGCTGCATTCATGGACCTTATAAATAGGAGATTTCGTCTCTATCTTGATCGATTTGTTATAGTTTTTATTGATGATATTCTTGTATATTCAGGGAGTACAGAGGAGCATGCAGAGCATTTGAGGATTGTGTTACAGATTTTAAGGAATAAACAGCTATATGCTAAGTTCAGCAAATGTCAGTTTTGGTTAGATAAAGTTACATTTCTAGGCCATGTGATCTCAGCAGATGAAATTTATGTGGATCCTCAGAAGATTGAAGCTGTGGTAAATTAGGAGCAACCAGCTAGTGTGACAGAAATTAGAAGTTTTCTCGATCTAGCAGGTTATTATCAGAGATTTGTTAAAGATTTCTCTAAGATTGTTGCACCGCTTATAAAGTTGACTAGAAAAAATGTAAAGTTTGTGTAGACTGGTGAATATGAACGTAGTTTTCAAGAGCTTAAAAAGAGATTGACTTTAACTCCTATTCTTACTCTTTCATCTGGCATCGAAGTATTTATAATTTACAGTGATGCTTCTAGATAGGAATTAGGTTATGTATTGATGCAGCATGGTAAGGTGATAGCTTATGCTTCTACGCAGCTTAAGAAGAATGAGTTAAATTATCCAACCCATGATTTAGAATTGACAGCAGTAGTATTCGCCTTGAAGATTTGGAGACATTATCTATATGGTGTTACATGTCAAATCTTCACTTATCACAAAAGTTTGAAGTATTTATTCACACAGAAAAATCTGAATCTGAGACAACGGAGATGGTTAGAGCTAATAAAAGATTATGACTGTACGATTGATCATCATCTAGGTAAGGCGAATGTAGTAACATATACACTCAGCAGGAAGTCTTTGAGCTCTATAGCTTATTTGAGAGTGATTTATCTTCTATTGTTAGTTGAATTAAGATCTATGGGGGTTGAATTATCTGTAAATAAGTCTGAAATCCTTCTAGCACATTTTTAAGTTAGGCCTATGTTTGATCAGATTCGAGAGATTCAAGATCAGGATCCTAATTTACTTAAACTTAAGCAAGAAGTAAAGAATGGAATGCGAACTAATTTAACATTAAAAGCTGATGGGACATTAGTTATGGGTAACAGACTTTGTGTTCCGAATAACTCAGAGTTAAAGAAGCAGATTTTAGAAGAAGCTCACAGCTCAGTTTATGCTATGCATCCTGGCAGCACTAAAATGTATCGTACTTTGAGAGAACATTATTGGTGGTAAGGTGTGAAAAGAGAGATTGCAGAGTTTGTATCTCACTGCCTAATTTGTTAGCAGGTTAAGGCAAAATATTAGAGGCCAGCAGGATTATCTCAACCACTTCCAGTTCCTGAATGGAAGTAAGAACATATCACCATGGACTTTGTTGTTGGGCTTCCTCGTACGCGAATGGGTCATGATAGTATTTGGGTGATTGTTGACCGACTCACAAAATTCGCTCATTTTTTGCCTTATAAGATTTCATACTCATTAGATAGGCTGGCTCATTTGTATGTGAGTGAGATTGTACGGTTACATGGTACTTCAGTGTCTATCATATCAGATAGAGACCCTTGATTCACTTCTAGATTCTTGCATAGCTTACAGAAGGCCTTAGGCATTAAGCTAAACTTTAGTACAGCTTTTCATCCTCAGACAGATGGGCAGTTGGAGAGAACTATACATTGGAGGATATGCTCAGAGCTTATATGTTGCAACTTAAGGGTAATTGGGATGATTATTTACCATTGATGGAGTTTGTATATAATAATAGTTATCAGTTTAGCATTCAGATGGCGCCACATGAGGCTTTATATGGAAGAAAATGTAGAACTCCGATTTGCTGAGATGAGGTTGGAGAAAGAAAATTGTTAGGTCCAAAGATTATCCAGGCCACTAGTGAGAAGATCAGTATTATTAGAGACAGACTCAAGGCAGCTCAAGACAGACAAAAGAGTTATGCAGATAAACGTCATAAACAGCTTAAGTTTGCAGTAGGAGACAGAGTCTTCTTACGGATCTCACCATAGAAGGGTGTGCTTCATTTTGGAAAACAAGAAAAATTGTGTCCTAGATATATCAGGCCATATGAGATTCTAGAAAGGGTTGGTGTGGTTGCGTACCGCTTAGCATTACCACCTGAGTTGTTACGTATTCATAATGTGTTTCATGTTTCTATGTTACGGAAGTATATACTTAACCATTCTCACATTCTAGACACTCAGCCAGTTTAGTTGATGACAGACTTGACTTATGACGATGAACATGTTTAGATAGTGGATTATTGCGAGCAAATACTACGTAATAAGACTATTCCGCTAATTAAAGTCCTATGAAGAAATCATGCAGTAGAAGAGGTTACATGGGAGCGAGAGGATCAAATGAGAGTTCAATATCCTCATTTATTTCAGACAAGTATGTGAATTTTGATGACGAAATGTTTTTAAGGAGGGAGGAATTGTCATACACGTGTATGACAATGTGTATGTTTGGTGGCAAATTAAAAACAAAAAGAGAGAAAAGAAATGAAGCGGTAGCTGCCGTATATATATATTTAATAGTTTGGTTTTTGCTTCATTGAGAAAATGAAGCAAAAACCGAAATAGAAAAAAAAAGAAGAGAAAGCCGAGAGAAAGAGAAAGCCGAAAGAAAGAGAAAGCCGAAAGAAAGAGAAAAGAGAAAAAGAAAAGAAGAAGAAAAGAAGGGAAAAAGAAATGGAGAAGAAAAAGAAACTGAGAAGAAAGAAGAAAGGAAAGAGAAAGAGAAGGAAAAAAAAAGAAAAAAAGAAGAAGAAGAAAAAAAAAATAGAAAATTTTAGAAAATTAGTTTGGGTAGTTAGATTTATACCCACTGATTTAGCGAATAATAATTTTCAGTGATTTAACGGATAATAGTTTTATGATATTAGAATATTTATAATACATATCGGTACTAATGATGTATTTTTACACCCTATGATATAGGAGGTGTGTCGATAGAGGGTAAATCTCAGAATCCAGACCTAACTTAGGATTAGCGCACTTTTATGAGTGGATAACTATATATATATATTTATATATTTTTAATACAATTGTTTATGATTAAATTACGCGTTATCAGATTTAATCATTATTTATTTTAGACAGATAAATATTTATGCTATTTAGTATATTCAGAAATGTTTTAGAATTTATTATAGTATAATTTATGATTATATTCAGTATAAAAATATTTATTTTAGAACCATTATGCTTTCATGACATTATATAGTAGTAGTTTTTGAACCACCACATGTGTACCCTCCCCTTTAGTGTAGTTGCTCTGCGCATGAGTTAGACCAGTTTAGTTTGCTCTGCCCGAGCAATGTAACATTCTGCGGGGTTAGACCAACTCATATCCTCTACTCTACCTGTGCGTGAGTTACTCTGCCAAGTTAGACCAATTTTTTCTCGGGTACAAGTTTGGTGTAGTTTTTAATATATATATATAAACAATACATGTTTCCAGAGATATGTTATATATATTCAGTTTGATAATAGATTTTATGATAGTTTATACTTCTAAATTTTCAGATCCCTAGTATTATGTTATGATTTTAGTTTTAGTACAGATTTTTATGATAATTTATATTTCAGTACGAGTTTATTTACTATTCAGTATACAATTTCATGATTATTTTATCTTACAGATTTATACATGTACAATACATATAAAGTATATAATATTTCAGATTATGTCCACTCACTGAGTCACAAGCTTACTTTTTTCCTATTTTTTCTATTTTTTTAGGTTGTCACAAAAATTTGTACAGTGTGATACTGTCGTCATATTTTGAGGTTGGCCCACGATACGCATAGTTACATAAGTGTCTCAGTTTTGTATATTTGTATATCATTTTGTATATTGGAATACATATGTACACTTTTTGTTAAGGTAGGTAGTTTCATTGTATCATATGTATGAGTAAAGAATATATTAATCCCACGTCATCGTAGGATCTACCTTGATTCTCGAGGAGGACTCAAGTTGAATCCTATCATTTGCTCTTTTATTTATTTTATTTTTTTTCAAATGTATTTCTCAATTAATCATAAAAATAAAATAAAAGGAAGACAGTTATATACATTTAACAATAATTCAAAAGAAAGAGAGAGCTCCCAAAACTCTGTCGGATGATAGTGATGAATATAATAAATGTCATTAATATTATTTAAATTAATTCTTATTAACCTTTTAGTGTAAAAAATATTTTTATAGGTGTGAAATAAAAACGAAAATACTTAATGAATAAGGCTTAATCAATGATTATTTTGGCACATTTAAGAAGGTACATAAAATAAAAAATATTTTTTAAAATTTTAATATTACAACTAAGAGAGAGGTCAATAACCTGAATCTTTAACTTTCTTTAACTTACAGGTGTAGATGCGTTGTGTGAGTGAGGAACCAACACATTAGATTGCCTCAATTGTTGTTTAGTTTTTTAAATTTATTAATTTTAATTTAAGAGATGAGAATTCAAATTTAAAATCTGGACTAATATGAAAGAGTATAATTACCATAAAACTAACTAAAATTTCTTAAATTTACTAAATGGGCATTTCAAACAAAAGAGTGTTAAAAAAATTTCAAAAATATAATTGAGATTGCTAGTGACAGGACCCGACCCGAGCTCTCCTCGAGAATCGAGATAGATCCTACGATGACATGTGATTAACATACTCTTTACTCATACATATGATACAATGAGGCTACCTGCTTTAACAAAAAGTGTACACATGTACTCCAATATACAAAAACATATACAAATACACAGATTGAGACACTTATGCAGCTATGCACGTTGGCCAACTTCATAATGTGATGACTGTATCATATTGCACAAATACCTATGACAACCTGAAAAAAAAAAAAGGAAAAATGGTGAGCTTGTGGCTCAGTGAGTGGATATAATCTGAAAATATTATATACTTTATATGTATTGTACACATATAAATCTGTATATTAAAATAATCATGAAACTGTATACTGAGTAGTCAATAAACTTGTACTGAAAGTATAAGCTGTCATAAAATCTGTGCTAAAATTAAAATCATGACATAATACTGGGATCTGAAAATCTGAAAGCGCAAACTATCATAAAATCTATTATTAAGCTGAATATATGTAACATAACTCTAGAAATATGTACTACATATATATACTGAAAATCACACCAAACTTATACTCGGGGGAAAATTTGGTCTAACCTGGGGGGAGTAACTCACGCACAGGCAGAGCGGGGGATCTAAGCTGGTCTAACCCGGCAGAATGTTACATCGCTCGGACAGAGCAAACTAAACTGGTCTAACGCATACGCAGAGTAACTACACTAAAAGGGAGGGTACGCATATGGTGGTTAAAAAACAACTACAATATAATATCATGAAAGCATAATTGTTCTAAAATAAACATTTCTGTATTGAACGTAATCATAAATTATACTATAATAAATTCTAAAATATTTTTGAATATACTAAATAATATAAATATTTATCTGTCTAAAATAAATCATAACTAAATCTGATAATGCGTAATTTAATCATAATTGGCTGTATTAAAAATATATAAAATATATATAGTTATCCACTCACAAAAGTGTGCTAATCCTGAGCTGAGTCTAGATTATGAGATCTACCCGCTATCGGCACACATCCTATATCATAGGGTGTAAAAATACATCATTAATACCGATATGTATTATAACTATTAAAATATAAATATTCTAATATCGTAAAACTATTACCTACTAAACCACTGGGTATAAATCTAACTACCCAAACTAATATTCCTAAAATTATCTATTTATTTTTTCTTTTCTCCTTTCTTCTTTTCCTTCTTTTTCTTTTTCTTTTTCTTTTTCCTTCTCTTCCTTCTCGGTTTCTCCCTTTCCCTTTCTTTTTCTTTCTTTTCTTCTTCTTTTCTTTCTTTTCTCTCTTTTCCCTTCCGATTTTTGCTTCTTCTTCTCTTGTTTCTATTTGCTTCTCTTTCAAATGAAGTAAATATATATATATATATATATATATATATACACACACACCTATGAACACTGCTTCATTCTTTCTTTCTTATTTTTTATTTCCTTTCTGCCACCAAGCTTAATATATACACACACCTATGACAACACTGCTTCATTCTTTCTTTCTTATTTTTTATTTCCTTTCTGCCACCAAGCTTAATATATATATTACACGTGTATTACAATTCCTCCCCCTTTATACAAATTTCGTCCTCGAAATTCACATACTTGTCTGAAATAAATGAGGATATTGAACTCTCATATGATCCTCTAGCTCCCATGTAGCCTCTTCCACTGAATGATTCCTCCATAGGACTTTAATTAGTGGTATAGTCTTATTACGTAGTACTTACTGGCGATAATCCACTATCTGAACAGGTTCTTCGTCATAAGTCAAGTCTGTTCTTTGTTATATATCTAGGACTTAGTTTTTCTTGTTTTCCAAAATGAAGCACACCCTTCCATGGTGAGATCCGTAAGAAGACTCTGTCTCCTACTGCAAACTTAAGCTGTCTATGACATTTATCTGCATAACTCTTCTGTCTGTCTTGAGTTGCCTTGAGTCTGTCTCTAATAATACTGATCTTCTCACTAGTGGCCTGGATAATCTCTGGACCCAACAATTTCCTTTCTCCAACCTCATCCCAGCAAATCGGAGTTCTACATTTTCTTCCATATAAAGCCTCATGTGGCGCCATCTGAATGCTAAACTGATAACTATTATTATATACAAACTCCATCAATAGTAAATAATCATCCCAATTACCCTTAAGCTGCAACATATAAGCTCTGAGCATATCCTCCAATATTTGTATAGTTCTCTCCAACTGCCCATCTGTCTGAGGATGAAAAGCTGTACTAAAGTTTAACTTAATGCCTAAGGCCTTCTGTAAGCTATGCAAGAATCTAGAAGTGAATCGAGGGTTTCTATCTGATATGATAGACACTGAAGTACCATGTAACCGTACAATCTCACTCACATACAAATGAGCCAGCCTATCTAATGAGTATGAAATCTTATAAGGCAAAAAATGAGCGAATTTTGTGAGTCGATCAACAATCACCCAAATACTATCATGACCCATTCGCGTACGAGAAAGCCCAACAACAAAGTCCATGGTGATATGTTCCTACTTCCATTCAGGAACTGGAAGTGGTTGAGATAATCCTGCTGGCCTCTAATGTTTTGCCTTAACCTGCTAACAAATTAGGCAGTGAGATACAAACTCTGCAATCTCTCTTTTCACACCTTACCACCAATAATGTTCTCTCAAAGTATGATACATTTTAGTGCTGCCAGGATGCATAGCATAAACTGAGCTGTGATCTTCTTCTAAAATCTGCTTCTTTAACTCTGAGTTATTCGGAACACAAAGTCTGTTACCCATAACTAATGTCCCATCAGCTTTTAATGTTAAATCAGTTCGCATTCCATTCTTTACTTCTTGCTTAAGTTTAAGTAAATTAGGATCCTGATCTTGAATCTCTCGAATCTGATCAAACATAGGCCTAACTTAAAAATATGCTAGAAGGATTTCAAACTTATTTACAGATAATTCAACCCCCATAGATCTTAATTCAACTAACAATAGAAGATAAATCACTCTCAAATAAGCTATAGAGCTCAAAGACTTCCTGCTGAGTGTATATGTTACTACATTCGCCTTACCTAGATGATGATCAATCGTACAGTCATAATCTTTTATTAGCTCTAACCATCTCCGTTGTCTCAGATTCAGATTTTTCTGTGTGAATAAATACTTCAAACTTTTGTGATAAGTGAAGATTTGACATGTAACACCATATAGATAATGTCTCCAAATCTTCAAGGCGAATACTACTGCTGTCAATTCTAAATCATGGGTTGGATAATTTAACTCATTCTTCTTAAGCTGCGTAGAAGCATAAGCTATCACCTTACCATGCTGCATCAATACACAACCTAATTCCTATCTAGAAGCATCACTGTAAATTATAAATACTTCGATGCCAGATGAAAGAGTAAGAATAGGATTTAAAGTCAATCTCTTTTTAAGCTCTTGAAAACTACGTTCATATTCACCAGTCTACACAAACTTTACATTTTTTCTAGTCAACTTTATAAGCGGTGCAACAATCTTAGAGAAATCTTTAACAAATCTCTGATAATAACCTGCTAGATCGAGAAAACTTCTAATTTCTGTCACACTAGCTGGTTGCTCCTAATTTACCACAGCTTCAATCTTCTGAGGATCCACATAAATTTCATCTGCTGAGATCACATGGCCTAGAAATGTAACTTTATCTAACCAAAACTGACATTTGCTGAACTTAGCATATAACTGTTTATTCCTTAAAATCTGTAACACAATCCTCAAATGCTCTGCATGCTCCTCTGTACTCCCTGAATATACAAGAATATCATCAATAAAAACTATAACAAATCGATCAAGATAGAGACGAAATCCCCTATTTATAAGGTCCATGAATGCAGCTAGAGCATTAGTCAACCCAAATGGTATTACTGAAAACTCATAATGCTCATATCGAGTTCTGAAAGTAGTCTTAGCCACATCAGTATCTCTGATCTTTAACTGATGATACCCTAATTGTAGATCGATCTTTGAGAAAACCTTCGCACCCTATAACTGATCAAATAAATCATCAATGCGAGGGAGTGGATACTTGTTGCGTATAGTGACTTTATTTAGCTCCTGATAATCAATGCATAGCCTCAAAGTTCCATCTTTCTTTTTAACAAACAATACCGGTGTTCCTCATAGTGATACACTAAGCTAATGAAACCCTTATCTACCAATTCTTGTAACTGAGTCTTCAATTCTTTTAACTCTGAGGGGGCCATTATGTATGGTGCTTTGGAGATAGGAGTTGTGTCTGAAACCAAATCAATATCAAAATCAATCTCTCTATCTGGTGGTAAGCTTGGAAGATTTTTAGGAAATACATCTGAAAAATCTCTGACCACTGGAATATCTTCTAATGTAGCCCCATTGACTCTGGTATCAATAACATGTGCCAAATAGGTTGGACATCATTTTCTGAGCAATCGTTTAGCTGTCATAGCAGATATAACACAAGATGGAAGAACTCGTCGCTCTTCACAAAAAATAATACCAGACTCTCCGTGCTTTTGAATATAACCTCCTTTCGAAAATAGTCTACAGTAGCATGGTGATTAGCTAACCAGTCCATCCCAAGTATTGCATCAAAATTATGTATATCAAGAGAAATTAAATATGTTACCATCCCACTACTACCCACTTTGATAACACAATTCCAAAATACATTCTCACCTAATAATAATTCTTCAATCGGTGTGGTTACCACCAAACTACAATCTAGGGGTTTTAACACTCTATCCGCATGCACAACAAAAATATGGAAAATAAAAGAATGCGTAGAGCTCAGATTAATTAAAATATAGGCCTCTCAGCCAAAAATAGTCAGCATACCTATAACAACATCTGGGGTAGCCTGTGCCTCTTACTGAGTTAAAGCAAATACACGTGCCTGGCTACGAGGTCGACCTGGCTGACCCCTCTGTGGATCTCTATTAGCTCTTAAAGCTCTAGGTTATACACCAGTACTAGAGATAAGCTCTCATGTCTAAGATCTTCTAGGTATCTGAATATTGCCACTGCCACCTTGAAAACCCTGAGAAGCTGTACTCTATGCTAAGCTGCTACTCCGAAGAAGATGAGGGCAATCTCTCCTCAAATGTCCAGCTTGTTCGCAATGCTAGCAACCTCTAAAACCTCTCAGACACTGTCCCTCATGACTCTTCCCATACATAGAACACTGAGGGTACCTTCTTATGCTAGCACTACTACTTAACTGGCTACTGCCTCGGGGCCTCTGACTCCCTATATTACTTCCAACAGATGGAGGCACAAAACTCTAACTAGAACTCTATCTATGTCCTCCTGATAGCATAGGGTTCTGACCATACCGTTGTCTACTAGAATACCCTGCATGGGATGTCTCTCCTCCAAGTGCTCTACTGCTACTTGATCCACCAACTAAGCAACCATGGCCTGGTTTCTGCTTGAATGACTGGGCTCTGCGTGCCTCTACTAGGCTTCTCTTAACTTTCATTGCAGCCCCTACCAACTCACTGAAATCACTATGCCCCATAGCTGTAATTGTTGTCCTGATATTGCCTCTAAGGCCCTGTTCAAATCTCTTACATTTATCCCTCTCATTCTGTATTGTATAAGAAGCGAACCTCGATAACTCTATAAAACGGTTCTCGTACTCCTCCACTGTCACCAATCCTTGTGTTTGTCTCTCTACTGCAACTGTAACTAATTGAGCCAGTCTATCTATGGATTGCTTTAAGGCAGGTCTATCAGGTTGTCCCAGTGTAGGCTGTATCACAGGTTATGGTACTGGCTGAGGGTGTATCTCCTCTACAATAGGATCAAACTGAGTTTGAGGTATGGGTACAAGGGGAACTGACTTAGCAACTTCCTCTCTAATAGATTCCTCCCTTCTATCTGATACTAAGGGAGCTCCTAGTTCAGTCACAAGTTTCGTGCGAGGTCGACCACGTGGACGCATGATGAAAATCTATAAAATGCAATATTTCATTAATGACATCTCTAACATGCATGTATCATGTACTAGTATACAAAATCTAAAACCATGCTCTGATACCAAATTGACAGGACCCGACCCAAGCCCTTCTCGAGAATCGAGGCAGATCCTGTGATGACATGTGACTAACACACTCTTTACTCATACATATGATACAATGAGGCTACCTGCCTCAACAAAAAATGTACACATATACTCCAATATACAAAAACATATACAAATACACAGACTGAGACACTTATGCAGTTATGCACATTGGCCAACCTCAAAATGTGATGACTGTATCACACTGCACAAATACCTGTGACAACCTGAAAAAAAAAATAGGGAAAATAGGAAAAAGGGTGAGGTTGTGACTCAGTGAGTAGATATAATCTGAAAATATTATATACTTTATATGTATTGTACACATATAAATCTGTATATTAAAATAATCATGAAACTGTATACTGAGTAGTCAATAAACTTGTACTGAAAGTATAAACTGTCATAAAATCTGTGTTAAAATTAAAATCATGACATAATACTGGGATCTGAAAATCTGAAAGCGCAAACTATCATAAAATCTATTATTAAGCTGAATATATGTAACATAGCTCTGGAAACATGTACTACATATATATACTGAAAACCACATCAAACTTGTACCCGGGGAAAAATCTAGTCTAACCTGGGGGGAGTAACTCACGCACAAGCAGAGCGGGGGATCTAAGTTGGTCTAACCCGGCAGAATGTTACATCGCTCGAACAGAGCAAACTAAACTGGTCTAACGCATGCGCAGAGCAACTACACTAAAAGGAAGGGTACGCATATGGTGGTTCAAAAACTACTACAATATAATATCATGAAAACATAATTATTCTAAAATAAACATTTCTGTATTGAACGTAATCATAAATTATACTATAATAAATTCTAAAATATTTTTGAATATACTAAATAGTATAAATATTTACCTGCCTAAAATAAATTATAACTAAATCTGATAACGCGTAATTTAGTCATAATTGACTGTATTAAAAATATATAAAATATATATAGTTATCCACTCATAAAAGTGCGCTAATCCTGAGCTGGGTCTGTATTATGAGATTTATCCGCAATCGGCACACCTCCTATATCATAGGGTGTAAAAATACATCATTAATACCGATATATATTATAACTATTAAAATATAAATATTCTAATACCGTAAAACTATTACCCGCTAAACCACTGAGTATAAATCTAACTGTCTAAACTAATTTTTCTAAAATTTTCTATTTATTTTTTCTTTTCTCCTTTCTTCTTTTCCTTCTTTTTCTTTCTCTTCCTTTTTTCGTTCTCTTCCTTCTCGGTTTCTCCTTTCCCTTTCTTTTTCTTTTTTTTCTTCTTTTCTTTTTCTTCTTTCTTTTCCCTTCCGCTTTTTGCTTCTTCTTCTCTTGTTTCTATTTGCTTCTCTTTCAAATGAAGTAAACAAAATAATATATATATATATATATTTATGATGGCACCACTTCATTCTTTCTTTCTTATTTTTTTTTCTTTCTACCACCAAGCTTAATATATATATTACACGTGTATTACAGCTAGTAGTCCTATCTTCTTTGTAATTCTCATCCTCTTTCATTTTAAGATTTTAAATTTTTTATCTTTCATTTTAAGATTTTAAAATTTTGATGTTAATGTCTAATTATTATTTGAGAATTGTCCCTACTACACAAATTTTGAGTTGTGTTTCGGTTTAAATGCAGCCACAAAAGAAAAAATTTAATTATGTATCTAATTCTATAGAAGATCATAAATTCAAAGACCATATATTACACAGTAAATCTAGAATTCGGACCGATCACACCCTCTGTATATAGGAACACGACACGTCATGGACAGGCATCGAAATGCATTCGTGGAAAGATGAGAAAATACATCAATCATTGTTTTTGCACCCGAACTGTCTCAATTCTCGCTCTCAAAACAATTTCTCTCTCTGTTCATTTAACCACCGACGTCATTTTTTCTCGGCCACAACACAAGTCTCTGTTGAACACACGCACAAGAAAAGCGTTTCGGGTTTTCTCTCTGATTTTGGCCGACAAGCCCGACGTTAACATACAAACTTTTCTTTTTCTCTTTCCATATGGTTATTCATGTGTTTCATTTTTCTCATTTTTGTCTCAGCGTTTCATTTTCTTTTTCTTAATGCCCTTTTAACATATTTTGTTCTCTCAGATCTCTTTACAGAGAATACCCAAATGATGGCAGGTCACCTTTTTTCCCCCCCTTTATGCTTTTGAACACATCGTACTGTGATGTTGAAGTGAAACGTGAAATTACCAAACAAGTAACAAGATATTGTCTTGTGGTGTGGGAAGTGGGAAGTTGGGAACTATATATTTCTAGAAATATCCTAAGCTTGGCAGTGATGCGGCAAGATTGAAGTAAACTTGAATTAATTTCTGATTTAAAGCCGTCAGTTTTAACAGGGCAAGATTGTGAGTACTGTAGCTCTCAATTCGTACCTTTTCAGCGGAGACACAAGTCACTTCCTTTGCAGAAAACTAAAATATGGTCATGGCCCAGCAAATAAAACTTATGCGGAAACTTGGAAATTTCGTTTTAGACACAGGTACTTCCTCAGGAAACTTCGTTTTCGGCCCTTTCCGACCGTGCCCAATAAATCTTCTTGCCAGTCGGCCCTGTCAGAATATGTGAAAACAAATAAAAGTTTCAAGTATAAACTTCAAATGAGCATTCCCGGTTTATACGTTGATATTGGCAAAAAGGCCATAGGTTCACTTATATCATTTTCTATTCTTTATTTGGAATGGTTAATAATTATTATTGCTTAATCATTTCCCACTCATATTAACTAATGCGTTTTTCTTACATCTTATGTCAGATCTTCTCTACAAGGATTATGGACAGCAACCGCCGGTTCACTTTCATTACCAATCCTTTGACAGCAGTTTTGATCTCTCTTGTCAATGTACTTAATCTGCCCTCAATCTTTAATTTTCTCTTCTTGAGTCTCCTTTGTATGTAATGATATCCACTTGTCAAGCCATTACCAATACTTCTTATCCTTCTTATCCGGTTGATATGTCATGGGAGTGAGACTGTGAGAGGCATCTTGTATAGTTCATATGTTACTTGCATATGAAAAAAACAAAATTTGATTATTTAGTCCCAATAAAAAGAAGCATTTCATTCTTAGTTGAAGTTGTCAGGTTTATGATCTGATAGCATACAACAATTTGGAGTTTTACAGGTAAAGATATTGTGCCGGGACTAAGTACTGTTTTCAGATTTATCATTCCTGATTCTGGCAAGGTAAGAAAATCCTCTCAACTCAGTTTTATCAGAACTTTTTGTTTCAATCAGTTTTCATTTTGTTCTCCCTCATAAGCTGGTGAAATGTAATTGTGCATTACGTGAAACCTCTTGTTGTGTTTAAGCATCCGACTTGCAACAATATGCTTAACTCTTAGAAGAATGGTGATTGTAATTACAGGTGGAAGTGAGATATTTGCATGACTATGCTGGGATTGCCGCAGGAATTGGATTGAAGGCATACCCTCACAATGTCTTAGGATTTGACCCAATTGTAAACTTTTCGGGTGTCGTAGGTTGCACTCTTTTCTCCCTTGGGACTGATGTTGCCTTCGACATGACAACAAGGACATTCAACAATTATAATGCTGGTTTGAGCTTCAACGGTGGCTTCCTTAATGCTTCCTTGACATTGTGAGCAATCCAACAAGAATGAACGAAAAAAAAAGGAATTAGAAAAATCGGAAATACAAGATTAGTTTTTATTTCAACCATAGAAAATACACAAAATTCTTTTCTACTCTAGCTCGATCATTCCCTTGTGGTTTTATTGATTATCAACATAAAGCTAGGACACTGATGCTAAGGCTTTATAATGATGCAGGAATGACAAATTTGACACTATAAAAGCTTCCTATTATCAAGAACTGAACCCCCTGACAAGGACTGCCATAGCTGCAGAGTTAAAGCATAGTTTTTCCAATAACGGGACAACGGCCTTCACAGTTGGTACTCAGCATGCGTTGTTCCCATCTACATTGGTGAAGGCTCGTATAGACACTGATGGCAAGTTGGGTGCTCTTGTCCGGCAAGGTTTCTGGCAAAAGTTCTCATTGTCTATTGCTGGGGAGGTTGACTTTAGGTCTACAAGCTGGATTCCCAAGATAGGATTATCCATGGCTTTCAGGTTATAATAAACTAGTAGTGAATGGAGTATGCTATACCTTTCACAAGACAAAGAAACATCAATTAGCGGTCATGGCTCGTTAGTAATTCACAGGTATTTGCAGTAGTTATCACCTTATATACAATCAAAGATGTAATGGGTGGATACTCCAGTTCCAAATCATAAGATTTATAACAATATCATTTTGGTGAAGCACATATTTGAGGAAGTGAGGAAAATATGTATAAGATTTTTTTTTTATAAAAAAAATTATAATAGTAATGAATAAAACTTCTAGACCTGGCTGCTTTCTTGTTGCTTTCTTGTTTAATATTTGCAGAAGTTCTCAAATTTGAGTCTAGGGCCTCTAGGCAGTATTATTTGAACCATGTAATATGGTTACACTGAAGACTGTCTCGTTGGAGTTGCAGCTCCTAACAAAATTTGTATTACTAAAATGAAAATAATAGAAACATCTTTCATCAAGAATAATCCATAGCCTTTACAATAGAAAAAATGACAATCAACATCAACCGAGAAAACAACAAATGCAAACTTAAAATAAAGCAAAACCCAAAATCATTCTCTTCTTAACATGAACCACATAAAGGCCTTGAAAAGTGACAGATTACTGATGTGCAGAAGCCTGAAGAAGTCCATCACGGATCTGAGTAGCTACGTCTCGAACAGCACCAGGTCCATGAGGAATAAAGACAGCAGAGGATTTAGAAGCAGCACCAATTTCCTTCATGGTGTCAAAGTACTGGGTGACCAGGACCATGTCCATTACATCCTTGGCAGTGGTTCCAGGCACGTTGATGGAGAATCCCAGCACACTGTCTCTCAAGCCATCAACAATTGCCTGGCGTTGGCGAGCAATACCGAGCCCTGACAGATATTTAGACTCTGCTTCACCTTCAGCTCGTTTGATTTGTAAAATTTTCTCTGCCTCTGCCTTCTCATTGGCGGCCATCCTCAGTCTTGCAGCTGAAAGAATACAAAATAAGCCAGAGGGAATTTGAAAAGCAGTCAAGTACTCCTTAACTAAGAGGACAAATACTAAATAATTTACCTGCGTTAATTTCATTCATTGCCCGCTTCACATGCTCATCTGGTTCTATATCTACAATTAGTGTTTGAACAATCTCATACCCATAAGCAGACATAGCCTGTTATAAATAATTAAACACAAAACCTTTACAAACATAATCACATATAAGCTTCACAAAATAACAATACAAAACAATCTTATACCCAGGAAATTAGAAGGAATTGAGTTACAACATAACTTCTCTGTATATTACCTTTTCAAGTTCTTCTTCGACGGCTTTGGCAATCTCATTCTTTTGCTCGAACGCATCATCCAGATTTAGCTTTGGAACAAATGCCCTAATCACTGAAAATAAATGAACAGGAGATCGTTGTACAGCTAAAATACCAAATCTCAAAGCCCCCAAGTAAACATTTTTTTTTTACTTTATACCATCAAAGACATAGGCCTGAATTTGAGTCCTGGTGTTGCTGAGTTTGTAGAAAGCATCGCTTGCCTTATCTGCCAGGGCACGATATTGAACGGATGCAACAACATTGACGAATACATTGTCCTGGTAAATCATCAAAAATCACGATCAAATGGATCTAAAGAACATTACATTATCACCAAGGTTGAATTACATCTATGATGAGTTATATACACAAACCTTGGTCTTGGTTTCACAACGCACATCTAACTGCTGCAGCCTGAGTGAAAGATGACCAGCAAGCTGATGTCCAAAAATCCATGGTAAGCAATGACATCCGGGTTCAAGAACGTCCTCAAACTTGCCAAATTTCTCCTTAATAGCCACAGTAGACTGGTCAACTTGTACGCAACAGAACAGATTACCCATCTTCTTTACACACTAATATGATCAATTAAAACCAAAAAAAATTGCAAAATTTGAGTTTCAAAGTCTCTGAAAAACAATAAAAGAAAAATATCAAAGATTTCGAGAATATTTATATGCAAAACCTGAATCGAAACAGAAAGCCCGGAGGAGAACAATTCAACAACACGAGTGGTGGAAACTAGAAAGACAGGAATAACAACTCATACAAGGCACTTAAATAACATAAAACCAATTAATAAATAATAACTCAGGCCCGCCTAGGAAATTTCTCCAAAATTTTGCTGTACTTGCGTACTAAGGTTTGAGTAGTTACCAACAAAGGAAAGTTTACAGATTTGAAACTTCTACATTTTTTCCTTCTATAAATAAATGGGGAAATGACAATTTTGCCTCTTGATTATTGTTTCCAAAATTATCATATTACTTCTCTCAAAAAGATTCTATTAAATTTTTATTTTTTTAGTTCTTATACTATTAAAAAAACTGACATAATTTGACATGTATTTAGAAAACATTTAATAACGATTAAAAAAATAATGATTAAATCATTTAAAATGTTTTTTGTAATTGTATAATCATATTTTCATAATTTTTATTTAAAATATTTTTACTTTACATATAAATATTATTTTTTTACTTAATTATATACTGTATAAATTTTATAATTATACTCCAACATATCAAATGTATATTTGATATTACTTAATAATAATATATAATTAATAATAATGATAATTAAATAATCTATATATTTTATTTAATTATTTTTAAAATAAATGAGGAAAAAACTTCCTTAAAAATAAAAAAGAGAAATATATATATATATATAAATCCAATAGCCAGATAATCAAACAAGCCTTGTGAAAAATTGTATTTATTTAAAAGCATTATTAAAAGTTACAAATTGAAAAACAAATTAAGAATTATGAAAAAAAAAAAATCAAAACAATTCCAAAATGACAAGCTAAAAAGAAATCAATGTCAAATTTTCACTAGCAATAGTGTGCAATTGGCGGATCTTTATACATCTTGATCCTTTTTTCTAAAGTTTAAAGTGTTTAAGTTGTCTTATCAATATAAGAAACAGTCACTTTTTTTTTTAACTTACCATTTTAATATTCTTATGTTAAGAATTAATATGGTAATTTTAAAAATAATAAAGACTAAACTAGATATAAAAGAAGAAGTTAATAAGGGATTAAAGTGGCATTTTATTCTAAATGGGTATCAAAATTTATTATGCGAGCCATTAGCCACCCATCATTGCTATCATTGAAGACTCTAAGAAGCTTCCCTGTAATGAGAAGGATCTTAATTAAATGTAGTAGCAATTATGGTTTGAATAAACTTGTCAAAAGAAACACAAACCTCAATAATCTCGATCTTAGTAGTATTCAAAAACAAAGGTTACTAATTTTAATTAGACAAGATAGCATATGTATAATGTATCCTCTATGTCGAGATATAATCTAGGTAACATTATTAAAATAATTAAGAACTATAGAACAAAATCATGCAAATTTAGAATGTGATAAAATAAAATAAATGCTCTTTTTTTTTTTTTTTTTTGCCGTCTTAATAGACAAAACAACACATGGGTTTCTTGCTTCTTTATGTTTCTTAACGTTGTTTGTTTCACCAAGTAAATGACAATTAAATACCTGGCAATTGAAGATGCTTCTTCGTTTTTATTGTCAATGAAAGTTTTGGTAGAATCTCGTAAAATGAAATTGAAATTGCAACTTAATAGAGAGAAAGAAAGGAAACACAACTTGAAATTTTGTTAAGAACCGAGGTCGTGTGAACAAAAAAAAAAAAATTAAATGTCTATTTGTAAAATTCTTAAAATAAATTTATTCACACATAAGAAAAAAATCACAAATTTTAATTGAATATACCGGAAGAGTGAAGCATCCGCGAAAAAAGAAAATCTACGGGACCAAAAGTGAAATGATAAACTAATGAGTTATTTTACACTTTTTTAATAATATTTTAATTTTTTTATTCTACATAATATTTAAAAGTATTATTATATTTGTTGAAGCGAAAACACACAAATAAATAAAATAATTCACCCAAATAATATAATAATATAGAACAAGTTATTACGAAATAAATAGAGAAATGGATAGAACAAGAATACACAAAGAATTATACACAAAGAATTATATTTGTTGAAGCGAAAGCACACAAATAAATAAAATAATTCACTCAAGCAATATAATAATGCAGAACAAGTTATTAAGAAATATATAGAGAAATGGGTAGAAGAAGAATACACAAAGAATTATGTAGTTCGACAACTTGCCTACGTTCACGGCAGATCAAGATCACACTCTTCTCTTATTATGAATCTCAAGGCACTCACAAAGTATGTCTTTTATAAGAAAGATCACAAAGAAAACTTTCTCTTTTACTCTATGAATTTTCTTTCACAAAGAACTACTAAGATCTCTTGTTTATCACAAAAATTGTCAAGAAGATTAGTTGATCACAAAGATCTCTTACTTGATCACAAAGATGTGTTTACAAGCCAATTGATAGCCTTTATATAAACTTTAGGACGTATTAGGTTTACCCTATACGTGTGGGAGTCATATTAGAGAGTTCTGGAGCAAGTGAGAGATAAAATTAGGAAGTTTCCTAATTTCGGGACACTGTTCCCATCTCCAGTGCCGCGGCGCTAGCGCACTTTCTGCTCAGCGCTGCGGCGCTAGCATCCTGGCGCTGCGGCGCTCAGGTTCTATTCTGGGCGCAGTGGCGCCCACGCCTGGTCGCCGCGGCGCCCGCGCCTGGTGCGCCCTTCTTCATTTTTTGCCTCATTTCGCGTTCGTCTTCGATCCGTGTGCACCCTACGCACTTGGCTTGAACCTCAAATCATATTCCGATGCTTTTTAATCAATATTCTCACAAATCCCCTCCTTGATTCAAAATCATCCACAAAGTAACTCGATCTCTCATTTCCGCATCTTCAGTCACCTTCACAAAGTAGTGACTTCGGTTAAGTTCTTGCATAGGACGAACTTAACCGAGGGTAGTGGCTTAGTCAACATATCAGCAGGATTTTTAGATGACGCTATCTTTATTAGACTAACTTCACCACTTTGGACAATCTCACGAATGTAATGGAGCCTCACATCAATGTGTTTCGACCTCTCATGGAACACTTGATGCTTGCTTAGGTGTATGGCACTTTGGCTATCACAATACACACCGGTGTTCACATCTTCACTAGCCAATACCTCTGCGCATATGCCTTTTAACCACACGGCCTCTTTGATAGCTTCTCCAACAGCTATGTACTCTGCCTCTGTGGTAGATAGTGCAACCACATGTTGTAGGACTGATTTCCAACACACACTACACCCAAACACTGTGAATACGTAGCTCGTTAACGATCTTCTCTTGTCAAGATCACTTGCATAATCTGAGTCTACGTACCCTCTTACCATTTCATTGCTGTCCTTATCCCTCTTATACACTAACTCGTGATTCAACGTTCCCTTGAGATATCTCAGAATCCACTTTACTGCAAGCCAGTGATCTTTTTCCGGATTCGCCATGTATCAACTCACCACACTTACAGCCTGTGCTATGTCTGGTCTTATGCAAACCATTGCATACATGATGCTCCCCACAGCGCTTGCATACGGTACTTTGCTCATTTGCAGTTTCTCCTCATCGAATATCGATGACTGTGTTGCTGAAAGTCTGAAATGCATGGCCAAAGGGGTAGAGACAGCCTTCGCGTTTGACATACCAAACTTCTCCAAAATTTTGACTATATATCGCTGTTGGGACAAGAAAATAACATATCTTCTTTCCCTCATAATATTCATACCCAAAATTCTCTTTGCTGCTCCCAAATCCTTCATTTCAAACTCGTCACTCAACTGCTTCTTGAGCTTCTGTATTTCTTTCATATTCTTGCATACGATCAACATATCATCGACGTATAGAAGCAAATACATCATCCCACAACTCATGTTCTTGAAGTACACGCATCCATCATATTTGCTCCTACTAAAACCACAAGCCATCATAAACTCATCAAATCTCCTATACCACTGTCTAGGTGATTGCTTTAACCCGTACAATGACTTCTTTAGCAAACAAGCATGATCTTCTTTTTTGGGCTCCTCAAATCTTTGCAGCTGTGCCATGTATATCGTTTCTTCACACTCTTCATGTAGAAAAGCTGTCTTTACATCCATCTGCTCTAGATGTAAATTAAGGTTTGCACACATGGCTAACAAAATCCTAATAGATGTGTGCTTGACAACTGGAGAAAATATCTCATGAAAATCGACTCCCTCTCTCTGAGTAAAACCTTGTACTACTAACCTAGCCTTGAATCTTGTAGGCTCAATCCCCGGTATCCCCTCCTTCACCTTATACACCCACTTGCACCCGACTAGCTTCTTTTGAGGTCTCTCCACCAACTTCCAGGTATTGTTATTCTTAAGAGAACAAATTTCTTCTTCCATGGCCTGCTGCCATTCTTTCTTGTTTTCACTCTTCATAGCCTCACTATATGTCATAGGCTCATCATACTCAAGAGTGTAAGCAGAATTAAATGCATAAGCAACTAAGTCTACTTGTGCATACCTAACTGGTGGGTTGATCGTTCTCCTTAACCTGTCTCTAGCAAGCTGGTACTCTTCAAGTTCTAACTCAGGAGTTCTAGTCTTCTTTTGGGTGGACTTGGAGGAATACGCCGGTGTTCTTGGTTTATCTTCAAGGATTTCCTTGTTGAAGTGTTGATCTGGGGGCATATCAGATCCATTTTCAAGCGCTACTTCAACTTCTATTGACTCGGGTGCTGAGTCTTTCTTGGTCATAGGTCTTCTTTCTCATCTTCATGGGAGGTTTTCAGCATCGTCATCTCATCGAATGTCATATCACGGATTATGATACTCCTTGGTGGTGTTAAGTCTTTACTGTTGGGATTTGTGCTTACGTGCCATCCCTTTTGTGTATAAATATTTGCTTTATGTTTATACATTTATGATTTCAATAAATCACTAATTATTTTATTTATAAATATGGTAAGATGCTTGTAACGTTTTAGACATTGTATGATCTGAACGAGTTCAGATCTGATCTAAAGGAGTTTAGATCAGAACTAAGAGTTAGTAAAATCTAAAGAGTTAGAGCCTTGTCTGAAATGGGACAAAGACCTAAGAATATATTAATAATGACATAGTTGCAATGAGTTGCAAATGGTGCTAAGAAATGTTGTTATGCAAATATGTTCTTAAATTTAATGTTCCTGATCTACCTTCACTAATGCGGGTCTGCTAGTGAAGATCTTAATATATATATATATAGATCAGTGTATGTCTATATCTAGATAGTCCAGATGGTTAGTCTTAGCAGACCATGAGTTTAGTGGAAACTCGTATAGAGATACAAGTATTCAGTAAGGACTGAATATTGAACAGACTCACAAAGATCTCCAATAGACATCCCATAAAGCCGTCAATTGAGGATCTTTCGAGTTGAGTAGTATTCGTGGTCCTTAGACCTGAGTGCCACGGTGGACTTGTGAGTGATTCATCATACTTTGGTTCCACACATGTCAGATACCTTTCATGGTCTGACCGCTGGGTGTCGCTGGGTATGGTCCGATGCTCATGGAGTCCGGTGTGTACAGATATGGGATCCATCAACTCAATTGGGTGAGTAAAATATCATGTAACTCTAAGATTGTATTTCAGAAAGTCTTATGGCCATAAGCAAACATCCAAGAATTTCTTGGGAAAATAATATCGTGAAAGTGTTTACGGATATTATTTATTGAAATACAAATCTAGAGATAAGTTTATGGTTGAGCACATGGAGACTTGACGGTGTTGATCTATATCTCCGCTCTTCTAGGATATTTATGATGGAAGGATTATACGAATATGTTATAACCTCAACTTGTATGGTCTAATGCGCCGTTTTGTAATATCTGTAATATGTGTGTGGGACATTGTTCACGGACGTGTGAAATAGTTTCATATGACAAATCGGGCATAGACCTAGAGAGTCTCACAATATGAAGTGTACTCGTTGTGCACTGGGGCGGCGAATTGGATTGAATAATTAATCCAACAATTTTTAGCAAAATGAAAAATGTTTCTAAGTTCCTTTTATTATTCACTTGTCAATAATTGAAGGTAAAACACATTATTGGTTTACAAGAGTTGTTAACCAATAAGAAATTGACAAGTGACATAATCTTGCTCCATAAATTATTTACCATGTATTTACCTATTTACCTTGCTTGGTAAATACATATATGGTAAATGTAAATAATCAAAATAGTTTTGAATTATTAATATTTTATATATTAATCAAATTATTATTATTAATTAGAATAAGTGGCAAACACCATTTACTAATGGAGAATGCACTTGTTATTAATAATAAGGAAAGTTTACCACTTTGTAATTCTTAAATGATGCACTAAGGAAGTGGTAAAACCACTTAACATTGATTAAATGTCATTTACTCTCTAGAAATTGATTCAATTGGTTGAATCAAATTGGTGAGTGAAAAATATGATAGATTAATGTTTGTAATGGCAAACATGGTTAAGTGGTGGTGGAGCACTAAGAGAAATCATTCTTTGCACTTAAGAAAGAATTGAAAGAGTTCAATGTGTGCAAGATAGAGTGAAATTCGTTCTAGGAGAAAAGAGAGAGAATTGAGAGCTTTTCCTAAGTGTTTTTCTCAAAGTGTTGAGAGAAAATGCAAAGGCTTACCAAGCTACAACATATAGAGTTGTAAAGAACTATAGAAAACACCAAATTCTTCTCATCTCTTGGTAGTAATCATAAGGAAAAATTATTTTAAGTGTTAAAACAATCATTTGCTGGAAATTCAAGGCTGCCGTTCTAGCTTCACAATCCCACCGGATTTAGTTGTGAACTAGAATTGTGCAAGGGAACACTTCAAGGTGAGCTCAACAAAATTGAAGCTTGGAGTTCTTGAAGATTTGTAAAGCTACCTTCATATCCGGGTAGGTTATTTATTTGTTATTCATTTTATATCATGCATGAAATATATATATGAGATATATATATGTACTTGAATGATCATACATGATTGAATATGTTACATATTGTTTAATATGTATGAATACTTCCGTTGCGTATTTAATTTTTGAAATTATACACATCACACACCATATCACACAACAAGTGGTATCAGAGCATGCTGATATGGTGTTTGCTGTTTGATGTTGTTGTAGTTAACATGTTGATGTTATATTGATGAACAACATGATGATGTTTGATTTCAAGCATGTTGATGTTTAAGATTGAATATGTTGATATTTTATGAATTCTTGGATATGTTGGTATTTAAAATTGTTTATATGATATTTGATCATGTTTTAAATCGGTTGATTTGGGTGCCGGAAAAGAAGAAAATTGATTTTAGTGCACCGGACACAGTAACAGTGTCCAGCGCTGAGGCGCTATCTGACGCTCGCTGCGGCGCCAGCCTAATTTTGTCCAGCGCCCCGGCGACAATATATGAGCGCTGCGGCGCCAGCCTAATTTTGGCCAGCGCCCCGGCTACAGCCTATGAGCGCTGCGGCACCCACATACTGGAATTGAGCGCTGCGGCGCTGGGATATGGGCGCTGCAGCGCCGGCTGATATTATGTCCAGCGCCGAGGCGCTAGATATATGGCGCTGCAGCGCCAGCCCGCTGTTTGGCCAGCGCCGCGGATTAATTTTATGAACACTGCAGCGCCCGTGTTTCAGCGCCGCAGCGTTCATCACTGTTTCTGGAAATGTTTTTTTAAATTTATTTATCATGTTTATTTTATTGCTGTATTGTACTTCAATAGTTTTTATAACATGATGTGATCATTAAAATACGCTGATAATCACAATGTGAGCTCTATTGGTGTGGGTTAGTTGTGATTGCGTATTTCTTTATGTATAAATGATCTATATTATTCATTTGGATGAAATGAGTATGTAATAAAATCTCTCTTAATCAGATTGTAATATTTTCATTATGATATAATGTTAAATATGATCCGTCTTATCAATACGATATTAGACAAGTCACTTCAATTCTTTTCCAAGATCGCTAAAGTGTGAGGGATTGATTGGTGTGACTTGGGCTATATCATTTAAACATTAGATGTGATAAATATATGTTAAAGTATTACCCTAGATCGCTAAAGTGTGCGGTTAATAACAATAACATATATTTAATGATTGATAAGTAAATCTGGAATACACTTATCCTAGATCGCTAAAGTGTGCGGATAAGATGTGTTTAGGATCAAGTGTTAAGAGTTGCATGAGATGCAATTGATAAGAGTTATCTACCTTTTGGGTTTACTAAGGCCTAGATCGCTATAGTGTGCGGCTGAAGTAAATGCCAAAGGGATCCACTTTTCACTATATAGTTTAAAGAATACTTAAACTATCGTTTTCCCGTTTGAGAGGTTAAAGGGATTACGTAAAATAGTGGGAGGGCGTTTTTAGATTAAAAATTGTATAACTGTTATACCCATGATCTAAAACGTTATTTATTAGTGATTGAAATATTCCGCTAACATCTTTTTCTTTTGTCTTGTGAAGATCAAATGGCTTCAAACAACACTTTAGCTCGCATCCTTGATGCGCACCAACTAAAAGGTGCAAAAAATTATGCTAATTGGCTTATGAATCTCAGAATAGTTCTAGATTCTGAAAAGCTTGGATATGTTATTGATCAGCGCATGCCACAAGCTATTTCTGATAATGCTTCCCCAGAAGAAAAGGAGACATATCGGAAATGGTTGGATGACGATTTGAAAGTCAAATCGTACATTCTTGGGTCTATGTCTACGGAGCTCCAAAGGGAGCATGTCCACATGGAAAATGCTAGGAGTATCATGCTCCACCTGAAAGAGTTATTTGGTGACCGACCTCAATTTGAAATGTATAGGGTTGCCAAATCGCTTTTTCAAGCTAAACTACCCGAGGGCAGTCCAGTAATTCCTCATGTCCTCAAAATGATTTCATACATTGAGAGGCTGGAGACAATGGATCTTATACTGAGCAATGGATTGGGGAATAGCTTGATTCTCCAATCACTTCCAGGGTCATTTGCACCATTCATAATGAATTACAATATGCAAGGATTGACTCCTACTTATGCTGAACTGCATAACATGCTAATAACTGCTCAGGAGGACATGAACAAAGGGGGCTCGGTCCTCTATGTTCAGGGTGCTTCATCATCTACCCGAAGGACTTCTAAGAAGTCCAAAGGAAAGAATAAACGGAAAGTAATGAATGCACCTAGAATGGGTCCTCGAAAGCAATACATATCCAAGCACCCACGAAAGAACAAAGCAAGTGAAAAATGTTTCCATTGCAGTGAGGATGGGCATTGGAAGCGAAACTGCCCAAAGTACCTTGCCATGATTAAGAAGACACCATCAGGTATACACTTGCCTTTTATTGATATTTCCTTAGCATTTGATGCTAGCTTTGGTTGGGTATTAGATACCGCTTGTCCTTTTCACATCTGCAATGTGTTGCAGGGTCTGAAGGAAGTTAAAAAGTTACAACAAGGAGAAGTACAGCTTCGTGTTGGAAATAGAGATTTCCTACAGGTCGAGGCTATTGGATGTTTCAATTTGATGCTTCCATGTAATAAAATTGTTGTATTGAATAATTGTTATTATGTGCCAAACATTATCCGGCAAATTATTTCAATTCCTGTATTGGACAATGAAGGATATCATATGCGTGTTAGGAATCGTTCCTTATGCTTGTATGATTTGAATAATGTTTTGTTAGCTGAATGTCAGTTGATAAATGGGCATTACATATTAGATACAACAGGAAATGTTATGAATGTACAAGTGAATGCTAAAAATAGTGCGGGAACTTTAAATGATACAGAATTGTGGCATATGAGATTAGGTCATATAGGGGTAAGACGCCTATCCCGTCTGGTTAAGGATGGTCGGATACCTGATCTGACCATAGAATCATATCCAGTTTGTGAATCTTGTATTCAAGGGAAAATGACCAAGGCTCCATTTATTGGTGTTGGACACCGTGCCACTAATTTATTGGAACTAATACATAGTGATGTATGTGGTCCAATGAATCACACTGCTATGGGTGGTTTTCGATACTTTGTTATCTTTATCGATGATCTGTCACGATATGGATATGTGTTTCTTATCAAACACAAGTCAGAAACTTTTGAAAAGTTCAAAGAGTTTCGAAATGAAGTAGAGAAACAAACCGGAATGTATATCAAATGCCTTAGATCAGATCGAGGGGATGAATACATGAGCAGTGAATTTTTAGATTATTTAAAGGAGAATGGGATTCTCGCTCAGTATAGTCCTCCAGGTACTCCACAACACAATGGTGTTTCGGAGAGGAGGAATCGGACTTTATTGGATATGGTTCGGTCGATGATGAGCTTCACTGATCTCCCTGAATATCTGTGGGGATATGCACTGGAAACTGCTGCTCATTTATTGAATAGAGTTCCATCAAAAGCCATTCCATCCACTCCACATGAGATATGGACTGGAAGGAAACCAAGTCTTAAATATGTTAAGATTTGGGGTTGTCCTGCTTACGTAAAAGTTATGCAACAGGATAAACTTGCACCTAAAGGTTACAAGTACAGGTTCATTGGATATCCCAAGAATTCAATGGGATACCAATTCTATGATCCAGAGGAACGAAACGTGTTTGTATCTCGTTATGCCACTTTTCTAGAGAAAGAGTTTCTCCTGAATCGTGGAGATTGTAGAAAGATTGAGTTAGATGAACTCAATCAGAATGAAAATGAACCAACAATGGAACTTCAGGCTCAATCAAGCAGAATACCTTTGACACACCCTCCACGTAAGTCAGAAAGGATATCAAGGCCACCTGAAAGGTATGGTTCCATATCTAAAGGTGCTCTTGATGTTTTCTTGATTGAAGAAAATGATCCTTTAACTTACAAAGAGGCGATGTTGGACATCGATTCGGGAAAATGGCAAGAGGCCATGAAATCTGAAATTGACTCTATGCATCACAATCAAGTCTGGGACTTGGTTGAGCTTCCTGAAGGAATTGTTCCTATCGGTTGTAAATGGATCTACAAGCGGAAGCGTGGGCTCGATGGAAAAGTGGAGACTTTCAAAGCCCGATTGGTGGCGAAAGGTTATACTCAACGATCTGGGATCGACTATGAGGAAACCTTCTCACCAGTAGCGATGCTTAAGTCAATTCGGATTTTACTAGCAATTGCTGCATATTATGACTATGAAATTTGGCAAATGGATGTGAAAACAGCGTTCTTAAATGGATATCTTGAGGAAGAAATCTATATGGAACAACCCGAAGGTTTTACATCCAGCCAAACTTCTGGTCTAATATGTAAACTGAAGAAGTCTATCTATGGACTTAAGCAAGCTTCCCGAAGCTGGAATCTTCATTTTGATGAGGTAATCAGAGGGTCTGGTTTCATCAAGAACGAAAAAGAATCATGTGTGTATAAAAAGAGCAGTGAGAGTATGGTAGTCTTCTTGGTTCTATATGTGGATGACATACTCATTATCGGAAACGATATTGGTATGTTGCAATTAGTCAAAAGTTACCTAAGTAAGAATTTCTCCATGAAGGATTTGGGAGAGGCTTCCTATATACTAGGTATAAAGCTTTATAGAGATAGAGCTAGGAGGCTTATAGGACTCTCCCAATCATTGTACATAGATAATGTCTTGGAAAGGTATAGTTTCAGTAACTGTAAGACAGTTAACATACCTTTTAGACATGGCATTCATCTTTCGAGGAAAATGTGTCCTCAGAGTGAAGATGAAAAGGTTAGAATGTCTAGTATACCTTATGCATCAGCTGTGGGAAGTCTGATGTATGCCATGGTGTGTACGAGACCTGATATCAGTATGGCTGTAAGTGTTACAAGCCGCTATCAATCTGATCCAGGCGAAGGCCATTGGATGGCAGTGAAACATGTCCTAAAATATCTTAAGGGTACTAAGGACAAGTTTTTGATTTATGGAGAAAATGACCTAGTGTTGAGAGGATACACAGATTCAGATTTCCAATCTGATCTAGATGATAGAAAGTCTACATCTGGATATATATTCATTCTTAATGGTGCTGCAGTCAGTTGGAAGAGTAACAAACAGTCATCGACCGCTGATTCCACAACAGAGGCAGAATATATTGCAGCATCAGAAGCAGCAAAAGAAGCGGTTTGGATACGCAAGTTTATCGCTGAACTTGGAATAGTTCCGAGTTCAATGGATCCTATACCATTGTTCTGCGATAACAACGGAGCCATTACACAAGCAAAAGAGCCAAGAGCACACCAAAAGTCTAAGCATGTGGAAAGAAAATACCATATCATAAGAGAAATCTTGGCTAGAGGAGATGTAATAGTTCGTAGAGTAGACTCTATGAATAATATAGCGGACCCACTTACTAAGGCCTTAACTCTAAAAATATTTGAAAGACATGTGGAGTCAATGGGTATAAGATACCATCGTGAATGGCACTAAAGCAAGTGGGAGTTGTTGGGATTTGTGCTTACGTGCCATCCCTTTTGTGTATAAATATTTGCTTTATGTTTATACATTTATGATTTCAATAAATCACTAATTATTTTATTTATAAATATGGTAAGATGCTTGTAACGTTTTAGACATTGTATGATCTGAACGAGTTCAGATCTGATCTAAAGGAGTTTAGATCAGAACTAAGAGTTAGTAAAATCTAAAGAGTTAGAGCCTTGTCTGAAATGGGACAAAGACCTAAGAATATATTAATAATGACATAGTTGCAATGAGTTGCAAATGGTGCTAAGAAATGTTGTTATGCAAATATGTTCTTAAATTTAATGTTCCTGATCTACCTTCACTAATGCGGGTCTGCTAGTGAAGATCTTAATATATATATATATAGATCAGTGTATGTCTATATCTAGATAGTCCAGATGGTTAGTCTTAGCAGACCATGAGTTTAGTGGAAACTCGTATAGAGATACAAGTATTCAGTAAGGACTGAATATTGAACAGACTCACAAAGATCTCCAATAGACATCCCATAAAGCCGTCAATTGAGGATCTTTCGAGTTGAGTAGTATTCGTGGTCCTTAGACCTGAGTGCCACGGTGGACTTGTGAGTGATTCATCATACTTTGGTTCCACACATGTCAGATACCTTTCATGGTCTGACCGCTGGGTGTCGCTGGGTATGGTCCGATGCTCATGGAGTCCGGTGTGTACAGATATGGGATCCATCAACTCAATTGGGTGAGTAAAATATCATGTAACTCTAAGATTGTATTTCAGAAAGTCTTATGGCCATAAGCAAACATCCAAGAATTTCTTGGGAAAATAATATCGTGAAAGTGTTTACGGATATTATTTATTGAAATACAAATCTAGAGATAAGTTTATGGTTGAGCACATGGAGACTTGACGGTGTTGATCTATATCTCCGCTCTTCTAGGATATTTATGATGGAAGGATTATACGAATATGTTATAACCTCAACTTGTATGGTCTAATGCGCCGTTTTGTAATATCTGTAATATGTGTGTGGGACATTGTTCACGGACGTGTGAAATAGTTTCATATGACAAATCGGGCATAGACCTAGAGAGTCTCACAATATGAAGTGTACTCGTTGTGCACTGGGGCGGCGAATTGGATTGAATAATTAATCCAATAATTTTCAGCAAAATGAAAAATGTTTCTAAGTTCCTTTTATTATTCACTTGTCAATAATTGAAGGTAAAACACATTATTGGTTTACAAGAGTTGTTAACCAATAAGAAATTGACAAGTGACATAATCTTGCTCCATAAATTATTTACCATGTATTTACCTATTTACCTTGCTTGGTAAATACATATATGGTAAATGTAAATAATCAAAATAGTTTTGAATTATTAATATTTTATATATTAATCAAATTATTATTATTAATTAGAATAAGTGGCAAACACCATTTACTAATGGAGAATGCACTTGTTATTAATAATAAGGAAAGTTTACCACTTTGTAATTCTTAAATGATGCACTAAGGAAGTGGTAAAACCACTTAACATTGATTAAATGCCATTTACTCTCTAGAAATTGATTCAATTGGTTGAATCAAATTGGTGAGTGAAAAATATGATAGATTAATGTTTGTAATGGCAAACATGGTTAAGTGGTGGTGGAGCACTAAGAGAAATCATTCTTTGCACTTAAGAAAGAATTGAAAGAGTTCAATGTGTGCAAGATAGAGTGAAATTCGTTCTAGGAGAAAAGAGAGAGAA
Organism: Ailanthus altissimus; assembly: GCA_946807835.1. Taxonomy (NCBI): domain Eukaryota; kingdom Viridiplantae; phylum Streptophyta; class Magnoliopsida; order Sapindales; family Simaroubaceae; genus Ailanthus; species Ailanthus altissimus. Next base: position 27,529,837 of record OX327691.1, on the reverse strand, counting down.
TTGAGAGCTTTTCCTAAGTGTTTTTCTCAAAGTGTTGAGAGAAAATGCAAAGGCTTACCAAGCTACAACATATAGAGTTGTAAAGAACTATAGAAAACACCAAATTCTTCTCATCTCTTGGTAGTAATCATAAGGAAAAATTATTTTAAGTGTTAAAACAATCATTTGCTGGAAATTCAAGGCTGCCGTTCTAGCTTCACAATCCCACCGGATTTAGTTGTGAACTAGAATTGTGCAAGGGAACACTTCAAGGTGAGCTCAACAAAATTGAAGCTTGGAGTTCTTGAAGATTTGTAAAGCTACCTTCATATCCGGGTAGGTTATTTATTTGTTATTCATTTTATATCATGCATGAAATATATATATGAGATATATATATGTACTTGAATGATCATACATGATTGAATATGTTACATATTGTTTAATATGTATGAATACTTCCGTTGCGTATTTAATTTTTGAAATTATACACATCACACACCATATCACACAACATTTACACCATACTTTGTATCCTTTTACTCCTTCGAGATATCCTATGAATACCCCTTTGATAGCTCTAGGTTCCAACTTCCCCTCCTTAACATGTACAAAGGCAGGGCAACCAAATATTCTGAGGTGGTCATACTTCAGAGGATTGCCATACCATTTCTCTTTTGGCGTCTTGAAGTCAATTGCTGAGGAGGGACTTCTATTAATCAAGTAAGCTGCAGTCACTACAGCTTCTCCCCAAAATGTCTTGGACATCTTTGCATTGGTAAACATGTATCTAACCCTTTCAATTAGGGTTCTGTTCATCCTCTCAGCTACCCCATTCTGTTGCGGTGTTGATCTTACCGTTCTATGCCTTGCAATCCCATGCTTGGCACAAAACCCATCAAACTCTCTGTTGCAAAATTCGAGGCCGTTGTCAGTTCTCAACCTCTTCACTCTTTTTCCAATCTGATTCTCAACAAGAATCTTCCAAGTCTTGAATATTTCAAAGGCTTGATCTTTGCTCTTCAACACATAGACCCACAGCTTCCTCAAATAGTTATCAATCAAGCTGAGAAAATACCTGGCACCACCATGAGTAACTGTCTGAGCTGGTCCCCAAAGATCCGAGTGTATGTAGTCAAGAGTCCCCTTAGTCTTGTGCTCGCCGGTACTGAACCTCACTCTATGTGCTTTCCCTAGCATATAATGCTCACAAAACTCTAAGGGCTGAAACTTATCCTCTCCAAACGCCTTTTGACTATATAACTCCTTTAGGTTTCTGTCGCCTAGGTGTGCCAATCTAAGATGCCACAACTTAGTTTGCATACTCTCATCATCTACAGAGAATAGTGCAGAACCGCTCACGACTTCACCCTTAAGCACATAAACACCTCTGCACTTCTCTCCTCTCATCACTACCATGAAACCTTTCAAAACTCTTAAAATCCCTCCGTCGATCCTGATGGAACACCCATTCTGGTTTAAAGTCCCCAGTGAGATCAAATTTCTCTTCAAGTCAGGAACATACCTAACATCTGTCAACTCTCTCACTCGCCCATCATGTAGCCTAAGCTTAACACTACCAATTCTCATCATCTGACATGCAATGTCATTACCCATTAACACCTTACCACCACTAATGGGCTGAAAATTTGTAAACCAGGACTTGTGTGGGCACATGTGAAAAGTACAACCAGAATCAAGAACCCATTGTTCAGAGTTCATACCATCAGTAGCGACTAGTGTCTCTGCGCTATCATCATAGGCAAGCGCAGCATCCGCTTTCTTCTTATCCTGTGCTTTCTTCTCAGGACAGTCCTTTATGAAGTGCCCCTCTTTCTTGCAGCAATAGCACTTCCTAGGAGTCCTAAACTTTGACCTTGAACCTTTTTTTCTTCCCATCTCTATATGAGGGCTTTCCTCTTACAGATAGACTTTCTGCATTGCTCTCGGTCTGCTTTCCTAATAACTTTGAGTTTAATGATGATTTCACATCACTCATTGTTAAACTCTCTCTGCTGTAGAGTAACGTATCAACAAAACTCTCATAGCTCTTGGGGAGTGAACTCAGCAGGATAATTGCTCTATCTTCATCTTCTATCTTGATGTTGATAGACTCAAGATCAAGGATGATCTTATTGAAGGCGTCTATATGATCTTTCATCGACGTCCCCTCTGACATGGACAGTTGATATAACTTCTTCTTTATATGTAATCTGTTGGCCAACGATTTCCTCATAAAAGAGAGTCAAGCTTCCTCCAAAGACCTATTACCGTCGTCTCACTTGCTATTTCCCTTAATACTTCATCGCTCAATGACAGAACGATTGTGCTATGAGCTCTTTCTTGAATGTCCCTTTTTTTCTACTTCTGCTCTAGATGACTCTGGCGTCTTCTCTTCATCACTAGATGGAGCTGCAGTCTCCTCTAATACCGAACCAAGCCTTTGGCTCACCAATAACGCCTTAACCTTCATCTTCCACAGATTAAAGTCATTCGTACCGTTAAATTTCTCTACCTCATACTTGGGTGTGGCCATGTCTGCTTAAAACCAAAACTCTGATACCAGTTTGTTAAAGCGGAAGCACACAAACAAGCAAAATAATTCACCCAAGCAATATAATAATGCAGAACAAGTTACTAAGAAATAAATAGAAAAATGGATAGAAGAAGAACACACAAAGAATTACGTGGTTCAACAACTTGCCTACGTCCACGGCGGATCAAGATCACACTCTTCTCTTATTATGAATCTCAAGGCACTCACAAAGTATGTCTTTTATAAGAAAGATCACAAAGAAAACTCTCTCTTTTACTGTAGGAATTTTCTCTCACAAAGAACCACTAAGATCTCTTGTTTATGACAAAGATTGTCAAGAAGATTAGTTGATCACAAAGATCTCTTACTTGATCACAAAGATGTGTTTACAAGCCAATTGATAACTTTTATATAGGCTTTAGGACGTCCTAGGTTTACCCTATACGTATGAGAGTCGTATTAGGGAGTCTTGGAGCAAGTGGGAGACGAAATTAAGAAGTTTCCTAATTTCGGGACACTGTTCCCATCTCTAGCGTTGCGGCGCTGGCACGCTTTCTGCTCAAAGCTGCGGCGCTCAAGTTCTGTTATGGGCGCCGCGGCTCCCACGCCTGATTACCGCAGCGCTCGTGTCTTGCGCCCTTCTTCGTTTTTCGCCTCCTTTCACGTCCGTCTTCGATCCGTGCACACCCTATGCACTTGGCTTAAACTCCAAATTATATTTCAATAACTTTTAATCAATTTTCTTACAATATTAATTTACAATTCAATAATTATTTAATACATTATTTAAAATATAAAATTTTGATTACGGGTCCACGTCATCATGGCAGCCATTACAAGTCAATTATCAATACTTCCGGTCTTTGTTTTAACTTCGAAATTCAGGATCTTGATTCTGAATTTCGTAATTTTCTTTTTCTCATCTTAATTAAACTGAAATTGAAGTTTATGTTCAATACTTTCACCCGTTCTTAATTATTTACCAATACTTTTTAAGATTAGATTAACAATCAAATCCAGAGATATGAAAAATAAGAGAGCTGAATGTTTATAATTTTAGTATAATTATATTTATAAAGTTGAGATATGTTAATTGATGTGACATTAACTACCTTTCGAGTGATAAATATTGATTAATAATATGTCAATTAAAATAAAAAAAATTATATTTCAACTATACAAATATAACGTTACTCTTATAATTTTAAATCAAGTGACCATTGGATTTATGTAGGGCAGGTATTTATACTCATGAGATAGAAATAGATAAGAGTTGCTGAGTTACAACTTCATCTCTTAAGCTTTGTTTATCTATTATCTTTCGTACTTGTTTTCATCTCAATGATAAGCCTCGGCTGATGGCATAATTCTTATCATAATCCTTTTTGAGTTTTTTTTTCTCTTGCATTTTGAGTCTTTTAAATTTAAATATATTTAAAAATTGAGAATAATTTAAAAATGAATCATATATAATTTATAAAGTTGTTAAAATCAATTAAATATAAATTTTGTACACAATAAATTAGTAAATCATTAATATGAGAGAGAAAATTAAGTTGAATGAGATAAAAATGAGAAATAAAAAATGAGAGAAAAGATAATATTATTATTACTTTAGCGGAGTTTATTAATAATTAAATAATTTTTAAAAATATTATAAATACACTTAAAATTTTATTTTAATAATTAAATGAAAGAAAATTTAATAACTATAAATTTATGTCAAAAAAAAGTGATGTGAATCATACCTTCTTTAAATAGTGAAAAATCTAAAATATGTATGCAAGCTTTTTTCATCAAGCATCTGAACTCGAGTTTTTAGAATACACAAATTGGGTCAAAATGCGGTCCACTCACACTAATGCAAGTGTTTATAGGCTTTTTTTTTTTTTTTACTTTTTAAATGTTGATATTGTAATTAAATATTTATTGCTATACAATATAAATTTATTATCTTATTGGTGTAATTTAGATTTTAGGATGATTTTTTTAAATAAAAACTTTCAGAGCTTTTCTTTTTTTTTTCTCTTTAACAAAAAAATTTAAGAGAAATTCTATTCTAAAAAAACTAACGAAAAAAAATTTAAGCATTGAATAGCTTGAGAGAAAAAAATTATATAAATGGTAAGAATTATTATATTTTGTTTTGACAAAATGTGATGAGAGATTTGTTCTCAAAGTCAAAATTAATAAAGATATAAATCTACTGTTAATTCTTTACTACTTAATTGTTAACACAAATATTATAAAAATTATATTTTAATATCACGTTTTTTCTTAATGCAAACTTTCCCATCCGATAATTTTCACAAGTTGCAACTTTAATAAATAAATATTATATAAATTAAGACAATGCATATGACAAATTGATAGTATTGGAGCCAATAAAAGCTTGGCACGTCAGGATAATCAGGGGGTTTATAGTCATTCTGTATGAATAAATATTTTGCGATAACTAGATTTCCCCAGATAAAGCCATCAAGAATTTGATTGGCGGAAATTATAGGGCGCAAGATTACAAAGAAAATCCAACCAAGAAAATTAACAAAATGAATTGAAGAGCGCGATGAATATATGAATATTTGCTTCTGAATCATCAAATGGCGGTCTCTGCTGCACCAACTGCTGTTGCTCATCTTCTTCAACTCGAACACAACAACAATAACTTCCTCTCCGCTAACCCTCGGCTCAGCCGTCTTTATCCTCGCAAAAATGCCTCGACAGTCGTTGCCATGGCACCCAAAAAGAAGGTACTTCAACAACCCTCAAAATCCTTCAACATCATTTTATATTTTTGCTAATCTATTTCATTACTCTCTGTTTGGTTACTGAAAAAATAATAATAAAAAAGAAAGAAAGAAAGAAAATAACTTGGTTAATTTATTTGTGTTTTATCAAAAATCTCAACTATTATTTCTCTGTACACAAAAAATATTAAAACGCGAAAATTTGCCTAATTCGTTATATATATATATGTATAAATAGTTGCATAATGATCTTGAAATTTACTATTTTTCTTTTTATGTAAAGAGATCGCAATTAGAATTTTAAAAGAATATGCAGCCCTTTTTATGTAATTTCAAATTTGAAAGGCAGAAAATGCAAACATGATAATTCTCAAGCATATAAATGGATGGCAGGTAAATAAATATGATGCGAACTGGGAAAAGCAATGGTTCGGAGCTGGGATCTTCTGCGAAGGAAGCGAAGAGGTGGAAGTGGACGTGTTTAAAAAACTCGAAGAACGCAAAGTGTTGAGCAACGTTGAGAAGGCTGGTCTTTTATCGAAAGCAGATGAGCTGGGCTTCACTCTATCATCCATAGAGAAGCTGGGTGTCTTCTCTAAAGCTGAGGAGTTGGGTCTGTTGAGCTTACTGGAGAAAGTGGCTAGCGTTTCCCCTTCGACGCTTGCCTCCGCGGCGTTGCCGGTATTTTTGGCGGCAGTGGTGGCAATTGTTGTGATTCCGGATGATTCAGTAGGGTTGGTGGCGATACAGGCTGTGGTCGCCGGGACTCTTGGAGTTGGTGCCGCCGGTTTGTTTATTGGGTCTGTTGTTTTGGGTGGTTTGCAAGAAGCTGACTGATTTCGCTTTTTCTTTTTCTTTGTGTAACGAGACTTTTCTTTTTCTTTTTCTTCTTCGAGTGTAGGTGTGGATAATAATAATTGAATGTTGCAACTTACAAACCTTGTTTTATAAAAAATAGGACGAACACATTGCTTGATGTGGTTACATGGAGGATATCTCCAATTTGTGTGTTCATGGTGAGCTCCATAGTTCTTAGAAATTCTGTTACTTGTGACAAATGATAGATTTGTTAAAGTTTACCATGCATCTTTATTGATTTCTATTAAGAAAATTTTGTTTTACTTTAAGCAAGAGAACCGTATTACCTTGTTTTTTTTTTTTTAATGTTGTATGAAACTATGAATGATTCTTATATGCTAAAACCTGAAAGATTCTTAAATGCTAAGGTAAATTATATAAGGTAATGTAGACATTTTAATATAGGCTGTTTTTAAGATGAGAAACCTGTTCCGTTTACGGCTTAAGATAGTGTGGAGAAATGTTAATCCAATTCTAACACATTGTGAGACGCGAGAACTCTTGACAATGCATGGAATTCACTGATTTGTGGAGGATTGTCGGCGGTGACTGTGAGGCAGCCTGTTTAAGAAAATGAGGGTTCGTTAATTTTTTCATCCAATTTCTCCTTTAATTGTTTCTTAAAGTTGTGATATGAGATGTGTTTGCACTTTAAAAAAAAAAAAAACAAATTGGGCATTTGTAACATATGTCTTGATTCTCTTGAAGCATGTACTGCTTGTTTTCCGCTTGGTTGTCAGGAAATTGAAAAGGTAGGAAAAGGACCTTTTTTTTTTTTTTTAATTTATTGGGGATCGCATGTGGCTGGCTTCTTCTGCATTTTGTCATTGGAAAATAACCAGTCTTTTAGACTATTAATTCTTTATCCTCTCTCCTCAGTCCTCGCCTTTTATTGGTGAAACAGAGACATTTGCCGTTTCTTGGTTACAAAATTCTTGATTAGCAAGCACCCGCGAAATTGAGACTTCCTACTTGTTTTGAGCCAACTTTTTGAGGGGTTTAGAATTCTAGACGCACTGTCATCTATGCTTTACTGCTATAAGCCTCTAAGATCGATAATAGCATTCTCTTGATTATATTTTGTAATGACATACGTTTGCTCGGTTTCTACCAATTTTAACTCTTAAATATCAACTTTGTCCCGGTGAACTACAAAAATAATGTAAATTCTAAGATTCATTCAAATTTTTTGTTTATTTATCTATCTGGTTTTTTAAAATTCTGTTCTGAAATGACATTTAGATCATAAAATCCTTTATTGTAATATTTAGATCATAAAATCCTTTATTGTAATAATTATACTTTTCATGGATAAACTTTTAGAAATGGAAATAATTTCATATTATATAGAGATTGGAAGACTGGAGTAGGATACATTGATACTGCTACATGACTATTGAAGGTAGTAATGCATTTGGGAATAATTGAGATACCCTAGTCTAGAGTCATAACGAAGTGATCGAAAGGGACTAGGACCCATTATTCTATACTCTTAACTGGCAGGAAAAGAAGACTCGATTCACAAGATAGAATTTGATGAACTTGCTTTACCTGAACAATTAACTAGACTAGTAATTGGTAAGCTAGTTGTAGTTTGAATGTTGGATTACTTATCAAGGTCGTGTTGACCTGTTCTTATAGCGGGTGGCCCAGAAGAGATAATGCAAGAAGTTAAGGCCACTTAGCGTGCACATCAACCAGTAGAATCTCTCAAGGTGATAGTGATTCAAGTTGCTGCCAAAGAGCCAAGCTTTGTGCCGGTAAGCACTGGTAATGTCGTTGACAACTGATACAAGCACTGAGCTGAAGTAGTATCCCATGGCCAGTGAGGCCCAGGAGAGAGAGGTGGCCAAAGACCTCATTCTCAATGGGGCCTCTGTAAAGAAGAATTCCATCATGCCAGCCAAGGTGAAAAGATCTGCTGATCCAAGGAACAAGTACTGCAAGGCCACCCAAAAGAATGTGATGGGTAGAGGTTCAGTGGAATTAACCAGCACTGACTTGACTGCCACTCTCTTTCTCTTGGTTTCTACCAGAGCTGCCACAGCCATTGCCACAATAGAGAGTACTAGTCCTGTCCCTATTCGTTGTAGATGAGTGATCCCCATTTCAGTTTTGGTTACTTTTCTGGCAAAGGGAATGATGGCATGGTTATAAAGTGGTGCAAGAATCATGATGAAGATGACAGGAAAAACCGGGAGGGAAGCTGGTGGGACTTTTAGAGAGCCAAGCTTGGTATTCATGGTTGCTGCTTGTTGGACAGAAAAGGTGGAGAGCTGAGCAAGACAGCAGTTTAACATTATGGTAGACATGAAGATGGGGAGAATCTTTAGCACTATTTTGACCTCTTCTACCTCCTTTATTGTACATTGTAAAACTGGGTAGGCAGGGTTGTTGATTAATGCTCTATCAAGAAACATGAGACCTTCTGTTGGAATTGGACTTGGCCCCTTTTCATTAGTATTACTAATTTCTTCCTCGCTGCTTTGGGTTGTATGGGATGGACTTGAGTGCATTCCCATTACAGCATTGCTAGAATTCTTATATTTGCAGGTATTGTAAATTGCTGCCACCAGAACCTGTAGCACAGGAATAAAACTGGGTTGTTCAGCTGGTTCTATGCACTTAAAAAAAATAACAGTGCCTTATTGATTGATTTATCTGAAATTTTACCTTGAACATTGTGGTAATGGGGCTTCCAGTGGGAATTTTGTTCCTGTAGATAGGAGAGCCAAAGAGAAATATTGGGATGGAGAGCAGTATCGTTGCTGTGGAAATCCCAAAACCCCATTGCCAGCCTTTGTTGTCTTCAATCCAGACCACAAAAGTTACTGCAATCAGAGCCCCACAAGAGAGGCAGAACACATAGTAGTTAAAGAATGCTGATCTCTGCTTCCTTCCTTGTTGGGTGGTCTCATCAAATTGCTCGGCTCCATGCGGAGCAAGTGAACCTTTTATTCCTCCAACACCCAGTGCCACAAGATAGAGACCTGCAAAAAACATTGCTGCTTTTCCACCTTGAACTTCCTGGCATGAAGTGCCGGTGTCCTCTAAAACACAGGTTGGTGGTTTCAATGAAGGTACTTGAGCTTGGACTGTCAGCAATACAAGACCCTATTCCCATTTTCTAAAGTTAGTGAAGTGATGTTAAAAGGTAAAACTATGATGATCTCTAAATTAGAGAACAAAAAGAAAACAAATTCTGGTGTCCTCTCGAATTCTGTTACATCCTATTTTGCAAGTCTCTGGAATGGATTAACCAAAGTATGTCAGTCCATCAGGATATTTGGTCACAAACTGTTAAGCAATTGTAGAGAGTTTGAATGGTACATGAATTTTCACTTTCATAGATCCATTGCCCTATATTTCACATGTTCGAAATTTTTTTTTTCTCCCAACTGCTTAATTAACTTCAGAACAGGGCAATGCTTCCAAACCTGTGGGACCTAGCCAGGTCACACCATGAGTGTGAATGGACAATTCTAGTACAAGGCAAATAACACTTCGAATCTTTTTCTTTCCATTTTTGCCTTCTCATATATCATTTTTAGCTGGCTTTCTATATTCCTAATGCTAGTGCTGACTAAGTCGTGATATTCTTAAGACATTGATTTTGTATTTACATAACAAACTGAACACTGTAGGTGGCACATGCCCTGGATGGATAAGTCAATGTGTGGTTCATTCTACCTCATAAATTGATTTTGTACTTACATAACAAATTGATTTTGTATTTGTGTGATTTATATTGTTAATCAACTTAGTAGCCATATTACTGGCACATGCCCTGGATGGATAAGTCACTGTATGGTTCATTCTACCATACAAGACTCGAGAGATGCCATGGTGGTGACTGCTGCCAACCTGTGGTCTGTGTCTTGATGGTGTCCTAAAACAGGACCTGACAAAAATAATTAGTTGCAATTTGTGCAACTTGCAGTGATAGTCGGTGATGGCTACAAAGAAATTTAATTATCAAATTCCCTGTCGTGGCATTTATTTTGCGAAGTCTATGGATAATAATTGATCATGGCAAATAAGCAATATTTTGATTAAAATGGACACTCTAGCTTACTGTGAGTTTTTTTTTTCAATTTTTTTTTTCTAAATAAGAAGTTAAGAAGCTTACCATGAATTCTATTGCAGCACTTATGAGATAGATGCGGTAAGTGGTGAAAAAAGCATCTGCTAAAAAACCACCGAGGATAGCGAGGAGGAAGGCCGTGCCCATAAAATTGGTAACAATGTTTGCAGAGCTGGATGGGGAAAAATTCATGAACTTCGAGAGATACAGCACTAAGTTGCTTGCATTGGCCAGGTATGCTAGATTCTCCAGTACCTCCACAACTGAGTATTGTGATATCATAAATTCTCATTAATAACCCCCATGTTTCTAGTGCTAATTCATAATACATGTAAATATAATACTTCTTGCAAGACATAATTTCCTTTATCGTAAAATCTTAATGTTTGAAGAATTTTCTGCAACCAATTTTTATATTATGATAAGCATATGACAAAGAGGTGGAAAATGTACTTTAGCAATAAAACTATACCGACCCAAGACAAAGGAGGCAGCAAGCATGCCACCGTGACGGCCTCTCAAGGCAGGTTTATTCCTCCAGTCTACATAACCTTCCCATGTGTTTAACTGGTATGCCTCATCCTACAAAATGTGATGCAAAGAATTTATAAAACATGCCTTAGGAACAATAGAGTGGATAAAAAAGAAAAAAGACAGAAGAGCAAATATAAGAACAGAGTTCCCACCATTATATTATATACTTAAAACTTGTAGGGGAGCTCAGGTTATTGAGGACACGATAAAAAATTTTCTTGAACCAGTGTGGTAGTAGTGTGTGGAGTCTTATATATAGACAACAGACACCGAGAAATTGGTGGCCCAACCCGTAAGAGAAAGGTCTAGACTCATTGACAATGACTATCCATTTTCTCTTTAGTTATGAAGCTCGATAGTTGTGCACATGATAGAAAAAGGGTGTGGGGAGGTGTTCTAATTTAGGATTACTTGATCATAATGGAGCAAACCTGAAGCAGAATGGAGAAATAAAGTTAAATACGGAACCAAATCTTATAGGCATGTGTGAATTTACACGTTACTTGAAATGGCAATGCTAATTATTTTATAACTGTGATAGACAAACAGAAAATCATTCTTTGAAGCTTGGTATATACAGGTGTAAGAAGGTGATTATCCTCCTACATATTGGAATGTGGTGTTAGAGAATCTCCTGGATAAACCATGCAATATGTACTTGTCAAAAAAGATGGTGAGGTATAAATTAAAAGAAGCAAGTGGTCTAGATTAAAGGAGGTCATAATGGTATATTCTTATGCTTGAAGATTGAAGGAAAAGCTTCTAGCTTTTTAGATATGCCCCACAGCGACACACAGAAAATCCACAATCACCCATCCTAGTAGTGGGAAGACCAGTGCATGTTAAAAGCTAATCTCGAGAGATCGATTCTTTGTCTGCTTGCACTAACTTTGTATTATCCAATTCTGACCTTTCCTAACATAGAAAGATTTATGCTTTCTCTCTATAATCCTAGCATGCAATTATAACTAATTATGCAAAGTTTCCTGTGCTTGAAGTCTATTTTAGCCAATGCTTATGTGAAAATCAAGGGCATTGGATATTTTATGATTGACGCTGTTCATGTGATTGTCCTTCTTTCATGTTCTTGTTGTGCTTTGATCTCAGGCTGTATTGCTTCTCAATAGTAAAGTCATATCGCATGGGTAACGATCTATTCATTATTTTATATACTGTTGCCGGCTGGAGTCGGTTTCCTTTCTGGACCACATGTCAGTCTTTAATTCGCTTTTAAATAAAATATGCGAATATGACGATCAGATAGATTTGAATCAATGAGATCTCCAAATTGAGTGGCTAATAGCCTTAAATTAAGGGGTCCTACTAACCCTGCATTTACTTCGATGCATTGCCACCCTATAGTAGTTTCCCTCTTATGCAACCAGGAAGAGGACACGCATGAGAAGAAACAACATCTTTTTTATTGAATGAATATAGTGAAAAGTTTTACAAAAACGGGAAGAAAAGAAAAATTAACAGTTAAAAGAGGCCAAGGAGAAAGTAGTTGTCATTGTCATGCGGCATAAATGCATTCTATTTTCTTTTTTTTAAGGGGAATTACATACATATATTTTATTACACGCACTACTTAGGGGAAGGGAGAATTCGAACCCAAATTGAAATATGAGATCTTGGAGAGCTCAGCCCCTCATGCTCAGCATTCTATTTTCTTATAAATGAACAGTTTAGAGATTAGATTTAGATAAATGGCGCAAGTGTCTGAATCGGTTTATATTATGTTGTTGCTGATGCTATTGGAATGAGGGAGATGGCAGCTTATTTTTTGTAAAGCACCTCTGTACAGATTTCCCCACTGAAAGAAAGTTGAATTAGAGTAAATTTCATCTCAAAAGCAGGTTATATTCCGATTCTACCTTCTTGTAGATAGTGATATCTCCCACATGGCCTGTTCAAGTGAAGAATATTAGACTGCTTATATAAATCCAATCAATGTGAGAAAATTCCTTGGCAGCTTCTATAATTGCATAACTAATGTTCTTTTCAGTTTTATTTATGTTTAGTTGCTGTGAAGCCATTTGTGCGGAAAGGAGTGCAATGACTTTAGCTTACGAAATATCTTTTTATCTCGGCTGGTAAGAGTAAGCGTTTAAAGCATGAATCTAATTAAGGTCGTGTAAAGTGAAAAAGGAACTTATTCTTACATGTTAAATTTCATAATGTATGTGAGTGCTACCCGTAACTTCTAACTAGATCTTTAACATATTCTTTCTGCAGAGATCCTACTGAGAAACAGGTTTTATAGTGTCAATAAAGGAATCATTATAGTGATATTTTTACATTTAGCTGCGGTTTTTATTTGTTGATTGAGATTGTCGGTAGCTGAGAGTTATCAAGCTAATGAGTAAGGAGATGGTTAAAATCAAGAAGCCATATGGGACTGCAATGATTTTCTAATTGATTTTTTATATTTTTTATTTGTGATTAGGTTCTGTATTGACCTTGTAGCCCGGTAAGCCAGCTTCTGGAACTAATCAAGTGGCAGGCCAATCAGGGAAAACTGAATGATAGCCATAAACTTTTGTTTAGGCAACAGTGGATGTGCATGCCTGTAGGTCCTGAACATGATCACATTTTCAAAAAATTAGAACCATTTGTTAGTGAAGTGAATGATTACTGAAAGAAGAAACTAATAATTCAATTCCAGATTGTTCAAGTTTCCCTAGAAGGAAAAAGTTTTAAAATGGTTCAAATGGCGGTTGATTATTGCCGCCCAAAATCAAAGACACTGAAGAAATTTGTCCTGCAATTCACATGCTCCATTTATTGTTGTCTATATTATGCAAAAATGCTTCTTCCGAAAATTCAGAACTAAGAGTATTTAACTTTTTGCAATTGGAGTCACCGTGGTGTATGAGAATTTTGCCGGGTATAACGGGATGTATATTTTAGGGAATTTAACTAACCAAATAGGTAGTGGATTACCCATCTTTTCCATGGCAAGAAATCAAGAATAAAATTATGAAAGTGATGCACCTGCACTTGGTCCATTAAGAGATGTTCGAGCCTCACCCAAGGCTTTATGAGTTTTGACCCATCAAACACTTCTGCCGGCCCACTAAAAATTGTTCTGGACATGACACTTCACCCCATCCATTCCAACATGTACCATGGTCTTCCATGTTTTTGGGGGATAGTGGGATGATAAAGAATTAGGACTGAGCCCTGCATTTTTAGGGGCTCCTGTATTTTTTATTTATGTATTCTTTTGACAAATTTTTTGAAAAGAGAGAACTAATTAGAAAATTTGATAATATATTTTTGACCTCAACGTCCTCTGGAAAGAATAGTGAAGAGTATTTCTTTTTAAGCATTTTCTGTCAAGTGAAACAAGATAGGTTTCATTGGGTTATGAGTTAATTGATAAAATCTCTTGCAGGAATCGACATCAGTTTTTGCTTACGCTAGTGTTAGAGAAGGGTTGGATTTATATTTTCTTATTATAAAACTTTAAAAAAAAAAGAAGCCAAAATTGGAGAGAGATTTCACTGGGCTACAGAGCCAGAGAAAACCAATACAAGCTTAATATACTTCCCTGAGTTGCTATTGGCCGGGTCCATACTGAGACAATAGTTGAGGCATGAAGCTCAGGAATTTACATGGATTAACTGCATCTAATCTTAGAACAAAACTACTATCATAAACCCGTAGATGAGTGCCTAAAAGATTTAGCTTTAATATACTGTTTGACAATTGTGTCTGCTTTCACAGTATAACTTGGGAAGTGAGACCCCAAATGCCTAAGAAACGTTATCGTCTTCCTCTACTTGCCACTCAACTCAGAGCTTAAATGCCTTTCTCGTCTATATAATGGCGAGGGTCAGTAATAACCGGTGCTCAATTGCAGTTTGTTATTAAGTATTAACTCGGTTTCCTATTATGGATTAAACGATAAATGCCTTGTATTGGTACGGCCATCTTTTATTCTTGTTTTTTAATATCAGATCAGGGCCATGCTTGTCGAAATATCACACACGTGACAATACCAACAAACGAGCCGAAAAGATTTTGGCCATGGACCATTTACAAACTACAAGAAAATTTTAATTTTTAAGGGCAGTGACATTTCAAGACCTTGGGCCGCTTGTACGGCCTAGGGTGAAGGGGACCGTGTCTTCCTAAAGCCCTTAGAACTTGGAAACAATTACGAAACTGATAGTCACTTTCCAACCTCTTTCATTAATGGCTCAACATCAACTCTCATCTACATCACGATTCATGTAATGTGATAATCATCTTCTGGTAAATTTATTACTTTTTTTTTTATCGACAGTAGACATTAACACCCATTTGCAATGAGGTAAAATGAAGCCGAAAGTTTGGTGGAAGCTGATGAAGAGGAGTGGTTTTAGCCATACCAGAAGACCAGGCAGATATGAGTTGGTAAAAGCTGTATGGTCACTTAAAGCTGAGCATAAAGAACAAATCGGTAAGCGTAGTGAGAGCCTTTTGATGCCAAACCCATGAAAAGGAATAAGGTTCTTAATATGGGGATAACGACAATGACAATTCTCAGATCAACACATGCATCTTCTCAATGTGGTCCAGCGAGTTTCAATCCATTTTCACTAACTTTATTCTCCACAAAACAGTTCAAATTTCACCAAGACTAACTTGATAGTTGACATATATATTTATCGGGTTCGATTAGTTTTCACTTAATGTCATAGCAAAAGAGTGCAACAAATCAAGCCATCATTGACCCATCATCTAGTTTTCATGAATGGTGGTAGATGAACATATTAAATATGGGAAAAACTTTATTAAGGACAAGCATTTTCTATGGCTTGTTGTTTATAAGTGATGGGTGCAATTCCATCATAAGCTTTTTAATTTTTATTGTCAAATAGATGATCCAGTCATAGGTGAAAGAAAGCAACTACAAAATAGAATATAAGTTGATTAACAATTCTTGTCCTAATCATATTAGACAAGTGTTTATAACATAAGCTTCAGCTTATGTTTTTGGGTATAGTTAATTTGATAAGTGGGATTTACAAGTACATCATGATGCCAAATCTTTTTCAAGGTTAGACACTGGAAACTATGAATAATGATACCATGATAATCAATAAACTAATGGTCAAATGGAACCTCAACTTCCCTTCAGTCTTTTTATCCAAAACCAAAAGGCTTCTGCCCTCTATTCTCTCTTGCTTGCTTAGCAACTCATTAGCAGATCATCTTATACAAGTTTCAATTCAACTCTAGATTGGAATTAAATTTAATTTATATTGAGATAATAAAAAATCTAATTCAGATGAACCCAATTGAATAATATTACTTAAGAACCATCAAAACTACATGCAAGTAGATTAGATCTTCAAAGCCTATTGATCTAAGAAGTAAGAAGTTCACCAAAACAAACCTATATATACATGAAATATATTAAAGGGTTCATAAAAATAAGAAGTTTAGATTTTATAATAGTGAGGTGATTGGAGTTTTGGATCAGTCACATAGATCCAGTGGACAGAGAATCCAAGACAAATAGCTAAAAAAAAAGGAAAAGAAAAATAAAAAATAATGACAACAGTTCAGTGGGACCGAGGCGGCATATTGACGTGTAGGAAACAGAGGGGCGTGAGTAGCGGGGCCGAGACTGACGGGTTCAAGTTTGTGGTGGGGGGGGGGGGGGGGGGGGAGAGCAGTCGGATGGGAAGCCGGAAGAGGATGAGCGATGAGTCCTCCACACTCCTCGCTTCTGACTCCGCCCCTTAACTTTCGAGCTCTCGATAAACACTACCGCCACCCCACTTCCTTCCCCTTCCCCCTTGGGACAGCGACTGATTGGACTGAGTCCGTTGTTTTCTCCCTCTGCCTCGTTGTCATATATTCGACACTTCTCCTATTTACCAAATTACGCCCCACCCCACCCTTCCTAACTCTCTCTTACGTCTTTTACCAGTTTCAGTCACGTAGTAATCTATTTTCTGTGCATTTCAATTTTTTTTCTAAGAACTAGTATGAACGGATTCTGCTTAAAGTTAATAACTTCGCAATTCAGACGCAACCATTGGATATTCATAACCATTGCATATTTAATATATGGCTTCCAACTTTGATATTTCTTTTCGAAGATATTTTCGGAGAATTATGTATTTATATATATATATATTTAAAATAAATAAGAAAATTGAACTTGTAAACCCCAAGTCTGATAGTCAATGTAAATCCCTTTACATCCTTAAAAAAAAAAAAAGATGGTATTCATTTCTACCCTAAATGGAATTTCAACTATATAGAGACGAGAAGGGGCATTAAAGTAAAAAGACACCTAGCAATTGCATACGTGCGCATATGCTGCACTCAATATAACCCATCAAGTTCTGGGCTCTGAAGAGAAAAAGAAGTCTCTTCCTAATCAATATCTCCATCTGATCTCCGAAGTTGAGCTCTTTTGAGAGTCTCTCAACGAGCACCTCTCGATCTTTTCTCTTCTGAGTGATGGGTATGAGGTGCCGCTGTTCCCATACGTCTCACATAACCGAGATCATAATCACCAGCTTCTTTCGTCACAAGCCTTAGACTGTTACGAGATCAGTTTAGATCATCATCCAGTGTAGTAATGACAGCTTAAAGAGATTGAAAATATTAGTTTTGAGTTAAATGGGGGGTGGGAGGGTGTATAACAATACTAGTAGTACTTGTAGTGGTGGTGCCGATGGTTCAAGTCTGTCTATTTTGATTCAAAGCCAGCAAAAGGGTTCTTGCTCTTCTCATCAGCATCTCGATGCTCCTAATTTCCTTCCTGGCACTTCTCCTTTTCTTGGTATATTTTCCTTCTCTCCCTCTCTCTTTCTGGGTTTGTGTGATCTTTTTTCGAGTTTGTACATATTTGTACTTTGTACTAAGTAGATCCTCTTAGATGCTTCATTCTTCTTTGCAGAAAATTGGTTAAGCTACTTTTATGTTTCTTTTTAGTACGTTCATTCCTCTACTATATCAATTTTACTTACTCCAAACTGTGCTTGTTTAGATGTAAAGCTGTTTCTGAATGAGTGTTCTTTTATAGTCAATGTTTTGATGCTACTTTGTGGAGCATAATTGTCTTGTCTCCTCACAATTGATTTATTTGATTCTTGGCAATTTTTATGGTAGCTTTTGCCTTTTTTTCTTCTTGTTTACTTCCTGTTACCGGGTCTCAAGTTATTTGAATTTCTTTTCCCCGGTGGATGATGCATCGTTCTTTATATTTCTTTGTTGATTGATAGTGGTGTGCTGCATACAGATTGATTTTAATTTCAGAGTCTATTGCTTGATTATTTTGGATTTCTCTGCAATGGTCTTGTTTTCTTGCTTTGGATTTTAGCCTGGAATTGCATCAGATGACCCTATAGAGTCACACCAAGAAAAGATTTAATTTGAGATCATTAACGAACAAGTTGTCATACAAACCAATGAATGTGAAATAAATTAGCTAAATGGGACCTGGTATCTGGGAAGAAATTTATATAACACGAAAATGCATAATTAGTTGTGCAATTAGTTTTGCTGATTGCTTAAAATTAAGTTGACCTTCTAAAATATGCTGTGTCTGCAATTCAGGCTCAAGATCCATGGTAAGTTTTGAAGATGTTCATCTAAGAAATGGATCCACAAAACCATTTTTCCGCCCATTTGATCACGACGAAAATGGGGATGAGGACTTCGACGAATATTTTCACCAACCTGAAAAGAAGAGACGGCTAACGATTGATCAAGTCCAGTTTCTTGAGAAAAGCTTTGAGGTAGAGAACAAGCTTGAACCCGAAAGGAAAATCCAGCTCGCAAAGGATCTTGGCTTGCAGCCTAGGCAGGTTGCTATTTGGTTCCAAAACCGCCGGGCTCGATGGAAGACAAAACAGCTTGAGAAAGATTACGATGTATTGCAAACTAGATGTAATAACCTTAAGGCCGACTATGATAACCTGGTCAAAGAGAAGGAGAAACTGAAAGCTGAGGTAAATTTTTTAATTTTGCTACATAAATTTTCCCCATATTTGTTATGGCGTAATTTGTATTGAATTTCTTTTTTCAGGTTCTTCGACTCACAGACAAGCTGCAACTTAAGGAGAAAGAAAGCAGAAACACAGAATTGCCTGCAGTGAACAACACATTGTCACAAGAACCGCCACAAAAACCTGTTCCGAATTCTGCATCAGAGGGTGAAGTATCTAAAGCTTCAATTGTTGTGCCTTGCAAGCAAGAAGACATCAGTTCGGTCAAAAGTGACATATTTGATTCAGATAGCCCGCATTACACTGATGGGGTCCATTCTTCGCTACTAGAGGCTGCTGATTCTTCATATGTTTTCGAGCCTGAACAATCTGATTTATCACAAGACGAAGATGATCATCACTTGAACAAGAACGTGTTCTTGCCTCCATACGTCTTCCCGAAGCTTGAAGAAGCTGAATACACAGACCCGCCCAATAGTTCCTGTAACTTTGGATTCCCAATCGAAGATCAAGCCTTTTGGACCTGGTCATACTGATATTGAGTGATGTGATATATCCTTGATATATATATCTTTCTTGTGTCTTTCTTGTTCTTGTTCAGAAGCATGTCATAATAGTAAATTATAAATAAGCGGCAAATCCAATCAATGGCAACCCCAATGCAATTCTGGTGGTGGGATTTGATTGATTGTCGTTGGAAATGGTGGGTTTTGTTCCTGATTGTAAATTTTGCTCGTGTAGGAGTTCTTAGAGTTAATGGAACTTCTTTTGTCCGGAATGTAATTAAATAATGTCCTTGACAGTTTGATTCACAGAAAGTCTTATGTGAGTTTTGTCCTTTCTGAGAATGCAAGTCACTGCAGGTATAAAATTTTTCATGTCACCATTAATACCACTTTGTATTCGAAATATTGACTATCGAGATTCTCCAATAAGAGGTATGCCCTCCCGGGTTCAAAGCTGAGCCCAAAACAAAACGTGAAGAATATGAAGAGGATTAGAATTTATTAGGAAGATTAATTTGCAATTCTTGATTGTTTTAATATTGGTAGATGAAGCAAAAGGCTAAGGCAAAAATGCATTGAAGGCTAGTAATAACAAGGGAGACATGTCATGGCCCCATTATTAGTTATTGTTACTGTTGCAAATATTACAAATCACTATGGCCTTTGAAGAGTAGGCTTGATGTTGATTGAAAAATCATTTTGTTTTTGGGAATTTATTGAAAAATTAGGAAGCTTTTAACTTTTAAGCTATTGTATTTCCTAAACACAAATAAACAAATAAAATTTATAAGCTATTGTAAAGGAGTAGTTCCGTGGCGGGCAGTCAACAGTGCTCCATAAAATCCAATACCCAATTTAATTAATGATTGATTTGATCACATCAATCTCGGTCCCAACGAATAAAATTTGTAAGGCAATGTCATCAAATGGATGGTCCATATTTATCGTGATGTTCTTTTCTTCTCGAGAACTGTGATCTTAGACATAAATGGAGCTACTTCATGGCATTTGGCATGGGTCAAAATGTGATAAAATTGATAGCAAAAGTTTAAAAAATAAAGCAGTAAAGTACCTGCTACACTTCAGAAGTTTTATAGGGAAACATATAAAGAATTTTAAATTGTAGTTAGTAAATAATTTTCTTAATTTTTCTTATCACATCAAAATTAGCCATCTTCAGACTTCAATAGCAAATCATCACTGTTTAGAATATTTGGCTAATAAAGTCAAAAATATAAAAGATTAGATCACTGCACGTAAAATTTGCAGACGAAAGCATACTGTAGCTAAACGTCTCCATTACAATTGGTGTAAACCCATTTCCAAACCGCAATGATGATTTATGCACCGAGTTTCAACCATAACTTTGCCATCAGCTTTTATTTATTTATTAGCCTCTCAAATTTGAATTTTTTTTTTTTTTTGAGCAATTCAGAAGAGAAACAGTTCCAGGATCAAATTATAATATAAACTCCCTAATTACATAATTTGAAATCTAATTTTTCCCGTATTTAAAAATTATAATTCATACGTAATTGATGTCGGGTTTTCTCGACTTTCTGTTGACGGGAATATTTTTACGTGGGGCCAGTCACATACGGCCAAGTATCCGTTGTTCTCGAAGCACGAGGCTCTTTTCCAGATTTCCTACCGACCATCTAAACTCTAACGGATGGGTTTTCGACAGAGGCCATCCACGTGTAGGGTAGTGATGAGCCTTGCTTCGTCTAAACTCTAAACCCTATTCTCGTCAAACAGACACGAGACATCACATCATCAAGACAGTGTCCACCAAGCAACTCCATGGAATCTCCTACTGTTTCCGGGCCCCATCGACACGGACATTTAATGCAACGTGGCCTGTGATCCGTGATCCCATAGGCTGGTGATGATCAGGTCAAAAAGCGGAGGACCCACCACTGATTTTACAGATTATTTTTTTGGGGTTTAAAGTAAAATGTGTTCTCCAGCAACAGAGATACAGATAAGCATTGGATGGAGGTGGGGCCCATATTGGGAGGAGAGAGCGTAAGCGACAGCGACAGCACGGAAATGTCCATGTTTTCTTGTGGAGCTGATGTCACACGTAGGAGTAGCTTTCACTGGGCCCACGCTACACGTGCCTATCAGGTGTCAACGTCGCGGTAGGTTATAATCTTTAAAGAAAGTTGATTTAGAGTAAACCCCCGTGAAATAATACCCACAAAAAGCTCTTGCTGGCGTTACCCTCATTCATTTAACGCTCAAAATTTTATTAGACAAATAAAAAATCCATCATGTGTTTTTGTTTAGTGATGAACAGTTAATGTTTACTGCCAAAAAAAAAAAACATTTGAATTTAACTGTGTGATCAATCTACTCTTAAAAGAGCAGATTAAGAATCATAAGAAAACACAATGGTTTGAGAATTGGGATGGCTGGTCTTTGGTAATTGGTGGTGTTTCAAAGTCAAGTGACTATCAGACTATATAAATATAATCACATTAATGGTCCACTCAACTTTATAATGTCCCTATCAAAATGTCCATGATAATATGCTTTTATGAACATTGTTTGAGCATTAAGGTTGTGATTCTTTATCATATGAAGATTAAATAGCACAACCACCATGTATATGGAAGTACAAGTACTTCTATAAAATCACTATAGTAATATATAAATTAACTATATCTCAATGAAGAAAGCATAGTTTTTGGCCATGCAATAAACATCATATATATATTTGAAATAACTATTAATTTTTTTCGTTATTGTTAAATGTAGGAGTTCCATAATGCTAAGGATAACACTTTTTTTTTTATTTATATAATGGAAAAGATTGAAGAATTATAATCACTTGTGAGTTTATTTTTTCTTAAAAGTTAAAACAACTGTCATTTAATTATTAAGTTTTATTTTTTAACTTCAATTAATTTCATACTAACCACTATATTAAGAAAATATATATATATGATTAGACACTTACAACTAATAAAGGGCATTATATATATATATATATATGTGTGTGTGTGTGTGTGTGTGTGTGTTATGCTAGGATGACCAGGCAATTTGCATTCAAATGCAAGGCTCAAAAACTCTTCTTAGGCCTAATGTAAATGGATCAACATGCTCTCCTCCTACTGAAAGTTACTAGATTATTTTCCTAATGTACACCAATGATTCATGTTCACTGGTGATGTTTTGATTTTGCGAGAAATGTACACTGTCTAGGAGAATTAAGCCACCTAATCTTTCCAGTTAATGCAAAATAAGTGCCATGCTCGCATTTTCGCCTCATTATGTGACAATATTTAGAGTAGAAGCTTTAATTGCAAATTTTTAGTTCGTATAATTTCAGACAGGTTACTGAAATTAACAGTACAATGTCCATTCCTACATCAAAAATCTCAACCCTAGTTGCCAAGATCACAAAGTCTGCGATCTTAATACAACTTGCTACATCACGAGGAGAATATTTCTTGCTGCCTAGCCAAGCTATCCTTTCTATCTCCATGAACCTACATCTGGGGATAATATTAATGATGAACAGTATGCTTGCTCGGGAAGTGATAATGGTGACAAGCTACAGTCTTCATCTTACAAGACTTTCCAGAAATGATCAGCTCAGGAAGGGCCGCCGTGTGCATTATGACTTCATGGATGCAATTCTTGAAATATCAAAATTTGACATTGTCCTTCAAGTAGCTTACCATCTCTTGCTGCAGCAGTTCAAAGAGAAGATTAAAAAAAACGAGAGGAATCTCAGTTATCATGGAAAATACCTTTTCATCTAATGTACTGATGTTTGGAAGCATATAGCTGAAGGAAGAATCACTACAATTGTACTACAAAACTGTACCATTACATTGACCAAGAACTGGAAAATGAAAACAATATGATTAAATTCCTTCAAGAGAGGATTTCTTATCTTTAACTTACAAGCAAACAAAGGATGACACAGCCAGCTGCACCAGGAAACAAAGAGTACCAAAAGTTCAAGCGATGCAACTTAACCCCATCAATGAACAGAAGTGGCAAGCTTGCAGCTGCAGCATCAATTCATATGCAAATTATTACATGATGAATGTATAGGCTTATGTCGAGGGCAAATAGTGATAGGAAAATGAGAAGTGACAAATTGTAGCTGTTAATGGGTAAAACCTGGTGGATGTGTAGCGTGAGCATAGATCATGAATGCAATACAAGCAGCAAGAGCTGTGCTCCTGGCAAGCCAACCTGGTCCAAATATAGAGAAAGCCAGAACACCAATGGCTGCACAACCAATCTGAGCCATGAACATATTGTATTTCTGCAAAATTGTGAGAGTAGGTTACTTACTACTCCATCTCTAGAAAAAAAAAATATAATGTTAAATGAAATGGCATGGGGACATTGTTGAAACTTGGTGATTCAACAATATTGAGTTTGATTTTAAATTGGAGACCATGAGGAATCGGACATAAGGTCAAATACGTATTAGACGTATGAGAAAGGGACATAAATGGAGAGTTGAAAGCGAGAAAAGGTGCAAACGCACAGGAGGAGGGAATCTCAAAGTGTGAGTGTCGCAAGCTAAAGTCAGACCACTTAATGCTGTGGCACTGGATCGAGTTCGCATTAGTGCCGTAGCATTGGCTTTTGAGCACTGTAGCGCCTATTTTCGAAAAACTCATGGTTTTAAATTTTTTCATGTGTTTGAGTCAATTTTAAACTTCTCTTTTGTGTAGACTCCTATTACAACAAGAAATAGGGATTTTATGGGCAATTTAGAGCTTATATAAACTCTTATAATTATTAGAATTAGCAATGCATCAATAAGAAAATAATCGAGAGTTAGGGCAGCTCTAAGGCGCTAAGCATAAGTGCGAAAGAGTGTCATGAGAGTGTTTGAGCGCTGAAGTGTGCAAGATAGCACTGAAAAATCCTTTAGAAGTTCGTCTATTGATGTATTCCTTAAGAATCGCTTATATTAGTTCTATATAAACTGGTTGATAAAAGAAGTA
The DNA here is from genome assembly GCA_946807835.1 of Ailanthus altissimus. Lineage (NCBI taxonomy): Eukaryota > Viridiplantae > Streptophyta > Magnoliopsida > Sapindales > Simaroubaceae > Ailanthus > Ailanthus altissimus. The sequence continues at coordinate 27,505,653 of OX327691.1, read as the reverse complement.
AGGATAGTGATCCACTATAGGCATAAAAGATTATTGCCGAATCACATATATTATTGTGTCTTGTCTGATTAATTGTTATCTCTATTGTGTATTTGATTTTATTATTCTTGTTTAAATTGTGAGTAAATTCTTTTGCAAGTACTTTTAGGTGCTAAATATCAGCCTAAGAGTTATTTAGTCTTAAAAAATATTTCTAACAAGTAGTACTAGACTTATGATTAATGTTAATTACCAGATATAGGTTATTCAATTATGATAGCTCATAAGTATAAAGACAGAAAAATAAGAAAAAAAGATCAAGAGCCTGGTAGAGCAACAGGGTTGTGACTATAAGAGAAGAGCTAAAAATAAAGATTGAAGAATAAATGAAGAAAAAGGCAAAGAAGGGTGGAGGTACTATAATTAGTCTATGAATAGGACTTGAAGTTGTAGAATTCTTGAAGGCTTCTTAAAAAAGGATTACAAAAAATAATTAAAAGGTTTATAGATGAGAATCACAGTTGAAGCTATGTGCTTGATGAGAATATTGGGGTCTCAACATAAATTTATTGGGGGATTGTATACTAAGAGATAATATTAAAGATCATCTCATCGAGGTGACAAGAGTCGAAAGAGAATATTAGATAAGGGAGAATCTAGCCATAGAAATATTGTGATGGTGTCAAGAGTAATATTGAAGATCATAATATGATAGCTACTTGGACAGAAATATATATTCAAAATCTTTGAAGACTGAACTCATGAGGCTTAAAGGAGTTAAGTTTGGCATAAACTAAACTAGAATCAATACTAAAGTAATTGAGCATTGGTCAGGGAGGAAAGAGATTCTAGAAAGCTTTTTGAAGAGATTTTGAATCAATGAGAGAATTGTTAGAATTTGGTATTCAAAATCAAGGTTAAGTTTGATTTTAAGTTAGAGACTAATGAGGAGTCAGATACAAGAGCAAGTACATGTTAGATATATGAGAAAATGACGAAAACAAGGAGTCAAAAGCGAGAGAATACACAAAAATACAGGGTAAAAGAATCTCTAAATGTGAGCATCACGATGCTGAAGTCAGAACACCTAGCGTTGCAGTTTTGGATTCTAAGCACCGCAGCACTGGATCGAGATTGCAGTAGTGCCATTGCTCCTGCTTTCAGGAAACTCGTAGTTTTAGATTTTTTTGCGTGTTTGAATTAGTTTTAAACTTTTCTTTTATGTGAACTCCTATGCTAACAAGAAATAGGGTTTCCATAGGCAGTTTAGAATTTATATAATCCCTTATAATTCATTAGAAGTAACAATGCATCAACAAGAGAAAGAACAGATGGCTGGGCAGCTCTAGGGCACTGGACATAAGCGCGAAAGAGTGTCATGGAAGTGCTTGCCTATTTGAATTGGTTTTAAACTTTCTTTTTATGTAAACTCATATTCTAACAAGAAATAGGATTTTTATAGGCGGTTTAAAATTTATATAATCCTTTAGAATTCATTAGAATTAGCAATGTATCAACATGAGATAGAATAGAGGGTTGGGGCAGCTGTAAGGCACTGGGCATAAGCGCAAAAGAGTGTCATATAAGTGATTAAGGTGTGCAAGATAGCACTGTAGATTCTTTAGGAGCTCGTCTATTAATGTATTCTTTGAGAATCTCTTGTGTTAGTTATTTGTGAACTGGTTAATAAAAGAAGCGAGAATTTGGTGATTCACCATAGACGTAAATGGTTGTTGTCGAACTATATATATTTTTGTGTCTTGTGTAATTGATTGTTATCTTTATTATGTAATTGATCTTATTATTTTTGTTTTACTTATGAGCAAAATTTTTCACAAACATTTTAAATTTTTTAAAGTGCTAAATATCAATCTATAAGGTATTTGATCCAAAAAAAATTTTCAACATACATTATATACAAAAATTTTCTTAAGAGATAGAAGACCTCGTAGGTTGATGATGCTCTAACCAATATAGTAGATAAAGAGATGGAATGTGGTTTGGGAATCAACTATTGCCCACATAAAATGCAGACCATGGATAACAAATTTTTGCTAGCTCAGATGTATTAATAATCACTTGGTTCTAAAACTCCTCCTCTCTAGTTTTTATTGTGTAGATTACATGAGCAAAGTTTTTCAGTTCTATCATCCCTCTATAAGCCATTAGTTTGACTGAACTAAGACCATATAATCAAATAAATAAATGCTACTTAAAATTTAGTTTGAAATATTTAGATATATCATAACATCTCGATTTCACAATATCAATATTATCAATAAATAAATAAATAAAAATTATATAACACATAATTTTTCCTAAAACCTTGCAACATATTCTCACATAGTATAATATTGTTTACTTCAAATTTAAACATACATGATTTGAGGTAGACCTATTAACGTGTTCCTCACAATATGCTATTGTCTAATCAAATAATAAAAATTTTAATGTATTTGTCTTAAAATGTATTTCCATGATAACGGCTAGCTTTCACATAATTGGATATTGTCCTGTTTAGATTAAGGGATAAATGTATAAAATTGTCTATCACTCAAAGTTATGTTATAATGACATGCTCTAACAGTGTATAATATTGTCTATTTTAGATTTACACCCATATAGTTTTGGCTTTTAGAATCAACCAAAAAGCTTTATACTAATTAAAGCCTTAAAAATTCAATTCTTTAAGTAGCATGCAAACTTATTATTTACATTAGGCCTCAAGGGACACATAACTGACTCACGTGTATTTCTTTAAATTTAGATTAATGGCTCTTTAGGCCACACTATGAATTTGGTTTGGTTATGATACATTGTCTACTTTTGATCTTTAACTCCTAAGATTTTCAAAAAGAAAATCTCATACTAATTGAAAATTAACTCTACATGTACGGTTGTATGGTCAGAAAATTTCTCTAATCAATCAATGTGAGTTTTATTTTACACTTGATGATATGTGTCTTGTTAATTCATCTCTATAAGGCCTTCTAAATTTTGAATATATATAACTTAAAAATTTCTATCTGAAATAACTCCAAAAGGAGCATTTTTAATAGATAGTAAATTTGAACTACTTATGAGATTGGTAAAATATGTCGTTGTGAATATGGCTTGTCGTTGGATTTAGCTGAATAGATATGACATATCATCAAGAAGAAATAACGTAGTGGCTAAACGTGCCTCTCGGAAAAGAAAGGGGTAATAAATGAGGTGCTTTTTCGTTTCCAAACCAGCGGCATTAGAAATTAGAAGGTGGATTTGTACATGTTGATGATAAAAAACCTACTACTAGTGAGTATTGACCCATTAAGATAGAGAAAGGGATAGTACCCGAGCAGCTGGGGTAGAGGGAGTGGCGAAAAGCACTGCACAAACAGCACCTAGTGGTGCAATGGTCATTGAAAGTCCTTTTGGAGCCAATATTTGATCCATCTTTCCCAATATTGCCATTGCCGCAAATGCTCCTGTTCACAAACGCACAAGTACTCATACTCCATGCTTTTAATCTTATTCTTTCACAAACTTACATACTCATTAGATGTTTTATCTAGCTCCCTAGCTAGTAGTATGATCAAGTGTGATAAAAATGAAAGACTGATTGTAATAAAAGTTAATGAAACAAATTAATTAAATATACCCAAGAAGTCATATATATAATCAAACCCAAAGCGAAATGCTCGTAATTGTAATTGTTGCTAAAGCTGAAAGTAAAGTTACCGCAATGACAAACTTCTCGAGTACAATATAATAAAGAGTAGAATTTGACATCTGTCTAACCTGCAGAAGGCCAAAGGATGTCGCTGAGAGAAGGATCAGAAGAACCCTTTTGCGGTTTCCAACTTTCCCATAGAGGTGCAGCCACGTTGCTTGATGCCACGATCCCATGTCCAAATTTTTTTCTTCTTCCTGTTCTTCCTCTTATTAACACACTTGTCTCCTTATTAAAACTGAAACTAAGAGATGGATCTAAAACTAATAATCTCTTGTTTCCATTAAAAGAATCATTAAATCTTGACAAAATGGAAAATGATGTTGGTGGTGTTGAAAGTGGGGGTATCGCCGTAGAATAGCCATTATGATGACAATAACTGGCCCTGAGCTGTGTGCCCATTTCTCGGATTCACTACTGAACCGTCAATTTCTCTGCTGGATTTTCGTTGGCTAAATTACTTTTTTTTTTTGTCTTTAATATCATGACTGTCAGATTTTTGAAGATGTAGAATAAAGAAGACCGTTGAGCTGATCAAAGGTGTGGCCTTTTGGAGACGTCGAAAGGGCATTGGATAAGGGGTATCCAGCTCAGACACCAACCTCCATTCGTTTTCTCGATGTTGTATATTTGTAGTACAAACTAATCATGCTTTTGTCCTCACATGCAGACACGTGTGCCATGCTCTAATTATTTTTTATCCCTTGTCAAGCTAAAGCTCAGATTTCAGAATCCTGTTAATAAAATTTAAATTACCACCACTTGCAAACAGCTAATTTAGCCTTCAGAGGGAAAAAGATTTAAAGCTGACCAGTGAAATGAGTTTGGTTTATAAGCCTCTGTACATTTCATTGACCTAGAATATGTATTGAAAAAAAATCCCACATGATCTTATTGCGTAAGCATTTTTTTATTTTAAAAAAAAAATTTGCACTTGAAAGAAACCCTACTTATCGAGCGTTGTATTGCTGAACTCGTAGACAGGACTCTTCGTACCTATGAAATTATAGAAATATGGGTCAACTTTACTTAAAACAAATGGATGGTTCATGGTTGGACATTGACAAAATCTGAATCTGAACCGCCAGTGCCAGCATGATGATGTGATCCGAGTACAAAAAAGTCAGCCCTAATTAAGGAAGTAATAATATATCACATTTTCAGAAACCCTTCAACCCAGCAGAGGGCTAATGTGGCAACTGTCAAGTTGCGGCTTAGGATTATGCTCACATGGGAAATTCAGAGACCAGAGGCGTTGGCCTCTCCCGTTCCGTTTGAGAATTATAACTATCAACAGCCTCTTTACGAATAGACTAAGGGCTTTTTTTTTTATTAAAAAAAAAAAAAAGTTTGCTGGAAGTTCCCACATTTAATTTCCTCTTAATTCCCAACCGTTGCTTTTAGTAGTTGTCCCTTCAGAGGCATTAGTGAAGCTTTTTTTCGTGTAGACAAAAAAACATTTCATGCTCCAAGTGGGGAAGTGGGGACTTGGTTTGTGGGCCTGTATTCTGCTAATCAGAAATTTTTTTGCTTTGGTGTTGTTGATTGTGCTGGACTAGTTGTGGTTCTCTTCCCAATCCCACCCCTCAAAAGCCTCAAAAATAACAAAATGACAAGTTATTTTGTCTGTGAGATGCTTCGCATATTCGTCAAACTTTAATAGTTAAATCATTGTATATTTTATTCCCCATTCTCCCTAACACAGCTAAAATGCCATGTTATAATGTAAGCCCACCTTAGCTATTGGAACCTCATTATGGGTGTTATTGGATTCTCTCATCAAAGAAGCCCAAGTTACTAGATACAAAGCCCAAAAGTGGTGAACGTCTCTTGTAAATCTCCCTTCAACAACACAGCTACTTATGGGCTCCTTGGCTTGGGTTCTGTATGGAATTAGGATGAGAGAACATTCAATATGAGACAATGAAAAGTGAAAAACATTTCGAGATCGAGAGGACTCATAATTAATTTTATATAACTAAACAAATCAGATGCTTCTTTTGCCAACATCAACATCAACATCAACATCAACATTCAACATTAATTAATCACTTTATTTGGGCACACGGGGCTATTTGATTGCTTTCACATTCCACTAGCATTATGATCGCGATCACTTAGCTAGGAACCCGCCATCGACAACCAGGTCATGCCCGGTAATAAACTCAGAGTCACTGCAAGCAAGAAACAAGACAGCATCCGCCACGTGTCTGGCTCTCAACACAACTCCGCTCAATGGCGTCTGTGGCTCAAACGTCCTCTCAACGTCGTCCACCGACATGCTATACGCGTTGCAAGTCAATGGCGTGGCCACCCCATGCGGTGATACGCAGTTCACCCTAATCCCATTCACCCCCAGCTGCAAACTCGCCGATCGAACCAGCCCAAGCACGGCATGTTTCGACATATGATAATCCGTCCGCCTTTTCCCGCCGCGAGAAGCCGCCACGCTCGCCGTGCACACGATACTCCCCTTGACTCCTCCCTCCACCATCGCACGTGCCGCGTGTTTCACACATGCTGCCATGCCACGTACGTTGATCGCAAACAACCGGTCAAAGGCTGATAAGTCAAGATCAAGAACCGTCTGATCGGAACTACTCAAAATCCCAGCATTGCTGAACATGATATCAAGTTGACCATAATTTTGAACCGTCGAATCAACTAAAGCCTTCACTTGCTCTTCATCGGTAACATCACAGTGCACGTAGCTGCACTTATATGTACCAATTGATTTGGCTACTTGTAGGCCTAGTTCATCCTGGATATCGGCAACGACAATCATACGAGCACCATGATCGGCAAAAAGACGTGCCGTAGTTTCACCGATGCCACTTGCACCGCCAGTGATTACGGCCACCTTGCCTTCAAGTTTGTTCTTCCCATTGCACACAGAGGGATCCGCCATCATGGTCATAGAGATAATCACCACAAATTATTACAAGCAGAGCAGAGACAATACCTCAGCCTCAGGACTTTGATAGATGCTATCGCGAATTCTGCTTATTGACCGTCGTGTCAATAAATACGATTGGTAGCTTTAAGAGTGCAGAATAGATTCGTGCCCAATTCACCTAACCACGTGTTTCTAAATTCTAACCAGTTGACGGGGAGTTGTAGGGGTAATCTTGCTCGTAACTTGGGATTGCTTTTAGGAAGGCTACAACAGTTTCGTTGTCTGCTTTGTCTTTGAGAAGTGAGCACGTGTTTTCCCTTTGACACAAGGTCGGCGAATTCAAGGCGAATGTGATTAATTATCAATAAATCTATTCTCGGAGATCTTGACAATGATTACAAATCTTAATAAGAAACACGTGATACTTTTAGTTTGATCATTAAAAATGATTATTGATTAATCACAAACTAAATCACACTGTCTGATTAAAAATTATATATATAGAATCCTCCTTTAAGTTAAATTTTATTTAAAAATTTTATATATATTTTGTTTAAAGTATAAATCGTCAAAACCTTTTTTTTTTTCACCGATCATTAATTCTCATTAATCATATGCTTGTAAAATGTTAAATAAAAATTTATATAAAAAGAGCATTCGAACCCAAACATTAGTGAGTCTAGTCATTTGTTTGAAACAAAGTATAATTATAAGTATTTTGTATTAAGTATAGGTAATTAAATAAAAATTTATATGAAATTCGAACACAAACATTAGTGAGTCTGAATTATTTGTTTGAAACAAAATATAATTATAGAACATAGAAATTTTTCACTTAAGTTTATTTGTTTGATGGTATGATAATTATATTCAACTACGTGTGATATAAGTTATTGCTGTATTTGATTGTTAGTTTTAAAAAATTAATTAAAAATTAAGGTAATGTGAGAACGAAGCCAAGACGCCATTAATTTGATCCGACAAGAAATAGAATCTTTATATAAACGAACTCTATATTATAAATATTAAAAAATTAGTGGTTCAATAATTTTGATTGGATAAGAATTGAGATTAATACCAAAATGGAGAGTCACAAGAAGTTTAAAACGTGTGGGACACGTATGGAGAAGTTTAGGTCGTGTGGGACACGAAGAGAGAAGTGAAACGGGACTCAAAGATGCGAAGAAAGCGAAGAAAACGCAATAGGCACTGCTAGGGCTGAGCGTCGCAGCGCCCAGGACAGCACCCCAACGCCGCAGCGCTAAGCGCGATTTTGGCCAGCGCCAGACGCGTCAGAAGTCCGTTTTTCTTCGGGATTTCTAGTTTTGGACTTCTAAAACAAATGGACTCTTACTCCAATAAGGAATAGGGTTAGTAAACACGAAATACACTCTATATAAACACTTGTAAACCCTTAATTTTAGATTAAGCATTAAGAGAGACTTTAAGAGAGGGGAAGAACTGGGTAGACACTAAATGCTTGTGTGCGCTAGGGTGTAACCGTTGTTTGGGTGATCATTGTTCGTGGTAGAGTAAGGATTCACTAAATGTTTAGGTCATTTTGAGAGTTTTTCAGATTGAATTTTCCTTGTAATATCTCCAGGGAGTTATAATAAGAGAGGTTAGGATCCTTGGATCCATCGTGGACATAGGCAATTGGCCGAACAACGTAAGATTGTGTTGTGCTCTTTTATTTTTTGCTTTGGATTCTTGCTATTTTACTTGATTAACAGGTTATTCCGCTGCGCAAGGAGGTTAGGGTTCTAGGTTGAACTTGAGGTTCTTCGCTTCAACATAACCTCGAGAGGGAGAAGGATGTTTCCTCCCTCAATAAACTGGTATCAAAACTAAAGGTTCGATAATATACACTTAGGGTATTTAAACCATGGCTACAATCAAGTAAGAAATAAAAAAGTTCAATGGGATGAATGACTTCAATTTTTGAAGGAATAATGTTAGGGCTCTACTAGTGACGGAAGGGCTAGACTCGGCCTTGGAGGAAGCTAGCTCCTCAACTAGCGATGAGACGACAACCTCAAAGTCTGGGCATAAAGATTAGGACATGATTCAGAAAAAGGCTCACAACACCTTATTCCTAGCGTTGAGCGACGAAGTATTAAGGGAAGTTGATGATGAAGAAATAGCTTTGTGGCTATGGAAGAAACTCGAGGTATTGTACATTAAGAAGTCTTTTGCAAATAGACTTCTTGTGAAAAAGAAACTACATCAGTTAACAATGCAAGATGGAACTTCATTGAGAGCTCATATTGACGAGTTCAACAAGATCATCATAAGTCTTGAGCAACTGGGCGTCAAGACCGAAGATGAAGACAAGGCCATTATCTTATTAAGTTCGTTGCCATAGAGCTATGAGAGCTTTGTGGATACGCTGCTGTATGGGAAAGTCTTTAACGATGAATGACATCAAGGCATTATTGAACTCAAAAGAATTAAAAAAAAAGATCTGAGTCCGAGAGTGAAGCAGCATTGCTTGCACAAGGAAGAAAGAGCAACCAATCAAGAAGAAGATTTAAGAAGTGTTTCATTTATAATAAGAAATGACACTTTGTGAAGGATTGTCCGAAATCAAAAGGTTAAGGAAGGTGGGCTGCAATCGGTACTGAGGAAGATACCAAAGTTGTAGACACATTAGTAGCCTCAAGGGGAAAGTACGCTAGCAAATAGATACTAGATTCGGGGTGCAGCGTCCATATGTGTCCCAACAAATCGATGTTTACCAATTATAAAGCCAAGAGAGGTAAAGCTCTAATGGGGAATGACATGACTTGTAAGATCATGGGAGTTTGTGACATAAGGCTGAGAATGTAAGGTGGAGAAATTAGGGACTTATATGGTGTAAGACATGTTCTTAAAGTGAGGAGATAGAGCGAAAAAATGAAAAACCAAGGGTAGAGAAATGACTTATAAGGTTTGAGCGTGAAAAGCACAATGGGGGGCTCTATGTGCTTACTGGGATGGTCATGAGTGGCCCAACGCAGGGTGTTGGGATAATGTAGACCACTAGGCAACATCCAAACCGTGCTCACCGAAGTAATGAGGGTTGGAAAGGTGTGCAACGCATCCATACCCTATGCAAGGTGCACGAATGCCTTTGGAGATCGAAGTCACTAGCCAGAGAAAAGTTAAGTCTTAGTGGAGACTTAACTGAACTCAACTCTAGGTGATAGAGTATTGGTGTGGATCGGATCTCGAAGCCTTCTTATTTAGAAGATTTTGAATCAAGAAAGGGTTTGTTGGAAAATTGGTGATTCAACAATCTTGGTTGGACAAGAATTGAGATGAATACCAAAGTGGAGAGTCACAAGAAGTCTAGAACATATGGGACACATATGGAGAAGTCTATGACGTGTGAAACATAAAGAAGAAAGTGAAACGAGACTCAAAGACATGAAGGAAGCGAAGAAAACCCAATAAGCACTACTAGGGCTGAGCGCCGCGGCACCCAGGACAGCACCCCAATGCCGTAGGGCTAGGCGTGATTTTGGCCAACGCCGCGGCGCCTAGAGACAAGTACCGCAACGCCAGATGCGTCAAAAGTCCATTTTTCTTCAGGATTTTTAGTTTTAAAAAGTTTTGGACTTCGAAAATAAGTGAGCTCTTACTTCAACAAGGAATAGGGTTAGTAGGCACGAAATACACTCTATATAAACACTTGTAAACCCTTTAGTTGAGATTAAGCATTAAGAGAGACTCTAAGAGAGAGGAAGAACTAGGTAGACACTAAGTGCTTGTGTGCGCTAGGGTGAAACCGTCGTTTGGGTGATCATTGTTCGTGGTAGAACAAGGGTTCACTAAATATTAGGCCTTTTTAAGAGTTCTTCAGATTGGATTTTCCTTGTAATATATCTAGGGAGTTATAATAAGATACGTTAGGATCCTTGGATCCACCGTGGATATAGGTAATTGGCCGAACCACGTAAGATTATGTGTGTGCTCTTTTGTTTTCTGCCTTGGATTTTTGCTATTTTACTTGATTAACAAGTTATTCCGCTGTGTAAGGAGGTTAAAGTTCTAGGTTGAACTTGAGATTCTTCGCTTCAACATAACCTCGAGAGAAAAAATGGCATTTCCTCCCGCAACAATAAAGAATTGAAAAGAAAAATCTCTCTCATCATAGAAAAATTTGTCCTTTTCCGCCACTCATGTGGATTGTTTACAAACATTATATATATTAAAGAAGAACATAGATTAGGTATGGTCTTCACTTTATGTTACTTATACTTCTTGGAAGCGCTCTTCTAAAGTGATTGATGGGGGCACATTGCTCAATCTTTCGATCCCCTACAGTGTTAAAACAGAACACAAAGGAAATATGTGAACATCCCCAAGTTCTTAATGGAATATACACAAGGTAAAAAGAATAAATTCTCGTGATGATTTGAATAAAAAAAGGTAAAAAAAACTCTTGATTTGGTGCTGGGGCTAGAATGTGGCATTATTACCCTCGATAATAATAAATGCGCGTGGTGTGATGATGATCAAGAGAACATGGTAGTAATGAAAGATTGACAGGACTCGACCCGAGCCCTCCTCGAGAATCAAGACCGATCATGCGATGACGTGGGACTAACATACTCTTTATTCATATATATGATACAATAAGGCTATCTGCCTCAACAAAAGGTGTACACGTATAATCTAATATATATATATATAAACATATACAAATATACAACTAAGACACTTATACAGCTATGCGTGTCATGGGCCAACCTTAAAATGTGATGATTATATCACACTGCACGAATTCCTGTGACAACTTGGGAAAAATAGGAAAAATGGTAAAGTTGTGGCTCAGTGAGTGAACATAAATCTAAAAATATTATATACTTTTTATGTATTGTACACGTATAAATTTGTAAGATAAAATGATTATGAAACTGTATATTGAGTAATTAATAAACTTGTACTGAAAGTATGAGCTGTCATAAAATCTGTGCTAAAACTAAAATCATGACATAATATTGGGGATCTGAAAATCTAGAAGCATAAACTATCATAAAATCTATTATCAAGCTGAATATATGTAACATAGCTCTGGAAATATGTACTACATATATACTGAAAACTACACCAAACTTGTACCCGAGGAAAATCTGGGCTAACCTGGTGAAGTAACTCACGCACTGGCAGAGCAACTCACGCACTGACAGAGCGAGGGATCTGAGCTGGTCTAACCCGACGGAATGCTGCATCGCTCGGGCAGAGCAAACTAAACTAATCTAACGCATACGCAGAGCAACTACACTAAAGGGGAGGGTACGCATGTGGTGGTTCAAAAACTACTACTATATAATATCATGAAAACATAATTATTCTAATATAAATATTTTTGTACTGAACGTAATCATAAATTATACTATAATAAATTCTAAAATATTTCTGAATATATTAAATAGTCTAAATATTTATCTATTTAAAATAAATCATAACTAAATCTGATAACGCGTAATTTAATCATAAATGGCTATATTAAAAACATATAAAATATATATAGTTATCCACTCACAAAAGTGCGTTAATCCTGAGCTGGGTGTGGATTCTGAGATTTACCCGCTATCGGTACACCTCCTATATCGTTGGGTGTAAAAATACATCATTAGTACCGATATATATTATAAATATTAAAATATAAATATTCTAATATCATAAAATTATTACCCGCTGAAACACTGAGTATAAATCTAATTACCCAACTAATTTCCTAAAAAAATTTATTTCCTTTTTTTTTCTTCTCTTTCTCTTTCTCTTCCTCTTCTTCTTTCTTCTCCCTTTCTTTTTTCTTTTCTCCTTCTCTCGGCTTCCTCTTCTTCGTTTTCTATTTCAGTTTTGCTTTTTCTTCTCAATGAAGCAAAAATCAAAAAGTTAAATATTTATATACGGCGACCACCGCTTCAATTTCTTCTCTCTTTTTTTTTTTTGCCACCAATCAATATATATATTATACATGTGTATTGCAATTCTTCCCCCCTTATAAAAATTTCGTCCTCGAAATTCACATACTTGTCTGAAATAAATAAGGATGTTGAACTCTCATATGATCTTCTCGCTCCCATATAGCCTCTTCCACTGCATGATTCCGCCATAAGACTTTAACTAACAGAATAGTCTTATTACATAGTACTTGTTGGCGATAGTCTACTATCTGAACAGGTTCCTCGTCATAAGTCAAGTCTATCCTCAACTGAACTGGCTGAGTATCTAAAATGTGAGAAGGGTCAGGTATATACTTCCGCAACATAGAAACATGAAACACATCATGAATGCGTGACAACTCAGGTGGTAATGCTAAGCGGTACGCAACCACACCAATCCTTTCTAGAATTTCATATGACCCAATATATCTAGGACTTAATTTTTTCTGTTTCCCAAAACGAAGCACACACTTCCATGGTGAAATCCGTAAGAAGACTGTATCTCCTACTGCAAACTTAAGCTATCTACGTCGTTTATCTGCATAACTCTTATATCTGTCTTAAGCTACCTTGAGTTTGTCTCTGATAATACTGATCTTCTCACTAGTGGCTTGGATAATCTCTGGACCCAACAATTGTTTTTCTCCAACCTCATCCTAACAAATCGGAGTTCTGCATTTTCTTCCGTATAAAGCCTTATACGGTGCCATCTGAATACTAGATTGATAACTATTATTATATGCAAACTCCATCAATAGTAAATAATTATCCTAATTACCCTTAAGTTGCAACATACAAGCTTTGAGCATATCCTCTAATATCTGTATAGTTCTCTCCGACTGTCCATCTGTTTGAGGATGAAAAGCTGTACTAAAATTTAGCTTAATGCATAAGGCCTTCTGTAAACTATGCCAGAATCTAGAAGTGAATCGAGAGTCTCTATCTGATACGATAAACACTAGAGTCCCATGTAACCGTACAATCTCACTCACATACAAATGAGCCAGCCTATCTAATGAGTATGAAATCTTATAAGGTAAGAAATGAGCAGACTTTGTGAGTCGATCAACAATCACCCAAATACTATCATGACCCCTTCGAGTACGAAGAAGCCTAAAAACAAAGTCCATGGTGATATGTTCCCACATCTATTCAGGAACTGGAAGTGCTTGAGATAATCCTGCTGGCCTCTGATGTTCTGCCTTAACTTGCTGACAAATTAGGCAGTGAGATACAAACTCTGCAATCTCTTTTTTCATACCTTGCCACCAGTAATGTTCTCTCAGAGTACGATGCATTTTAGTACTGCCAAGATGCATAGCATAAGCTGAGCTGTGAGCTTCTTCTAAAATCTGCTTCTTTAACTCTGAGTTATTCAGAACACAAAGCTTGTTACCCATAACTAATGTCCCATCAGCTTTCAACATTAAATCAGTTCGCATTCCATTCTTTACTTCTTGCTTAAGTTTAACTAAATTAGGATCCTGATTTTGCATCTCTCGAATTTGATCAATCAACATAGGTCTAACTTGAAAATGTGCTAGAAGGACTTCAGACTTGTCTACAGATAATTAAACCCCCATAAACCTTAACTCAACTAACAATGGAAGATAAATTACTTTCAAATAAATTATAGAGCTAAAAGACTTCTTGTTGAGTGCATCTGCTACCACATTCGCCTTACCTAGATGATAGTTAATCGTACAGTCATAATCTTTTATTAGATCTAACCATCTCCGTTGTCTCAGATTCAAATCTTTCTGTATGAAAAAATACTTTAAACTTTTGTGATCAGTGAAGATTTGACATGTAACACCATATAGATAATGTCTCCAAATCTTCAAGGCGAATACTACTGCTACTAATTCTAAATCATGGGTTGGATAATTCAACTCATGTTTCTTAAGCTACCTAGAAGCATAAGCTATCACCTTACTATGTTGCATTAATACACAACCTAATCCATGTCTAGAAGCATCATTGTAAATTATAAATCCTTTGGTGTCAGATGGAAGAGTAAGAACAGAAGTTGAAGTTAATCTATTTTTAAGCTCTTGGAAACTACGTTCACATTCACCAGTCTATACAAACTTTACATTTTTTCTGGTCAACTTTGTAAGCGGTGCAGCAATCTTAGAGAAATCTTTAACAAATCTCCGTAAATAACCCGCTAAATCTAGAAAACTTCTAATTTCTGTTACACTAATTGGTCGCTCCCAATTTACCACAGCTTCAATTTTCTTAGTATCCACATAAATTCCATCTGCTGAGATCACATGGGTTAGAAATATAATTTTATCTAGCCAGAACTGACATTTGTTGAACTCAACATATAACTGTTTATTCCTCAAAATCCGTAACACTATCTTCAAATGCTCTGTATGCTACTCTGTACTCCGTGAATACACAAGAATATTATCAATAAAAACTATAACAAATCGATCAAGATATAGACGAAATACCTTATTGATAAGGTCCATGAATGCAGCTGGAGCATTAGTCAACCTAAATGGCATTACAAAAAACTCATAATGCCCATATCAAGTTCTGAAGGCAGTCTTAGCCACATCAGTATCTCTGATCTTTAACTGATGATACCCTGATCATAGATCGATCTTTGAGAAAACTTTTGCACCATGTAACTGATCAAATAAATCATCAATGCGAGGAAGTGGGTACTTGTTGCGTATAGTGACTTTATTTAGCTCCCGATAATCAAGGTATAGTCTCAAAGTTCCATCTTTCTTTTTAACAAACAATATTGGTGCTCCCCATGGTGATACACTAGGCCTGATGAAACCCTTATCTACCAATTCTTGTAATTGAGTCTTCAATTCTTTTAACTCTGAGGGGGCCATTCTGTATGGTACTTTGGAGATAGGAGTTGTGTCTGGAACCAAATCAATACCAAAATCAATCTCTCTATCTGGTGGTAAGCCTGGAAGATCTTCAGGAAATACATTTGTAAAATCTCTTACCACCGAAATATCTTCTAATATAACCCCATTGACTCTGGTATCAATAACATGTGCCAAATAGGCTGGACATCATTTTCTGAGCAACTGTTTAACTGTCATAGCAGATATAACACATGATGGAAGAACTCGTCGCCCTCCACAAAAAAATAATATCAGGCTTTCCATGTCTTCTGAATATAACCTCCTTTCGAAAATAGTCTACAGTAGCATGATGATTAGCTAACCAGTCCATCCCAAGTATTGCATCAAAATCGTGTATAGCAAGAGGATTTAAATCTGTTACCATTTCACTACTACCCACTTTGATAACACAACCCCGAAATACATTTTCAGCCAATAATAATTCTCCAACCGGTGTGGCTACCACCAAACTATAATCTAGGGGTTTTAACACTATCCGTATGCACAGCAAAGATACGGGAAATAAGAGAATGCGTAGAGTCCGGATCAATTAAAATATGGGCCTCTCGGCCAAAAATAGTCAACATACCTGTAACAACATCAGGGCTAGCCTATGCCTGTTGCTGAGTCAAAGCAAATACACGTGCCTGGCTACGAGGTCTGCCTAGCTGACCCCTCTGTGGATCTCTACTAGCTCCTAAAGCTCTAGGTCGTACTCTTTGAATATTGCCACTGCCACCTTGAAAACCCTGAGAAGCTGTACTCTGTACTAAACTGCTACTCTGAAGAAGATGAGGGCAATCTCTCCTCAAATGTCCAGCTTGTCTGCAATGGTAACAACCTCTAAAACCTCTCATACACTGTCTTTCATGACTCCTACCATAAATGAAACACTGAGAGTACCTTCTCATGCTAGCACTACTACTTATCAAGCTACCACCTCGGGGCCTCTGACTCCTTATGTTACTTTCAACAGATGGAGGCACAAAACTCTGACTAGAACTCTGTTTCTGTCCTCCTGATAGCATAGGGCTCTGACCATACTATTGTCTACTAGAATACCCTGTATGGGATGTCTCTCCTCTAGGTACTCTACTACTACTTGATCCACCAACTGACCAACTATAGCCTGATCTCTGCTTTAATGACTAGGCTCTGTGTGCCTCTACTAGGCTTCTCTCAACCCTCATTGCAGCCCCTACTAACTCACAGAAATCAATGTGCCTCATAGCTGTAATTGTTGTCTTGATATTGCCTCTAAGGCCCTGTTCAAATCTTTTACATTTATCTCTCTCACTCTGTATTGCATATGAAGCAAATCTTGATAACTCTATAAATCAATTCTCGTATTCCTCCACTGTCATCGATTCTTGTTCTAACTCAAAGAACTTACTAGCCTGAATGTCTTGGTAAACCATAGGAAAGAATTTAACATTAAATTCTTTACAAAAATCAGCCCAACTAATCACCCATCCATATCTACGTGATACTGATCTCCACCAGTGGTATGCCCCACCCTCAAGTAAAAATGTAGCAAAGGAAACCCTCTCATCATCAGTACATCTCATAACATCAAATATACGTTCTACTCTCATCAACCATGACTCTGCATCAGCTGGCTCTGTAGTGCTTGAAAAATTCTCTGCCCCCAAACTACGAACACGCTCTATTGTGTTCTCTCTCTTGGGTGGTCCCTGTGTTTGTCTCTCTACTGCAACTGTAACTAACTAAGCCAGTCTATTTATGGATTGCTCTAAGGCAGGTCTATCAGGCAGTTCCTGTGTAGGCTGTATCACAGGTTGTGGCACTAGCTAAGGGTATATCTCCTCTACAATAGGATTAGGCTGAGTCTAAGGTATGGTACAGAGGGAACTGACTCAGCTACTTCCTCTCTAATAGGTTCCTCCATTCTATTTGGTACTAAGGGAGCTCCTAACTCAGCCACAAGTTTCGTGCGAGGTCGGCCACGTGGACGCATGATGAAAATCTATAAAATGTAACAATTCATTAATGACATCTCTAACATGCATGTATCATATACTAGTCTACAGAATCTAAAACCATGCTCTGATACTAAACTGACAAGACCCTACCCGAGCCCTTCTCGAGAATCAAGATGGATCCTGCAATGACGTGAGACTAACATACTCTTTATTCATATATATGATACAATAAGGCTATCTTCTTCAATAAAAAGTGTACACGTGTACTCCAATATACAAAAATATATACAAATATACAGACTGAGACACTTATGCAGCTATACGTGTCATAGGCCAACCTCAAAATGCGATGACTGTATCACACTGCACGAATTCCTGTAAAAACATGGGAAAAATAGGGAAAATGGTAAACTTATGGCTCAGTGAGTGGACATAAATCTGAAAATATTATATACTTTATATGTATTGTACACGTATAAATTTGTAAGATAAAATGATCATGAAACTGTATACTGAGTAATTAATAAACTTGTACTGAAAGTATGAGCTGTCATAAAATTTGTACTAAAACTAAAATCATAATATAATATTGGAGATCTGAAAATCTGGAAGCATAAACTATCATAAAATCTATTATCAAGCTGAATATATGTAACATAGCTCTGAAAATATGTACTACATATATACTGAAAACCACACCAAATTTGTACCTGGGGAAAATCTGGTCTAACCTGACGGAGTAACTCACGCACAGGCAGAGCAGGGGATCTGAACTGGTCTAACTCGGTGGAATGCTGCATCGCTCGGGCAGAGCAAACTAAACTGGTCTAACGTATGCGCAGAGCAACTACATTAAAGGGGAGGGTACGCATGTGGTGGTTCAAAAACTACTATTATATAATATCATGAAAGCATAATTGTTCTAATATAAATATTTTTGTACTGAACGTAATCATAAATTATACTATAATAAATTCTAAAACATTTCTAAATATATTAAATAGTCTAAATATTTATCTGTCTAAAATAAATCATAAGTAAATCTGATAACGCGTAATTTAATTATAAATGACTGTATTAAAAATATATAAAATATATATAGTTATCCACTCATAAAAGTGCGTTAATCCTGAGCTGAGTGTGGATTTTGAGATCTACCCATTATCGGCACACCTCCTATATCGTTAGGTGTAAAAATACATCATTAATACCGATATGTATTATAAATATTAAAATATAAATATTCTAATATCGTAAAATTATTACCGACTAAAACACTAAGTATAAATCTAACTATCTAACTAATTTCTTTAAAAAAAAATTTTCATTCTTTTTTCCTTCTCTTTCCCTTTTTTTTCCTCTTTTTCTTTGTTTTCGCTTTCTTTTTCTTTTCCCATTTTTTTTCTCTTTTCTTTCTTCTTTCTTTTTTTTTTTCCTCCCTTCTCTCGGCTTTCTCTTCTTCTTTTTCTATTTCGATTTTACTTTTTCTTCTCAGAAACAAAAATCAAACAGTTAAATATTTATATATAACAGCCAGCCACCGCTTCAATTTCTTCTCTCTCTCTCTTTTTTTTTTTTCACCAATCAATATATATATCATACACGTGTATTATAAAGATTATTCCTATTTTGCCAGAAACTCATAAAAGAAATCTTATTCTGAGAAGAAGGACGATGAAAGTGAGAGCAATGGGGCGCTGGCATACATTCTTATAGTTCTTAGAGCAATTCACAGCTTATTTTTCAGTCCGCTGGTTTCAAGCCTGCCATGGAGAGACGTTAGAATGTTGATGCAAATATTTCGCAGTAAGGTTCTAAAGGGCTGTGTTATATTCTTAAGCGATGTTGATCGATTTCATATTGATTACCCTGATATCAAATTGAAGGCAGAGGAGTTGGGCGCTGAATTTAGCCACACACTTGACTCATCATCTGTAACTCATGTGATCTCAATCAAGAATAATTGGACGGAGGATTGTATTTGGGCGGTGATGGAGAACAAATTTTTGGTGAATCCACGCTGGATTTATACTACTTACTATCTCTGGCATAGCCAACCTGAAGATGGATTCTTCGTTTTAAAATAATTACCATTAATTGTTGCTCGACTCTCATAACCATGTTAATACAACCTTGCAATTCTTTCATTTTCTTTTTTCTTTAGTTATTTGTTTAATTTTCCATTAAATGTTCGTAGTAATCGTATCTTTTCTTGGTTGTAAATGAAGAATTTCAATTCTTTTAGTTTTCTTTTTCCGTCGGAATTGATTTTTTCCAATTTTTTTTTTAAAATAATGATTTCTTCCTCGTTGTCGATGATCATTGTCAATTATATGATTTTGGCTTTTGAGATAGTATATCATCAAATAGTTGCCGAGTGTTATACAATTTTTTCAATTTTTTTTCTGAAAATAATATTATACCATTTTTTTCTAAAAAACAAAATTGACAATGAATATATACTATTTCAAAATTTTAATTTAAAATTTATAGATATTATATGAGTTTAAAAATAAATTTTATCGGAACTATAAAGTCATAGAAACTGATTTTATACTTTTCTCATAGATTTTGAAGGGCTATGAAGAATTAGTATATGCTGTTTTGAGTACTATTCACTCACTCTTTAATGCTATATATTACAGAAAAAAACTCTGTTATTATAAATATTTTGTTAAATTTTTATTTTTATTATTCTTTTACTAATTTGTCCTTACATAATTGACATCATTGTTATCATCGCACTTTTACTATTTTCTTGCTCAAATTAATAATGTATTAAATATTAATATATTTTAAAAAATAAATTTTAATAAAATTTTAATGTATAAAATGCAAAATAAAAATAAAATAACAAAAATATCCATCCTTCTATCATAACATAAATATATTATGATTTTATTATTTTAATTATTAATAGTCTTTATTGTATGAGATTCATTAATTCTTCTCTTATTATAATACATGATATTTCTATGATTTAATAATATTCCCTCATACTCTTGAAAAAATTAAAGAAGATTAAGTGGACAAGAGATAAGTATAAAAGTGAAGATTTATCTTATATTTATTAAAAAAAAGAAGGAAAAATATTTAAAATTCTTTTCAAAGCCCGTTAGGACAGAACGAGGACTTGAGCTTTGGAGACTAAATCATAACATAAATTTTTAAGTTTAATAAAATAAAATATTATAAAAATATTTTTTTCCATGTCAATGATAAATGAATATTGAAAAAAATATATGTTGTTGAGAACTTTAACATAATCTTATATCAAAAAGTAGTTCGAAGTTCTTTCATATTTTGATAATTATCTATAATTGATTATATGTTAAATTTTTCTGCAATTTTTTTAATATACGTGATCAACGATTTGTCATAAAGTTATCCTCCTTTTTTTTGGTGAAATATTGCATTTGTAATATGTATGGTCGAAAACGAATATTTACTAGTTGTAGTAGATACCAAAAGAGTAAGTACAAGGATAATTATTTTGTACACTATGAAAAAAGAAAATTTTCATGCAAATTGAAAAGAAGATAAAATTACCAATGTATAATATTCAATCTTCGTAAGTCATTTATATTGGTTAAATTGAAAAAATATTTTTTCATATAAAAAAAATTACAAATATAAATTAATTTTTATTAAAGAAAAGATGTAATCTATGTAGGAAAAGAATTACAAAAATAAAATTCTTTTGTGTTTAAGAAAAGTTATATAAATGTGACCATTTATAAGAATAAAATTATTTTTTTATTAAGATAAGATAATTTGGCTGAGCATGGGGGCTCAGCCAATGCTGAGCCCCTCAAGGTCTCACATCCCCACCTGGGTTCGACCCCCCCTCCCCCCCAGGTGGTGCGGAAATGTTGAAAAATATTGTAATCCCCTCATTCAAAAAAAAAAAAAAGAATAAAATTATTTTTTTATTAAGATAAGATAATAAAATCAGAAAAATGTAAAATTAAGGATATCTTGTAAATTAAAAATTATTTTTTATTAAAAAAATAAATTTTAATACTAATAAGAACTACTTTTTTAAATTAAAATTTTAACCATTTAATATAAGAATTTTTAAAGAAATTTGGGGTAGCAAAATAAATATTTTAATAAAAAAATATATATATATACAATATAAATTTTAAAAAATTGTTAGGACTTGGACGGGCCATGACAGCTTAGGCCGTACTACAATTCTGCCCATGAATGCCAGAATGGTGCAACCACCAAGCTACAAAATCATTTCATATTAAAAGACAAGCAGCAAAACCGATCTAACTCCTCGTAGCTACTCCAGAATTAACGTGTGTAATTTCATATAATAAGCATGAAAATTAAAATCTGAGGGTATATATGATAACGTGGAGAAATAATTAAAACAAATGAACTCTATATCAAAAACTCACATGTAAAACCTCTGCAACCAAATTTAATCTCAACCTCATCTTAATCATTTTGACATGGTTTAATATGACATTTTGCCATCATATATATCAAAGTAATTATTATCATGATGAAAACTTTTTAATATTCTCAAAACCTTTCTTCAATTCTAATAAAACACTCATTTTGGTTTAAAATCTTTAGTGAAATTAAATTTCTTTTAAAGTCAGAAACATACTTAATTTCTGTCAACTTTTTTACTCGTCCATCTTGCAGCCTAAGTTTAATATTATAAATTCTCATTATTTGATAAGTAATATCATTACCCATTAAATCCTTACTACCACTAATGGGTTAAAAATTTATAAACCAAAACTTGTGCAGGCACATGTGAAATGTATAATTAGAATTAAAATTTATTGTTCAGTACTCCTACCATCAGTAGCGACTAGAGTCTCTACGCTGTCGTAGCTATCATCATAGGTAAGCTCAACATCCACTTTCTTTTTGTCCTGTCCTTTCTTCTCCGGACAATTCTTTATAAAGTGTCCATCTTTTTTGCAGTAATAGTACTTTCTAGGAGTCCTGAATTTTATTCTCGAGCCATTTTTCATTCCATCTCTATATAAAGGCATTCCTTTTATAGATAAGCTTTTAGCATTACCCTCAATCTGCTTTTCTAATAGCTTTGAGTTTAATGATGACTTCACATCGCTCATTGTTAAGTCATCGTTAAACTCTCTCTGCAGTAGAGAAATGTATCAACAAAGCTCTCATAACTCTTGGGAAGTGAACTCACCAAAATAATTACCTCATCTTCATCTTCTATCTTGATGTTGATAAACTCAAGATCAAGAATGATCTTATTGAAGGCATCTATAGGATCTTTCATCGGCGTTTCCTTTGACATAGACAGCTGAAACAACTTCTTCTTTATATGTAATCTGCTGGCCAACGATTTTTTCATATAAAGAGAGTCAAGCTTCTTCCAAAGATTAATTGTCGTCATCTCACCCGCTACCTCCCTCAGTACTTTATCGCTCAATGACAAAATGATTGTACTGTGAGCTCTTTCTTAAATGTCATTTCTTTCTACTTTAGCCTTAAATGACTCTGGCGTTTTTTTCTCTTAATTAGATGGAGCTGTAATCTCATCTAATGTCAAGCCTAACCGTTGACTCGCCAATAATGCCTTAACCTTCATCTTCCACAGATTGAAGTCATTTGTACCGTTGAATTTTTTTACTTCATACTTGGGTGTTGCCATGTCTGCTTAAAACCAGGCTTTGAAACTAGTTTATTGAAGCGAAAGTAATCAAATAAACAAATATCCCAAGTAATATAATGCAGAAATAAGCAATCAAGAAATCTAGAAAGAGAAAGGTAGGAGAAAACACACAGAATTTATGTGATTCAATAACTTGCCTACATTCATGGCGGATTAAGATCACACTATCTTATTATTGAATCACAAGACACTAACAAAGTATGCCTTTTACAAGAAAGACCCATAAAGAACTCTCTCTCTCTTGTAAGTAAGAGGTTTCTCACACTAAAAATCACAAAGAATGCTGTGATCACAAAGATGTTGGGTGTTGTATTATAGAGTGTGTGATAATCCGAGTGTATACGTAATTTTAAAAAATTACCATATGCGCAGCGGAAACATGTTACATATACAACTATTTTAACAAATTCAATATATATCACATATATGCATAAGTATAATAATTATACAAATATAAACATGATGAACAATTGTATCACATATATGAACAAGTATAACAATTATACAAAATATATATGATGAACAATATTGTATTAAAAACATAATGTAAAATACTCACCTAATGAAGGTAGCTTTACAAAATCTTCAAGTACTTCAATAATCCATGTGAAGAGCTCACCTTGAAGTATATGTTGAACAATTCTAGTCCATAACTTTTGGTGGAATTAAGGAGCTAAAATGGTAGTTTAGTATTTAAAATTTTCAGCACTTGTATTCAAACTCTTTTGAATACAATTTTTTGTTTCTTAAATGGAGATGGTAAATATTTTCTATACAACTCTTGTATTAATTAAAAATATTTAACATACAACTCTTGTATATTAATCTTAGAAACAATTTTTACATAATAATTATTTTGAACAACTCTTTGCAAAATAATTATTTTTTTCTCCATTTTCATTTCATTCATTTTAGCCATCTATTAAAGAAGGAGATGAAGAGAAGTTTGTTTATTTTTTTTAACACTTGGAAGAACAAAACCCAAAACTCTCTCTTACCTCTCTTCCTTGCCATTGCCGAATTCTTCACAAGAATTGAATGAATCAACTTCAATTGTTTTGCCAAAATTCATTTTGTTTATTCAACACTTTAATTAAACAAAAGGAAGTGCTCCACCAATTTTATTGTTGGTCTTCCACTTAAGATTAATTAAATCAAGCACTAGAATAATGGCCACCTAAATTAATCTTTACCAAACAAATATAATTACTTTAATTATAATAGGTAATTAAATGGCCAATATCTAGGCCCCTCATTGTATTAAAATACAATGTCATGATCTATATATATTATAATATTATCTAATAATATAATAACAATATATAATTTAATTATTCAAAACAATTTTGAATAATTACTTTTTACCTTACTAATTTTTACTATCATTGTTAAATGGTAAAAAGGTAAAATCAAATCATGAAACAAATTTTGTCATTTGTCAATATTCTATTAATTAACAACACTTGTTAATTAATTCAATGATGTACTTAACAATTAAGTCTTGACAAATATACAATCCGAGAGATTCCTAACTAATTATTCTTTGCTGAAATTTATTGGATCGAACTATTCAATTCAACCCGTTACCCCAGTGCTCAACGAGTACACTTCATATTGTGAGACTCCCTAGGTCCACACCTAATTTGTCATATGGAGCTCCTCCATACGTCCGTGAACAATGTCCCACACACACGTTACGGATATTATAAATTAGCGTGTTAGACCATGTAAGTTGAGGTTATTGCATATTCGTATAATCCTTCCAACATTTATATCCTTGAAGAGTAGAGATATAGATCATCACTGTCAAATCTCTTATTTGCTCAATCATGAACTTATCTCCAGATTTATACTTCATTAAACAATATCCACAGACACTTTTGTGATATTGTTTATTCCTTCGGAATATCTTTTCCAAAGTATATGTTTGCGGCCACAAGTCTTTATGAAATACAATCTCGGAGCATTAGGATATACAACCCACTCATATGAGCTGACGGATCCCATATCTACGCACACCGGACTCCATGAGCATCGGACCATACCCAGCGACACCCAGCGGTCAGACCATGAAAGGTTTCTGACATGTGTGGAACCAAAGCATGGTGGATCACTCACAAGCCCACCGTGGCGCTCAGATCAAAGGACCACAAATACTACTCAACTCAGAAGACCTTCCATTAACGGCTTTATGAGATGTCTATTGGATGTCTTCATGAATCTGTTCAATATTCAGTCCTTACTGAATACCTGCATCTCTATACGAGCTTCTTACTAAGCTCATGGTTTATTAAGACTAACCATCTGGACCATCCAGATATAGACACACACTAATCTATTAATGGGTTCCACCGATAGACCTGCATCGATGAAATTAGATCATGAACATTATGTTTGAGAACATACTTGCATAATGACATTTTCTAGCACCATCTACAACTCCTTGCAGCTATGTCATTACTAATATATTCTCAGGTCATTGTCCCATTTCAGACAAGACTCTAACTCTTTAGATTTCGCTAACTCTTATAAACTTACTAACTCTTAGTACTATTAACTCTTAGTGTTTATAACTATTAGCGTTGCTAACTTTTAACCTTGATCTAAACTCTTTTAGACCAGATCTGAACTCCTTCAGATCATACAATGTCTGAAACTAAGCATCTTACCATTTAATAATAAATAATATTAACGATTTTATTAGAAATAATAATTGTATAAACACTATAACTATATATTTATACATTATGGGATGGCACGTAAGCACAAATCCTAATAAAAGATACTTATGTTGATCACTAAAATGTGTTTACAAACTAATAGAGAGTCTTTATATAAGTTTTACAACGACTTAAGTTAACCATAAACGTGTGGGAATCGTTTTAAAGAGACCTGAAATAAGTAGAAATTGAAACAAAAACAAACTAAAATGGGAAACTATTTCCCTTACTTGAGCTGCAACGCCCACTCCCTGGCGTCGTAGCGCTGAGTGATCATGCTCGGCACCGCGGCGCTAGGCACCTAGCACCCACTCACTATCTAGGGCACCACAACACCCACACTTGAGCACCGTCATGCGTCTTTCGTCATCATTTCGTGTTCATCTTTAATTTTTACGTACCCATCGTACTTGACTTGTTCTCCAAATTATATCCCAATAATTTTTAATCAACTTTTTCACCGTTAACATTTGATGATGCGAGCGAATTCTTTGGAGGATTTACCGTCGGTGACCTGTTTGAGATGAATGAATTCTTGGTGAAGTTGCGGCCCTACATTCGCAGTTTTCAAAAAGAAGCGAGCAAACTCTTCGATATATATATTTGCATCATGGGTACCCGGAGCTAAGCAGAGATGGTGTGTAAATTGCTTGACCCTAAGTGCGAGTACCTCATCAACTCCTAATTGATTGCACGCGAAGATTTGAAGCAGAGAGAAAAGAAAAGCCTGGATTTGGTGTTGGGGCAAGAACGCGGCATTTTTATCATTGACGACACCGAGAACATGTGGTGTGATCACAAGGAGAACTTGATATTGGTGGGGAAGTATAATTATTTTAAAGATCCAAGTAACAGTCGTCAAAAATCTTATTCCAAGAGGAAGCGCGACGAAAGTGAGATGAATGGGGGCACTGGAAAATGTTTTTAAGGTTCTGAAAACCGTCCGTGGGTTGTTTTTTGAGAATCCGGCGAATCTTGTTCGTGGAGATGTTAGGGTTTGTATGGGGCTAATCCGGAAAAAGATTCTTGCTGGCTGCACCTTGTTCTTTAGTGATGTTCGTGTTGAGGAATTCCCATCAGTTCGGTCGAAGACAGAAGAGATGGGAGCTTCGTGCGCGGCCATGTACGACTCGTCAGTGACGCATGTGGTCTCAGCAAAGAAGGGAACCAATGGCTGTTTGTGGGAAGATCTACACAAGAAATTCTTGGTGCATCCTCGGTGGATTATTCATGCTTATTTTCTCCGGAGCAGGCAACCTGAAAGGGATTTATTTTCACTTTAGATTTTTTTTTTTTTCGTTTTGTTCTTTTAAGTTTGTGCAACATTGATAGTTTTGGCGATTTCACTTCTGGGTGGCGTTAAGTATTGTATTGAAATTTGAACGTGTTGTAATCAAGTTATGTAGCATCCTGATTCCTGAATGATGACTTTAGTGGTTTCAGTTCATGTACGGTATCGAGGTGTAGCAATATAGTTCTTTTCCACAGATTCTGTTGATTGAAACACATTATGATCTGTTTTCGTCTGTTTTCTTTTTAATTTCTTCAACTCTTCCCTAACAAGCTTGAAACTTTATGAGTAGCAGTAAGTTTTTATTTCTATGATGAGGTCAAATATGAATGAATTGCCATTGTTTTATCTTTGTCCAGGAACAAATCAGAATTAATCAGGATGCCATAATTAATGACAGATGTTCTCCAAATAACACAACAAAACACTGACAGTATGGTTGCTAACGTAGGAATAAAAACCAGTTGATCCATAAAAAAGAAATGCAAAACAATATTTCCTAACAAATTTCTTGCAAATTTGCAATTCTATTTTTTCACAATTGTTTGCCAAGATTTCTCACGGGGGCAACTAAAACAACGAAATGACCAATAAAATTTTGCGCTCGAGTCTTAAAGAGTTATTGGCTAGACTGGTTTTAAGGCACGAGCTTTGAGATATGGACTCCTTAAAAGGGTGAATTTTACATTTTCATTTTGTGGTATGGGCGTTGGACACACAAACTTCATTGCTGCTACTACTAGCATTGTGATTTCCGCCCAATTAGGAACCCGCCATCAAGAACCAGGCAATGCAATTGCTTATCAATAAGCAAGAAACAACACAACATCCTCCATGTCTTTCTCTCAACATAACTCCTTTCAAAAGTGTTTGTGGCTCAAACATCTTCTCAAGCCTCGACCTCTTTAATAAACATAAAGAGGAAATATAATTATATAAATCTACAATGAAAGATATTTAATTAAGATTAATGTTCGGTATTTTTTTAATGTGTGTCCGTGTGAATGTATATTTAATATGCAAGTATTTTGAGTAAAGACAATGTTTAGAGTAATTTTTTAGATTACAAATAGCTTCACCTTTTAGATATGAGTTTGACATAATGACATCCAAATTCTAATAATTACAGAAGATATATATATATATATATTAATTTATATCTAGATGATAAGGGTGGGGCTATTACACCCTGAAATATACTTTGAACACTTTTTTGTTCTAAAAATCCATCTAAAAATTTTTAGAAATTATTTATTACTCTACACACCCGCCTAAATTCTAAAATAGTCTTGAATTAAACATTTTTAGTAAATATTCTCTTAAAACCCATACTAATATAATAATCACCAAAACATAATGTTATTCCTATATGTAACAACAATATGCTGTTAATTGTTTTTTTTAAGCAACATATAAAACTATTTACATTCCATCAAAGTCAGATACCCAAAATATATAGCCAACTTCTATTTTAAATTTTGGGAATTTCTTTCTTTTTTCATTTAAGTGTTCCTTTTTCGATTTGTATGTTCTTCTTCTTCTTCTTCTTCTTTCATTTTACCTCTCTCTTTTTCTCTTTTTATGTAGGAAAACTAACGAAAACATTTAGCATAATCTTGATAAATCTCATTCACAAATATTCTAGCACACCCTAACTTTTTATGATGAATTAAATTGGATATAGAGATAGACATTAGACTTTAAGGTAAGGGTATTAAAGTAGTAGTAGTTTACTTATATTAATTTAGTAAGTTCTATTATGGGTAGTTTAGTTTTATAAAATTCAATTAATAAATGGGTGTTACTAATTTTTTTTTATGATGTAAATAGTCCCACTCTTATAATATTATATATATATATATATATTAAGTAATATTAGATATTTTAAATTATATTCTAAATCGCATTTTAAAAAGTGATATAATAAGTAAATATTGAGTGTAATAAATAATTTTAAATTTTAATTTATTTTACAATCTAATATTTATTTGATACATCACTCACTTTTTTAGATATAACTTTAAAATATTATTTGAAATGTCTAACATTACTCATATATATTATATGTGTGTGTTTTTGTATGTTATAAATTAAAATTAAGATTATACACCCTGTAATTACATTTCAAAGCATAAAATATTTTTATAACGGAACTATCACGCAACGTTAGGTCGGGGAAACTACTAGTTAACTTCCCTAATATAGGAAACACGCTTAATTTGCGAACCCTAATATACATCTTGGAGTTTCTCAATACAGATTCGGAAACCCAACTTAAATAGGACGCTGAACTCAACCCATATATATACGAACCCTAACCCCTCATTGCTTTGGCTACAGATCATTCTTGATCAACTTAATTGTCACTCCACATTAAAACTCTCTCTCTCGATGGAGGCAGTTCACAGCGGCTTGTTTCTTCATGGAAGCTTTGGATGCTCTTCTCCTCATACTCAAGTACTCTGTAAGTCTTTATGGCCTTCAAAGATTTCATGTTCTCACCGTTTAATTCATAATGGATTATGCGTTTACTGTGGTAAAAAGATGGAGGATGGATATGGTCTAGCATTTCATTATATGCTCAAGGGCTTAAGCTTTAGCAGAGATGAAGTTACTCGTTCCAAAGAAATAAACTCTGAGATTCTGTTTCGCCGGAAAAAGCTTCAGTTGGTTCTTGACTTAGATCATACGCTGCTTCATTCTCAATACATTCAGAAGTTAGCATCTGAAGATCAATATTTAATGAAGCAAGCGGGTTCTTTTAAAGATGTATCCAAGGGTGACCTGTTTATGATGGATGGATGCTTGGTGAAGCTGAGGCCCTACGTTCGCTGTTTTCTTAAAGAAGCGAGCAAACTCTTTGACATATATATTTGCACCATGGGTTCCCGAATCTACGCAGAGATGATCGCTAAATTGCTCGACCCTAAATGCGAGTACCATATCAACTCCAAATTGATTACACGTGAAGATTTGAAGCAGACGGAAAAGAAGAACTTGAATTTGGTGTTGGGACAAGAACGCGGCATTGTTATCATTGATGACACGCAGAAAGTGTGGAATGACCACAAGGAGAACTTAATATTGGTGGGAAATATAACTATTTTAAAGAGGGAATGAACAGTCATAAATCTTATTCTGAGAAGAAGACAGATGAAAGTGAGATGAATGGGGCAATGGCTAATGTTCTTAGGGTTCTAAAAACAGTTCATGGGTTGTTTTTTGACAATCCAGCAAATCTTGTTTGTGGAGATGTTAGGTTTTTGTTGGGGCAAATTCGGAGACAGATTCTTGCTGGTTGTACCTTAGTCTTTAGCGATGTATGTGTAGAGGAAATTCCTTTACTTCAGACGATGGCTGAGGAATTGGGAGCTGCATGCACAGTCATGTACAACTCTTCGGTGACGCATGTGGTCTCAGCAAGCAAAGGAACCAATGCTTGTCTTTGGGCGGAGGAATCGCAGAAATATCTGGTGCATCCACGGTGGATTTACTCTGCTTATTATCTCTGAAGCAGGCAATCTGAAAGGGATTATCTTCCACTTTAGTTTTCATTTTTTCCCCTTTGTCTTTCAAGTTTTGTAGCAAACTGAAAAATTAACTTGTATTGAACGTGTAGCAAAGTTCTTTTCCACTGATTTGATATTTGTAAGAATATTCTTAATAAATATATATAACTTCAGTTATCTATTTTATCTTTATTTTCTATCTAATTTGTTCATATGTTATTTTCTATTCTTTAATAGAAGCATGAATAATTTATACATGAAGTAGAAATTGTTTTTCGAAAAATTTATTTATTATGCGGTTAAAGATGAATTAATCAGATTCGCCATTTTTCGTACTAATTCAAATAGAAGAACTATCAGAATTAATCAGGATGCATGCCCTAAAATAAATACAAGAGATTATGCTACCAATTTTACTCAAGCATATGTTCACGTTCTCAAGCACTACAAAATGGTGAAGGTATGTTGGCTAGCGAATGCACAAATATAAACAGTTAATCCATAACTAAATTGCATGACTTCTCATTAAACAAAACGTTATGATATTAATTCACACATTTCTTTTTTCAAAATTTTATCGTCGCGTGGCATCAAAACTACGAAGTGACAAACAAAAATTTTAGTGCTTCATCAATTTTACTGTATATATTTGACTCGTTTCAACACATGACATTTAAAATGTGACTCCGGAACTTGAAAAGGAAAAAAAAAAAAAGGTATAATCATGCACTCCATGAAAATAAACGTCAAATTTATATTATGGGTCCAAAATCTAAATTTACTGCCAGATATGGAGTAAAACGAATAACGTCAGAGATTTTAAATTGTATGAATTTCTAAGACAATATGAGAAAAATAAGAGAAAAAAAAATTGATAAGTTTGTGACTTAGTGAAGGAATATAATATGAAAATATTATATATTTTATATATATTATAAATAATAATTTTTGATAATAATTTAATAATAAATAATAATAGATGTAATATACACGTATAATTTTGTAATATAAAATGATCATTAAATTGTTGTTAAAAAATTAATAAAATTATATTGGAAACATGAATTGTATAAAAATCTGTGTTAAAGTTAAAAATTATAATAAAATATTAAAAATTTGAAGATTTGAAGATTTTTAAACATAAACTATTATGAAATCTGTGCTAAAACTGAATAAATATAATATAATATTAAGAATATAATATATATACTATATATATATTGAAAACTACATCAAACTTGTACTTAAGAAAATTTTGGTTTAATCTAGCGGAGTAACTCACGCACACGCAGAGCAGTAAAATTGAACTGATCTAATTTGGTGGAATACTGTATCGCTCGGGTAGAACAAACTAAAGTGGTCTAACGCATGCGTAGAGTAACTAGACTAAAGGAGAAGGTACGCATATGGTAGTTCAAAAACTACTATTATATAATATCATGAAACATAAATATTTCTGTACTGAACGTAATCATAAACTATACTATAATAAATTCTAAAAATATTTTTGAATATACTAAATAACAAAAATATTTATTTGTTTAAAATAAATTATAAATAAATTTGATAATATGTAATTAAAATATAAACTGTTATATTAAAAATAAATAAAATATATATAATTATTCACTCATAAAATTACGCTAATCTTAAATTAGATCTAAAATTTAATGTCTATCAATTATCAATATTATTTTTATATCATAAAGTATAAAAATATATTATTAATACCGACAAGTATCATAAAAATTAAAACATAAATATTTTAATATCATAATATTATTATCTATTAAATCATTAAGTACAAATCTAACTACTCAAACTTATTTTTTATATTTTCTTTTCTATTTTCTTCTTATATATCTGTCTCGGCTCTCTTTATTTTTCTTCTCCTTTTCTTTCTATTTCTCTTCTTCTTCTTTTCTTTTTTTTTCCTTCTTTCTTCTCTTTTTCTTTTCAATTCTATTTCACTTCTTCTCGACTACAATGAGTAAATGAAGATAGTTTCTCGCAATGCTATCTTACCCCACGTAAGGCCCACATGTTGAAACACTCTCTTTTCACCAATTCATTTACCAAGCACTTTATTATTTTATTCTTAATTTAATCTTCCTCTTGCCAAATAAAAAGCTAACCATAAAAAGTGATGGCCACATTCGATGGAACAATGTGGTTTTAATGGCACGTGTATTACGGCCTGCCGATCATGACAATGATTATAGTCGGTGCTGATTTTGCCATCGACAATGTTAATAATAGATTGAGTCAATTTTAATACCTTCAAACTCTAAATTTCACGATTGATAGTATAATTTTCTTTTAAGAAGCAACAAAAGAAGGCAAATCAGAGAGATAAAAGTGACAACCATTAAATGTTGGCATCAAATGCAATACCCCATCACCAGCATATAAACCATTGATCGTAGAGCTGTTTAATAGTGGTAGCGAATTTTCATAATGTGTCGTCATTTGATAGTGATGTTTGTTGGCGACCAAGCTCATCTCCCTATTTTGTAATCTTTTAGTGCTCTTTCAACGAAAATAGTCATACTATCACATAAATTACAACATTTTGAATTTAATAATGTCAAAATTGACTTAATCCAATATCGTTAAAATAGCTAGTGATAGCCATTGTCTTAGTGGCCAATCGTTTTTTTTTTTTGGTTATATTTTACCTTTTTATTTTTTTCAATTTTTTTTTTATATATTTTGTTAATTATATATATCAAATAAATTAAATATCAAACCATATGGCCTCTTAATATGAAAATACTACATTATCCTTAACATCCACCTTAACGAATCGGAGAGAGATATTTTAAAGATATTTTAAAGTAATTATCAAAATAAAGCGGTGTAAGTGTCCTTTAAGTCACATTATGGTGGTGTTGTTGTCCTTTCCCATCAAAATATATTCTTTTATAATCTCTTTTTTATTAATTATCAATTATATGATCAAATTTAATATTATTCTATTATTTTTTTATTAACTACCAATTTCATAATCTAAGATCTTTTCTTTTATTAATTATTTTTTTATCATTTATTAATCACATACTTATATTTAATAAGAAAAATTCTTAAATCAAGAGAAAATTATAGTCCAAATAAAAATGAACAACAAAGTAAATTAAAGCCAAATACAACAAATAAAACATTTGGGATTTTCATTATTTTTTATAGATATTGTCAGATATCTTTTCTCAAAGGTTAAATTTTAACCATATTTAAAGGTTTCAAAAATAATTAATAATGTCATTCTTTTCATAAAAATTAAAAAAAAAGGTCATCATCCCCTAGTTGTTAATCATTTTTTAAAAATAAAATAATACCCCTTAAACACAAATATCAAATTCTTAATTATAATAAGTTGACTTTTTTTAATTAAGTGCACAAGTATTAGTGCTTATTTTTAAAATTAAATATATTATTATTGTTCACCTGAAAATTGGATCGACCATAGGCCTAAGCCAACACTGAAAATTAGCCTAAGCCTATTAATCCAAATCCTCCCTTTAGGTCTAGCCCCTCCCAAGTGGCTCAAGATATCAACCAACCGAATCTCAAATTAGATTGAATACCACCAAGTGGTAGTCTTGAGCTCATTTGAAACATTCCCTTGGCTCACCAACCCGCTCGAGTTTCCATTAATCATATACCTCTAATCAACCTTAAACTCTGAACAATAAATTTAACCTAAAATTATTACTTTTTTTATTTAAGTAAATAATCTCGAAGATCGTAAAAAAATCAATCCACGTCCCCTATAAAATAAGTGACCATGATTTTCATAGTTAGTCAATCACAAAGTTAGTGGCTCTAATTTTAGAGATTACAAATCACCACGAGCATGTCAAAAATAAAGGAAAATGGTAAGATCCATTGCTTACCATATTCGAAGCTTATATAAGTGAGGAAGCAACTATAAAAATGGTATTAAGGTTACAGTAAGGGGTAATGCTATTTTTCTGAACTTAATCACTTCTTGTAAAACCTCTATCTACATATTACTAACTTATGCATTGAAAATCATCACCGAAACCACCACTAGTCATATCATAATAAGCTTTTTTTATATGTTTTTTTTTAAAAAAGACCTGAACAACTAGAATCGGAATTCACTTTTAGTGAAGCCCAATCTAACATGCCTATAATTGTTCCCTCAACAAATAAATTTAAAATTTATTAGTAAAAAAAATCAAATTTTCCTATCAATAATATATATTAGATCATACCTTTATAATATCAATAATTTTTAATATCAATTTATTTTTTTTAGGCGGCTGAGTTAAGGGTAACTCATGCATGCCCAAGATTTTTCTAGTCTTTTATTCTGCAAATTTGATCATTTTGCCTCTAATTACAATGAATTGATTTGTAGTTTAAAATATTACCAAAATCTAATATTATGTGTTGACCTGAAAAAATAGTTTCTTGGATCAAAGAGTCTTAAATTTATTGAGGGAGAATCGAACTTGGGCCTCGTCTAGACTAGACCAATAGGCACGGGTTTAGGTTTCCTATTTTTTATGAGTAGCGGAAGGGGGACCTGTAATGAAAACACAAACATAAGCTCAAATGTGATTTTGTCGGGATGGGTTTTGGCGAAGACGCTCCGATGCTTAAGTCATATAAGGGGGTTTTCTCTCTCCAAAATATGACAAAACATAAATCAGATGTTATTTTGGAGACGGAGGGATACTCTTTCCTTTTTCTTCTCTTTGTGTTTTATGGAGATTTTTTCATCATCCTCATCCTCCATATCTCCCTCCTTCTCCTTTTATAGTGATGGCCTTTTAGGGACTTTTTTGGACTTTTCTCTACAATATTTTTGTCTTGTGCCGAATATTTCCTATTGTACTTTTGACACACGCCAAGTATCTTCATACTGCCCCCCTGACCTACGCTGAATATCATTCTACAGATTTTTTGATCACGTTCTTACCCCACATTAGGTGTCACTTTTGATGTGTTAAGCATATTCCTCGGGTTTATCTCCGCTGACATTTTTGGTTCAAGCGAGGTTTATTTTGGTCGCTCAGGTTAGATTTTGAACGGTTCTCCTTTACTAGTTTGATATTGACGCGGGACTCTTATAACAAAATTTTGAAATGTAGTCAGTACCTGCTCGGCCGTAGTTGCGTTTAGGTCAGTAAATGCCGAACAAGTTTCATCATTTGCAAACCAGATTCCCCGAGTCTAAACCGATTCTGTTGTCTTGTTGGGTTTAGGCCCATTAGCCATTGCTCCTCGGCCTGCCTTGGTTGAATTTTTGGCCCAAGGGCATAAAAAATGGATTTTTATGGTGGAACAGAGGTCCACCAGTTTTTAGTTTTGATTTATCAGAACTGAAAATTTTAATTCTAGTTTGGTCGGCCTGTACTGCTCCTCGGGCCCCCAATTTTCTCTTTTCTTATCATCTTTTTCATCTGAGCCGATCAAATTTGTTCCCTCTCGGCAGCTTTGTGATCGGGTCTGGATTTTAGGAAACAGTCCCAGTTGTGGACATGACAGTT
This sequence comes from Ailanthus altissimus, assembly GCA_946807835.1. Taxonomy (NCBI): domain Eukaryota; kingdom Viridiplantae; phylum Streptophyta; class Magnoliopsida; order Sapindales; family Simaroubaceae; genus Ailanthus; species Ailanthus altissimus. The sequence goes on along the minus strand of OX327691.1, from coordinate 27,469,595 downwards.
GAGAAGGGGGAACAGTCCCTAGAAATAAATAGGAGCATCTAAACGAGGAGTTCCCTCTCGGCAGCTTTGTGATCGGGTCTGGTTAAGAGGAGCAGGGTGGTCGGAGCGCGTGAAGGAGCATCCACCTCTGCGGGTGGAGTTCCCTCATCTGAGGTAGCTCTAAACGAGGCCGAACCGGTCCTGAACTCCAGAGAGGACGAAGGCAACGATCCTGAGACATAATGGTTAGGGAGGGCATGGAGGTAGTAGAGTACGAAATAAATACCAGATACCGTCCTTCTTGCCTTAGTGAGGACGACCTAAACCTTATCAAGCACTCTTATGACATCCCTGAGATGGTCACCCTTAGACTTCCCTCCGAGGAGGATTATCCGAGTAGCCCTACTAATAGCGAGGTGGCCATTCACGTTGCGTTCCCAAGGCTGGGACTCAGGCTTCCCATGTCACGATATTTTGCTAAGATGTTGGCCCGTCTCAGGATAGCCCCTTCTCAACTAGGTTCGAACTCGTGGAGAGTGCTTGCGGGCCTGTTCATCTTGTGGTCAATGTCGCGATGGGATCTACTATTGACGTAAATTACCTAATATTTGGTATATTTCCTCTTTGTGCATTTTCTTATTCTGACCCCACATTTTTCTACAGTCCGTTTTCCTCTTTTCTCGGTTTCGGGCCGAGATCATGGGTTTTGCAACCTGTGCTCAGAAATTAGAGGATGACCTTGGTCGGTCCCGGGCTGAGACTTAGCAGGCGAGGAGGATAGTCGATCAGGAAAGAAAGATGGTCGGTGAGGAGAGAGTCAAAATTGAGAAAAGGATGAGAACGGGTTGTCTGAGCTCAAGCATCAGAAACGGTTGGTCGAGTAGACGATGGCGAACAATCTGGCGGTGGCGGGGTTCGATTTGGTGAGCTGACGCGCCAAAATGAAGAACTTGAAGTGCAACTCGGTGTCAATGTTTCTTAGCGACTGTAGTGGATACAAAGAAAGAATAAATGAAAATACAAGATGTTCAAGGGGTGAATGAGATTATAGATGTATTCCCTGAAGATTTACCTAGAGTTCCATCAGACCGAGAGATTGAATTCACTATAAAACTTCTGCCATGAACTAGTCCTATATCTAAAACACCTTATCGTATGGCACCAGTAGAGCTTAAAGAGTTGAAGGAACAGCTACATGAATTACTTGAGAAGGGGTTTATTCGCCCGAGTGTTTCACCTTGGGGTGTTCTAATTCTTTTTGTTAAGAAGAATGATGGTTCAATGAGATTATGTATTGACTATTGAGAGTTGAATCGTGTGACTATAAAGAATAAATATCCACTTTCAAGAATTGATAATTTATTCGATCAGTTGCAAGGAGCTTGTGTATTCTCAAAAATTGATCTTTGTTCTGGCTATCATAAATTGAAGATTAAGAAAGAAGACATTTCAAATACTGCATTTTGTACCAGATATGGGCATTATGAATTTATTGTTATGCCATTTGGGTTGACAAATGCACCTGCTGCCTTTATGGATCTAATGAATAGAGTATTCAAGGATTATTTGGATAGGTTTGTTATTGTGTTCATTGATGAAATCCTAATGTACTCTAAGAGTAAGGGAGAACATGAAGAACACTTAAAAAAAAGTCCTACAAGTGTTAAGGGAGAAGCAGTTTTATGCAAAATTCAAGAAATGTGAATTCTGGTTAGATCGAATGGTATTTTTGGGATATGTTGTTTCCTCAAAGAAAATTTCAGTGGATCCAAGCAAAATTGAAGCAGTGGTGAATTGGTCCAGACTAACTAATGTGGGGAAAATTCAAAGTTTTCTTGGGCTGGCAGGATATTATAGACGGTTTGTTGAAGGATTCTCTAAGATAGCTTCACCTTTAACTCAATTGACAAGAAAGAATGTCAAGTTTCAGTGGTCAGAAGAATGTGAGAAAAGTTTTTAAGAACTCAAGCATCGGTTAGTATCTACTCCCATACTAACCATCCCTTCTACTTCTGCTGGATTTGTGATTTATAGTGATGCTTCCAAGAAATGGCTTGGGTGTGTATTAATGCAGGATAGAAAGGTAGTGGCATATGCCTTACGACAACTAAAGAGTTATGAGCAGAATTACCCTACTCATGATTTGGAGTTGGCTGCAGTTGTTTTTGCTCTTAAAATTTGGAGGCATTATCTTTATGGAGAAAGGTGTGAAATTTACACAGACCACAAAAGCCTTAAATACTTCTTTACTCAAAATGAGTTAAATATGAGGCAACGTCGATGGTTGGAACTAGTCAAGGATTATGACTGTGTGATTAATTACCATCCAGGAAAAGCTAATGTTGTAGCAGATGCTTTGAGTAGAAAATCTTCAGGATATATGGCAACACTTTTGACTACTCAAAAGCAAATTTTGTTGGATTTAGAAAAGCTCGGCATTGAAATGGTAAGATCTAATGATATGGCTTATATTGCAAGTATGTCCATTTAGCCTACCCTAATTAAGAGAATTAAGGAAGCACAAGGTAGTGATGTGCATCTAAAGAAAATTATGGAAGAAATTACATTGGGTAAAAGGCCTAACTTTGCTATTTTTGATGATGGAGCTCTATATTTTGAAGGTAGACTTTGTGTGCCTAATAATGATGAGTTAAAAAATGAGATCTTTACTGAAGCTCATAGTTCACCATATACTGTTCATCCGGGAGGTATCAAGATGTATCGAGACCTACGAGTTATTTATTAGTGGGTTAATGTAAAAAAAGAGATTGTAAAATTTATAGAGCAATGTTTGACATGTCAGCAAGTTAAGGCAGAACATCAGAGACCATCTGGGTTATTGAAACCTTTATTGGTACCAGAATGGAAATTGGAGCATATAGCCATGGATTTTGTAGTTGGGTTGCCAAGTACACAAAAGGGTTACAATGCCATATGGGTGATTATTGATAGGCTAACAAAATCAGCACATTTTATTCCAATATGTACTACTTATTCCATGGATAGCTATGCCCAATTATATGTTGATGAAATTGTGAGGCTTCATGGAGTGCCTGTGTCAGTTATATCTGATAGAGATCCTCGATTTACTTCAATATTTTGGAAGAGCCTACATAATGCTATGAGCACGAAGTTGAACTTCAGTACTGCATTCCACCCACAGACTGATGGTCAATATGAAATGACCATTCAAATTCTAGAAGATATGTTGAGGGCATGTGTGTTAGACTTTAAAGGTAGTTGGGACAAACACCTTTCATTAGTGGAGTTTGCATACAACAATAGTTATTAATCAACTATTGGTATGGCCCCATATGAAGCTTTATATGGAAGAAAATGTAGATCTCCTGTGCATTGGGATGAAGTTGGAGAAAGGAAAATTTTAGGACTAGAGATTGTCTAGCAAACTTGTGAGGTTATAGAGAAGATAAGAAAAAGAATGAAAGTGGCTCAGAGTAGATAGAAAAGCTATGCAGACAATAGAAGAAAAGATCTAGAATTTAAGGTGGGTGAAAAAGTATTTCTTAAGGTTGCTCCAATGAAAGGAGTCATGAGATTTGGCAAGAAAGGAAAGTTGAGTCCAAGATTCATTGTTCCATTTGAAATCCTTGAAAGGATAAGTGATGTGGCTTATAGACTTGCCCTTCCTCCATCATTATCAGAAGTTCATAATGTGTTCCATGTGTCCATATTACGGAAATATGTTTCAAACTCCTCACATGTGTTAAGCTATGAGCCACTTCAACTTAGAGATGATCTCACCTATGAAGAAGTGCCCATTAGAATTTTGAACAATAAGGAGCAAATTCTTCGTACTAAGAAGATTGATTTGGTAAAGATTTTACGGAGACACCATGCAGTTGAAGAGGCAACCTGGGAACGAGAAGAGGAAATGAAATCTAAGTATCCTCATTTATTTGCTTAAGTTATAAACTTCGATGATGAAATTCTTATAAGGAGGGGAGAATTGTAGTAACCAGTATCCACAACCGATAAGAATATGTATTTATATCTATATATAAATATATATTTTTTATTTATATGTGGGTGATCCTTGATTTATATATTGTTATTAGTAGTGTTTTTATAGGTTAATGATATACTATTAGTATTGGGTTTATTTGCAAGACTTTAGATTTATTTTAGGGACTAAATTGTTATACTTTGAAAGTTTTGGGGGTAAATTCGTAAATACTAAAAAATTAGCCTCTTAGTATAAAAATACACTTTTGAACCCTAATTTACCAATATTTTGGTCTAGCTATCCTTTTAGAGAGAGAAAAGAGAGAAATAGAGATGAGAGAAAGAGAAAAAGAAGAAATTGGAATTTTGGGTCTTAAGAGGTATATTACAACTATTTTTCAATTTATTTGTGTTAATTAAGTTAATTCCTTTAAGTTTTGATTTCTGAAAATATGTATAATTGAGGATTTGATGTGTATTTCGTAAGATATTGTGAGAATTGATGATGATCTATAAGATAGCTTGATAAATCATGATGAATTGTGGAATTTCTGCTTGATAGTCTCTTGATCCAGTAATTTTATAAATTGTTGTGATTTGATTCTGGTTTTGAATTTTGAGTATATCAAATTAAACATGTTTAGGATTATCTGAGACTTTGAATCAATTGAAAATTCCAGAAATTGAATTTTTAGTGAATTTACCAAAATGACCCTGAAATTCTGGAAATTTCCTATGTTAACAATATGATACAGTGACAAATAATTTTTGACCTGCTGAATGATCTTTAAAAATTATGAATTTATGAAATATGATAATTTTATGTGTCTAATATGATATACTCGGAATTGAGAATTTAGATTAATGTGGTTGAAGTGTTATAAGTTTCTAAAATGTATCAGTTCATTACAGTATTTGATTAACAGATTTTTATAGTTATGGAATAAAATAGTTTTAAATTACTTTTGACAGCGATTTGAATGTGAAATATTTATCATGGATTGAGATATCTGTTGAAAGTAATTATATAATAGTTTTATAATTTTTGAGTTAGTATATGATTTTATAAAATTGGGAGATTGAATACTGTTCAGTAAGTATCTTGATCCTATCAGGTTAATAGTTTGGATTCGATGGTGTGTATGGAATGGATTGTGTAGAAATTTTGATATAATATTCATATATAAGAAGGATATATGAGTTAAGAATGGTATATTCTGATTTTGGAGTAATTGAATATCAATTGATGTATTAGAAAATTTTGTTAAATGTAAGTGGTCAGAATGACAGATTTTGAGAAACCAAGTATTTAGACCAATTTGATGTGATAAATGCATTGTGTATAATTTTGTAAGCTATTTAAAGTACTTTGTGTGAATTATGAGGCTTATGAAAGGATTCATCTCTATTGATAGGTTAAGGAGATTTAAGCCTTGCTAAGAGGTAAGTATACTAGACTTTTTACTGAAATCACAATAAACATAGTAAGTGTTATGATTGATTTTGTAAATGTGGTTAGAAATATGTTTATGTTATGTCAAAGTATATTTTGATATGAAATGTGAAGATATGTATTTATGAATGTGAGTATGGACATACATGACATATATGTGTTTTTGAAAGTGAGCTTTCAAAATGATATGTGTTTAACAAAGAGAGCTTTTGAAGTGTAATATGCCCATGAGAAACATTTTGTGTTTTGAGGATGCTTGAACTCACTATTGACTTAACAGGCATTTTATGTGATTTGTGGAGCCTTTATGTGTGGCCTTTCCTTCGAGATTGGTATATATTATGTGTTCCGTATGTAGGGAGGATCCTATTGGTACCTAAAGGAAGAGTGAGTCATCATATTCGTGTGGTGGTGTATTGGTGCATGTGTAATTTAAAACCTCACTTGTACTATTCCTCTCATACGGTATGTCACCTACGAGTGACATTTGGCTCATTATGTAATATGTGATATGTAAGTCCTACTAAGTAGTAGTTGAGTGATAGTATTCCTATTATATGTTTTAAAAGAATGTGTAAACGCTTACATGATATGTGATTTGATAAGATTATGATTTTGGGTTATCACAACATATCATACATATGCATTGCGTACATATATGTATTTGTATTGAATATATGAAAAATTAGTATGCTTACTGAGTTTTATACTCATTATAGTTTATGGTGATTTCAGGTAAATAAGGTACATGTGTGCTTAGCGGATTTGGCAAGGCTTCTGTTGTTCCTTGGGTTCCCTAAGTTGCTAGGTTGTTGAGTGTTTCATTTGGAGACGCGTGGGATAAGATATTTGGTTTGTCCCTATTGAATAAATACTTATGTATTATTTTATTGTGTGTGGTTGAATTTGATTTAAGTTTTCAAAGTGTGGTTATTAGTTGATTTTAAGTAAGAATTTGCAATGAATATATTCTAAGCTTTCGCTAACAAAGTTGCTACTGGTGACGTAGTAGAGTGTTAATCTCTAAGAAAACTCTGCGTATCTCCGGTTTATTAATTGTCTCAGTCATAATTCAATTGTTATAATTCTGAAAGAAATTGAAATTAATGTTTAAATATTATCAAGAGAAGTTTATATTTATATGTTAGGTTATGAGTTGATTTTTAATGTTGAACTTACTAGCAACTTGTTAAGGATTCCTGTGTTGAATGAAAGTTTGAAATTTTGTGTAATATTATTTATGAGTGCACATGCATTGAATGAATGTAAGTGATATCGTATATCGGATCTTTTGGGTCTGGGGCGTGACAGGTGTAACCTATGGTAATGTTGTGAAAGTGCCACAGCCCTTGCCCTACTGAGCCGTTCAAGTGCGACGCTGTAGAATGAGCGTGAAACCAGTCACAGTGAAGTGCTTTGCGAGCGTCAAGCCGGTGACGGTGAAAATAAAATGAAATTCAAATCAGTCATGACAAAATACCTTTTGAGTGTTGAGCTGATAACAGTAAAAATAAAATGAAAGTCGAACCTATCACGGTGAAATCCCCCAAAGGGGAACATTATGATAATAAATTTTTGTTCTCCGATCAAAACAAACTCGGACTCCTCTCATATTGTTATCCCTTTGGCAGCGGCTTTATGTTATAGTCTCATATCATATAAAAATTTGAGTGGCAGTTTATATAAACGGATAGGTTGTATTATATAATAGGCTAAATTTTTGAATTTAAATCAACGACAATCGCTTGATTAGTAAACACTTAGCCCCCTAAAAAATGCGTCTAATGGTGCATTTTCTTGTAATATAAAATAGAAACAGATAAATAATTGCTGTTTAAGATATTTATTCAGCCGCTTGACATACTTATTACTCAGCAGCACATACATCACTCATTCAAGAGGTGGCTTTCATTTTCACTTTATGTCTCAGTAAATACTTGTAATCATAAATATACTCTCGAACCACACCTCATCTAAGGTCGAATCCCCCCCAATATCAAAAAATGAAGTCGGTTATTATTTAGTATGTGTAAGAATTTGTTGCATAATTCAAGGGCAATAATAAAACGTGACATTTATCTAGATGATGCCCTTTACCAAATAGTTTTCATATATATATTTCAACAAATTGTCCCTTGGGAATTAAGATAGCTAGTTGATTGGTCATCATGAATTTTACCTATTCAGGGTAAAATTGATATTTCGGTTACTCGTTCAATCTTCCTAGGAAAACACTACACATCCATCTATTGCCGATGGGAAAAATAATATACATGCCCCAAGGAGAGGGGACTACCAAAACTCTTGCAAAATAAGGTGAGATAGTAATTACACATTCTAGCAGTAGGATAATTCTGGATTTGCTATTTGTATGAATTTAACAATAATCTGAATGGGACTCATAGAAATCACTCGGGTCTGGTGACAAGACCTCTTGCTCTAGCAGCTGCCAAACCTGGCTCATAGATGGCCGGTTATCTGGATTTGCATCTGTGCACCTTGCAGCTATTTCAAGAACCGTTTCCACAGTTTCAAGATCAGCATCAGCACATTGTTTGTCTACTACATCTTCCAATCTGTTCTCTCTCAGTAGAGTGTTCATCTGCTCAAGTACAGATAATTAGTCAGTATTTTTCAACAAGTTACTAGACCAATTGCTTTACTTGTATGTGATCCTTAAGCATATTAGGAAAGAAAAGTTCAAGGGGAGCTTACCCAACCAACAACATTTAAGCCTCTCTGTACAAAAGATGAATCAGTAGGTCTTTTCCCTGTTACGAGCTCTAGCAAGAGAACTCCAAAGCTATACACATCGGACTTCTCAGTAGCTCTTCCACTCTGCAGATACTCTGTTTCAAAGTAAAACAAGGAAACAACCAATCAGTAACTCCGAAAAAATGACTACAGATCTGTGGAAAAGGACACAAATACCAGAATAGAATGTTTACTCAACAAGCACACACCTGGTGCCAAATAGCCAAAAGTGCCAGCAACCACAGTAGTTACATGCGCATCTTCATCTACCAAAAGCTTGGCAAGGCCAAAGTCAGCGACATGGGGCTCCAAGTGTTCATCGAGGAGAATGTTGCTGGATTTGATGTCACGATGAACTATCTTTGGAGAGCAGTCATGGTGCAAGTATGCCAACCCCCTAGCAGAGCCAAGGGCAATTTTCAAACGAGCACTCCAGTTCAGTAATTGATCTCCTTCACCACGTTCTAAATGGTAAAAGACATAAAGTTAAGAAGGATATTAAATAAGCATTTCTTTTCCAATGTAAACAAGACATCTAACTTATACATTACAATGTACACAAGAACCAAGAAAACTGACACTTACCATGCAAGAAATCATCTAAGCTTCCCATAGGCAGATAATCATAGATGAGAAGTTTTGAGGTAGGGAGCCTGCAGTAACCTCGCAGATTAACCAAATTTATGTGTTTGATGCTACCCAAGATCTCCAACTCCCTCTCAAACACTTGATCAGATCCTTCACGACTCCGATCAATTCTTTTAACAGCAAATGTTCCACAATCATTCATGACCATCCGGTATACAGTACCAAATCCTCCAGATCCTACAACATCCTCCTCATCGAGAGACTCCAGCTTCTCAATAATCTCACATGAGGGGTATGGCATATCACCATGAAAAGTAATGAGCTTTGTGCCTATTAAAGAAATTAAGAATTAGCCACACCGAACAAAATGAAGAAGGAAAAGTGCAGCATTTTGATAAATATTCAGCTTACTTGCTTCTTGATCAACTTGCTTTCTAACTTCAGTGTATCTCTTCACCGCTCTTTCCTTCTTTGACAGCAAACAGATCCAAAGGAATGCAAGAAGCACAACAAGTGCAAGGCCCAAAGTGGACATTGCACCAATAAGCACTCCTTTCATGTAATGAGAGGATCGTTTTGTAGGTACTGCATAAATCCCATAGCAAGCAAACTAGTTAGTATGTGCACACACCTCTGAATAGTAGCTTTTCCTAATAAATTAATATAAGGGACAAGTACTTCAAGGTACATTTTTTCATCCAGTGAAAATACCTGCAGCTTCATCACTTGATGCATGAGGTAGCACAGCAGGGAATCCCATTGAGGTTCGACATGGCTTGTGCACTTGTCGGCCACAAAGATCTAAATTTCCAAGAAACCTAAGCATAGGGAAAGCAAGGCAGTATCAGAAAAAGTTCAGAGGAGGGATGACAAAGCACAACAGAAGTGATAATCAAGAATCGTCTCGCTAATATTATACTTGTATGGCATGTGGATTTTTAAGTTGCCAAAATTACATGCTTGTGCAGATAGTTTTCATGAGTACAACACTAAATAGACAATGCTATATTTTAATTTCCAATGCAATCTCAGCCGGTGAATATAAAACCTAGATAATCCATCCTTTGATGCCCCCTTAGACAAGCAGCAGGAATCATACATGCCATAATCGTACACATCAGGTGGCCACACAGGAGCAGCACTCCTTTCTAATGGCATTGGTTTAGGACATTTCACACTTAAGATGTCTTCCAGAACCATTTCAATCAAGGTACATAATATGAAAATATTTGAGGCCCTATCAAAGGACAGCAATCCAAGTACTACCTTTGGTTTCACTTCTCAATGAGAAGTTCACAAAGTCAGATGTATAAACAGTAGCAATATAAAAGTGATTTACCCTCACAAGGAATAGGTGATAGGCTCATTTCATTAGTAAGCTACTTAAAAATTATGCAATGGTTGTGCAAAGATATTTCATCAATTGACTCTGGAGAAGAGTCAGATAAATTAACAAGTCACCAAATATTAATAGCTCTACAACATCTGATAAAGCATATAGAAGAGTAAGAATAAAGAAAAACACAAAGATAAGCACAGAAGTACTCACGACTTGTTCCCAAAAGTGCTCAGGGCTCCAAAGTCTGGAATTTCGCCAGAGAAAAAGTTGGTGGACAAATTTCTGCATGAAAAAACGCCATAAGAAACGACCATGCCTCTTCCAAATTTTGCACAAGAGCCTTAACTTGAAAACCTCAAATATGAAAGTTTACAAAGGTAGATGTAATTTGTTGAACTTACAGGTAGTGCAAATGTGTGAGACGTCCAAGGGCAGAGGGTATAGCACCCTTTAGTAAATTGCTTGACAAATCCCTGTTCGAAAAATTCCCACATCAAAAAACAATGTCAAAATTTTAACTCAACCAGATATCAAAATTAGGATCAATCAACAGTAGGGCAATCAAAGATCATACAATATATTAAGAAAAGTTAGGTTTCCAATATTTGCTGGTATGCCTCCTTGAAGATAATTTGCCCTCAAGTACCTACATAGATGATCAATTACAGAATCAAATGCTAGGTTACTTGGAAAACACAAATGGAGGAAAGAAATTAGCAAATGAGAGAACAATAAATGTCCATAACCACTCAATTCGAATAAACTAAGTTCACTTACAAGGCTCGGAGCTCAGTACAGTTTGTAATTTCATAGGGAATATATCCATGTAAACTATTCTGGTGAAGTGCCCTGTTTAAGATTAACATAAAAATGGATGAGTTAGTCCTTTCTTCAGTGTTTCTGGCGGGAAGAGAGAAAAGGAAATTGTCCTCACAGTCTCTGCAATCTATTGAGTTTGCCAATGCTGGGAGATATAATGCCGCCCAATTGCATGTATGGTAGATTTCTAAATAACACAACAATTGAATTATTTTTTAAAATGAAACAACATCAGAGTAATTAGACATAACGGAAACTGAAGTGGAGAATGAAAGTAACATACATAGCGCGGACTCGTTGGTCATGGTGGTGACAAGCAATGCCAGTCCAGTTGCAAGGAGATTCATCAGTAGCTTGCCAGTTCGCAAGAAAGTTTCTACTATCATTCAAAGTGCTTTTGATTTCTAGCAGCGTAATTCCTGGAAAATAAGAATACATCATCAGAAAACCCTAACTTTAACCTCGATCTGACGTTTGTTTGTTTCTGAAACAAGCATCTTCATTATGATACTACAAAGAACATGAAACATCAAGTTAAAAAGTTGGGCTTATGTTGAAAAAAAATAGCACTTTTCGAAGACGTTAATGGCAATTACTACTTCTTTTACATTCTTAATAACTAATATCCCAATTTAGAAACCCTCCATCGTTTTTTGAAGAATAAGAAGACTGCCATTGTTTTTTAGTTCACAGTAAAAATCCCATACTCCAAACTCATTATCTCAGCAGCAAAACAGGTTGACTGAAATAAACACTTGAAACAAATGAAAAAAGAACTCAAAATAAAAGATGAAATGGAATGAGTGTTTGTACCATCTTCTGTGAGAGCAAGGCAGCTAGAGCTGAAGATGGTTCCTGCAGAAATCATTGTGAAGATCAAAACCAGCACACCCATTTTCATTGCTCCTTGCAAATGAGCTTCTTGGATGAGTACTAAAGCCATTTGTGCGCACTAAGCCACTGTAAAATGAGCACGCACTCAGCTAAAGGGAGGAGAAGCTGTGATGACAACAATGTCTGTGAGAAATATAGGAGATGGTAGTTTGAACTACCATTGATAAAAACATAATTATTTGAAGCACTAAGAGAGAGAGAGAGAAAGCTGTTTTTATTTTTATTTTTTTCCCTATATTTTATGTGCAGAGTGAAAGACGGACTTTTTGAAATTGTATATGAAAAGTTGTGCTAAAAATAAGGAGCCGTTGTCCAATGAAATTCAAACACATTGCCCTAAACATCACACTCTCGAGTATAAAATTTGGAGTACTCGCTTTACATGACAACCTTAAACCATTTTCAGTTCTTTTATTTGCACACATGTATAGATCCAGCACGTGTGAAAAAGGTGGTAGAGAGTAATGGGCAATTTGCGCATCAACCAAAGTAGCCTTTGAGAGTGATGCTTTTGTTTTTTTTACACAAAATGTCTGATATTGCATTGAAACATGTCTGACTCACTCAGATTTCCTAGATATATCAGTGTCTTTATGTGGTAGAGCATCTGAGCATGTACTAGAAAAGAGGCCAGATCTTGGGCCACTGTAATGAGCCATGACCCATTGTGGATTCCTGGTCCAGCTCTACATGCTTTCACAGGCATGAACCATCAAGGTACCTTTTGTTTGCATAATTTGCCTAATCTTTTGGATCCCAGAAAGATTATGGAGGTTAATTGTTCAAATGTTAAATTTAAATTAGGTATAAACATGATGGTTTATACTTGATAGATGTTAATAATTTATTTGTTTGGGTATTGAGCCAGTCAATAGACGTGAGAATGTGGATGTGGTCACGCATAACTACCACAATCGATTTCATGGTTGGACCCAAGGGATCATTTTATTTAGCAAAGTCATTTGAGGATGATTATCTTTGAGCAGCATTGATTTGAATTTAGACCGGAGGCAAAAAGAGCCTTTACCTTACTGCATGCATACTCAAACGAACAAAACACATTCAACTTCAAAATCATGAGTAGCTGCTTTCTGCTAATAAAGCTATATATATAGCTTATGTTTCAAGCAAATGGTGGTTGCGTCGTGGCCACCCTTATATCGTCTCAAACATATTGATTAGAAATGGCTCTTTTCTTGGGATGGGGGTAATTAACAGATGGTATGATATCTAGAAAATAATAAATAGAGATCAAGAGTCACTCTTTACTTTAAATCATAGACATATGTACTTTTTGAAACTATGGACTACAACTCTTTGTACTTACTACATAGAGTCCGAGAATTTGTACATTGACATAGTGCCGGAGCTGGGATTCCAACTTGGGGGCAAAATTTAAATTTTAGATAAATAATGTCATTTAAAATTTGAATTACTATTTTTTTTTTTTTGAATTTTTTAGAAACGAGCAGGGGCTCCAATGGTAGTTAAAATATGGGATGAGGCTATATTTGCAAGGTAAATCGAAATTGTTTAAAGCCCTGGAATGGGCTGAAGTGGCGGACCTGAAGGCTGAATTTTTTCCTTAATATTTAAGAAGCAAAAGTACTAATGCCCAGTTGGCCATCTCGTAATATACGAACTTGACTTGAGAAACCTGAGTCGGACTTTGTCAATATTGCTAGTAGATTTAAGAAAACAAAAGGAAACAGATTTGTTGTTCTGAATCAACATAACGATAATTACCACACACCTCAAACTCTTACCAAAAGGAGATTAAAATTATTTTCTATATACATAAATGCATCTATCCAGAAGCATTAAGGAGTAACTGGAAGTGCCGTGCACTCATATTTTGCTAAACTTGACCTCAGCGCCATCAGCTGGTTTTGGATGTGATAGATAAATCATATCTGCATCCGGATTGAGTAGTTCCCACCTGAAAATTCCATTAAATTTACATGAGAAAATGTTTGTATTGGCTCCAAGTTTAAGAACACATAAACCACTCAAAATAATTACTTGTATCCAACAGACACATGGTGAAGAAAGAGCCCAATTTGTAGCCGGGCAAGCATGTTTCCAGCACAGATTCTTGATCCACCACCAAAGACCTGGTATGTACCCGCCTTTGCTGGTTCCTATGTATATAGGAAACATCAAAACTGAACACATTAGTTGTGCAAGTTAATTTTACGGCGTTATTCTAATCTTGGCTTACATTCCATCTATCAGGATTAAAGCACATGGGATCCTCAAAGTTCTCCGGATTAGTGTGGAGGTATCGAACCCAAAGAATTACTTTCCAGTTCTTTGGTATTTTATAACCTGCATAAGTAATCAGACACTGTGATAATATGTTCAATTAAAGTAGTAATATTACTTGTTAGAAGCAAAAATGAACTCGCATAGAGTCACTAACAATAACATTAATCTCAACCTTTCTTAAATTATAAGTTAGCTTTATACCTTCATAATGTACTTCCCTTGTAGCCAATCGGAAAACAATTGCTGCTGTGTTGGCCATTCTTATTGTTTCTTCCACAACCTGCAAGGCAGATCTTTTAGTACAGAAAACATGAGTTTCCTAGTAACCATGTGGATATTCCTGTAAGATAACTTGATGGCTTTATACCTTGTTGGTGTATTTCATTTTAGAAACATCTTCACTTGTAAGGAAATCTCCTTTCTTGTTCTTTTTTATAGTCATGTTTTCGTCCTGCAATTTTCACGTAAGAAACTTGCTAGATGCATTAAAAAGATTGTATATATTTTGCTTTTCGTATACTTTATTTGTTGAATAAAGATGGTTATACCCGTAGCTTTTCGAGGACATTAGGGAATTTGGCAAGATAATAAATAGCCCACATTGATGCAAGAGAAGTAGATTCATATCCAGCAACAACGAGGCTGACAATGTTGTCTAGCACCTCTTGATCGCTTAAATTTTTCCCTTCGTCATCTTCAATTTGCATCAGCCCATCCATTAGATCATTTGCTGTTTCAATTCCATTTCCATTCTTCTTCTTCTTCTTCTCCAGCTCCACTCTAAATATCGCCTCAAGCTTCTTCCTACACTGCATGCCATTTTCACATATTTTGTGTCATAGACAATTCACAATAGCTAGGCAGGCTTAAATTTGCAGATATTAATTGTTATGAGCTACTACTCATTTCCAAAATTATGCTTTCATTTCCCTTCCCAAAAAGAAAAAAGCAAGTTACGCTTCCATTTAAGCCACAGCTCAAAGGTTGAGGATTCAATTCAATTTGTTCTTTTTCTCTTTTTAAGGAAGAAAACTACATTTAATTTCTGTTAGGGTAAAATGAAGAAGGTGCATATCTTGCCCTCCATTTAAAAAAAAAAAACTTGTACAGAGAATTCAATTTATAATATAAGAAAATATAGTCCTAATCAATAATATAAAGATCATAAAAAGACACTATATATGGAGGCTGTAAACTGACCTGAATGGCATGGTGATAGGCAGTTCCAGGAAAGTTTAATGGCTGAGCTCTAATTCCTTTAACCAACCCATCAAACAATGTATCCATGGTCTCTAAATATGGCCCTGGTTCAAAGCTTACGAACAATTTTCCTATGTTCTCGAAAGTCACCTGTAAGCATCATACATGAAAACCAAAAGGCTTTGGTAAGATTTAGAGAAACTGGTTTTTGTCGCAAAATTTGGAATTGCATTTCTGCATGTTTCATCAAATATGCTTTCGAGATTAATTCATGTATGTTTCATAATTAACATAATTCTTAGAGCCTTTAATAATTTAGTTTAGTTTAGTTTAGTTTTACCTTCTTTGCTTCATCGTACATTTTGATTTTGCCCATTTGCGCCCATGCTTGGAGTGCAGCAACCATACGTGGTTGTGCAACGGCAGTGATGCGCCTAAGAGCATCGGGGTGATTAATCGCATTGGAGACAAAGCTTCTGAGCCTTGCATGGGCTTTTCCATGGACTGCTACAATAGAAGTTTGGCCCACAATATCACGGTTCGGCCATTCAAGAATGAACGTATCATCTGATCGAAATACAAATTTGTTGATCCCCGGAAAACATGCGATGACAGACGGTGATCCGAAGAGGTGGGTTCTGTACATTCCTACTCCATCACCGTACCTGATCACTATCAACTTTATTACTTATAAAAGATGTTTTGAACTTCAAAGTCATGGGCAATCGGAGATAAGCTTGTAAAAGAAATGAACAACTATATGTATAAATTAAATCATATAAATTTATTTTAATATATTTTTCTTATAAATTTACTCATTTTTTTTTTTATTATGGCATGAGATTTATATTATATAAATTTATTCATTTTTTTTACATAAAGAATAAGAGATTTAAATTTGGGATCTCTGGATGAATAAATTTATTGTCAATCTTTTATTATTTAGTTGTTAACATAATCATAATTTATTGGTATTTTTTATATAAATTTACTCATATTTTTTTATGCAACAAGAGAGCTTCGTTAAATTTATTGTCATATTTGTTTAAGGTCAAAATTAGTTTAACCTTTCAAAATCCTCAAACACTTAAAAATTTATTGAATGAGAAAAAAATTAACTACTAGATTTATCTATATCAAAAGATAAGCTTGGATTGATTACAAAATTATGGGATATAAGGTACTCAATTGAGAATTGTTGAAAACATATGAGAGGTAATATTGAGTCATTTAGATATGCAAAGCATAAAAAATACTCCATTAAAGACGAGGGTCGGCGAAATGGCCAATGACAATCCTCCTATACTTAAATAAGATGATGACTAAGTGGTGAATCATCCATATCATTAATGAAATAATATGTCTGAAAAATTTTCACGTGTCTTCTATATGGAAAATAAATAGATAAGTAAAGCTAGGAGTTAGATGCCTTACTTTCGTCGCTTAGAGTTGATAAATTCATCGGGGCGGCGAAGAACCTTGAAGTACCAAAGAAATGTGATCATTTCTCCGAAAAAAGGAAAGCCCATATGACCAGGTGGAAGCCTAGTTCCAGTGCTGGAATATCGAAATTTGAGAGGAACAGCATACCATAACTCATTCCACCACCACAATAGCGAACCCACTATTGGCAGTACTCCGAGAAGCCAAGCCACCCACACTCCTGTTGTAATTTCCATCCTAAAATCTACAACACAACAGAACACTTCTTCAAAAAAATTTAAGCGAGAAATAGCAGTATTGATCTTATTATTATATAATACGAGATGTGGTAGATTCTCGAGGATTATTCTTTTGATCTAAGAATGCTAAAAGACAAGCTAAGCTAAGCTAGGTAGATATCCTACCCCAGTAAGCTACAAGATTAAGTTTAATGGTGCATTTAGGAGCATAGACAAAACAACAAAATTCTCCATTGAAATTTCATTAGATGTTAAGAGTTAGACCCTGAGCCCTTAACTGCGGATGCCTTGTAGTCTTGTTATATTCTGTAATTTCTCTCTATTTTGGCATGTTATTTCTTGGATGGAGCGAGTTTTGTCTCTATTTTGCGATCCTATCCGCTTATGTAAGCAACAATTCAGCAAATTATTTTCATGAAAAAATAAAGAGAAAATGTTATTTACCATTTATTAGATTCATTAACTATTAAAAACTCTTTTAGTATTTGATAATATTCAAAAAAAAATTATTGTTACAACTATAATAATAAAAATTAACTTTAGAGAGTATAACAATTTTTTATTTAAAAAATTAATAATTACATTTAAATAGTATTAAACAGTAAAAATATACAATAAAATTAATAAATTTGTATTATCAATTAAATAATAAAAATAATATGAGACTTCATTATATTATGAATTATTATTTAATACAAATATTTGTATTTTTACTAAAATGCATATATTTAATATTAGTCGTCATACATCAATCTAATAAATAAAAAAATTATTAATTATAGCACAATGTAACTTTACTATTTATACGGTAATATTTAACTATTTAGAATTATTGGCTGCCCACTTAGCCAATCCAAAAAGGGCAACTCACATGTCACTAATTTATTTATAAAACATACGCGTGTATTACAATTTTTTATTTTTTATAAAAATTTCGTCCTTAAAATTCATATACCTTTCTGAAACAAATGAGAATACTGAACTCTCATTTGATCCTCTCTCTCCCATATAGTCTCTTCTACTACATTATTCCTTCGTAGGACTTTAACTAGTAAAATAGTATTATTACGTAGTACTTGCTAGCGATAGTCCACTATCTGAATAGGTTTCTCGTCATAAGTCAAGTCTGTCCTCAACTGAACTGGCTGAGTTTCTAGCATGTGAGAAGGGTCAGTTATATACTTCCGCAATATAGAAATATAAAACACATCATAAATGCGTGATAACTTGGGTGAAAATGCTAGGCAGTACGCAACCACACCAACCATTTCTAGAATCTCATATGGCCCAATATATCTAAGACTTCATTTTTCTTGTTTCCCAAAACGAAGCACACCCTTCAATGGTGAGATCCGTAAGAAAACTTTGTCTCTTACTGTAAACTCAAGTTGTCTACGGCGTTTATCTGCATAACTCTTCTGTCTGTCTTGAGTTACATTGAGTCTATCTCTGATAATACTAATCTTCTCACTAGTGACTTGGATAATCTCTGGACCCAATAATTTTCTTTCTCCAACCTCATCCCAGCAAATCGAATTTCTGCATTTTCTTCTGTATAAAATCTCATACGGCACCATCTGAATGCTAGACTGATAACTATTATTATATGCAAACTCCATCAATAGTAAATAATCATCCCAATTACCCTTAAGATGCAACATACAAGCTCTGAGCATATCCTTTAATATCTGTATAGTCCTCTCCGACTGCCCATCTGTCTGATGATGAAAAGCTGTACTAAAGTTTAGCTTAGTGCCTAAGGCATTATGTAAGTTATGCCAGAATTTAAAAGTGAATCGAGGGTCTCTATCTGATACGATGAACACTAGAGCCCCATGTAACCGAACAATCTCACTCTCATATAAATGAGCTAGCCTATCTAATGAGTATGAAATCTTATAAGGCAGAAAATGAGCAGACTTTGTAAGTCGATCAACAATCACCCAAATACTATCATGACCCCTCCGAGTACGAGGAAGCCCAACAATAAAGTCCATGGTGATATGTTCCCACTTCCATTCAAGAACTGAAAGTGGTTGAGATAATCTTGTTAGCCTCTGATGTTCTGCTTTAACCTGTTGACAAATCAGGCAGTGAGATACAAACTCTGCAATATATCTTTTCATACCTTGCCACCAGTAATGTTCTCTCAGAGTACGATACATTTTTGTGCTGCCAACATGCATAGCATAAGCTGAGCTATGAGCTTCTTTTAAAATCTACTTCTTTAACTCTGAGTTATTCAGAACACCAAGTCTGTTACCCATAACTAATGTCCCATCAGCTTTCAACGTTAAATCAGTTCGCATTTCATTCTTTACTTCTTGCTCAACTTTAACTAAATTAGGATCCTATTCTTGCATCTCTCAAATCTGATCAATCAACATAGGCCTAACTTAAAATTGTGCTAGAAGGACTCCAAACTCATCTAAAGATAATTAAATCCCCATAGACCTTAACTCAACTAACAATAAAAGATAAGTCACTTTCAAATAAGCTATAGAACTAAAAGACTTCCTACTGAGTGCATCTGCTACCACATTCGCCTTACCTGGATGATAATCAATCGTACAGTCATAATCTTTTATTAGCTCTAACCGTCTCCGTTGTCTCAAATTCAGATCTTTCTGTGTGATCAAATACTTCAAACTTTTGTGATCAATGAAGATTTGACATATAACGTCATATAGATAATGTCTCCAAATCTTTAAGACGGATACTACTACTGTCAATTCTAAATCATAGGTTAGATAATTCAACTCATGCTTCTTAAGCTGCCTATAAGCATAAGTTATCACCTTACCATGCTGCATCAATACACAACCTAATCCCTGTCTAGAAGATTTGACATGTAACGCCATATAGATAATGTCTCCAAATCTTTAAGACGAATACTACTCTGCCAATTCTAAATCATGGGTTGGATAATTCAACTCATGCTTCTTAAGCTGCCTATAAGCATAAGTTATCACCTTACCAAACTACATCAATACACAACCTAATCCCTGTCTAGAAGCATCACTGTAAATTATAAATCCTTCAGTGCCAGATGAAAGACTGAGAACAGGAGTTGAAGTCAATGTCTTTTTAAGTTATTGGAAACTATGTTCATATTCATCAATCCATATTAACTTTACATTTTTTTTGGTCAACTTTGTAAGCGGTGCAGCAATCTTAGAGAAGTCTTTAACAAATCTCGGATAATAACCTGCTAGATCGAGAAAACTTCTAATTTCTGTCACACTAGCTGGTTGCTCCTAATTTACCACAGCTTCAATCTTCTAAGGATCAACATAAATTCTATCTGCTGAGATTACATAGCCTAGAAATGTAACTTTATCTAGTCAGAACTGACATATGCTGAACTTAGCATATAACTATTTATTCCTCAAAATCTGTAACACTATCCTCAAATGCTCTACATGCTCCTCTGTACTCCGCGAATATACAAGAATATCATCAATAAAAACTATAATAAATCGATCAAGATATGGACGAAATACCCTATTCATAAGGTCCATGAATGCAGCTGGAGCATTAGTCAATCCAAATATCATTACTAAAAACCCATAATGCCTATATCGAGTTCCGAATGCAGTCTTAGACACATCAGTATCTCTGATATTTAACTAATAATACCCTGATGGTAGATCGATCTTTGTGAAAACCTTTGCACCCTATAACTGATCAAATAAATCATTAATGCGAAGGAGTAGGTACTTGTTGTGTATAGTGACTTTATTTAGCTCCTGATAATCAATGCATAACCTTAAAGTTCCATCCTTCTTTTTAACAAACAATACTGGTGCTTCCTATGGTGATAGATTAGGTCTGATAAAACCCTTATCTACCAATTTTTGTAACCGAGTCTTCAATTCTTTTAACTATGAGGGGGGGTCATTCTGTATGGTGCTTTAGAGATAGGAGTTGTGTCTGGAACCAAATTAATACCAAAATCAATCTATCTATCTGGTGGTAAGCCTGAAAGATCTTTAGGAAATACATCTGGAAAATCTGACCACCCAAATATCTTCTAATATAGCCTCATTGACTCTAGTATCAATAATATGTGCCAAATAGGCTGGACATCATTTTCTAAGCAACTATTTAGATGTCATAATAGATATAACACATGATGGAAGAACTCGTCACTCTCCACAAAAAATAATATCAGGCTCTCTATGTCTTCTGAATATAACCTCTTTTCGAAAATAGTCTACAGTAGCATAGTGATTAGCTAATCAGTCTATTCCAAGTATTACATCAAAATCATATATATCAAGAGGAATTAAATCTGCTACAATCTCACTACTACCCATGTTAATAACACAACCCTGAAATACATTCTTAGCCAATAATGATTCTCCAACTAGTATAGCTACCACCAAGATACAATTTAGGGGTTTTAATACTCTATCTGCATGCACAGCAAAGATACGGGAAATAAAAGAATGCGTAGAGCCCGGATCAATTAAAATATGGGTCTCTCGACCAAAAATAGTCAACATACCTGTAACAACATCTCGGGTAGCTTGTGCATCTTGCTAAGTCAAAGAAAATACACGTGTCTGGCTACGAGGTCGACCTGGCTGACCCCTCTGTGGATCTCTACTAGCTCCTAAAGCTCTAGGTTGTACACCAGTACTAGAGATAGGCTCTCCTGTCTGAGATCCCCCAAGTATTTGAATATTGCAACTGCCACCTTGAAAACCCTGAGAAGCTGTACTCTGTACTAAATTGCTACTCCAAAGAAGATTAAGGCAGTCTCTCTTCAAATGTCCAACTTGTCCGCAATGGTACCAACCTCTAAAACCTCTCAGACACTGTCTCTCATGACTCCTCCCACAAATAGAACACTAAGGGTACCTTTTCATGCTAGCACTACTACTTAACTGGCTACCACCTTAGGGCGTCTGACTCCCTATATTGCTTCCAACAGATGGAAACATTAAACTCTGACTAGAACTCTGTCTCTATCCCCCTGATAGCATAGGGCTTTGACCATACCGTTGTTTACCAGAATACCCTGTATAAGATGTCTTTCTTCTAGGTGCTCTACTACTACTTGATCCATTAACTGACCAATCATGGCCTGGTCTCTGCTTGAATGATTGGACTCTGCGTGCCTCTACTAGGCTTTTCTCAACTCTGAAATCACTGTGCTCATAGCTATAATTGTTGTCTTGATATTGCCTTTAGACCCTGTTTAAATCTCTTACATTTATCTCTCTCACTCTGTATTGCATATGAAGCGAATCTTGATAACTCTATAAATCGATTCTCGTATTCCTCTATTGTCATCGATCCCTGTTCTAGCTCAAAGAACTTACTAGCCTGAATGTCTTGGTAAACCATAAGAAAGAATTAAACATTAAATTCCTTACAAAAATTAGCCCAACTAATCACTCATTCATATCTACGTGATACTGATCTCCACCAGTGGTATGCTCCATCCTCAAGTAAAAATGTAGTAAAGAAAACTCTCTCATCATCAGTACATCTCACAACATCAAATATTTATTCTACTCTGGTTAGCCGTGACTCTGCATCAGCTGGCTCTGTAGTGCCTGAAAAATTCTCTACCCTCAAACTACGAACACGTTCTATTATGTTCTCTCTCCTGGGTTGTCACTATGTTTGTCTCTCAACTGCAACTGTAACTAACAGAGCCAGTCTATCTATGGATTGCTCTAAGACATGTCTATCAGCCTGTCCCTGTGTAGGCTGTATCACACGTTATGGCACTGGCTGAGGGTGTATCTCCTCTACAATAGGATTAAGCTGAATTTGAGGTCTGGATACAAGGGAAACTGACTCAGCTACTTCCTCTCTAATAGGTTCCTTCTTTCTATCTTGTACTGAAAGTATAAGCTGTCATAAAATCTGTGCTCAAGCTAAAATTATAACATAATACTGGGAATCTAAAAGTCTAAAAGCATAAACTATTATAAAATCTATTATCAAGCTAAATATATGTAACATAACTCTAGAAACATATACTATATATACATTGAAAACCACACTAAACTTGTACCCAGGAAAAAACTGGTCTAACCTGGCGGAGTAACTCACGCACAGGCAGAGCGGGGGATCTGAATTGGTCTAACCCGACGAAATGCTACATCGCTCGGGCAGAGCAAACTAAACTAGTCTAACGCATGCGCAGAACAACTACACTAAAGAGGATGGTACACATATGGTTCAAAAACTACTACTATAAAATATCATGAAAGCACAATTATTCTAAAATAAATATTTATGTACTGAACGTAATCATAAACTATATTATAATAAATTCTAAAAATATTTCTAAATGTATTAATTAACATAAATATTTATCTGTCTAAAATAAATCATGACTAAATCTAATAACATATAATTAAATCATAATTACTGTATTAAAAATATACAAAATATATATAGCTATACACTCACAGAAGTACGCTGATTCTAAGCTAGATCTGAATTCTGATATCTACCCGCTATCGACACACCTCCTATATCATAGGGTGTAAAAATACATCATTAGTACCGATATGTATTATAAATATTGAAATATAAATATTCTAATATCGTAAAACTATTACCCGTTGAAACACTGGGTATAAATCTAACTACCCAAACTAATTTTTTAAAGTTTTCTATTTAGTTCTTTTCACCACTTTTTTTTTTCTCGGCTTCCTCCTTTTCTTTCTTTTCTTTTCTTTTCTTTTCTTTTCTTTTTCTTCCTTCCCCCTTTTTTTCTTCTATTCCTTTCTCTTTTTCTTTCTTTCTTTCTTTCTTCTTCTTTTCTTTTTCTCTTTTCTTTCCCTCGGTATTTTCTTTCTTTTGTCTCAATTCTATTTCTTCCTTTCACAACTTCCAAATTAAGCAAAAAAAATGAAATGGGTTCCTTATAAAGAAATTTTGGCCGCCTACTTAGCCAATTCAAAAAGGGAAACTCACATGCCACTAATCTATTTATAAAACATACACGTGTATTACAATTCTAAGGCTCCAACGATTGACCAAAAAAGAAGACGACATCTTAATCCCTCAAAGAATGGGTGTTGACTTGATTCTTGTCATAATCATCATGCTTATGTCTAGCATTCTTGAAGATAAGATAAGATCTTTGGCTCCTCCAAGCCGATTGGCATAGCAGAAAGAAAAGGTGCAACATCTTCTTTGTCAGAATTATGGCTTGTTCCTCAACTGACACTAATAGGACTTTCTGAAGCATTTAGTTTCATTGCCGAAGGTGACCTATACTAGAAACAGTTTCCAGAAAATATGAAAGTATTGACGAATCTATAGCATATGTTAGTGTTGCATTATCAAACTATTTGAGTAGTTTCTTGATACTGATAGTTCATAGAACGACAAATAGAGTACAAGAGGCTGGTTAGCTGAAGATCTTAATAAGGAGAGATTGGTGCACACACACGCACACGCACACACTTCTACACTAAGGAATGTCATTCTCCCTTTTGAGGTTATGTTGAAGTGAAGAACCTCAAGTTCAACCTAGAACCCTAACCTTTTTGTGCAGCGGAATAACCTGTTAATCAAGCAAAATAGTAAAAATCCAAAGTAGAATATAAAAAAGCACAACACAATCTTATGTGGTTTGGCCAATTGCCTACGTCCACGATAGATCCAAGGATCCTAGCCTCTCTTATTAACTCCTTAGAGATTTTACAAGAAAAATCCAATTTGAAGAATCATCAAAAGGAACTAATAGTTAGTGAATCCTTACTTTACCACGAACAATGATCACCCAAACGATGGTTCCACTCTAGCCCACACAAGCACTTAGTGTCTACCCAGTTCTTCCCCTCTCTTAAAGTCTCTCTTAATACTTAATCTGAAATAAATAGTTGACAAGTGTTTATATAGGGTGTATTTTATGCCTATTAACCCTACTCCTTGTTGGAGTAAGAGTCCACTTGTTTTGGAAATCCAAAACTTCCCAAAACTCAAAATTTGAATAAAAAAAGAACATCTTGACGCGTATGGTGCCGCGATGCTCATCCCTGGGCGCCGCGGCACTGAGCTTCTGTGCTAAGCGCTGTGGCGCTCAGCCCTAGTGGCCTCCCCGCGTGTTTTCTTTGTTTCTTTCACATCTTCAAGTCCCGTTTCACTTCCCCTTTCGTGTCCCACACGTCCTAGACTTCTCCATATATATCTCACATATTCTAGACTTCTTGTGACTCTCAACTTTGGTATTCATCTCAATTCTTGTCCAACCAAAATTTTTGAATCACCAATTTTCTAACAAACCCTTCTTTAATTCAAAATCTTCTAAATAAGAAAGCTTCTAAATTCGATCCACACCAATACTCTATCACCTAGAGTTGAGTCCAATTAAGTCTTGGTAGTTGAGTCCAGTTAAGTCTCCACCAAGACTTAACTTTCCCCAGGCTAGTGACTTTGGTCTCTAAATGCATTCGTGCACCTTGCATATGGTATGGATGCGTTGTACTCCTTTTCGACCCGTATCACCTCGGTGAGCACAGTTTGGATGTCGCCTAGTGGTCTGCATTACCCCAACACTCTACGTTGGGCCACTCATGGTCATCCCATTAAGCACATAGAGCCCCTCATTGTGCTTCTCACCCTCAAACCTTATAGGCCCTTTTTCTACCCTTAGTTTTTCTTTTTTCGCTCTAACTGAATACTTTTCCTCATCGAGCTTTCCTAGGGATATCAAGTTCCTCCTCAATTTAGGAACATGTCTTACACTATATAAGTCCCTAGTTTCTCCACCTTGCATCCTCAGCTTTATGTCACCAACTCCCATGACTCACAAGTCATGTCATTCCCCATTAGAGTTTTACCTCTCTTAGCTTTATAGTTGGTAAACATCGATCTATCGAGACACATATAGATGCTGCACCTCGAATCTAATATCATTTTCCATCGTACTTTTTCCTTGAGGCTACCAATGTGTCTACAACTTCAGTATCTTTCTCAGTACCGATTGTAGCCCACCCTCATTAGCCTTTTGATTTCGGATAATCCTTCACAAAGTGTCATTCCTTATTACAAAGGAAACACTTCTTGGATCTCCTCCTTGATTGGTTGCTCTTCCTTCCTTGTGCAAGCAATACTGCTCCACTCTCAGACTCAGATCTCTTTATCAATTCTTTTGAATTCAATAATGCCTTGACATCATTCATCGTTAAAGACTCCTTACCATACAATAGCGTATCCACAAAGCTCTTATAGCTCTTTGACAACAAACTTAACAGGATAATAGCCTTATCTTCATCCTCAGTCTTGATGCCCAATTGCTCAAGACCTATAATGATCTTGTTAAACTCGTCAATATGAACTCTCAATGAAGATCCCTTGTGCATTGTTAGCTAATGTAGTTTCTTTTTCACAAGTCTATTTTCAAGAGACTTCTTCATGTACAATGCCTCGAGTCTCTTCCATAGCCCCTAAGCGGTTTCTTCATCACCAATTTCCTTTAATATTTCGTCGCTCAACGCCAGTAATAAGGTGCTGTGAGCCTTTTTCTAAATCGTGTCCCAATCTTTCTGCCTAGACTTTGAGGTTGTTGTCCTATCGCTAGTTGAGGAGCTAGCTTCCTCCGAAGCTGAGTCTAGCCCTTCCTTCACTAGTAGAGCCCTAACCTTCTTCCTCTAAAGATGGAACTCATTCATCCCATTGAATTTATCTATTTCTTGCTTGATTACAGTTATGGTTTAAATACTCCAAATGTGTATTATCGAACCTTTAGCTCTGATACCAGTTTGTTGAGGGAGGGAACGCCTTTCTCCTTCTTGAGGTTATATTGAAACGAAAAACTTCAAGTTCAACCTAAAACCCTAACCTCCTTGTACAGCGGAATAACCTGTTAATCAAGCAAAATAATAAGAATTCAAAGCAGAATATAAAAAAGCACAACACAATTTTACGTAGTTCGACCAATTGCCTACATCCACGGTGGATTCAAGGATCCCAACCTCTCTTATTAAATCCCTAGAGATTTTACAAGGAAAACTCAATTTGAAGAACCCTTAAAAGGACCTAATGTTTATTGAACTCTTACTCTACCAAGAACAATGATCACCCAAACGAGGATTCCACCTTAGCCCACACAAGCACTTAGTGTCTATCCAGTTCTTCCCCTCTCTTAGAATCTCTCTTAATAATTAATCTGAAATAAAGGGTTTACAAGTGTTTATATAAGGTGTATTTCGTGCCTACTAACTCTATTCCTTGTTAGAGTAAGAGTCCACTTATTTTGAAAGTCCAAAACACGAAATTCGGATCAAAAACAGATTTCCTGACCCGTCTGACGCCGCAACGCTCATCCTTAGGCGCTGCGGCGCTCAGCCCTAATGGCCTCTATGCGTGTTTTTTTCGTTTCCTTTGCATCTTCGAGTTCCCTTTCGCTTCTTCCTTCGTGCCCTACGCGTCCTCCACTTCTCCATACATGTCTCACACATTCTAAACTTCTTGTGACTCTCCACTTTGGTATTCATCTCAATTTTTATTCAACAAAATTTGTTGAATCACTAATTTTTCACTACAATTATTTTTAAATAATTAAATATTTTAAATAAAATAGTTGTAATTTTTTATATAAATTGTTTCTTATTTGTTAAGATAATTGGACGCTTTCATTTGAAAAATATGCAGATGTCCACGCCCAAAAATTTTATTCAGGTGTATTTCAATTTCAAAACATACAGATAATTATTTAAACAAGAGTTTCAAAAGAGAAAAAACAATAATAATGAAAAGATTAAATATATATATATATAGCTTTGTTTTATTTAAGACATGGAAATTACAACCCAAAAGTTACAAAATAGATCAATTCAGTGTAGTAGAATCTTGATAAATTAATATAATTTGAACCGACAAAAATATATTAATTAAGTGAATATTAATTAATTAATTATTAATTTATAAAGATATCTTTTATTTTTCTAGAATATTGTATCTAATATTCTATTATTGTAATGATAAAGATTAGAAGATTAAACTAGTCATTAGAAAACCGATGTATTCCCCTCACCATATTTTCACTTCAGGAAAGTGGATATCTGGTTAACATTAGAGGCACAAATGGACTCCAGGAAATGATGATTTTTCGGCTTCTTCAGGACATTCGGATAATCTTCAAGACATTCCCAGAAAGTATGTGTCAGCATACCACATTGGGAGCAGAAGTCAGATAACTTTTCATACTTGAAGGCTACAAAATGTAACTTCTCCGTGCTTCCTAACCTCAATAGCAAACCCTTTCGAAGAGGTTTTAAAAAATCTAATTAAACTCTGATATGCAAAAAATTTCCTGTTCAAGATCACCTACCATCCATCTCCACCTCTTGGTATGCTCCACTCTTATTGCCAATGAGCGCTACAAACTCAGCATTCATATGAACAATAGGTAGGTTATACACTAGTATCCAAAGAAGAATTGTATTCAATTTAGGGTTTGTTGCAATATCAGCAATTGAAATTGGTGCCATATAAGGAGGAATCTGCTGAAGTTCCAAGACTGTAGAAGTAAAACATTTTTTTCTATCCATCTCCCTTCAAATTCACATAGGAAGACATCCATCCTTAACCATTTAAAGCCTTCACTCCTCTTTGGCTTCCAAAGATTTTTCATTGTGTTTTGGAGAGCATCTCGCCGATGATGCTTCCTAATTAACACCTTAACATATAAACTAAATTTTGCATCACAATGATGGCGTAGCACTAAATCCTCGTCAACACTTAACACCTTTCCTGAGTGCTCACACTCAATAGAAAAAAAAATTTAAAGTGCTTCAACATCATCCATTATGCAAAATACAGAAAAAAAATAAAGAGAGTCCAAGCAAAGACGAAGTCAAAATCTTTAGAAGAACCTCTAGAGAGAAAAAAAAAAAAGTTACTATTTCCATTAAAATATGATATGTACAATATGTTTTATACTAACTCTTAGGGCAAAATTTCTTCAAAACATTAAATTGTAAAGTAAGATAGTGTATGTTTTTTTTAAGTGAAAACTAACTTAAAAATCTTCTTATTTTCTACATTATGCCAAAAAGTTAAATGAAAATTAACTTAAAATTCTTCTTAAATTACAAAAATAAACAACTTAAATGACTAAATAAAATAAATTAAACCAAATCCAACATTAAGCTAAAAAAAGAATAAAAAAAAAAAAAGGAAAAGCAACCCCTAAAAATATTATACGTAAGAATTCTTCCTCATTTATTAAAAATAATGCAAACTAATTAAATTAGGGGACTAAAAATTTTGAATGCATCTTCATCCATATATATTAATATCCGCTTTGAGATTACGTTGGATTTGCCCCGGTGAAGATTACTATGTAGGAGAAATGACCTTTTAGCCCATGCTATATATAATATTTATCAAAAACACCCTTACATTCCTAAAAATTTCAAAAATATCCTTACCGTCCATTAAAAATTTACTTTTTTGGTAATTTCACTATAATATTCTTAATGTTACAATTGACTAATATTAGCGCCAATTGATATAGTTTAAAGCGTGTAAAATTATAAAAATATCTTTAATTAATTGAGTAACACAAAATAAAGTGTATCTGTGTATGTATCTTTAATATGAAAATATTTTTATTTAGATCTAATCAATTATTAATAATAAAATTCTTTTTTTTTTTTGCCTTTTCCAAAAAAATTTACTTCCTCTTTCTCTTTCTCTTTCCTCTTTAACTCCTCATCCATCTCCTCTGTGGCCTCTTCCAGATAAATTTCAGCCTCTATTAGATCAAGTTCTCTTTCATAAAAAAAAATAAATTAAAACTAAAACTAAAATTAAAAGAAATGGACAAAAAAATTCATAAATATATCTTATGATTGTTGTATGGGTATTTGGGTATTAGATTTCAAAATTATTCTCGAACCATCGTGACCATGACAAAATGCTAAACCATTATCTAATTAGCACTTACTGAAGAGTTTCAACACTTGTAAATAGAATAGGCATTCACACATTGCCTATCAATTCATAATAAAAATCAAATGACTTATCAATTAATGCATGAACTCATAAAAATCTTATTGTAATTAGTTATAAGGTTCATAATGTTCTAGCAATGGCTTTAGTTTATTTTCCACTCCCTTTACAATACAGGTCCATATGGTTTCAAAGGTGGCTTCCTATAATCAAACCGAATATGAATTTTGCTTCTTCAATTCAACTACACAAATATTCATTATCAAGATTTCATATTTGCTTCCAATATTTCATGCTCGATTCAATACTCCAAGAAGCAAGCTCAGAAAAACAATTAAGATTCTCTCTTATTGGTTGGTTGCTACACACCCAAGGGTGAAAAATAAAATTCTAAAGGAGATAAAAGAGAAAATGGAGATAGAAAAAAAAAAAGAAGCAAAGGATTTATTTTTTAGGTTCTTTTGGGAGAAGATGAAGATAGAAAAGAAATTGGAGAAGATGAAGATGAAGGGTTCTTTTAGGTTTTCAATTTAACAAGAAATGAAAATAATATAAAGGGAGAAAATGAAATGATAAAAAGAGGAGAAATGAATATAACATTTGAGAGAAAATGAAATTTATTAACATTTTCTTAAAAAGTAAAATATGATGATCAAATTATGTTTTTGCCATTCAAAAAGTAAATTTTTAACAATCACAATGGCAGGGATATATTTTTACTGTAAATGTTTTTGGTAAATACCATATCTATAAGAGACTAAAAACTTATTTTCTCTTATTATATAATATCGGTCAAAAAAAATTTTAAAAAAAACAAAACTCTTGTTAACGTCAAAAGATTTACGATCAGATCAGGATGTATGTAATTTTTAAAATTATCATTCGGCCCCAACCCACTCAAAAACTTCAAAACCCTCCTTACCCAATCGTTAATTGTGTTGAAAAAATAATCTAAATGTAAATAAAAGTAACTAAACATTTAATAAACTATATTTTTTAAAATTACTTTTGAAAAAGCAATTCCAAACAGAAGTATCTTGAAACAGTCGTATGAATATAAGCCTTCTGTGCATGTCCTTGCAAAAACTAGATTCCGCAAGACACATACCTTCGACCAGTTACAAACTTTAATAATAATGAATGGACTATGATGATTAATTAGGAGGCAGGGCGTCAATCCCTTCAATAATTGAACACAAAGTCATTCTGGAAATCTATTACGTAGCATTGACCGACTCTGATTTATACAATAGAGACCCCCACTGACACTTTGTTAGTCAACAAAAGAAACTCTTATTTTGTTTGCAAATATGGTACGCCATTATTTATAATTTTGGAAGTCTTTCTGAAATTTGCTGATGAGTTGCTTATTCATTTCTCCCAAGCGTTTAGGCAACTGTTGTTTGTCCTTATTGTTTGTTAGTCATTGGAGTTGAAGAGTTTCTAAACTTCTACCGAGGAAGTTGAAGATTCAACAAACAATTTAATTCCTAAATGAGGACGGTTTCATAAAACTTTTGATCACTTTTTTTTTATCAGAAAATTTTGATCACTTTAAAATACGGTTTATGATTTTTCTATAAAAAAAAAAATTATTATATTAAATATAAATTAAACTCCTTCTTACTTTGGTGTAAGTAAGGTCTAATCTCAAATTTATTGTACAAAAAGTAATAGGCATTTTTTTCAATTAATACGAGATTTCATTACATGAATTAAGTGACACTCACATAAATTTATTATTAGAATTACATGATTGAAATATAAAAATTTTATTCAATTAATATAACATCTAATATGACTATTTTTTAATAGCATTTTATAATTATTATATTAATAAGAATTAAAAAATTAATAATTACTTGATAAGTGGTGGCCATTGATTAATAACATATTAATCGAATACAAAATTTGTATCTTAATTTTATAAGTCTAGTATTTTTTTTAAATTAAAGTCTTTTATTATAGTGTGAACGAAATTTGAACTTAAACTTCTTAAATTGACTTTAATCTTTTTTTAAATTAAAGTCTCTTTTATTATGATGTGAGCGAAGTTTGAATTTAAACTTCTTAAATTAATTGAAGCCATTGTTACGATGAAAAGACGAGGATACTAAACAGTGTTATGCATGTATTTGATTTGAAAAAAAACTTAATTTCTCGTGAGATATTTGATGAATCAGGTTATATTTGTAAGATTGAAAATGGAACTTTAGTAAGAGAAATTTTTTATTCTTGTATCTTAGAGAGAGAAACTTTGGTTTTTGTGCTTTTGCATTATGAGTTTTGTGATCCTTTATACAGCATTGATGATATAGTAAATTTCAGACATGTTCGAAAGTAGATATAGATTCATTTGTATGGGTGTGAACTTAGATTCTTTAATACTATTCTTTTGTTTTTTGTTTTTCTTAGTTAATTGTTTGATTCTATTGATTATTAATTTTGATTGGTTGCGTGGGAATCTTATATCGATAGTTTTCTAACAGTACCTCAAAAATTATAACAGTTGAGTGAATTGACTGTTTATCTAATTAAATAATAGCAACCGTGTAATTAATTGGTTCTACAAACATGCATAATCGTATGGAAAACCTCCAACTACAATTGACAGGAAATAGAAAGAAATATGATTTGCTTGTTTTTGAAAATATTTTATTCCCTAAACGCCGTCAAGAGAAAGTAAATAAAAGCAAAACAGGCATAATTTAATGGAAATCCAAATGCATTAATATTATCTTCCTGTTTTGTAGCAAAAACTGAAAAGTACTCCTCATGACTTGGGTAAGTATTTCAGTTTCACTCGGTGACTTCTAAAATTTTGAATTTGGAAAATATAAAAAGTACTTAGGCCATAGGAAATATCACCAAGACATCTGGTCACATTTACGACAAAGCATGAATTGATCCTTTTTAATGAATATGTAATATATGTGTATTATATATATAAAGCTTAGTGTAAGTTAAAAAAAAAAAAAAAGAAAGAGAAATAGAAGTGGTAGCGCTTTTATATATATATATATATTTTTTGTTTTACTTTCTTCGTTTAAGAAGAAAGAATTGAAACAGAAGAAAACAAAAAAAAAAATAAAACAGAGAAAGAAGAAGAAAATAAACGAAAGAAAGAAAAGAAAAGAAAGAAGAAAAAGAAAAGAAGAAGAAAGAAAGTAGAAAAAGAAAAGAAAAAAAGAGAGAAACCGAGGAGAAAGAAGAAGAAAAAGAAAAAGAAAAAAAATAGAAAAATTTAGGAAATTAGTTGGGTAGTCAGATTTATACACAGTGGTTTAGCGGGTAATAGTTTTACGATATTAGAATATTTAAATTTTAATATTTATAATACATATCGGTACTAATGATGTATTTTTACACCCTATGATATAGGAGGTGTGCCGATAGCGAGTAGATCTCAGAATCCAGACCCAGCTCAGGATTAGCGCACTTTTGTGAATGGATAACTATATATATTTTATATGTTTTTAATACAGTCAATTATGATTTAATTATGCGTTATCAGATTTAATTATGATTTATTTTAGACAGAAAAATATTTATACTATTTAGTATATTTAGAAATATTTTAAAATTTATTATAGTACAGTTTATAATTATGTTCAGTACATAAATAATTATTTCAGAATAATTATGGTCACAATATTATATTGTAATAGTTTTTAAACCACCATATGCGTACCCTCCCCTTTAATGTAGTTGCTCTGCGCATGCGTTAGACCAGTTTAGTTTGCTCTGCCCGAGCGATGTAACATTCCGCCGGGTTAGACCAGCTTAGATCCCCCGCTCTGCCTGTGCGTGAGTTACTCCGCCAGGTTAGACCAGATTTTCCCCGGGTACAAGTTTGGTGTGGTTTTCAGAATATATATGTAGTACATGTTTCCAGAGTTATGTTACATATATTCAGCTTGATAATAGATTTTATGATAGTTTGCGCTTTCAGATTCCAGTATTATGTCATGATTTTAATTTCAGCACAGATTTTATGACAGTTCATATTTTCAGTACAAGTTTATTGATTACTCAGTATACAGTTTTATGATTATTTTATCATACAGATTTATACGTGTACAATACATATAAAGTATATGATATTTTCAGATTATGTCCACTCACTGAGCCACAAGCTCACCCTTTTTCCTATTTTCCCTATTTTTCCCAGGTTGTCACAGGAATTTGTACAGTGTGATACAGTCATCACATTTTGAGGTTGGCCAACGTGCATAGCTTCATAAGTGTCTCAATCTGTGTATTTGTATATGTTTTGTATAGTGGAGCACATGTGTACACTTTTTGTTGAGGCATGTAGCCTCATTGTATCATATGTATGAGTAAAGAGTATGTTAGTCACATGTCATCGCAGGATCTGCCTCGATTCTCGAGGAGGGCTCAGGTCAGGTCTTGTCAGTTTGGTATCAGAGCATGGTTGTTAGATTCTGTAGACTAGTACATGATACATGCATATTAGAGATGTCATTAATAAATTGTTGCATTTTATAGATTTTCATCATGCTTCCACGTGGCCGACCTTGCACGAAACTTGTGGCTGAACTAGGAGCTCCCTTAGTATCAGATAGAAGAGAGGAATCTATTAGAGAAGAAGTAGCTGAGTCAGTTCCCCCTGTACCCATACCTCAAACTCAGCCTGATCTTATTGTAGAGGAGATGCACCATCAGCCAGTACCACAACCTGTGACACAACCTACACAGGGACAGCCTGATAGACCTGCCCTAGAGCAATCCATAGATAGACTGGCTCACTTAGTTACAGTTGCAGTAGAGAGACAAACACATGGACCACTTAAGAGAGAGAACACAATAGAGCGTGTTCGTAGTTTGGGGGCAGAGAATTTTTCAAGCACTACAGAGCCAGCTGATGCAGAGTCATGGTTGACTAGAGTAGAACAGATATTTGATGTTATGAGATGTACTGATGATGAGAGGGTTTCCTTTGCTATATTTTTACTTGAGGGTGGGGCATACCACTGGTGGAGATCAGTATCACGTACATATGGAGGGGTGATTAGCTGGGCTGATTTTTGTAAAGAATTTAATGTTAAATTCTTTCCTATGGTTTACCAAGACATCCAGGCTAGTAAGTTCTTTGAGCTAGAATAAGGATTGATGACAGTGGAGGAGTATGAGAACCATTTTATAGAGTTATCAAGGTTCGCTTCTTATGCAATACAGAATGAGAGGGATAAATGTAAGAGGTTTGAACAGGGCCTTAGAGGCAATATCAGGACAACAATTACAGCTATGGGGCACAATGATTTCAGTGAGTTGGTAAGGGCTGCAATGAGAGTTGAGAGAAGCCTAGTAGAGGCACGCAGAGACCAGGCCATAGTTGGTCAGTTGGTGGATCAAGTAGCAGTAGAGCATCTGGAGGAGAGACATCCCATGCAGGGTATTCTGGTAGACAACGGTATGGTCAGAGCCCTATGCTATCAGGAGGACAGAGACAGTTCTAGTCAGAGTTTTGTGCCTCCACCTGTTGGAAGCAACATAGGGAGTCAGAGGCCCCGATGTGGTAGCCAGTTAAGTAGTAGTGCAAGCATAAGAAGGTACCCTCAGTGTTCCATGTGTGGGAGGATTCATGAGGGACAGTGTCTGAGAGGTTTTAGAGGTTGCTACCATTGCGGACAAGTTGGACACTTGAGGAGAGATTGCCCTCATCTTCTTCGAAGTAGCAGCTTAGCACAGAGTATAGCTTCTCAGGGTTTTCAAGGTGGCAGTGGCAATATTCAGAGGCCTAGAGGATCTCAAACAGGAGAGCCTATCTCTAGTACTGGTGTACAACCTAGAGCTTTAAGAGTTAGTAGAGATCCACAGAGGGGTCAACCAGGTCGACCTCGTAGCCAGGCACGTGTATTTGCTTTGACTCAGCAAGAGGCACAGGCTACCCCAGATGTTGTTACAGGTATGCTGACTATTTTTGGCCAAGAGGCCCATATTTTAATTGATCCGGGCTCTACGCATTCTTTTATTTCCCATATCTTTGCTGTGCATACGGATAGAATGTTAAAACTCCTAGATTGTAGTTTGGTGGTAGCCACACCAGTTGGAGAATCATTACTGGCTGAGAATGTATTTCGGGGCTGTGTTATCAAAGTGGGTAGTAGTGAGATGGTAGCAGATTTAATTCCTCTTGCTATACATGATTTCGATACAATACTTGGGATGGACTGGTTAGCTAATCACCATACTACTGTAGACTGTTTTCGAAAGGAAGTTATATTCAGAAGACACGGAGAGCCTGATATTACTTTTTTGTGGAGAGCGATGAATTCTTCCATCATGTGTTATATCTGCTATGACAGCTAAACGGTTGCTCAGAAAATGATGTTCAGCCTATTTGGCACATGTTATTGATACCAGAGTCAATGGGGTTACGTTAGAAGATATTCCAGTGGTAAGAGATTTTTCAGATGTATTTCCTGAAGATCTTCCAGGCTTACCACCAGATAGAGAGATTGATTTTGGTATTGATTTGGTTCCAGACACAACTCCTATCTCCAAAGCACCATACAGAATGGCCCCTTCAGAGTTAAAAGAATTGAAGACTCAATTACAAGAATTAGTAGATAAGGGTTTCATCAGACCTAGTGTATCACCATGGGGAGCACCAGTATTGTTTGTTAAAAAGAAGGATGGAACTTTGAGGCTATGCATTGATTATCGGGACCTAAATAAAGTCACTATACGCAACAAGTATCCACTCCCTCGCATTGATGATTTATTTGATCAGTTACAGGGTGCAAAGATTTTCTCAAAGATCGATCTACGATCAGGGTATCATCAGTTAAAGATCAGAGATACTGATGTGGCTAAGACTGCTTTCAGAACTCGATATGGGCATTATGAGTTTTTAGTAATGCCATTTGGGTTAACTAATGCTCCAGCTGTATTCATGGACCTTATGAATAGGGTATTTCGTCCCTATCTTGATCGATTTGTTATAGTTTTTATTGATGATATTCTTGTGTATTCACGGAGTACAGAGGAGCATGTAGAGCATTTGAAGATAGTGCTACAGATTTTGAGAAATAAACAGTTATATGCCAAGTTCAGCAAATGTCAGTTTTGGCTAGATAAAGTTGCATTTCTAGGCTATGTGATCTCAGCAGATGGAATTTATGTGGATCCTCAGAAAATTGAAGCTGTAGTAAATTGGGAGCGACCAGCTAGTGTGACAGAAATTAGAAGTTTTCTCGGTCTAGCAGGTTATTATCGAAGATTTGTTAAAGACTTTTCTAAAATTGCTGCACCACTTACAAAGTTGACCAGAAAAAATGTAAAGTTTGTGTGGACTGATGAATGTGAAGATAGCTTCCAAGAGCTTAAAGAGAGATTGACTTCAACTCCTGTTCTCACTCTTTCATCTGGCACTAAAGGATTTATAATTTACAGTGATGCTTCTAGACAAGGATTAGGTTGTGTATTAATGCAGCATGGTAAGGTGATAGCTTATGCTTCTAGGCAACTTAAGAAGCATGAGTTGAATTATCCAACTCATGATTTAAAATTAGCAGCAGTAGTATTCGCCTTGAAGATTTGGAGACATTATCTATATGGTATTACATGTCAAATCTTTACTGATCACAAAAGTTTGAAGTATTTGTTCACACAGAAAGATTTGAATCTGAGACAACGAAGATGGTTAGAGCTAATAAAAGATTATGACTGTACGATTGACTATCATCCAGGTAAGGAGAATGTGGTTGCAGATGCACTCAGCAGGAAGTCTTCTAGTTCTATTGCTTATTTGAGAGTGACTTATCTTCCATTGTTAGTTGAATTAAGAGCTATGGGGGTTGAATTGTCTATAGCCAAGTCTGGAGTCCTTCTAGCACATTTTCAAGTTAGGCCTATGTTGATTGATCAGATTCGAGATGTGCAAGATCAGGATCCTAATTTAGTTAAACTTAAGCAAGAAGTAAAGAATGGAATGCGAACTGATTTAACATTGAAAGCTGATGGGACATTAGTTATGGGTAATAGACTTTGTGTTCCGAATAACTCAGAGTTAAAGAAGCAGATTTTAGAAGAAGCTCACAGCTCAGCTTATGCTATGCATCCTGGCAGCACTAAAATGTATCGTACTTTGAGAGAACATTACTGGTGGCAAGGTATGAAAAGAGAGATTGCAGAGTTTGTATCTTACTGCCTGATTTGTCAGCAGGTTAAGGCAGAACATCAGAGGCCAGCAGGATTATCTCAACCACTTCCAGTTCCTGAATGGAAGTGGGAACATATCACCATGGACTTTGTTGTTGGGCTTCCTCGTACACGAATGGGTCATGATAGTATTTGGATGATTGTTGATCGACTCACAAAGTTTGCTCATTTCTTGCCTTATAAGATTTCATACTCATTAGATAGGCTGGCTCATTTGTATGTGAGTGAGATTGTACGGTTACATGGGGCTCCAGTGTCCATTGTATCAGATAGAGACTCTCGATTCACTTCTAGATTCTGGCATAGCTTACAGAAGGCTTTAGGCACTAAGCTAAACTTTAGTACAGCTTTTCATCCTCAGACAGATGGGCAGTCGGAGAGAACTATACAGATTTTAGAGGATATGCTCAGAGCTTGTATGTTGCAGCTTAAGGGTAATTGGGATGATTATTTACCATTGATGGAGTTTCCATATAATAATAGTTATCAGTCTAGCATTCAGATGGCGCCGTATGAGGCTTTATACGGAAGAAAATGCAGAACTCCGATTTGTTGGGATGAAGTTGGAGAAAGAAAATTGTTGGGTCCAGAGATTATTCAAGCCACTAGTGAGAAGGTCAGTATTATCAGAGACAGACTCAAGGCAGCTCAAGACAGACAGAAGAGTTATGCAGATAAACGCCGTAGATAGCTAGAGTTTGCAGTAGGAGACAGAGTCTTTTTACGGATCTCACCATGGAAGGGTGTGCTTCGTTTTGGGAAACA
The DNA here is from genome assembly GCA_946807835.1 of Ailanthus altissimus. Lineage (NCBI taxonomy): Eukaryota > Viridiplantae > Streptophyta > Magnoliopsida > Sapindales > Simaroubaceae > Ailanthus > Ailanthus altissimus. Next base: position 27,430,768 of record OX327691.1, on the reverse strand, counting down.
GGGAAAACTAAGTCCTAGATATATTGGGCCATATGAGATTCTAGAAAGGGTTGGTGTGGTTGCGTACTGTTGTGTGTTTTCTATAACACAAATTAGCGCAAGTGCACGTTGTCGCAACAAGTAATATATGATGAGAAAAGTGTCGATCCCGCAGAGAATGATTTATCTTTTCTAGTTTAAGTACTGAAATGGTGTCTTTCTACTATTATCCAGAAAATGATTTAATGTATGATATTAAACTACTCAAGTAAAAGAACAACTTAATTATGCTAAGTGATAAACTAAATTACCAACAAGTTAAATTCAATATGAGAAATCCTAGGATTACAAACTATCCCCCATTATGCAAATAAATTCAGCAGAATCTCTTTTAGGTCTATTGGTTCTCAACTTGATATATTGACCAAAACACTTAACACATCACAAGCCTCTTTTGCAGGTCAAGTGAATCTATTCCATCCAATCAAATATCTATATGTCTATGATAAATAAATTGAACAAAATTCATTAAGCACAAGTTTTATGAGCCATACATGCCTTATGAGTATATGTCTATCTCATATGAAACTCAAGTGTACTACACTATGATCATGCATCATTATGCTTAAGACTAAATACCTAAATGCCTTTGTCAAGTTTATTTAAGCATTTCTAGATCAATTTAACTACTGGCCAAGTAATCAAATAGCATTAAGCACAAGCACAATGAATATATCAAAAGCTGAATTAATACCATAAAAGAGAGAACTAAAATCAATCACATAATGAGTTCAAGGATGTAATCCTAGATGAACGAAATTAGCTCATCATTAAACTACACAATCTTGAAGCTAATTCCATCAATACATGTAAACTAAACATCTTACAACAAGTAAAGAATCAAAGCAAAGAAGACATCCCTGTCAAATGCCTTTGTTGTTGAAGCTTGCTTCCCTCCTCTTTGATTTCTTCAAACTTAGAAGTTAGGTGTTTCTTTGTGTTTCCAGCTGCTGTCCCAGCTGGAGTCCTTTCTCAAAATGTAAGTTTTGAGCAAATAAATAGGTAAGAGCACGGAATTAGGGCGCATTTTGGGCTGCTTTTGGGTTTCCTGATTTTCAGGAACCTGTCACAATTTGTTGTCCAGGTCCCGGCGCCGCGGCGCTGCGATTTGGCGCTGCGGCGCTCACTTTCTGCAATCGGCGCCGCGGCGCTGAAATCCAGTGCTGCGGCGCTGCACTGTTGCTACAGTGGTACTGTAGCTACAGTGCCTCCATTCGTATTTTTATCTCTAATGCTCCCCTTTGCGTCCGTTTTCCAGTATTTTTGCTCCGATAATGATTAAACCTTTAAAGCAATACAACGATGCATAAATAGCCAAATTATTGAGATAAATTGAACAAATATCAAGTTAGGAAGATAAAATAGTTTATACAATTACGCCTTATCACGTACCGCTTAGCATTACCACCTGAGTTGTCACGCATTCATGATGTGTTTCATGTTTCTATGTTGCGGAAGTATATACCTGACCCTTCTCACATTCTAGATACTCAGCCAGTTCAGTTGAGGACAGACTTGACTTATGATGAGGAACCTGTTCAGATAATGGATTATCGCCAACAAGTACTACGTAATAAGACTATACCGCTAATTAAAGTCCTATGGAGGAATCATGCAGTAGAAGAGGCTATATGGGAGCGAGAGGATCAGATGAGAGTTCAGTATCCTCATTTGTTTCAGAGAGGTATACGAATTTCGAGGATGAAATTTTTATAAAGGGGAAGGAATTGTAATACACGTGTATTACAATAATACACGTGTATTATATATATAAAGCTTAGTGTAAGTTAAAAAAAAAAAAAATAGAAGCGGTGGCGCTTTTATATATATATATATTTTTTGTTTTACTTTCTTCGTTTAAGAAGAAAGAATTGAAACAGAAGGAAACAAAAAAAAACGAAATAGAGAAAGAAGAAGAAAAAAAACGAAAGAAAGAAAAGAAAAGAAAGAAGAAAAAGAAAAGAAGAAGAAAAGAAAAGAAGAGAGAAGCCGAGGAGAAAGAAGAAGAAAAAGAGAAAGAGAAAGAAAAAGAAGGAAAAGAAAAGAAAAAGAAAGAAAATAGAAAAATTTAGGAAATTAGTTGGGTAGTCAAATTTATACCCAGTGGTTTAGCGGGTAATAGTTTTACGATATTAGAATATTTAGATTTTAATATTTATAATACATATCGGTACTAATGATGTATTTTTACACCCTATGATATAGGAGGTGTGCCGATAGCGAGTAGATCTCAGAATCCAGACCCAGCTCAGGATTAGCGCACTTTTGTGAGTGGATAACTATATATATTTTATATGTTTTTAATACAGTCAATTATGATTTAATTATGCGTTATCAGATTTAATTATGATTTATTTTAGACAGAAAAATATTTATACTATTTAGTATATTTAGAAATATTTTAAAATTTATTATAGTACAGTTTATAATTATGTTCAGTACAGAAATAATTATTTTAGAATAATTATGGTCACAATATTATATTGTAGTAGTTTTTAAACCACCATATGCGTACCCTCCCCTTTAATGTAGTTGCTCTGCGCATGCGTTAGACCAGTTTAGTTTGCTCTGCCCGAGCGATGTAACATTCCGCCGGATTAGACCAGCTTAGATCCCCCGCTCTGCCTGTGCGTGAGTTACTTCACCAGGTTAGACCAAATTTTCCCCTAGTACAAGTTTGGTGTGGTTTTCAGTATATATATGTAGTACATGTTTCCAGAGTTATGTTACATATATTCAGCTTGATAATAGATTTTATGATAGTTTGCGCTTTCAGATTCCAGTATTATATCATGATTTTAATTTCAGCACAGATTTTATGACAGTTCATATTTTCAGTACAAGTTTATTGATTACTCAGTATACAGTTTTATGATTATTTTATCATACAGATTTATACGTGTACAATACATATAAAGTATATGATATTTTCAGATTATGTCCACTCACTGAGCCACAAGCTCACCCTTTTTCCTATTTTTTCTATTTTTCCCAAGTTGTCACAGGAATTTGTGCAGTGTGATACAGTCATCACATTTTGAGGTTGGCCAACGTGCATAGCTGCATAAGTGTCTCAATCTGTATATTTGTATATGTTTTGTATAGTAGAGCACATGTGTACACTTTTTGTTGAGGCATGTAGCCTCATTGTATCATATATATGAGTAAAGAGTATGTTAGTCACATATCATCGTAGGATCTGCTTCGATTCTCGATGAGAACTCAGATCGAGTCCTGTCAGAATATTAGAAAAGAACAGTTTCACCGTGAACCTCGTGAGTCTGTTGGGATGTTTGAAATAATTTGTTGCAATGAAAACGACCCCTTTTTAATTTCTGTCTTTCATTTTTATTCCAAATCTTTCCCATCAATAAATTCTAAAAAGTCACCATTAATCACAAAGACACTCCAAGTTGTTGACGATTAATCATGCAGTTTTAATAACTTTTTTTGTTTGTGGTCAATTTTGATGTCTGTGATCTCCACACTGTAGCATTGACTGAGGTAAATGCACACTGTCCAATGACCAAGGAGAGCTTATAAACAAGGGAAATTTTGTGGACACTCCATCTCTACCCACTCTATTATTTAACTTACCAAACTTAAATATCTTGTGTTTAATTTATTAAACAAAGTGATACAACTTGCTCATCGCATTTGATCAAGTGATCATGCTTGGACTTCAAATTGGATGCGAATGAGGTGAATTATATATCCCTCCGTCCAAAGAAGTGAGCAACAAAGTAGAGTATCTAGAATTTTTTGCTAGAAACCATGGAGAAGAATGAGAAGGACTCTGCTACAACTGAAGAGCCACAGCTTAACTATAGAGGATGGAAATCTATGCCTTTTGTTGTAGGTAAGAAAGAAAGACAGCTTTTTGGGTTCATAGAATTTTGTATATTCTTATTCACCCTTTCATTAAATTCTGACCCGCGCTTGGAGTGGTACGTATATTAAAATACAGGAAATGAGACTTTTGAGAAGCTGGGGACAACCGGTACCTCTTCTAACCTCTTGATTTATCTCACAACTGTCTTCAACATGAAAAGTATCACAGCTACAACTCTCATTAACATCTTCAATGGCACCACCAACATTGCTACCTTAGTCGGCGCATTCCTCTGCGATACTTACTTCGGCCGATATAAGACGCTGGGATTCGCTTCTGTAGCCTCTTTTCTGGTACTAATTGAGAAAACCCTTCACAGTTCTTAGTATGCATATGTAAAGAAACTGTTGCACCCGAATTGCAACTCTGATGTTATCTAACTGTGTCAAAATTTTCCCATTTTTTCTCTTGAAGGGGATGCTCGTGCTTACATTAACAGCAGCAATCACAAAACTGCACCCACCCCACTGTGGAAATCAAGATACTGGAGCATGCCCTGGAGCAACACCATGGCAAATGGCTTTTCTGATAAGCGGGCTAGGACTATTAGTAATTGGAGGTGGTGGCATTAGACCATGTAACTTGGCCTTTGGTGCTGACCAATTTAATCCTAATACAGAATCCGGGAAAAGGGGAATCAGAAGCTTCTTCAATTGGTACTATTTTACCTTAGCTTTTGCGCTGATGATATCATTAACAATCATTGTTTATGTGCAATCCGATGTGAGCTGGGCATGGGGGTTGGGAATTCCGGCATTTATGATGTTCTTGTCGTGTGCACTGTTCTTCCTGGGATCAAGACTTTATGTCAAAATAAAACCAGATGGCAGTCCCCTTACAAGCTCAGTGCAAGTCATAGTGGCTGCAATCAAGAAGAGGAGATTGAAGCTACCGGAGCAACCATGGCTCTCCCTATATAACCATATCCCGCAAAAGTGCATCAACTCCAAGCTTCCTTATACTGAACAATTCAGGTAACAAATTCTAATAGCAGGTTTAATAACCAAGTAAATTTTGTTCATAACTTGCTTGGCATACGCGGGGCAGACCCCTAGCCAATTAGCTTAATTCAAATATATAATCTGATGGTGGTACTTCATATCATAATTATAATTTTATTGCTTTCGTTTATGAAACGTCAGTAAAATTGCTCCTCTGCCATGACCCATCTTGCTGACAATGGATGATCCTGCTTAAACAGTGATCTATATGAGCGTGCATCACATGCTGACAAGCTGTCACGGAGTTACCTTAATTTCAATTATTCATATTCTCTTATTACTCTCATTTTAATAATTATTGTTGCTCTGTTCGCACGCTGTTTAAGGTCAACGATATGGGTCTTGTTGTCCCATACTATAGATTACCATGCAGTTGTTATTTCTGATGGTGGCACATCACTTGTATTGTAAGTCAGATTTAGTCCAAAAGAAACTTTAGAATTCGGATATAAAATAACGCACGAATACTTGGATGGTAACAGTATCATATATGGAAAAACAAAGGATTAGAAAATTTCCTACCAATCCTTTATCTATGATTTTCTCATGTTGTCAAGGAACAAGCTGTGGGAATTGCAACCGTGACCAGAAAAAAATTAGAACTTTTCCACCTTTTCGTTTTGTCTGTGATTTTTCCCACGTTGTCTAGGAACAAGTGGGAATTGCAATAGTGGGCCAAACTAAAGAAAAACAGAGAAAAGATAATTCTTTTTAATGAAGAAAGAAACACTTCTTATTTAGTACTCAAAAAGTGCTAATGAACGAAATGAAAGATATTGTCAGGTTCCTGGACAAAGCTGCAATCATAACCCCTGAAGACCAAATCAACACGGATGGATCTGCGGCCAATCCATGGCGATTAAGTAGTATGCAAAAAGTGGAGGAAGTGAAAGTTCTAGTAAGAGTGTTTCCAATATGGGCATCAGCTATTGTATACTTTGTTGCTTTGGTTCAACAACAGACCTATGTAGTCTTTCAAGTTCTTCAATCTGATAGACGCATTGGCAATACCAAATTCAAAATCCCAGCTGCAACTTACACAATCTTCTCCATGGTTGGCCTCTCTATCTGGATACCTATCTATGACAGAATCATAGTTCCAAGGCTCCAACGATTGACCAAAAAAGAAGGCGGCATCACAATCCTTCAGAGGATGGGTGTTGGCATGGTTCTTGCTATAATCACCATGCTCATATCAGGCATTGTTGAAGATAAGAGAAGATCTTTGGCTCTCTCCCAGCCCATAGGTGTTGAAGAAAAAAGAGGTGCAATATCTTCTTTGTCAGGATTATGGCTAATACCTCAGCTGACTCTGACAGGACTTTCAGAGGCATTTACTATTATTGCCGAAATTGAATTCTACTACAAGCAGTTTCCGGAGAACATGAGAAGTATTGGCGGATCTTTGACATTTGTTGGTGTTGCATTATCAAACTATTTGAGTGGTTTCCTGATATCAATAGTTCACAGAACAACCAATGGGGCTGCCTCTGGAGAATGGTTGCCTGAAGATCTTAACAAGGGGAGGTTGGACTACTTCTATTACTTAGTTGCTGCATTAGGGTTCATAAATTTCGGATACTTTATCGTGTGTGCAAAGTGGTACAAGTATAAAGGAAGTGGTGTCGCTGCCGCTGAACTTGGCATGGAAAAGACGCTATCTGAAAATTCTCCAGTATGAAACGTAAAAATATTACAAAATTCCTACATAGCGAAAGCTTAGTGATTACTAGTGGTTCATTTTCTAGGAGTACAACTATACACAGGAAGCTAGCTAGAGAAGTGCATCATGTATCATAGACAAATATTTTATTTGCATGAAAAAAATTTGACCACTCTTTCTTTCTCCATCTCGTTGCCATTTATTTAAAAGTTAAAAAGAAAATTGAGAATTTAGCCTTTGTGTAAATGTTTGAATTACTTATTATGTCCCTATTTTTTTTTAAAAGTACTCCGATTAGTCCTCACATTTGGAAAGATTTTATAGGTTAACTTATATTATAAATTAATATTAAAGTTACACCCTCTTTTCCTTTTCCTTCACTTTGGTGGTATTGCAAAGTGGTAGTTTGATAGTTAATTTTTCTTTTTTTAAAAAAAAAAATGTAATATTCTTATTTTTAATTATTATTTAATAACTAATTAATTTAAAATTAGTAATCATTATCTAATTTTATTTTTTAACAATCATCCAATTTTAATTTTGAACTATTATTAAAGGTTGTTATATTAATATATATATATATATATCAAATCATGTCAATTGAAAATAAAATAGTAAAAGAACCTAAATAAAAATGCAAACTTAACATAATAACTTTTTGAACTGAATAATTTTAAAAAGATAAAATTTTAATATTTATACATGAATTAAACTATTAAATTTCTAAAATTTAATCATCACCGCTTACCTGGTGCTGGGTAATCAAATTCATCTGGAAGAAAAGTCGACTGAAGTAAGTTGTACGCGTCCAAAAAAAAAAAAAAACAAAAAAAATAAATAAACCAGAGGCGGAGGAACACGTAGCTGGCAGAGAAAAGATGAAGACCCAATAATTGAACCTATTCACAAGAATTAATCATGACTTGCAACATTCCACTTTTAAACTAATAGAGAATCCATTTGTTCCGCAAAACGCCAATAATATTTTCGTTTCTTCGACGTCCTATCATTCCAAGTAGCTTTTCGCATGACCAGTCTGGAATCCGCCAAACTGTTCGTGGAGGGGTCTCCAGTGACTCTCCACTCACCCATTACAATGTGTTGTAGTTTGAAAAACTAGCATTCTGCAGATTCGGGAGGATTGGGTTCTGATTCTTGATATGAGTGGAGTTTGTTCTCTCTTGCTCAACTTTTCATGCTGACCATAATTGAACACGCTCAATAGGAAACAGAATATTCTAACAGATTCTTACAGGCCTTCCAGAATTGTTCTTGCTGGAACTTAATTAGAAGCAATACAAAATAATAAATGGAACTTCATGGTACATAATCCTTTGCACTAAAGCACAAAAACCAATTAATAATTATTAGTTGGAAACGGGAAGATTATAAGAATAGGGCGACTTCTTTAATTTAATTTAACTACTTCAAATATTTTTTTATTTTTAAAAATATTTTAAAGACTTTTATCTTTTAGTATTTATTATTTCTTTTGATAGAATCTTTTTTTAACAACTTATAATTATAATTTACTTTTGTATTATTACACGTGTATTTTATAAAATATTTAATTAGTTTAAGAAAAATCTATTTATCCTTATTTATTTATGAAAAATTAAAAATACCATCACCTTCTTCTTCAATCTCTATTCTTCTCTCTCCAAAACAATTTTACATTTTTTAATGTCCTGGAGCACCAATGAGAGATCCTCTTTCAAATCAGGGGAATGTAAAAGGCTTTTATCTCAATTCAATTATCATATAACTCAAAACAACTTCCGACTGCCTATTTTTTAAACCATTCATCTGCCTATAAGCTTCAATTTTTTTCTCCAGAAAATGATTCTCCCGCTCCCTCCTAACGAGGATCTCTTTCAAAATGTTCACCTCTTCTTCCTCACAAGCAAATTGTTGTTTTATCATTCTGTGGTACTGCCTCGCTTCCATTTCTATCGCTGCCTTATCAGCTTGAAGACGAAGTATCATGGCCATGGCTTCATCAGCGGCAGTTGCAGATATGCTGCTCTCCATAGGTGAAATTGTTGTTACGGTCCCTATGTATAGCTTGAATATTTATGAACGTGCTTTTCATTTGCGGCCACTTAAAATAAAAAGTAAAAATTAGTGTCTGTGAGCGAAATTTCTCACCAAAATTTAATAAAACAAACAAATGTTGCTATCATTATCATGTGCAGTACCTCCATATTAACTCCGAAAAGAAAAGACAAAAAAAAAAAAAAAGCTCAAATGACAGCTCAAGCAAATTCATATATTTTTAAGCAACTTTTTAAGGCTAAGGGAACAAACAAAAACCATGATTTGGCATCAAATATATGCTAAAGTTATCTAGGAAGTTGTATCTCCATTCATTTCCAAACAAGCTAGTGAATAGTAATTCCTATGAAAATACAATTCTACAAATATCAATGAAAACCAAAGACATGAACAATCGATCTTCCAAGTATTTATGGTCGTCGGAAGAAATTACTGCCTTAACCCACAATAATGTAAAAGAAATACCTTATGGTGATAGAAACCAAAGACGAAGTATCATGGCCATGGCTTCATCAGTTGCCGTCGTAGAAAATTTTACCTTTTTCATTTTTTATTTGAAAATTTTCTGTTATGTTGCTCTCCGCGACAAATTTTGCATTAAAGTGGTTACTGTAGTTTGTGATGGTTATTGGAGAGAGAATGATGATATTGAAGAAGAAGGTGAGGATATTTTTAATTTTTCATAAATAAGTAAGAATAAAATGAACTTTTTTAACTAATTAAATATTTTATAAATTGAATGCATAACGATACAAAGACAAAATCATAATTTTAGATTGTTAAAAAAATATTTTGTCAAAAGAAACGAGAAACACTAATAAACAGCGTCTCTAAAGTAATTTTAAAAACAGTTGAGTATTTTAGACACTTAAACTATACTATAAGAAATCTATCAATACTTTTGCCTACAAATATAATCACGTGGGGAAAGAGCATGTATGCATGCTCCATTTTAATATATAACCGAAAATTTTATCACATATCCAACTCATATAAATGCTTTGCAAGTAACTAAAACAACAAATTTACATGAATAGATGGTTATCTGAAAATTAGATATGTGTTGTGAGAAAAGTACGCCAATTGATAATAATAATACAAGACTAGGGATGTCAATATAGGCGAACTATGAAAAAGATCATAGGCGAATTTCTTTTAAAGAAAATAAGAGAATAAAAGTCAAGTTTTTATCAAATGGATTCGTGTAATAAACGAAAAAATACCAAATTCAATGGGCACAAAAAACTTGAACTCGAACTCGAATCTTGTACATTAGAATATTGGATTCGGAGTTAACACATAAAATTTTCACATTCTAACAAATAGGTCCTCTATTAATTGCATTAAGCATCAAACAATGTACAAGCAAAGCAAAAGCCCCTTAGTATGAAAATTCAATTTGTTTGAAATCAAGAACGCGAATTGACACAAAAATAATCACCAAGGAGGATGGATCGACCCTTGAGGATTCGAATGGAAACGGTGGTGAAGAGTCCAATCGCCGGTGAACGATAGTGGCAAAAAAACAAGAGAAGTGAGAACTTGAATAGACGCAGTTGGTCATACAAAGGCTTCAACAAGTACAATATTCTTGGCATGGTTAGATAGATTAACTGGTGACGGTGTTGTGAAAATCGTGGTGAATGGCAATAGATCAAGCGACAGCCACGATTGGTTTCCATTTGTCGATTGAACAACGGCAGCCAACAGAGGCACAATGATTGGCAGTGATGGTATGGGATGCTGAAGAGATAAAAATAACAGACTAAAATTTTGGTCTATAATCTTAACTCTAATACTATACCTGCTCTAAATTCTTAACGTATATGAGAAGAACAATATATGAAAAAATATATATATATAATTATAATCTAAAAATCAACATAATAAAAACGTCTTAATTTAACAATAACCTAAATATAAAAAAATGTTAATGTAACAGTGACTTTAACACATATTGAACTATTCAGAAAACAAATTCTAATAACTCATCTCGTAATTAAAGTAAAATTTGCTTGGAATATGCACAACGCATCCCTTCCTAATTTGCATAATTCAAATCTATATAATTGGATAGAATAAATTATTAGATATTATGATGGTGATATTTCATAGGATAATAATTAAATTACTTTTTATTACGTTTTTCGTGTTTCTTGTTTTCCTTTTATTAAAATTCGAGTGGGTTTGCCCACGATGAATTGAACCAATCTAAATTCATAAAATAATTAATAGGTGTAGTTTTTAACTTGAATGGATGTAACTCCCGCTATCCATTCATGTAAATAGTTACTAAAAAAAAGAGTAACTATTCTTCTCTATTCTCAATTTAGAAAAAAAGAAGAAAAAAAACGCAAAGACAAAATTAAAAATTTAGAGCGAGAAAAACAAAATGAAAAAGAAACCGAAAACAAAAGAAATATAATTTCTAAAAATACAATAAACTCTTACAACGTAAATAAAGGGAAGCTTCTATCAATGATCATTCTCCAATCAAGGTACTAATTTCTTCCACAACAATATCTATCTATATATACTAATTTATGTTAATTTATTACACCTTTATAAAAATGTCACTGAGTTAGGGTCGCTCCTCTGCCATAACACCCAGACCCAGACAATCGTTGATTCTGCTTAAACACTGAATTATAAAAAGCTTATATACACTTGAGGGTCTCACTGAGTTATTTAATTTCAATTTGTCTTGTTGTTTTATTACTTTTCAGTGGGATATTTAATAGTAATGTGATTAATGAATAGAAGATGTTAGTCGAATTAGCAGTTTTTCTTATAATATTCACTCAGAATCAAAGATTCAAATTTGCATACTATAATTTGTAAGTGTGTGTATTGTACATTAATAAAAACAGTAATTTGATTATTACAATTATTTAAATGGTTTAGAGATAATATATTTTTTTTATTGAAATTGAGATTTTAAATTTGAATCTCTCATTTTCTTTTCTTGTATTAATTTCTTTTTTAAAAAAAAGCATTGAAACTAATAACAGCTTTCGGCTGTTGAGGCATTAAGGCACTATTTCTTGGATGGTGACAGTATCAGACAAGGAAAGATAATGAATTAGAATTTTTGCTCTTTTCTTTTCCTTCTGTTTATGATTTTTTCTATGTGGTCTTCGAACAAGTGGGAATTGCAATCATGACCAAAAAGAAATATATATATATATATACAAGGGTTAGAATTTTCCTCCTTTTCCCTTTGTGTATGATTTTTCGTATGTTAATCTATGAACAAATTGTGCGAATTGCAATCATGAATAAAAGATAAATAAAATAAGCTTTCACTTAATAATTGGAAAAGATAAAAAAAAAAAAACACTACTTATTCAGTGAAGTAATCATGAACAAAATGATGATATCGTCGTCAGATTCCTGAAGTCGACTTCAAAGGTCATTTTGAGTATACAAGTTGAATTTGTATTCTTATAGAAAAGAAGTTTGACAAGCGGACAATCCATTGTTATCTTTAACATGGATTTATATAGTTACATAATGCTAAACAAAAATTGATTACAATTTAGATAGTGAGTATGTCGGTAAAAAAAATTTAATGATAAATTAGCCCAATAATATAAGAAATCTTAAGATTAAAATACAAAAAATAAAGAAGAGAGATTAGAACCTCCCTCCTTTATTGTAGAGGCTCTCTTTTTATAAATTTTATAATAGAATCATTTTTAAAATATATTTAATTTTTTAATTTAAGGTATGATTTTATAGGATATTAATCTCATAATTTAAAATACATGATTTTAGTTTTAGAGATTAAATTTTTTTATTAATTTTTCTAATTTAATTAAGTTACATTAAAATGAACACCCCTTTTTAGGATTAGAGTTGACATCAAAATTTAAGAGAATATTAGACAAAGTTAAAATTACAAGACCGACAATTAATCCATAGACATGTGTATATGTGTGGCAAAACAAATATGTACCAATTAAATTTGTTTAATTTGTATTTGATGTAAACAATCAAATAACTCAAATTTCACGAAAATTCAATTTAAATTCAACCCAAATTATATTCCTTTTTTGTTTAGTGAAAAAATTAACTTAAATTAAAAAAATAAATCATTAACAATAAGCCATACACATTCTATTTAAAAATACACAATTCATGTAAAATTCATTTGCTTTATTTTATTTTATATTTTGCATGTTAATTATTTGTTATATTTTATATTTAGTTATTACAAAACTAATAACTGTATAATTTTTAAAAAAATGTGCAACTTATACGAATTAAAGAATTTAAGCTGTTCAAATCTTAATTCAATTTGTTTAATTATTCATAAATTCATATTCAATTCATTTATTATTCGACTATATTAAATGCAGATCAAATAAACAAATCGCGACCCATATTCCTAAGTGGAGAAAGTAGAAGTTCGTGTAAGTAGTGTATGATTTTGAAAATTTTAAGTGCGGCAAAATGGAAGTAGTATTCATCAAACATTTTAATAGAAGAAGCACCTCAAGATTAAATAGATATATTGCTTTGAATCAACAACAAATTTATGTAGTCATTTAAGCTCTCCAATCCGATAGACGCGTTGGCAATACCAATTTCAAAATTCCAGCTACAACTTACACAATCTTCACCAGTTAGCTTTTCTATCGGTAAATAGCAATTATACTATTTATGAATATTAATAATTAAAAATTAGTGATTCAACAATAATGTATAAACATAAATTTGAGATTGATATCCAGTAAAGAGTCATTATCAAGTCACACAATGGGTGCACGAGAAAAGAGCGAAATAGAAAGTTGAAAGCGAAGCAAATGTGAATGTAAGCTCCAAGTCTAGGCGTCACAGCACTAGCTTCTCAACTTTGCAGTGCCATAGACAAAAGCTCCATCGCCATATCGATAAACAACATTTCGCTGCAACGGTGTGACTTCAAGAAATTTTCGATTTTGGTTCGCATTTAACTTTTTTGAGGAGTTTTGGACTCTTACACGCGTGAAATATTATTCCAACTAAGTTTAGGGTTTCTAATAACTTTATAAATATTATATAATCTCTTGTAAACTCTTAAAAATAGTCAAGCATTTAAAGCATCAAAATATAAACATAAGAGATAACAAATGAGTTAGATAAGTATTAAGTGTGTGATGCATTATAGTGTAATTTTTTAGGGTGACTTTATTCTTGAGTGAACAAAATAAATACCAAAAAATTCTTTTTAGAGGACTCGGACTATTTTTGTATTCCTCAAATTAAATATCTTATGAGATATGAGAGATACTTAGAAGTCTATAATGTGAAATGCTAAGAGATTTTGTAAAGATTATAATAATTTAAGAGATACTTAGAAGTCTATAATGTGAGATGCTAAGAGATCTTATAAGATCATGATGATCTATGAGATACTTAATAATCTGATTAATAAAAGAAATAGGATCATGGATCCCCTATAAATATAGATGGTTTACCGAATCACGTATATTTTATGTCTTATTATTTATTTTTTTATCTTTATTATTGTGCAGATCTTTTATGTTCTTAATTATTTATAAATTAAGTCTTTTATACGGACATAAAATTTATTTAACGTGTACACTAAAGAAATTTTTAATAAAAAGATATCGGTATAAAAATTAATTTTTTAAAAAAATTAATATAAAAATTAATTTTTTATAATAAATTAATATCAGACTTAATTAATTTTAAAATAATATCAAATTAAAAAGTATAACTTAATACTGAAATACAAACAAAATGAAAGAATATGATTAGTTAGCGTCAGAATCAGTCGCGATTTGAGCCTAGCACTCTATAGAAACAGGGGGAAAAAAATTATTCCAATGCAAAAGGAACATATAACTAGCAGACAAGAAAAAATTCAATAATAGAACCCATTGCAAATTTACAATAACCTTGACCTGCAAATTTTCACTTTCCAGCTAACGTAGGACCCAATTGTTCTATAAAAAAAAAGTCAATTATTTCGTTAAGAGGAAAAAGACATTTGTCCAAGATTTAGAAAAAGAAACATATACACTCAATTGATTTTAAAAATGTTATCGACAGTTTTTTAGATAATAATTTTTATTTATTTTAATTAAAAATTAAATTTTAGACACTAAAATTTTAAGAAAAGAAATACATAAAAAAAACTTTAGCCGTTAAAATAAATAAAAATTATTACTTAATAAAAATATCAATAAAACTTTTAAAATTATTAAAATTTGTATACCTCTTTTTTAAAATACTAAAATCTAAATATTCTTGATGACCTTTTACATCATAAATATCTTTTAATTTTTTTATTTATTTTTAAATTAATTGAAAAAAATAAAATGTATAAATAATTAAATTAATTAAAAAATACTTTTCTAACAAAAATAAAAAATTATTTTCTGTATTTAGTCATCAATTATCATTTTTTTACTTGTGATATAATATTAAATTTTTATTAGTAGTTGTAATAATTAAAATTTATTTCGAGAGCATAGAAAAATTTATCATTATTTGTAGTAATTTATTTTAATTCAAAAATTGATGAAAATAAATTTCTTATGAGTTGAATATAATTCTTAATATTTATTGTTTACAAATTATTTTTTTGTAAATTCTCATAAGTTATAATTTAAATTTAGAATTCTTTTATGAAAAGTTATTTTATTATTTAGTATGTATTATATTTGAATATTGTTTTATTTTTAGATCAATTTAGAAAAATTATAAAATAATTCCCTTTTATAATAAGTTTTTTAAACTTAATTTTTAAGTCTTTTGTTATACATACTTGAATTGAATTTATTGTTTGTTAAAATATTTTACACTTATTATTATTTATGTTTTTTCTCAAAAAATTATTTAATTTATGATTTATAATTAATTTAATTTATATATAGGATATATATATTAATTTTCATAAAATTTTCATTAATCATAAGTTTAGCCAAAGTGTGAAACTCCATTACTTGATTCCCTCAATTTTAAATTTTTATTTTTATTCTCAAATTTTTAAAGGTAAAATTGTCAAACCATATATTATTATGGGTAAATTTATAAAATCATATTAACTATTAAAAAATAACAAAATAACAAAATATTTTTTCCCGTAAGAGAATTTTTGTCATTTTTTAAATTATAAAAAAGTAAATGGATATTAACTAAAATTACAAGAGAGTATTGATCTTTTCTCAAAAGAAAACAAAAAATCTGATTCTTGATTATTGTGGTTTACTATCTTTTGTTTAGATTTTGAAGCATCTTCTGACCAATAATTGGATTCAACATGTATCTAAAAAAAACAAAAGAAATAGTGTATCATTCTAATTTCTAACAGATTCTTACAGGCTTTCAAGAATACTTCTTGCTGGAACTTAGAAGAAGCGACACAAAAACAGTTAATGGCATTTTTGTTACCTAATCCTTTGCCTGTCGAGCAAAATAACCTCAATTAATAATAATTCAGTCACATGGGGAAACAGCTATAAATTAAGAAAACGGCACTAAAATTTGAAATAAGAACTGAGATTTATCGTATATTTCCTGAAAGTTATATGTATATTAAAGTACTTATGAAAAATCATAGGGTAAGCTTTTCATTAAATAAATAACTTTTAATTTATTAAATTTAAAATAAAATTATTTTTAAAATCTAATAATAAAATTATATATATTATCTAATCCAATCCTATAATACACTAAACATAATATGATAGTAAATATAATTCAATTATTGTTTATTTTATCTAATTTTAACAATTTCAATCAAATCCATTTCTATTCTATCCAACGTACTGTAGTGTATAAACCACAAAGTTTGTTGGAATACGTATCTTGTAGATTATTTCTAAGCCATTTATATTTGTCAAGCTAATGCCACTTGAACAAAATTACAAAAATATGTGGCCGAGTGGTATCAATTTCTTTGAAATGGGTGCATGCCGAATTTGGGAATGAGAACGAAAATAAATAAAAAAATAATAATAATTTTTGCAGATTGAGGAGTGGGTACGTATCAAGCATCGACATCAAACATTAAAAAACGAAGACTGTAGAAAAAGTGGGTTTTGAGTTTTGACTAACCGAGTGATGATTTTATATAATTGAATTGATAATGCATTTCTACATTCCCACTAAATTAAGCGTGAAGGGGAAGTGTTATTAACGAGTTTGGTTTTCCTTTCTGTGATTTACACAGAGGATCAATTTTGTAATTAATGTTAGGAGTGGACTTGAGGTCAGAGATGACGTAGTGGTTACTCGCTCTTTGATAAATTCAGACAAAAAATAAATTAAAGTCGCTTGAGTTGGGAGAAGACTCCCAGGTAGAGATAGGGAGGAGAAGACATGACATTCTTCCTCTCAACTTAAGCAGCTTATTTTCAAACGCGCTTTATAAACACGCACAATAAACCCTTAAATTCAGAGTGAAAGCTGGAGAAAAAGCAAATTGATAGAGAGAAACCATGGATAAGAAAGAGAATGGAACCTTAGAGTTGAAGAAGAATGATCAGAATGGAACCTTTGAGTTAGAGAAGAATGATCAGAATGGAACCGTGGAGCACGATGAGAAAGCAAGAGGAAATGATGAGCCTGAGGTTAACTACAAAGGATGGAAAGCCATGCCCTACATCATAGGTGAATTTGAGAGGGAGCTGCTTGTTTTTGCTTCTTGTTTCGTTAGTTTTTTTGTTCTTAGTTTCCTTCATGTTGTCATTTGATAAATATGGATATGATGGCATGATTTTCAGGTAATGAAACTTTTGAGAAGCTGGGAGCCATAGGTACTCTGGCCAATCTCTTGATCTATCTTACTTCTGTATTCCACATGAAGAATATTACAGCTGCAACAATGATCAATATCTTCAATGGCACCACCAACTTGGGAACCCTGATTGGAGCGTATCTTTGTGATACTTATTTTGGTCGTTACAAGACGTTGGGATTTGCCACGGTTATGTCTTTCTTGGTACTACTATTAAATCTCTTTAGTGAGTTTCACTGATGAATTTTAAAATAGTTAGCACCCTCCAAAGTAGAACTTAGCTGAGCCAAGGTCTACTATATTATAAGGAACAAAAAAGAATATTATATTGAATTGCAAGAAAACCCATCTTGAATTAGTCAATAATTTAACTAAAGATAACAAAATTGAACTCTGTAATTATGTAGTGTGCTTGTATGAATATTCCAGTTTTCAATGAATCTAATTTGACTAAACTCAATATTATATTGAATTGCAAGAAAACGCATCTCATCATGTGAACTCCTCCCCTTCTTTAATATTCATAAACTTTGGCTAACTTAGATCTGCTCTCTTTTTTTTCTTTTTTTGTTGAAGGGGTTGCAAGCAATACAACTAACAGCGGCAATCCCAAATCTGCACCCTCCCAGCTGTAGAGCAGAAATTGCAATATGCAAAGGGCCAACAGCAGGGCAAATGGCTTTCCTGTTGGGCGCATTTGGACTAATGATAATAGGAGCTGGTGGTGTCCGGCCATGTAATTTGGCATTTGGAGCAGACCAATTCAATCCTAAAACAGAATCAGGAAAGAAGGGTATCAATAGCTTCTTCAATTGGTACTTCTTCACCTTTACTTTTGCCCAAATGGTATCCTTGACCCTCATTGTCTACGTGCAATCCAATGTCAGTTGGGCCATCGGTTTAGCAATTCCAGCGCTGCTGATGTTGATATCATGTGTGCTCTACTTCGTGGGTTCAAAAATATATGTGAAGGTCCCAGCCACTGGTAGCCCAATGACCAGTGTGGCACAGGTCATTATGGTTGCAATTAAAAAAAGGCGACTAAAGCAACCCGACCAATCTAGTCTCTCCCTGTTCAACTATATTCCCCCCAGTTCTATCAACTCCAAGCTCCCCCATACAGATCAATTCAGGTAATTTATTGACATCTAGCATATTCATTTCATAGTCTCATTGAGAATGGAATCATGGGCGTTAACCAAACTTGTTATTGTGTTATCAGATTTTTGGACAAAGCTGCAATAGTAGCCCCACAGGACCAAACAAACCCAGATGGATCACCGGCAAATCCTTGGAAACTTTGCAGTGTGCAGCAAGTGGAAGAAGTGAAATGCATCTTGAGGGTGATTCCTATATGGGTTGCAGCCATTCTCTACCACGTTGTCATTGTTCAACAACATACTTATGCAGTGTTCCAAGCCCAGCAGATTGACAGACGTCTTGGAAACACCAACTTCAAAATCCCAGCTGCTTCCTATGTTGTGTTCTTGATGCTGAGCATGACAATTTGGATTCCTATATATGACAGAATTATGGTCCCATTTCTCCGAAGACTCACAGGAAAAGAAGGTGGCATCACACTGCTCCAAAGAATGGGCATTGGCATGGGCCTTTCTATAATAACAATGCTGGTATCAGCCTTGGTTGAAGAGCGCCGAAGAACTATAGCTCTTACCAAGCCAACTGTTGGATTTCAACCAAGAAGAGGTGCCATTTCATCAATGTCTGGAATGTTTTTGGTTCCTCAGTTTGCACTAGCTGGACTTGCGGAAGCATTCACTGCCATTGGACAAGTAGAATTCTACTACAAGCAATTTCCCGAGAACATGAGAAGCATTGCAGGGTCTATCTTCTTTTGTGGTTTGGCGGGTTCAAGTTATTTGAGTAGTTTATTGATAACTATAGTGCACCAAACAACAAAAGGAGCCACAACTGGGAACTGGTTACCAGAAGATCTAAACAAGGGAAGACTGGATTACTATTATTACATGATTGCTGTTTTGGAGGTATTGAATTTCGGCTACTTTTTAGTATGTGCCAGGTGGTACAGGTACAAAGAGGCGACTGGCTCAGATGCCAGTGAAGCCAATGGAGAGACTAAACAATCTGATAAAACTTTGGTTTGATGAAGATTTTAATAGGAGACATTGTTTATGGTGGGCTATGAGAAAACTTTTGGACTTCGAAGACCATAGATGAGCGTGGCTCGTAGTTTAATATTAATACCTAGTTTGCTAATAAATATTTATTATTGAATTAGATTCTCATAGACAGTGTCAGTCACAGATCCATATGGATACATATTCTATTTTCTGTTAAAATTTGGCTCGCATAACCCAACTGGGAAACGCGAAACATCCATTCCCCATTTTTTTTTTATAGTAATTAGTAGTCATTGGACCGATAGACATGACTATATTTTCAAACTTTCACAGCCTCAAGTCAAAGATTACGGAATTTCGGAGAGATTTTTTTATAAAAAATTTATATTCTCTCCATTAATCGGCCAGATCGTTCTACCATCGGACATGGGAGGATATTTTCTCTTTCTCAGTCTCACCTTTTATAAATGATTCTTAGTAATTCGTAACAAGTCGTAGAGAGTCATTATTTATTGATTAAACAACACTTAAGTTAACTGACTGGTTGAACACTCACTTTCTGGTGGCTATTCTATTTTAAATTGTGAGTATCAAAGGCAACCTGGATGCTCTTCCAATCAACTTTTATGTCTTTCTATCTTTAAAACCTTGAGTTTTGATACCACAACCACCCCAATTTATTTGTAGATTACAGAAGAAATAAACAGATATACTATCAAAACTCATTAATTAGCTTTTTAAGGCCTTCACTTCTTTAATAATGTAAACAAGGGTTACTGAAAAAGAAACCATTCATTTCAAGAGGTGACAAGCCCGAGTGTCGGCGACATTTGCCCGGCTCTACCAAGTAAACACTACATCAAACATTTACCACGAAGACCACTTTGAATAATGAATCGTAGTAGAAATGCAACATCTATATATCTGGAGTTTCTAAGTTCTTATTTGCCCACTATCAACAAGCAAAGCAATTACCTAACTATCAAGAGTCTGTCCGTAGTACAGCAGAATAAAGGAACAACGGGCATTTGAACCTTACCAATATAGACATAAATGCCATAGCACAATAAGCTTGTATTATGGGCATCAGGTGGTAAGTCATGTGCTGACGGGGATAAAATTAAATAGAAATTGCTTACCACAGCACTCACAAGTGCTGAAAATGGAAAGCAGAGTAGCACAAATTAAGACTGTTGTTGGATGGGCAACTTGCAACAACATGCTGATTACATGTCTTTTAGTCTCAGCACCAGTATATGTGTTTTAATAAATTACTCTGCCAATATGATCTCTTAGACTGTGTAAGCTTGCTGAATTGTCTCTATGTCAAGGCCTTTCAATCTCACTACCGATTCTACATGACCCTTCAGTGTATGAAGTTCTCTCAACCTGAAAGACGGCATTACAAGAAAAAAATTCAATTATCTTTTAAAAGAAAAAAGGCACAAAATATCAATCCGGAACAAGAACAATTCGTAATCACGAGCAATGTTGAGATTGTATATCAGCTAAATATGAGGCCTTGTTACTATAGCAAAGGAAATCTGTCTGTATCTTGCAAATTTATCTTCATGCACTATCCATCACCAGTATTAAAACTAAAATGCAACGAACAGAATGATATTAGGGCATGACTCAGACTAAAAACTTGGTATTAGAGATGCCCACCTGGCAATTTCAGCTCTCCTTTTAGCTTCTTCAGCCATCTGATTGAGTTCTGTGAAATGAGTTCGCTCAGTGAACATCTTGGTATCAGGTGGTTGCAGTCCATGCAATGTTCTTTGTGCATGTGCCCATTGAAGCTCACGTTGTTCCTTGCCAAAATCCTTTTGCCTTGTGAAAGCAATCTACATCACAAATAAATCCATCAATATACCATAAGAAATAATGCATGCTTAACAAAGAACTCTTAGCAAACCAGTTGCAATTCATACATACCCTTTGCTCAATAACAAGATCCCAGGCCCGCCCACTCAGAGCATAGCGTATGAAGAACTTAATGAAATCAAGTGGGATGTAGAATATAATGTTGTAAAGCCAGATCACACCAGCCCAACCCCACCCAATCCCTTCAATTGCAGCAAAGCTCCAATTTGCATAGACGGCAATCAGAGTAGCAATCTGCTCAAAATGAACGATCAAATATCAGTGTTTCTTATTTTTCAGACCTATCAGTCAGAACTTGCAATTAAAATAACAGCAATTGACTCACCAGCTGAGCAATAACAAAAGCCACTACCAGCAATAAACCAGGTCGCTCAACATAAGACCAACTTCGAGATCGTGTCACAAATATAAGGGCCTGACTGATAGTACTCACTTGCAGGTATATTGCTGAGGCAAGCTTTCGGAAGTCATCATGAGCTGTTTTTTCAAGAGTTGCCACCCCAAATATCCGCTGGCAAATAAAAAAGGCAAGAAAATAATATGGAGTTCATCAAAAGTCTAGAATGTTCTTAGAGAACATTCACACTAAAAAATGATGGAACGGCTTACAAGAGAAAACTAAATAAATCCATGTTACAAACATATGAATACTTAAGAGTCGACCATAGCCATTAATTAATTTAAAATTGCAACAGAATTTTATTTATTGAGCCTTTTAAGGGTATGCTTGTTGCATATGAAAATGAAAGTATGAAATGAAAAGGAATATTATCATCTCTAGGATGCTAGTCCTCTTGCAACAGAAACTCAAACAGATCTCACGTTTCCTGGAACATCAACATGAGATGGGAATTTTCCCTTGGACAAGATAGAAATTCATAAGAAGTCCCGGTGTAAAAGTTAACAAGTTGAATGTATCTTCCAAGATTAAAACTAACTTCACCGAATTACAAAAAGCGGGTCATCTTACCGGGAAGAAGTCTGTTTTATATGCTGCCCAAAAGAAAATAACTGTCATCATTGCCAAGTAACCACCAAGAACAATGCCAGTGGTAAAAATCTCAGCTAGCTTCCAGCTGTCCGGCAGAGGAGATGGTTTCACCCTGTCTTTTGATATTGTCATAATTGTACCTGAAATTACTCCAAGTATAGCAACTTAGCATTGGAATTGCAAATGGACGAATGATCTTATTTTTTTTTTTTAGTTTTTTGTTTTGTTCAACACATTTCATGAGTTGGTGAATTGGAAAGAGTAATACGAGGTGGAAAAAGAACGAACCATCATTGAGGATGGCAATAATAAGCACCATAAATGGAGGAAAGTCAAACTTCCATATGAGCGCCAGCAACATGAAACCAAGCTGTCAGAGGACATAAAAGCAAAACTATATCTTATTGACCGTTCTGTGTCAAGTTACGTAGAATGAGGGGCAGGAAAAAACATCCAAAAAGAAGGAACCTCTTACCACAATACGGATTGTAATGGAAACTGCATAAATCTGGAAAAAAAAAAAGGAGCATAAGTAGACTAATATAAAGTAAACAAGCACAGCCAATGCAGGTCAATTAACTAAAACATTACACATAATATCACTGCCAAGAACTATAACTTAAAAGTAACATCAGAAATGGAAACTAATTAATTTGACTTAAGAGACTTTTTGCTTAAAAGGTAAGAACTGCTTACCGTGTAATTTTTCATCCGCTGGAAGATAGCTCGACTGGTTAAGACAGCACTGATGATAACACTAAGGCCAGGTTCAGTGAGGACAATATCAGAAGCACTACGAGCTGCATCAGTTGCATCTGCGACAGCTATCCCGATGTCAGCCTTCTTAAGAGCAGGAGCATCATTGACTCCATCACCAGTCATCCCACATATATGTTTCCTAGCTTGCAACCGTTTTACTATCTCATATTTGTGTTCTGAACCAAAATACATATCAAGTTAGTCAACATAAACAACAAAGACAAACTCTGGGTTCTCAAGAGTAACAAGTACAAATTTTCTGTCAGACATACATGTATGGCCACCAAATAGGATAAAGAAGGGGTAAAAGAGAATTTGAAGGAAAAAAAAAATACCAGGGAAAACACCAGCAAAGCCATCAGCTTTTTCTATCAGTTCATCAACAGGTAAACCAGCAATAGACTCATCCTTCTCCTGTCCTAGCAAAGCAGAAGAAGGATACATGTTCGTTCCCATTCCCAAACGGCGCCCAGTTTCCTTTCCTATTGCCAGTTGATCTCCTGAAGAACTCATGCATCAGCAGCACAATAATACTACCAAAAATGATGTCCACTACATTCTAAAATTGGAAAGAAAAACACTTGAAAAAATAAGACAGGAAAATTTTGAGAAAAGATTACAAATCCCAACCATCTAAGCAAGACATGTAACACCGTGGTTCGCCATAGATATTATCCGCTTTGGGCACACAGCCCATAATCTACACTTTAAGGAGCTCATGGAATATTTAAACCAGTTAGAATTGTCTCTTGCTAGCGATGTGAGATTTCACAAGACATGTCAGAGGAACTAAATTACAGCCCTTCAGTACTATAAATCTATTTTTGTTTTCAAAATGAACTTCCAGAAATATGGAACTCCGAGAAGAACACATGCAAAGAATAAAGCCATCATTCATGACAATTATAATTAAACCAATGCATGGTTTTCAAGCAATATTTAGCAGTAGTAATTCAAAGAAAAGAATTACCGTTCCACTTACTGTAAATGATGTTAAGTTATACTCATGCAACTGGACACTGTAAAATTCCCATAAGATGCAGAGTCTTATTATTACCCATTGTTCTGATTTCACCAGGCAGTAACATAATTGAAATTTCACTATATCAAACTACAAGCCGAACCATGATTTTTAACTGCAAAATAGAACTCACCTGTAATCATTTTAACATTTACTCCAAGATTCAAAGCCCTCCTTATGGTCTCTGCACTATCATGCCTAGGTGGATCAAAAAGTGGCATGAGGCCAATAAATTGCCATGGGCCTCCCGGACTATCTTTCCTTCCTTCTGGAACTTCCTGCATCCATGAAGGAAATAAAAATTAGTAACGATATTACCATATATAGAATTAACGTAATAATTAAACAATAAATGTTCAAAAGTATTAAAAATGAAAGAGTTTCCAATGACCTGGCAGGCCACAGCAAGAGATCGCAAGCCTCGCTCGGCAAACTTATCAATCACAGCATGAACTCTTCGCTCGATGTCTGACTTGTTGTGTGCAAGATTTAGAATCTAAAAAATCACATTGCAGCAAAAAAATTAGATAAATTTCTGTAGAACAAGAGTAAAACTACTCAGATAAAGTAGCGAGGACAACATACCTGCTCTGGTGCCCCTTTGCTGACTCTATGCATTTTACCGGCACTGTCAATGTAAGTCAAGGCTGTTCGCTTGTCAGTAGGATTAAAAGGAAGGAAGTGTACCTCCTGAATGCCAGCACGGGCCTTTTGGCGGCAAAACAGAAACAGAAAACCAAATTAAGAACTTAAGTGGACAATCGAATATTAAATTTGCTGTCATCAAGAGAAACAATTTCAGGAAATCTATAAGTTACCTCCTTTGGATCAGCCAGCATCCCAACTATAGCAGAATCTATCGCATCTTGATTCTCAGTCCTAGAGGCCCGAGCTGCCATAAGAACAACGGTATCTGCATCTACTCCTTTTGCAAAAACCTGAGAATTGAAATTTAGGCACATACTCAGAACGTATAACCCACAAGCACAAAAAATTACTAAGGTTCTGGAAGCCAACTGCAAAAGTGTCTCCAACCTCAACAAGATTTTTATCAACAGTAAGTTTGTTCAGTGTCAGGGTTCCAGTCTTGTCACTGCAAAGCACGTCCATGCCCGCCATCTCTTCAATTGCAGTCATTCTCTTAGTGATAGCTCCCTGCAGTCATCATTGACAAATTCCATCACTCTATCCAAATAGTTCAAAAACCAACCAATTGAAACATCTTGTGGGTCCTAGCCAACCTGTTGAGATAACCTATGGGAACCAATAGCCATTGTAACAGACAGAACAGTTGGCATGGCAATTGGAATCCCACCAATGAGAAGTACAAGAAGATTGTCGATTCCAGGTCGATAATCCCGATCTTGAATTGGGTACATAACAATAATCTCTATTATCATTCCCACAGCAATTGAGCAAATGCAGAAATTTCCTATTGCAGTCAAGACCTACATATCATGGGAGATGAAAACATGGAATCAGAATCATGAAACAGCAAAGCCTAGTAAGTCCAGAATAAGGATTTTTAAGTATTTATCTCCCTGCCTTTTGGAAGTGGCCAACATGGTTAGTAGTATCAACAAGGTGAGCAGCCTTTCCAAAGAAGGTATGAACACCAGTGGCAATGACCACTGCTTCAATCTCTCCTTGCTTGCAGGTAGAGCCTGAGTACACACCATCTCCGGGGCCTTTAGTTACTGGAAGAGACTCGCCTGTAAGTGCAGACTGGAAACCCCAAAACAGGAAAATTTAGTAAAACGGAAAAACAAAAAATTAGAAAAGAAAAAATGATGACCAGTTTAACTTGAAATATAATATGCAAACGAATGGTTCGGTAGACCCACCTGGTCAATTTTCAATGGATCGCCTTCAAGAAGACGAGCATCAGCTGGAATAATGTCTCCAAGTTTGATACTGATTATGTCACCCGGAACTAAAATGGCAGCATCTTGTTCACTCCACCTTCCATCTCGAAGGACCTTTTATAACAATTTCATTTGAAATGATACCATTGTAAGAATTTAAACCTGTATCACCTTGTCAATACAAAAATGAAGCTGTTCCCAAATACCCATCCACCCGAGATTTAAAGGTATACAAATAGAGCTTGAGCTTAAAAGATTATAATATTTTCAAGTCAAAAAGGCCTTGAACCTGATACCTTTGCTTTTGGAGCAAGACCGGCCATCAAAGCAGCAGCTGCATTACCAGCATTGTTTTCCTCTATAAAACTGATAGTCGAGTTGATTATAAGCAGTGTAATGATACCAACAAAGTCCTGCCAATCTGGAGGCTTGCCCTGAGAAAGATTAACAAGATATAATTTTGGAAACTCCGACAAAAAACCAACTTCTCAGAAACTATATTGAGCCAACAAATAAGCACTTACTCCTCCGTTAGCGAGAGCAATAGCCATAATAGCAGCAGCTTCCATAACCCATGAGAGAGGATTCCACATGAACCCCAAAAATTTCAGCACTTTGCTCTCCTGAAAAACACCCAATAAAAGAAAAGTCAGGGAACAAAAGGCTTTCTATCAAATGAACAAAGAACAGAAAAAAAAAATACCTTTTTCTCTTCTAGCTTGTTGTGACCAAAAATGGCCAATCTCTCCTCAGCAGACTGACTGCTTAGACCTTCTCTGCTACATCTCAGATTCTCAAATACCTCCTCAATGGGTATGTTTTCCTGCACTCAACAAAAAAATAAAGCTCAAAACTTAAAGAAACCTCAAATTACAAACAGAAAACAAACGCGTGTATCAACACAACAAAGTACAAAAAAGCTTCAAAGTTTACTCAGATCCATTACCAAATCCACAGTTTCCTTCAACACAGCTTCCAAAACCTCACTTTTATCACCCATCTTATCCCTCAAGGACTCAAATTCTCAACTTTTTCTCACTACAAAACCAACGAAAGATCAAAACACATTAACCAAACACCATGAAACCACCACCAGAATCACACAAACTTGACAAATGAAGATACAATAAGCAATACCCAGTTACAAAGACTTAATTTTGCTCATATATAGAGTTTCTAAGACCAAAATGAGGACAACCCACCAACACCAAATCTACGAGAGCCAACCAGATGATGAACCGCTAAGGGTAGTGCCAGTGTTGCCAGTAACAGTCCACAATCTTTTTCTATTTGAGCAAATATGCACAAAAAAAAACCCCTGCTAAAACTTATATTTCAAAAACGTCCCCTGCTGCCTGATTTTAAGTGCTTGTACTTTTGCATCACAAATTTGTGTATTTATGCTGAAAGGATTGTACTTGGGGTCATTTTTATACATATGATTTTTTCATACCCTAGTTAGAAATTTTATGATTTTAACGTAACGATCGGCTATATATCTTGTTCTTTTTTTATTTAATAATAGTAATTTCAAGGATGAGGATACCGACCATGTAAACATGAATAATAAATGGCACATGCAGCTGCAGTTTTTTTTACACTGTATTTTCTTTCTGCTGCTCAGTAACTGAAAAAAAAAAATCACAAGTTTCCCTGCACTATTTTGTATAAGCAAAAAGATTGTGATGTTTCAGCTATTTATTTAATTTATTGATAAATTTAGAAAGGCTTTTTGTTGATATATACCCATATATTTGGCAACTTATTGATAAATCATTAAATACATTATTAGCTTGAGGAATCGCATTCAAGTGTCAAGTATATTTAGCAACTGGTACTTTTTTTTTTTTAAAGGAGCAAATGGTACTTAAGTTCAAGGATGTTGAGAACCAATTCTCACAACTTTTTTTTCCTTTAAAAGCTTATGCGTTAAGAACATGATAAATATATGAGATGATATATTAGTTAATAGTCCAATATTAGAATGAAATTTTTATACACGAAATCTAATTTCTTGTAATGGAAAGAGAAATTGTTTATGCATTATGCATGCAAATAGCATTTTTTTTTCTTTAAATAAACAGCTTAAAAGAAATATAATTTTAGTTTGCATGAATCAAACCTAAAATAGTTAGTAGGAAAAATGACATTCTAACCCCTAAGAATTGAGAATGTATATAGACCCTTAAAGTTTAAAAAATCTCAATTACACTCTTATCAAATAATGGGATTTAATAAAAATAATGATAAAAATAAAAATTCATCTTATTTTAACTAAAAAAATGCTAGTCAACATTTATCAATGGGTCGATGAATAATAGTCAACAACTGATTAATAGTGACCAACATTAGCCAATAATCAATCAACGATAGTAATGTCGATTAATGGTAGTCAATGTTGATCAATAATCGATCAACGCTCGTTAATTAAGCCATTTTTCTTGAATAATTTAGTTATTAATAAATTTATAAATTCATATACAATCAACAAAATTATAATAATTTAGTTAGTTTAAAGTATAGGTTTTTTACTATTAAGTCAAAAATTTAAACTATTTTATTAGTATTTAATTGAATTTATATATTTTTTCTAAACCATCTTATTAGCATTTTATATTTCTTCAGTTATAATGGGGCGTCATCATACTTTCATTTAATTTAACAGATTTTCTGTTAATTTTAATAAATTTCCTAATCCAATAAAAGTGTAGGTAAGATTTTAAAATTTTGTATGTCTCTTTTTTTAAATTTTAGGATTTAAATATCCATTTTCTTAATTTGTACCATCCCATAAAATTGTTGTTAAATTAATTAGTACCAAAAACAAAAATGATCATTTAAATTTGACTGCATTTTACCTTTTTTTTGAGGAAAAAAAAAAGGGATAAGGAAATTTGAGAGGTATCCAAAGCAGCAGACACAAGACAAAAATTTGAGCAAAACACGAGAGGCAATACTGCCCCTTTTCAAACGTCGTTGACACCAATGCCCCTTTGCTTTTCTTAGTTCACCCCACCAACCCATCAACAACCACTTTATCTTGTTCTTGTTTAATTTGCATGTCACGTTTCAAATTTACATTTTAATATTTAAATAGTTATCTAAAATCATGGGCAAATCCGTCAAACCTCATAGATATATAAAAAAAGGTACAGAGTCAATCGTCAATTATCCATAGGTCAGAAGTCAACTTATTTACTACAATTTTCCACATGGTTAATTATTAATCTTATTTCGTCTTAGTTTAAACATACAATAGAGTAAATATTAAGAACAATTGTAATTATTATACGATACACAATTAAGGTACTTTTGGGGTTTTTTTCTTTTGTTATTTGATTATTATTGACAGTGATAATTGGTTTTTTTTTTTAAAGAAAAAAGAATTGAACTTAAAACTTTTACTTTAATAAAAAAATATATTGCAAATCCTTCATCGATTAAGACCCTCAGATTTTGTATATATTGAGATAGTAACACTGTTACCCTCTAAGATTGAAATAAATTACATTTTAATGGTAATTTTAATTTTAAATATATTGTTGCCTCTTCTACTTAATTAAAAAATAAAAAAATTCTTGCATTTTAAGAATATTTTAATTATATATGTGACAACAAAATAATTATAAGAGTATTTTTATCTTTTTAAATAAATAGAGGAGATGACAAAATAGTTCACATAGTATATGTTTGATTAATAAAAATTAAAAATTTTGACTTCGATATAAAATAGTTGTTAAAATGAAAAAAAAAATTATTATTTTTAGTTAATTATTATTTATAATCACTTTGAGAGATAAATATAGAGGATATTTATAATTTTGTTATTTTCTTAGATGCATTGTTCTTGTTTTTGCCTTCAAAGATTTGTTTTGTTTGGATGTTCGGTCTTCAATACAAGACTATTAAACATTAAATGACAATTTTCGTATATAAAACAAAACTATAGCGAGTAACAAGATGTTATAATTCAAATTTTTTTTGTTTTTATTTTTGATATAGGAGAGTGAGATTTGAAATCTAACACCTACATTTTTTTTGTCATTTAAAAAAAATATATATACAAATTTATTTTTTCTTTACATTGAGTTGGTTGTGCATTCTATAATACTGTGATAAATCCCCAGTATTAATACCAAAAGAAATTTGGATCGTTAGATTTATTTAATGGTGTATGACATTTATTAAAATAAAAAATTATTAAGTATTCAACCGGTTGTACCGGTAATTATTTATTAAAAGAATGAACCTGTCTTCCTCTTCAGAATAAAATTAATAAACCGTCTTTCTTTTCCCATATGCCCATCTCGCTGGTTCTTTGTCGCCGGATCCGGCCATCGCTAAATCATTCTGGCCAAAAGCACGCTGCACCATTAACTCACTCGGGTCAAAACAAAATGTGGTCGCAAAATCCTCAATCAACTAAACAGTTATCCATGACGAAATGAAGCTCCGAGAGATATAACAACCAAACCATGAGGAAGAGAAAAAGCGAAAACGACGACATACTTATAAGGGTAGATTATTACTACAAAATTTTCCAATTAGACCGAAATACCAAAGACGAGGATTTGAAGAAAGCGTATCGAGAACTCGCCATGAAGTGGCATCCCGATAAGAACCCTAACAACAATAATAAAGAATCTAAAGTCAAATTTATACAAATCTATGAAGTTTACGATGTGACAATTACCAATAATACCTCCCTCTTTATATCTGCTTGTTTATTTATTTTACTAATTTTAGTCACTAAATAGTGTATTTACATTTTTGTTTTTTCAAAATTAATTACAGGTTTTTAGTGATCCTTAAAAGAGAGCGGTATATGATCAGTATGGAGAAGGGGGTTTGAAGGGCCAGATGCTGCCACATGGCATAGGCGGGTTCTCGAGCAGTGGCGTTGGGGGGACCGACGTCGTTTCAGTTCAATACAAAAAGTATCTCCAGGATATATTCTCAAGAGTCACGTGCCAACGTGTCAAGATTTTCGAGAGGTATGTTTGGTGATGATATTTTTGCGTTGTTTAGAGAAGCGGTGGTGTATGGTTGGTGAATGTGTCAAGAAAATCAGTGGCTATAGAGCGGACGTTGCCGTGTAGTTACGAAGAATTGTATAAATGAACCACCAAGAAGATGATGATTTCGAGGTGGGTAAGCTTATTCTTTCAGAAAGATTGCATATTTTTTTATTATATATTCGATTTAATCGGTACTTTTAGTTCTTTGTAATGCGTGTCTGCATTGGGATTCAATTGATGGATTTTGGGTAGGCTGATTGATGACTTAGTAGCAACGCAAGGATGTTATTTGTGACATATATTTTTGTTTTTGTGTTTAATGACTCTATAGAGCATCGGTATTTATTTTAATTATTAACGAAAAATTTATTGAGATTTGGGATACTTTCCTGAATGTTAGGCAAAGATAACGTTGATAGGAGATAATTAAGAAAATTATAAGTTAATTTTTTATTTAATCTTCTTTTTACCAATTAGATGCAACATATGATTTACTAATATTGAATTAGTATAGTTATGTGTATTGGAACTATTATTATTTGATGATATAACCAAATTTATCCTCTTGATTGGGGCATAGTTGACTTTCATATATTTTATCATAATAATGTTCTAAAACAATTAAATGGATCTAGTTCTGATTTATTTGTGATGAAATACACGGAGATATTATGTAATGTATTATTCTATAATTATAAAGTATTTTTTTTCAAGTTATTCATACATATTGGTGTTAAAAAAATTAAATTTATTTCGACTACTATTTATGTTTATATTTTTTTGTAATCTAATTTGGAAGAAGAAAGATTTCTTCTTGAATTCCACTTTGTCAATAAACATGCAAATAAGGTGAAGAATGAAATTAAAATTGATGTAGAATTATATTATGAATTTTTTAAAAATATTCATCGTATTACCATCACTAATGTTGGTCAAAATAATAAACAATAACAATAACTCTAAAAATTGTTCACTGCACTAGAGGTAAAGATAAATTATTTGTGTAAATAGTAGCAGAATGATATGTAACTAAATTTATTATTAGACTCGTGATAATAATACTTATTTAATATATGGGATGTTAGATTTTTTAGACTTAATATTTTGTAATTGTTTATTATATATATATATTTTTATTATTTTTTCTCTCATTAACATCAAATGATATATACTATTATTTTAATTCCATCGAAAGGTTTGAAAGAATTATATAACTCGCCTGAGATTTTTATTACCAATACACAGTCAATAGAAAGTAAGATTATGCCCCATTGGGGCATTCAAATGACATTTAGAAGAAAGGTCGTGGGATCCAATTAAATGTTCTGTTTCAGTCCGTTCATTGTGCACTTTAATACTTGAAGAGCAAAGATCAACATTTTATTAAAGAAGTGTTCAATTATTTTTATTACTTACCATCAAATTTTCAAGATGAGTATTAATCACTGGCTTTTCAACACTAAAGTTAAGGAAATAATTAATAAAATTTTAGATTATTATTTCCGCTTTTGTGAGAAATCATATGAAAGTTCAAGATCAAACCAATAAATTGGGCATAATATATATGGAGTTCATGTTAAGAGTATTCATAATTTATATCTACCAGAGCAAAATAAATTACTGAAAATTCATGAAAATATTTAATCAAAGTATTCTTTTAATCCAAACACATAGATTTATATATTAAAAAATATATATTTTAGAATGCAGCTAAAAGTAATCGCAAAATTTTTATTCATCATGACATGTGAACAAGAAATCTAGAAAATAAATTCATGCACTCAATTTTCAGTAGCGAATATGAATATATGGCCATCTGAATAATTTTCCTCGATTTTTCAATGGTAAATAACCAATCGTAAAAACAACACATAACAAGTCAACCATATATATGGAATGTGAAATAACAAGCTTGTTCTATGTCAATATCCAGTTTGTAAATTATTCTCATGTTTGTAAATTAAACTAATTCTTATAAATATAATGTAAAATGTGTAAATTAACATTGAACTTCTATATTTACATTATATATATTTAACAAATAAATCGTAAATAAAACATAATTTATTTAAGATAATTTAAAGTAAATAAGAAAATTAAAAATTAACACATAAATATAAAAGTAGATATAAATTTTGTCAATTACACATATGACGTGTAAATGTAATATAACATTTGTAAAATAGTATCGAATTTATAGATTATACAATTTATTTGTAAATAAAATAAAATGTTATAAATATAATATAAAATTTGTAAATCAACATTGAATTATATATATATAAAAAAATATATAATGCATAAATCGTAAATCGTAAATGAACCATAATATTTATAAAAGAATTTAAAATAACTAAAAAATCATAAAGCAACACAAGATGTAAAAGTAGACATAAATTTCGTAAACTACACGTACAATTTATAAATATAATATAACATTTGTAAATTAATATCAAACTTTTAAATGATACTTTTTACTTATAAATTAAACTAAATTTTATAAATATAATGTATGTTTTGTAAATTAATATTGAACTTGTACATGTATGCCAAAACAATGTATATAACACATAAATTGTAAATGAAACACAATACTTGTAAACAAATTTAAAATAACTAAAAAAAATTATAAATCAACACAAAAATATAAAAGTAGATAAAATTTTTGTAAAGTACACGTATTGCGAGTAAATTTAATATAACATTTGTAAATTAATATTTAACTTGTAAATGCTTATTTTTATTTGTAAATTAAACTAAATCTTATAAATATAACATAAAATTTGTGAATTATTATTGCAATGATATATTTACACAAAACCGTATATATATTAACTAATAAATGATAAATGAAACATAATATCTGTAAAAATAAATTAAAATAAATAAAATTATAAATTAACACAAAAATATAAATATATATATATAAATTTTGTAAACTATACATATGACGTTTAAATTTAATATAATATTTTTAAATCAATATCGAACTTGTATATGATGCTTATAACTTGTAAATTAAATTAAATCTTATTGCAAGAAAAAAATATATATTTAATACTATTATCCTGTAATTAATTAATTATAGTAATTAAGACACCTTTTCTAGTTTGTCCCCGTTATATATTACTTTTATTATTATTATTATTATTTTTACATTCTAATAAAACTAAGTTTAGTAGTGGAGATATTTGAGTATATATATTACCAATATGTTAGCTGATTAGATTCCCTTAAATAATAATTGATTAGTAATATATTATGCTCAAAATTAATCAAAATCTATTTTTTTATACATAACTTGAGATCATATCTATGTGACATGAAACCGAATTACACTGACATGAAAGTAGTGACTAGCAATAAAAAAATTTATTTTATTACAAGAATTACAAATTTATTTTATTTTTCCTGGTAAGATATAGAAGTTGAACATTAACTTGTTGATATATACAAAAAATATTTTATTTGTAAATTTGCTGTACACAAATTGTAATGCATTATTATAGGTTTTTTTTTATCTTTATTACACGTTAGTATTAATAATCGTTGAAATTAAATTTTTATTTTTTAAATTATTATTGATAGGTTTCCTCTAAAATATATTACAATAAATATTTAGATTATATTTTAAATTATGACTGATTTAATATAAATTCAAGATGGTATGTTACTTGTAGAAGAAGTTAACTTTTATTTAAAAGAAATCAATCATAAAAATTAAAACTATCTAATCTATTGGTCAATAACAAATTAAGTATTGATTATATAAATCTTTTATGTTATTAAGTATTGATTATATAAATATTTTAATCGCATAGTAGAAAAATCCTGAATTGGATAGATGATTTAAATAATAATCTCTGCAAGTAATTCTATTAACTGCGTGTCATCATAATATCAATTATGGGATTTGTCATAGATGGACTTGAAAAAATGTAAAAATACGGTAATAGATATGTAAAGTAAAAATACAAAACTTGAATATTAATTAACGTGGTAGTTAATATATTTAATATTGATTAATATAATTATCATATTAAAAAAATTAAAAAGTTAATAATAATTAATATATATAAGTATCCATTAATATTGTATAATTATCACATTAATAAAAATTAAAAAATTTAATAAAGTAATACAAATTTTATATTGTCAATCTGTAAATGTAGTACCATTTATAAAAATATAGATAAGAATATAAAATATTAATTAATTTACACACACAATATATATATATATAAAATGTATACAACCCTTATGTTAAACTTGTACATTTTTATAGCCACAAATTGAAATATAATATATAATAGTCACAAAGTTTAAATGGAATTATTTTACTCATGAAACATATTTTGCCTATCTTTCATCATTTTTCTTAAAAATTCACTCAAATAATACTTGCATTTTAACACTCAAATTCTAGTTTGAAAATAAATAGATCAGATATTTGGATGCTGACATTTTAAATATTGAATGTTAAAGAAATTAGTAAAAAATTAAAAAATTAAAAAATAAGTAAAAATTGTTGAGTTTTTAATTAGTTTCTTTATTTTTTAGTATTTTTATTAAATATGAGTATATTTAGAGTAATTTATGTTGAGAATGGGTAGATTTAATAAAAAATGACTGAAAATTATAGAAAATAAGTAAAATTTGGTGAAAATCCTTGAAGAAGATGGTTGATAACGACAAAGACCAAAACGCGCCTCGCATCACACATCTCGTGCTGCGGAAAGGGGGTGTGCAATCCCTTCTCGCATCTCGCATGTGTGTGGCATAGAGAATTATAGATTTTATTTCTTCTTAATTTTTTATTTCATTATTTTATATAATTCACCATTTTTTTTGCAGATATATTTTATTTTTATTCTATTTTATCACAATATATTATCGTTATATTTTTATACTTATATTTATACAAATTAAATAAAAAAATTAAAATACATTATAAAATAACAAGTTTTGAATTATGTTATTAACAAACACAAATTTATCTATCAATAATTTTTTTGGTTAATAAAAATTATCTAAATAATTTTAATTATAAAAAATTATGATTTTTTAAAATAAAATATTTGCGTCTCTAAAAAAAAGAATTATTTGTGAACTTCTTTCTGTATGTATTAGACCTACAACTTTCATCGTTTTTTTGAAAAAAATAAAAAAGAGGATCACCGCAACTTTTTAAAGAAACATAGGTAAGAGGGGGTGTCCGTGTCACTTTCAAAACGCAGTTCGAAGATGCCTCTGCCTCTGGCTGATAAAGGGTTTTTTTTAAATTTTTATAAGCACTTAAAATATGTATGCTACGTGGCACAATTAAATCACTTAAGAATATAATAAAAATATACTAAAATAATTTTTAATAAAAAATTTATTTTCAAAAAACAACATAGACAGAATGAATAGATGGCCACCATAGACTATTGGAAGCATCCGTGGTGGCATTTGGCAATGGTGTCTAATTAGACTATTATTGACAATATTTGGTTTCAACTCCAAATCCCTAATCTACGAAAGATAAAGTCACTTCAATAATTGAAAACTTTTTGTGAAAACTAAAAGAGGCCCAAATTTGACAAGAAACTTAATTAGTACTATTTAGTATCATGTGTATAATATTTACTATTCATCTTAATAATTATTCTATTAAATAATACTATTTATTTATCTATATATTTAAAAATTAATATTAACTTAAGTTTTATTTGTGATAGGACGTGATGTTATCCTCTTACTTAATTATATAATATTTTCGTCATGTTTGACCCATCATTAAAAATTGTTTTGACCTATTCGTTTTTAATACTTTTAAAGAAATCACATTCTACGCAACAATCGCCTCCATCATATATCACCTTTCATCGCATTTGATCCATCATCAAAAACCCGATTGTCTTGTATTGCTCATTTTAATATATATATTTTTAAAGAAAAAAACTCACATCTCATGCAATAATACCTTATTGAGATTCTCTCTTAACCAATTGTATGATGCATTTGTCACGTTTGACGCATCCTTAAAGGTCAGCTTAACCTATATTACTAATCACTACTATTTTTTAAAAACTCACATTCATCTTTGGAGGCCAACTTAATCTATACTGTTCATTTTTAATATTTTTTAAAAACTCACATCCTTATGCAACAATCATCTTCGTTGTGTTTGATCCATCATCAAATAACAACTTAGTTTGTATTTCTCATCTTTAATGCTTTTAAAAAATTCATCGCATATAATCTCTTATTGAAATTTAAGATATAAGATTTTAAAGACTTGCAAGTGCTATTCGTCATGTATCACTTTTTTCATATTTGATCCATCATTAGAAGATGACTTGGCCTACTTTTAAGAAACTCACATCCCATATAACAATTTCTTATTAAGGTGACACATAATTTTGAGGATTCACAATTACTCTAATACCACTTGTTACACTTTTTCTTTAATTGAGCTAAAAATTAGCTCACTAAGTAATATTGTTCACTCATTCATATTTATTCAATACCCACTCTATTTTGTCATATTTGACTTATTGAGATTCCAAGTTCAGACACAAAATTTTGAAGATTCATAATTACTTTAATACTACTTATTACATTTTTTTTTAATTAAGCTAAAAACTAACTCAATAAATAATATTATTCACCTATTTATATTTATTCAAGATTCACCCTTTTTTTTTTTATTTATGAGATATAACACTAAGTTCTTATTGATAAAGATGACAACATATAATAATAATAATAATGCATTGTCGTTTGGAGGTGGTGCTATAATATTAATTGTCGTTCTCATTGGTTTTAGACCTTTTTTTTAATATTAAAAGTAATCTTATATAATCATAGCATTATATAGATTAAAAGATTTGAAATCTAATGCTATAAATTTTGAGATGATTTGCTGTTGTCGTGGTTGGTCACTCGATGTTGCCAGTGACTATGACAATGGTTGCTTTCATTCAAAAATTTATTAAAATGTAAATTTTTTTAGATTGCGTCAAGTCTCCCCTCAAGACATAAAGTCTACGGCACTCCTTTGCCCATCCAAATTATTTGACTAATGATTCGGGGGTGGGGGGTAATTCCGAAATTATAAGAATTTTCACATTCTTTTCACTATTTTGAAGGAGTTTAGCTTTAGCCATCATTTTCCTTTACTATAATTTGGCACTATTAAACACGTACACTTTGCATTTTTTTTAAAAAAGGTCTATATTCAATAACTTTTAATATTGTTATATTCCATTTTATTAACAACTAATAATTAATTTATGTTGGTTCAAAGTAAAAAGAGAATTCAGGTCTCACATTTTCGCTCCCAAAGTGAGCATAAAGGTTTGATATTTGATAATTTTTTTACTATAAAAAGGGGGAAAAAAAAAGTTCACAGCAGCACATGGTATAGAGAACTTATGAATTATTTACAATGTAAATAAAAGTAGGAAGGCACGTGGATTATGTAAAGATGAGATGAGCGGTGGACATAGAGTGGATTATCCATGAACATTATATGCCTGGAAAAAGGGAAAACAATACCAATACCAATATCCCCCGGCGGCCAAATAGCTCACGGCCTCCACCATTGAGCCGATGTCCTTCTTTCAATCAATGGTTTCTTCTTTGCTAGAGTTTGTTGGAGTTTCGTCGATATGTGTGCCTTTTTTTCCGCCCTCCCCCTAATAGCCATGCAATTCATTAGTCTTTCACCGTGGACGTCAATCTATGCAAGGTTCGGTTTGGGTTGATGATGAAATTTGGTGGGCCATCGTTATTTTTTCTTCTTTTGTATTGCCCTTCCATCCAAAATTTCGGTAACCACAAGCTCTGTCGATGGCTGATTCCCATATTTATATAATGCGATTGTTGTTTGTGTGTTAGGTATTTAGTAGATTAGGTTTTTAATTGTGTATTAGTATAAAGGATATTGTTGTAATCTTATTTTTTATGTAAGGGTAGATTTTTATGTAATAATTTTCTTATGTGAGATGAATATTCTCTTTTGTGAGATTAAATTTCTCTTGTAGAAAGATTGAATCTCCTCATCCGTAATTCAAGTAGATATTTTTATTTGAGATAGATCATATTATAAGATTTTATTATATTTCTGATGATTGAAAAAATAAGTTTGAATAGGTCACAAAAGTCTTAATTAATTCTTGAGAAGTGTCTCAGTTATTATTTAATATATATTAACAGACTTATTATATAATATTGTAAAATTATTTATATTGTTATATTTAAATTTTTTATTAAAAAAAAACAAAACAAAACAACAACATTGAGCAGAAGCCAATGCCACCTTTATCATATATATTAAAATTGCTCCCTAACTCCTCACGTGGACCAATTTATCCATTCTACACCAAATGCCTCATCTCAGTTTGTTCATAAGACAACTCAACAGAATAGACACATCAAATGTTTTCTGAAATTAAAAACATCTTTAACTGAACAAAATTACACAGCAGCGCCTCACCTCACCTCACCTCACATGGCTGACTTAAATGTTAATTAATATATCACTTCAAACACACACACACACACACATGTACATATATATATATATATATATATACATACATTAATTAGAATTGAATGAGAACAATAATTGAGATAGATGTTATGTGTCCATGAACTGTTTTTAATACGATGGGATGATAAAGGGGCTTCAATTTATCTCTGCAGACAATGGCAAACTCCTGGCTCCACCTCGATATGGTCCCCATCCATCTACTCTCTTCTATAACTAAAATTTAATGCTATCCAAATTCACATCTTTTGCTTACAATATCCAGACTTTTGTTACCAGCTATCTGTTTTGTTCCACTGAATCATCTAATTTAATATTATAATAATATAAAGATAATTCTTTAATGGGATGCATTTTTTTTTTTTTTGTAATCTTCTGAATTATATACTTCTCACAAGACTCTTACCCACATTAAAATAGAATCTATTAGCATAAGATAATTAAGAATGTGATTTTGGTTTAAGATTAACTTGTCTTTTTAGGCAATCAATTGAGGCATTAAAATATAGTTTGTTGTGGGATAAAAGCAGAGGAGTTTGCAAGTGGAGGGGCGGCTTTAATTACAAAGTGGAATCTGATACAACATTCAACAGACCCTTTTGCTGCTTTCACTTTCTTATCTTCTTTTTTTTTTTATAAATTTTTTGGTTAAAGCTTTTTCAGTAATTTTCATCTTTGAATATAATTCAAAATTAAAAGGTAACTTAAAGTGCCTCTAAATCTCCTTTAGAAAGCAAGACAATACAAAATTTTCGGGATTCCTAATATTGATAGATGATTGGATGTGGTTGCTTCAATAATTTTCACATAAAAGAAGATATTTCTTCTTTTCTTTATTAGACCCATATCACTTTTTGCATATGGCTTCCACAGTTCCACATAGTGATAAGGAAGCAGGCCATGATATACATGTCAGATATATCTTCATTGCTTGCTTGTTTAAAAATACTTGGACCTCAAAGAAAGCCGAGAGTATCATATATCTCCGTGATTTGATTCGACAAAGAAAAGTCAATGTCAGTTTTGGTAATTCTTGTTTGTCTCTGTTGCTGAGTAATAATAAGGATATAATAATAATAATGAAGGAATCAAATCACGAATGGAACGAGTAACGAGAACGAAAGCTGAGAGACAAAATAAAACAAGGTTTTCCAAAAGAAGCTCTGCTAACTTGCAGTTGTTGAGGGGCGGGCATGTGCAGATTCCCCTTTCTGTTTTTCGAAAGGAAGCTTATTTTATTAAACTGTAATTTAATTTGATTGTTGTTTGACTGCTAATCTCATTGTTTATGGATGTGAATGAAGATATGTTTTTTTGCATGGCAACATTCACTTTAAGGTGGGTGGGGTGTGGACTGAAGATTAGGTTGAGGATGA
Organism: Ailanthus altissimus; assembly: GCA_946807835.1. Classification (NCBI taxonomy): domain Eukaryota; kingdom Viridiplantae; phylum Streptophyta; class Magnoliopsida; order Sapindales; family Simaroubaceae; genus Ailanthus; species Ailanthus altissimus. The sequence goes on along the minus strand of OX327691.1, from coordinate 27,389,811 downwards.
GGAGGCATGTGCAAGTGTGCGAGTTGAATAAGATTAAAAACTGGTAGCTTTTTCCATCCTCCAAATTCCAAAAACTCTTTGTGCATACCTAAATGTTATTCTTTGGCAACTAACATTCAAAAGTATAATTTCTTTTCATACTTTTTGGTAGTGCTCAGCTCAGCTCAGAGCATCACATTTTCACTTTGCTCATTACAATAATATAATGTAATCCAGAGTGAAGCCATTGACCGTGCGGTGCAGATTGCAGTGCCATATAAATTTTACACACCACATGGGATTTTAAGAGAAAACTAGAGAGGGCTGCTAGAAGGCCCATCCTGTAATATACAGTTATCAGATTCAGTTGTGGATTCCGTGAGCCTCGAAGTGCAGTGCCAACTGATAGTTTTCCATTTGGACCACATTGATCTGGCGACTGTTTGTTCTGATACGAAGCCATGTCCCTGAGATTTAAGATGGTATGGAGATAACATGATTTCCCATGCGATGCTATTAACATCTCATCTCATCTCACGGTAGCTTCTGCCTTCTCCCAAAGCATAAAATCTAGACAACAAAGCTGTAGGATTGAATCTTTTTTAAGAACAAATAAATTATGCATTATATTTCTCAATGCCAAGATGTGACAATGTCACCCTCACCCCACCCCCTATCAGTGTTCAAATTCCAAAGGAACAACTACTCCTGAATATATATAGCAATCTAATCACAAGCAAAAAAAAAAGGAAAGAATAACACAGACTAAGATAGAATTTTACCTACCTCATTTTTCCAGTTAGACTGCAAACCCAGACCTTAGCTACACCATTTCACCCCACCCCAGAAAAATCGCCTATCACTCACATTCTACAACAGCATCAGCATACACACTATTTACATCCAACATCTACCCCCTGTTAATTTAGTGATAAACCCATTTAACTAGGTAATCATTATGAGAAAGCTCCTCCCAAAACCCTTTTTAGCTCAGATTTCTGCTCTGGTGTAAGCCTCGAAGGATACTTGACATCAATCTTGATCCTCAAGTTACCCTTTCTCCCAGGTTCTTTTGAGATTGGCATTCCTTCATTTGGGACAATCACCTCAGCACCGGGTTTGATAATATCTGTCAGTGGGATCATAAGATTCCTTCCATCCAGGGTAGTCAGGTCAAGGGTCTTATCCGTGAGGGCCTCCAGCAATGTTATCTCCTGGTTTACTATCAGATCATTACCGTCACGCTTATAAAGAGCATGTGGCTTCTCGTCTACCACAAAAATAAGATCAGCTGCAATAATACCAGGTTCCTGGTTACCCTTCTCAGGAAATGTTATCTTTGTGCCTTTCTTCCAACCAGGTTTTATCTCAATGGTCAATATCTCCTCCACAGTCCTCATCTTACTGCAATAAAATTGCACATGTATTGGGTCAAAGTCCTCCATGAATAGAACACAACCATTTATATACTAAGACTGAGTAAGCGCAACTTCAGCAAAAGTGAATAGATGCAAAAGAATGTCATCTCATGTTCATCATATCAACACCAAAAATCATCTATTTGTCCTGTTTGAACAAAGAAAGCTAGAAGCATTCTTCTCATGATCTACTTCTGCAGTTTCAAAAACAATTTTCAAAATCTCCGAACTTCCTAAAAATAAAGTCATTGTCAGCATAAACCAAGTAAGGCCTATAGGATGTAGAAACAAACGTAAGAAACAATCAAAAGAGATGAAACGAGAAACTGTAAACAAAAGTCGGAGTCCCCTTGTTTTTTTCCCTCTAAACATGCCAGTAATCACAATCACTCACTAGGCTTTCTTCCACCATTCACTTTTCATAGTAAAGAGAACAAAATATGTTTTAAAAAAACTATAACCAGACAAATAAGTGATGTAGATGTAGGACGGATGGTCAAACAAAATAATAGATCAAGAAAAGGGAGAAATATAGAAGAAAGGAGATCCAGCAGAAGAACTGAAAGGGGAGAAGTTAAAAAGAGAAAGAGGAGAAACAACCTGAAGAGAATACTGAAGAAACCGTAGCAATCATTCAATTCATAAATTCATGCCTTCCCTTAAAATTAAAAGATAAGGGCCCTTTTTACACTAAAATCAAAATAAATCTACTTCTAGAATAACACAAAATCTACTTGAATAAGAAACTACTTTAGAAAAAATAAACTAGACCTAAATAGGTAATAAAAATGACTTAAATAAGTTAAAATAAAAATAACATTTAAATTTTTTTGTTAGGAAATCAACTAGGCACTCCAATTTAATACCACGTAGGCATTAACCGACCATAGTACTAACACAACTTGTTGGGGTTATTATGTGCTCTAATACCTCCATGACTAGTATTTAATATCCTAAAACCACTTGTGCTTTGCGAAAGAATTCTCCTGCAAGTAACCAAGAATATAAAAGATCATATACAATAAAAATAAAGAAGTAATAATCACAAGACACAAGATGTATGTGGTTCAGTGACAAATGTCTACGTCCACTGCGGATCAAAGATCCAACTTTTTTTATTCAGTTCACAAAGAATTCTAGATCACAAAGATCTTACATAAGAGATTAATAAAGGAATACAACGAATTGTCATAGCTCTCTCACAAGGATCTATCATCAGTCTCTTGTGCACTCAGCATTCAAGTAATTTCATGGTAACACTCTCTCGTGCACTTAACACTTTAGTACCTACCTAACTCTTTATTCTTTCTTATGTTTATATCTTTGATACTTGATTATTCTAAAACATTACAAAGGCTTATATAAGTTTTAAAACCTCCCTAAAAACCCTAAACCTAGTTGAAATAAGAGTTCAGGTGTTTAGGAAATCCAAAACCGACTCAAACTAATTAAGTCGTCTTAAAACGGAAACAGTCGAAATTGGGCCTGCGACGCTAACATGGGTCAGAGTTGAGAGAATGAGAGAATTCCTTCTTGGCCCCATGGAAACATCTTCTAGCTAATTTGTATTGGTTTAGCCTAATGTAGAATGAATGTATAATTAAAGAACTATTGAGAAACATAACTTTACATCAACTGAAGCTGCACTTCATTCCATGATCCATGAAAGAGCAACTTCGTTTGGCAGTTTAAAAGTGATTGCTGGCCTCTTATTTTAGTTTTTACCGTTTCATCTGCTACTTAAAGTTTTAGGATAGCTCTAGGTGGCCTTTTGAGCTTGGACTAGGCAAATGCAACTCCACCCTAGTATAGTGAGGTTAATTCCCAAGAGAAAAACTTGATATTTCCCAACTAAAACATGCAGACACAACCAAAGGCAAATGAAAACCCCCACATATTCCTGAGCTGGCAAGCACCAAAAGCGAGAAAAAAAAGGATGGGATAGAGAGCGTCAATGTGTTTACCTGATTATACCATTCTATGGCAAACCCGAACTTGCTCCCGAAAATGAAAAGCTTTAGTGGAATAGCTCATACTAGTCAAGCTTGGTTCCTTACATCATCTTTCCTTTACCCTTCTTGATATCTTCTTATGTTTCTTTAGTTATGTCCTATGAATGGTGGATAATGTATTAAACCTAATAAAGACCTATAAATTAGAGCCTATCATGAGATTCACATGAAACATTGATAAAACTCCAGAAAATTCTCTCCACTCAATTATCCACCTATTACACAAAATTGACCACTTCGCCAAAGTCCATCCACAAATAAATTTTTTTGTTCCTAACTAACCCTTAAAAATGTTTGTTTCTTTAAGTCTGTAGGCTCATTGAAGGAAAGAAACTCATATCAACTTACGATATCAGAATGAACAATGAAATATGCATAAATACAGTCGTGGAACAACCAAATGAAAGCACTTTAGCAAGGAAACCAAGCAGTCCACTAATGAAAACTATAATTTCTTATCACGAGTTTGAAGTCCACCCAAAATAATGCAAAAGAAAACCAACCACAAATAATTTGAGCTGATACCCTAAAAGTTATAAGTTCTCCTTTCAACACAACGAACGATCAGCTACAGTGTGTGCAAAAACCAATAAGATGATACAACCATATAACAATCATGTACGCCTAACACTCGACTAAACAAGGTAAATCCATGATTTATAATAATTCCACAAAGGAATCCCTGGATATATATATTTACATCATGAAGAAGCTGACAACATTAAATCAAATAATGATTAAACGTATTAGCGGAATGAAAACAGCCACAAGCAAAGCATTACAATCATGCATATAGCCTAGATAAAACAAGCCATATAAGTCATTATAGTCTGTTCTATTCTCAAGTATGACATCATTCTAGGTAAATATAATTGCAAAGAATTGATAAGCTAAACTAATCAGTTCAATGTTCAGTGTCACCTGTGCCATTTTCCAGCTTGGTCGAGCGGGTACCACATCAAGTATTAATTCTCTCCAATCACAAAACGGATGGTTTGTTATTGTTATTATTATTTTTCTCATTCTCAGATATGCATAAGCTAATCGAACTGATGCTGCACATTATCAATAGCAAATTTATGCATTGGTGCTGAACAACCCAGTCAAACCACCAAGAAAATTCTAGTGAATCTCAGGAGCTTTAATTTTAAACAAGATTCAATCAAATCAAAAAAAATTTAGAAATATATATACATATATAAATGATTTAATAGACTATGTAGCTCACCGTGAATTATTAAACACGTAACAAGATTTTATAACACATTGTAAATTATATAAAAATTATAAAAAAATTATGAATTTATTTTATAGTTACATACAACAGTAATGCTTATTATACGATGAGTTATGTAATTCATTAAATCATTTATATATATATATATATATAGGGACTTATTAAAATAAAATAAAAAAGAGAAATACCCAAAAGCATCGAAGACATTTCGGGAAATCCGCATTTTCTTTGTAGCGCCTTTATAAAGCTCCTCCAAGCTACAAGGCAAAGCATTCTCCACAGCCGGAGCTTTCCTGATTTCAGGACCACCCCCATTACTATTACTACTACTATTACTATTACTACTATTACTATTCCTAAAATACCCATCTCTAAACCCTCTATTCCCTCTTTGCCCTCCCGTTCCAGTTCCACCATTGCTCTCAGATCCAAACAGCTCCTCATAGATATCCTCCGCATCTCTCGGATTAAACCGGAATGACGGGTTGGGATGCTGACGCTGGGGGTAATAATACTGTCCGTGTCCGTGTCCGCGTGCTGACGTGGAAGGTGGTGGCGGTGGCGGTGGCGGTGGGACTTGCCCCGATTTCAAACCCTCCTCGCCGTACAAATCGTAGATCTGTCGCTTCTGTGGATCGCTTAAAACGTCGTAGGCTTCGGAAATTTGCTTGAACTTGGCCTCGGCTTCGGGTCTTCTGTAAGAAGGGTTCTTGTCCGGGTGCCATATCATGGCCAATCTCTTGTAAGCCTTTTTCAGATCATCGTCGTTGGCGTGGCGGTTCACTTTTAGTATGTTGTAATAATCGACACCCATTATCTTCGCTATTTTCTTTTGGCTTCTACTTTCTTGTTTTTCTGATGACCCTTGAAAAAATCTCTTACGTTGTTTTTGTTATTCTTTATGTGATATAATAAGGAAGGTGGTAGTGGCCGGAGAACGGGAAGAGGCGGGAATGATGACCGTTGGATGGGTAACGGAAAAGTGGAAGGTGGTAAGGATCCGACGGTTACGAAGAGACCTACTAAAAGCTAAAAGCTGGATGGTTCGTCGTTCGTCCACTGAGAGAGAGACGTGTTTAATGGAGGAGACCAATGTTGTCATGTGGCCCCCACTAACACAAAACGTGCTCAAAACTACTTGGCCTTTCTTTTGGGAAAGATTTAGCTGAGAACTACTAGAGAAATGGGCCTAAACCAGGCCCTTCATAGGAAGCTGCAAAATACTTGGGCTTCATGGACTCAAGGGAAGAAAGTAGACCCACTTATGTTAAATCCACCCCACTCTTTCTTCGATAAATATTGGTGTCTTTGGTCTGGTCTACTATTTGTATTTGTTTAATGCAATGCCTACTCATTGTATAACGAACTACTGAAACACAGTTTTGGGGGAAAAGAAATGCGTTTGAGAAGTGAATTCTCTCTGAAGTTCATATACAAAATATCCAAAGTACAAAGCTAAAGTAAAATCATCAAACGCCACAACATGACATGTATATACAAAGAAAATACGGTAACAATAACATGAATTTGATAATAGAAACTCATTTTCGATCTGTAGCAGCAGCTGATGACCTCTATCCAATATGCAGGACTCTCTGCATGATTTTAATGTCAATGAAAGAATCTTCAATACACCTCCCACAACTCATTCTTGAACCCAAAAGGCTAAAACTCACATTTTCTGAAACCCCACATGCCATACTTTCAACAAAAGGAATGTATTGATATCAAAAGAAAAAAGAAACACCCAGATGAGCACGAGCAAAACATTATCAGGAACTCCCTAAGTCAGATGGCAATAGCTTGACCAGTGGCTGCGTCATGAAGCTGCAGAGAACCATCCTTCATTAGGTTAAGGCTCAAACTCTTGAACCTCTCCCTCGAATACTGCCGAGAAGCCTTTCTCCAGTCAGTTCCTGCTTTCATCATAGCAACAAACTCCTCATAACTGATGCGCCCATCCTGGGAAAAGAAAACAACAAAAAGGTTGAGCATCCGAACAAAGACATTGAAAACACAAGAACATGTGCATACATTGATATGCACATATATTAAAAGCACAGGTAGATGTAATATAGAAAAACCCAAACTATCAACATGCCTCAACCTCGATATCTGTCCAATTTTAGAGCAGTTTCAACATGTTTGTGCCAAACATTTGCAGTAATTTGACACAATTCTCGATTATTGATTATAAAATGTAGTTCTATTGTTCTAACATATGTTCTGGAATTGCCTACTCTTAAAACTAAAACAACTGGGAATGGCAAGGGGTGCAGAAAGACTTATTTGTTATAATTTTATAAACTTAAAGCTGAGAAGTCAAACCTTGTCAGTATCAACTTCACGCATAATGTCATTCAGTACATCAATATCAGTTTCACCAGATTCATCAGCTAAGGCCTCCCGCAGCTCATCTGACTCAATATATCCACTCCCATCTCTGTCAAAAAACATAAATGCTCTACGGAAATGTTCATCATTCTCCATCTTCTGCAAGTGAATTGTTACTGCAACAAACTCTCCATAGTCCAGTACCCCATTCCCATCCACATCAGCCTAAATAAAGAATCGAAGGAATATTACAAGACTAAGAAGAATATTAACACAATTCCGAACTCATTCAGCAACAACTGGAAATTGAATTGCAGGAATGATACAAAAAATCAGACACGGAATACATAGTAACCAAACATTAAATAGATTATCAAAACAGGATGAAATTTTCTAATCTAAAGTAATAACAGTTATTTACCACTTCCATCAACATCTTCATCTCCGGTTCAGCTAACTGTGAACCAACCTTCCGAAGCCCTGCCTTCAGTTCCTCATATGAGACTTTCCCATCATTATCCGTGTCCATCAGCTTAAACATATCTCTAATTACTTCAACCTCTTCAACAGATAAGTGTTCTGCAATTACCTACAGTCATTGATTGAACAAAACAAAATCACCCACTGACATCAATGAATTGCTCAAATTTACAATAAAAATTAGAACTTGAACTGAAAAATTATTTATAATCCAATCACAGATGCTTACCCTCAGGGCTTTCTTTTTAAATCTATTCATCACTGAAAACTGCTTCAACCTTGTCCTCACAATATCTCCTAATGGAACATTCGAAGCTTTCTTTGCATTTTGCAACCAGGGATGTTCTACCAAAAAAAGGGAAACAGCAAAAATTATACAAGTAATTCAACAAAACTTTTCATTTTACCAGTTAAAAGTAAGTTTCCCAGCGAAAGACAAACATAACTACTTGAAGAAATTGTTTTCTGATAGCATGTGAAATTCTAAATCTTCACAAAGAAAATGTGTGCATGCATGTGCTCTTGCGGATGCTTGTTTTCAAATGGCCAAGTGATGTGCTAATTTCCATGGCTAGTGTGTGAGGAACTGGATATTAACTGCAGCTAAGTGATGGCACAGCATAACCTCATCACCAGTAAACTTTTGCCAATCAATTCAAAATGAGATTTCTGTGAAGTTTGTCAATCAATCCAAAATGTGAGTTTTCTTCACAGAAATCTCAATTTATCAAAAAGGAAGGAAGATTATAGTCACCAACATACAAGGATCACTACGAAAGACAAGAAACCAGGAGGGATGAACAAATTAGAGGAAATATGGAAAACAACGGACGTAGTGGCGCTTCCCATCAAAATTGAGCTTGGGCCTATCAAGGCTACAACATATGAATGATCACATATATGTAAAAGGATTTACCAAGAACCTGTTGAGCAGTCAACCGCTTTTTCGGATCAGGTTCCAACATCTGCCGAACAAGACTCTTGGCACTCTCTGAAATCTGAGGCCATGGCTCCCTCTTAAAATCAATCACCCCCCTCAAAATTGCTAGAGCAACACCCTGTTCAGTCTCTGCAAGATACTCAAACAAATTAACTTCACAAATCAATCCAACCAAAAGTTATCAACATAATCACCAAAAATACAAAAGAGTAATGCTAAGCATTCTAAAATTTTATCTCAAATTGTATCTCAAAAGTGATGTGTCAATTAAACATTAGGTGTAATAAATAATTTTGGAATTTACACTATTTCACCACCCAATGCTTGTTCGATACATCACTTTTGAGATACAATTTGGGATAAAATTTGGAATACTCAAATACAAAAACAAGTAATCAAACCAAGCAAAATAATTACCTGCCCAAAATGGAGGAACCCCACATAATAAAATATAAAGAATTACTCCAGCACTCCATACATCAACCTCCGGTCCATAATTCCTCTTCAACACCTCCGGTGCCATGTAGTATGGACTGCCCACGATCTCCGAGAACCTCTCCCCTGTTAAAATAATTCAAACTAAATCACATAATCAAGCAAATAACTCTTCAAGCCTGGAAAATCCTACTTAAAGAAAACAAAGCTCTTCAGACCTAAAACTAAAACTCAACAGACATGCCAAAAAATACTTATGTATCATTTAAAGCATGCAAAACAGAAAATAAGTACTGGAGCGAAGCAAATCCCCACCAAAAAAAAAAGCAAATTTTACACAACCCAGACTCGCTCAAAATTATAAACGTCAAAGATCACAATAAGCTAAAAAAAAGAAAAGCAAAACTCTTCGCACTTCAATCTCAGAATTCATCAATCAACCAAAATCCAACTAAGAACCAGAAGTCGATCGCTGAAACACGCAAAAACCCACACACCAGCCTTCAAAACCAATCACAAAATCCAGCAAAACCCACCAAAAGAAACTCTGGCACAAGAATCGAAACAAACCCAAGAACATACCAGGCTTAAAAAACACGGAGAGCCCAAAATCAATAGCCTTAAGCGGAGAACTCTCCTTCTTATTAGCAAACAAAAAGTTTTCAGGCTTCAAGTCCCTATGCATAACCCCGTTCTCGTGACACATCCTCACCACCTCCATTATCGTCCTCGCCACCCCCGCCGCAGCTCTCTCACTGTAGTGCCCCCTTGCTACAATCCTATCAAACAGCTCGCCACCCTCACATAACTCCATCACCAAATGAACATTCTCTGCGTCCTCGTACGTAGCTCTCAGCTTAACAACGTTCGGATGGTCCGGCAACGTCGACATTATCATCACCTCGCGTCTCACGTCTTCGATATCAATAGCCGTACGTAATTTCCGCTTCGATATTGACTTGCTCGCCAAGTCTTCCTTGGTCTCTCGGTCGGTGCAGAGATACGTTATGCCGAACTCGCCACGACCCAGTTCGCGGCCGAGGATGTACTTGTCCGTTATGCGCGTGCGGTGGGATAAGGGGATGATGTCCTTGAGAACCAGGATCGGGGCGGGCGAATGGATCGGGTTTGTCGCTGGGGGGCTGGTGGAGTACGGGTTGGGTTTCCGGTCTTTGGCTTTGGCTCGTTTCTTGCGCCTACGTTGTTGGTGGTGGTGATGATGGTTGTCGTTTTGGTGGATTTTTGGGTCGGGTTTTGTTGAGCCCGGTGATGATCTTACGCATGCGTTACAATTTCCCATGCTGTGCCTTTTTGTTCTCTCTTGTTTGTCTTGTATGTGTCTGTTTGTGAGAGAGAGAGTGTGCGTGTTTTGGGGTTTTGGGTGGTTTTGTTTTTGTTACGTTTCGTTTTGTATTGGGTCAAACGGTGCGTTTTCAGTGTTGGCGGTGGTTGACTGGAGGTGGAGGTTGTGGCGGCGGGTGAATAGAAAACGCGGGTCAGTGGGAGGAAAATGGGGATTTTGAAATCCCCCTTTACTTATCTTTGCTTTCAAAGTTTTAATATTAAATGATCTTAGAACGAATTCTTTTTAATTGCCAATTTGTATTTATTTTTTGCTTATTCTTTCTGTTGTTGATCGTACTAGTACACCAAGTCAACGAGTCATTTCCTAACTCGGATTGCTACCAAGAAGTTTTACAAAAATATTTTTAAATATTATTTTACACCCGGCAACCAATAGCAATGACTTAGGTACCCCACGAGGTTCTCATTAATAGTTTTTGAACCGTTGATCTGACATATTTTAATTGGTCGAGTGATGGAACGGTTGAGATCCTCTTGACAATAAGTCGTTGAAGTAGTTTACCTGATTAACAATCTTGGCTTGACAATGCGTCTAAATGCCAACAAACAACTTTTTTTTTTTTCTACAATATTTATAATTAGGATATAACTCGGGATATATACAACTTATATTAATTTATATATTAAATAATAAAATAATATAACAAATAATTTTATAATTTATATTATTTTATTATCTAATAATTATTTAATATATTATTATTTAAAATATAATTTAAAATATGTAATTTTATGAATAATGCTATATATCATAAATTATATCCTATAACATGTTAAATAATTATTAAGTGGTAAAATAATATAATAGATAATTTTAAAATTTATACCATTTCATCACTCAATAATTATATGACATATTATTACTTAAAATATAATTTATAATACAATTTAAGATATGTGACATTATTTTTTATAATTTGATCAATTCTTTTTTATTTTATTAATTTATATACTTGAAAGAAAATAAGTTTAAATTATAAATTTATTTAATTATTTAAAACAAGTTTTTTTTATAAAAAAATATTTTCAAAAACCCTCCCAAAAACAACGTTGAATAACTTGAGTTTTTTTTTTCTTTTGGAAAGATTTTAGTTTTGTGTTAAGTAATTAACAACTCCATTAACATTTTACTTATTCCAATACTAATATGATACAAACGCGAATTTGCCCATCTTGTAACCTTGCGTAATAAAACGGTTGCATGCTTTTTTTAAAATGTTATTTTGCTTAAATTATGTGGTCTAAGTTTTGACATTTTAGACTCTATGCCGGACGAAAGTTATGCCCATGGCCTAAAAACAAAGAAAAGGTGGTACTCTAATTAATTGTTAGTAAGAAAGTCCAGAATACACAGTAATAGTTTATTATGTATGAAGTATATAGAATCTAGAAATGCATAAAAAGTCGTTTGAATTAGGAATTTGCAAGGAATGAAATGGAAGAATGGGAGGAGAGTAAAAGAATTGATAGAATTAGAAGTAGGTAGGGGAGGAGAGAAATGGTCAAAATTGGAGAAGCTCTTCATCTTCAAGTCTGAAAAGCAGCTATCAGCTTACATTATTAATAATATAACACCATCGACTTTAATGGAAATTTTAAGATTCCCGCAATCAAAAAAGTCAACAAAATTATGAACCTTTTCTTTTATTAACCATTATTCATCATAAGGTTTTATAGTCATCCTTCTTCCTTCCCCTTTACCCCTAAGTAAACAAATTAACTTCTTTAAAAAAAAAAAAAAAAAAAGCTAAATCAAAAGCACTTTTTTCCCACTTCTGTTTGAGAAAGACCCTTTTACTGGATTAATTAGTTTGTGTTCGATTGTTTGAATACTGTGCTCGCTGCATCAAATCAATTGTTTTTCTCCTCTATGAACAAAATTGTAACCCTCTACTTATTTCGCATCAGTTCTTGGTGTTTAATTGACCCATTATTAGGTGATGTTACCTAATTTAGTGGATAAGCTTCGACCACTTTTTTGATCGTGCAACAGCAACGGCAAGAGTTTGAAACTTTTTATTTCTTTTGGCATCCCAATTGCAAAGACACCACTAGCTTTGCAAACACTGCATTTTAAATTTCTGGAATATTTGGATTTATTTTGTTGAAATTAAACTTATTTGAGTCGATTTTGAATTTTTAAATATGTGAACTCTTATTCTAACAAAAAATATAATGAGACTTTTTAAAATTTATATAAATCATTACAATTTTTTAAAATAATCAAACATTAAAAAAGAAACTTCAAGATAAATAATAAAGAGTCAGAAATCCTTGAGTGCTTAATAAGCAAGAGAGTGGTATATGAGTATTTATGATATGAGTGATTAAGAAAATACTAATAGATCTTTGAGAGCTCGTCTATTGATTGTATTATTTGATAATCTATTGTAAAATACTTTTGTGATATGAATTCTTTATGAATTAATAAAAAAATTAAGATCTCGTAATTCACTGTGGATGAAAGTATTTGTTGTCGAGCCATTTAACTTTCTTATATGATTATTTAAATATTTATTTGAATTTTTTCTTGTTTTTGTTTTACTTGTAAGTGAAGTATTTTACACACACTTAAAAAGTTTAGAGTGTACGCTAAAAATTTTAACAAGTGGTATCAAAGTTGGGTTGTAAATAATACATTTGTAGTATATAAAAAAATATAAGTTATTTATTCATGACAACTCATAAGTACAAATTAAAGAAATTCAATAAGTATAATGATTTAAAGGATTCAATTCTTTAAGATACTCAAGAAACAACTAGCAAAGAGAATAAACCTATGATATCCGGATTCAAGGCATATAATAAAATCATTCAGAAGAAGGCCCATAATACCATAGTTCTGACGTTGAGTGACAATAATTTAAGGGAGTTGATGGAAGAAATACGGTAATTGGTATTTGGAAGAGGCTTAATGCCCTTTACATGATGAAGTATTTGTCGAATCGTATGTATGTCAATAAAAAGTTATACTAATTGTCTATGGTTTAAGAAATTTCAATTAAAGACCATAATGATGCTTTCGATAATATAATTATAATTATTGAGATGATAGATATCAAAATTGAAGATAAATATAAGACAATTATTTTATTGTATTTTTGTCTCAAAGTTATGAGTACTTTGTGTATCCATTCATGCATGGTAAGGAGAATTTAATGATGAATAATATTAAAGTCTTGATGAATTCAAAATAATTGGGAAAAATATGAGTCCGGTAATGCAATATGTTTGGTTGTAAGGAGGATAGATAAAAAGAACAATCAATCAAATGTATAATAAAAAAGTGTTGTCTTTGCAATAAATAAGGATAATTGTCAAGGGATTGTCCATAAACTAAGAAATGTATAAATGCTGCAATAGTATGTGATGAGGACTTTGAGATGACAAAATTTTTGATAGCTTCTGATGGTAAATATGTAGGTGAATGGATATTTGATTGTGGTTATAGTTACTATATGTGTCTTGATAAATATATGTTTACTAACTATAAATCCATTAGAGGTAGAAGGGTAGTAATGAGTAATGATATGACTAATGAAGTAATAAGATTTGATAATATAATGATGAGGATATTTAATAGAAAAATTAAAGAGTATTTGGTAGTACGACATGTTCCCAATATTATGAGGAACTTGATAGGAATATTAGATCAAGAGGGATATTCATAAAAAATGAACAAAAATATTAAAAGTGGTAAAACGATCTATGGTGATAATAAAATGTGAGAATCATAATGGGTTATATGTGCTTGATGAAAATGTTGTTGTTAGCTCAACATGAGTTGTTGAGGGAATGTAGACCAAAATGCAATATTGGAGATTAACTCACTAAGTTGATAAGAGTCGAAAAATAATGCATTATAAGGGTGGTAATGATAAAAACAAGTTATAGCCACAAAGATTGTAGTTATTGTGTGAAAGGTGCTTCAAATTAGTCTTTCTAATTGTCGTCTAGTGACTCAATGAAGGAATTCATAGATGACCAATCTTCATGAGAAATGAAAAAACGGTTTATGATCTTCCTGACCAATGCCCGTGGGAAAGATATCAGTTTGATCACATCCTCGTATACAATTTGAACAACAATGGGTCTTCTTCTAGTGGGGCAAATCCCATTTTCAATGAGGTAGGTAGGGCGAATAGGCTCACTTAGCCTGGGCTTTCAGTAAGATAATAAATAGCTTGATGAGGGACGAAACTATTAATATTAGTGGTGGGGCAAAGCAATTCGTTTAGCCTTATGGCAATCGACAATGAGAAGACTTCATGGGGACCCGTACATAAGATATCACAATACATATACTAATATCAGCAAGAAGCATTCGTATTTTTTAAAATTGAAGTCACATGCATAATAGGAGTTAAGTTTAGACAAATACTTAATTGAAATTAGCGTTAAGTAATAGAGTGTTGGCATTGATGGATCATGAAAAGCTTATTGATGAGGTTTTGAATCAAGGAAGGTTTGTTGTAATTTGCTGATTCAAAATTGTATTTAAGTATGATTTTGAGTTATAAACCTAATTAAGTTAATTTTGAGTTTATAAACACATGAGCTCCTATCCCAACAAGAAACAAATTTCTAAAGATTTTCTAAAGCCTAAATAAATTATTATAACCATTTAAAACAATCAAGTACTAAGAGAGAAATTCTAAGACAAAAAAATAAAAAGTTAAAAAGCCTTAAGTGTTGAGTACGCAAGAGAGTGTCATACGAGTGCTTAAGATATAAGTGATCAAAATAGTACTGATAAATTTTTAAGAGCTCGTCTATTAATTGTATTTATTGATAATTTATTGTGAAAAATATTTATAAATTTATAATAAAAATTAAACTCCCCTAATCCATTATGAACGTAAGTATTTATTATTAAATCATATAATTTTTTTATATGATTGTGTGATTATTTATTTTTTTATATGATTTTTTTTTATTCTTACTTTATTTGTAAGTAAAATCTTTTACACAGACTTAAAATTTTATTTAGAATGCACGATACAAACCCCAACTTAATCCTTTCAATTTTAGACAGATAATTAATTAATGTGATAGAAAATTATTTTCAAAGTTTCTATCTGACCTTTATTTGATTATATGTATAATGATAGATACTTATGCAACTATTTAATCAACCAACTCGAAGAATAATAATTACAATCAAATGTGGTAATGTTGATGATTGGGCCACGTTTTGGATGAGCTATAATCCTGTGTTCTCTCCTTTACCTTATATCATATATTCACCTATTCGGTGTATTACCCATTAAACTAAGTTTGCGCTGCGATGCAATGCAATGCAATGCCATGCATGCCTCAAACCAAAGCCAGTACAGCAATGAATTGAGTTTGGTGACAATCCAAACATACCCATGAGTCCAGCTGTCAACTTTTTGTTGTTTCACAAATTTGTTTCGAAAACTAAAAGGTAACCTTTTCCTAAAAATAATAATTAAAGAAAGTCCTCTCTCTCTCTCTCTCTCTCTTTTTTTTTGGTTTTATAAGAAAAGTCTCTACTTCTTTAATGAATTGCGAACTGTGTTAAGTTGGTTTAAAGTTAAAACATACTGTAATGTTGAATGACATTAGGCAAATTGAGCTTAAAATCGAAGGACACCTAAAAGCCATGATGGAGCTTTGTTCACGTAGGCAAGCTTTATACTCTGGCAAATGAGTAGTATGCCAAAGTTGCAAGTTATGCAAAAAAAAAAAAAAGGACCATGTTTTGTGACCACCATGATTACGTTTGACGATGGGTTACAAGAAAGCAAGCATGTGTTTCCCAACCCCACCCACCCCCCCAGCGCATCTCTCCTCACGCCTCTTCAATAAAGCAGCAGCATTGCAAAAAATTTGCAAAACTTTATCAATCTCCTTTTTAAAAAAAAAAATATATATATATTTTTTAAAAAGTGCACGAGCCTTGGAATGAGGTACTCTTTCTCCTAATCCAGTCATTGTTATCGAGTTGATGTATTTATTAAACGAGTAATGTTATACTTCGTGTAAGAGTGAGTAAGACCCATCATTATTGAACCGCTGGGGAGTTGAGTTCATTGTAGAAGATGAGTTTCTGAAAACGGCTACGATTGGCTATCATATCTACGATGGCTCCAGTCCAGAGATTATTAAATTGGAAAGAATATTTGCATGTAATACACAACAATTATAATGGTTGTCGTTTCTTTTTCATGAAATGTAAAATAATGGGTGCAAATACAGCCCTCTCAACTACATTTTGTTATAACGTAAAATCACAAACTTTAGAGAGAAAAAAAAAAGGAAGAAGATCGCAGAAAGTTATGGGTAATCAAACGACAACAACCATCCAAAATTCTTAATTTTACGGATATTTTTATAAGAATCAATCGAATACGGGTGTAATCAGAAAAAGATTGTGGGGCTTTAAAGCATTCAATCAAGTCACCTACATGTCGGATGGGCCTAGGCTTGCATTTACCATAAATTGGGTGGTAATAAATGCACCCGTCCATGTTCCTTAGTAAACCCATTTGTTTGCAGTAACAGGTTGTGTACGTTATTCAGAGGAGGGTGTTATCAGAATGAGATCTGGGTGTTTATAGTAATACCTGGCGGAAGTAGAAAAACGTTTGTCCTATCCTGCGCTTTGAGCCTAATGTCTGTCAAGTGGTGACTCCCCCCAGGTGATTATCAAATATTTGATGATATGCCATGTATTTAAATATAATAGGTTGATTTCGCTATCGAGGTTTTGAACAGTGATCACTTGCATTCTTTGTCATCGCGTATATACGTAGAGAGAGAGAGATCTTGCTTGACAGACAAGAAACATTTGACAAAACTAGAGATTCTTCTGGGTCCACGTTTGACAGTGTCTCAGGCTCCAGGTGTTCTGTTTCTCTGCTACAACAGTGAATCCACAACCACCATCTGATCACGAGAATTGCCAGTTACACCGTTGATTATCTTGACTTTTGACTTTCCAAGAGATAATTCGCTCTTGAACTCGCATGGCAACGCATAAAGGGGGACTCGTTCAAATTCAATCAAGGAAAAGCAAATTATTTAACCAAACAAAACAAAGGAAAGGAAATACAATGTTAATTATTTTGCATGTGAAAACGAATGAAAGTGTCTCCACAGTAAAGTAAATAAAGTTGCCTTATTTGTTGTCCTACTTAAAATCGTAAAGCGTGTACGATCTGACCACCAAAGCTTTTTTTTTTAAAAGCAATTTTAATTACAATTAAACAACTAAAACTAATTAAATAAAAAAATTATCATTGTTCCTTTTTTTTAAAGTGGTATAATGTTCCTTAATTTGCTAATTGTTTTTTTTTTTCATATTTTAATCTTTAACCAAAGTTGACTTCAGCTTGAAATGGCAGTCAACCGATTGCATAACTTCCACTTACTGAAGCCGGCGGCACCGAATCATTCCCGCGAAATTGACGCGCTCTGATTAAACAAAAAATTAACGAATATGGGATCTAATAAAGCCATCTACCGGTCACGTGAAAACCACCAAAATTAAGCCACGTGTCCAAAACTATCACAGTAAAGTAGGGCTAAAAAATAAAAAAAAAAAGAAAATAGAAAAAAGAATGACTAAAAGCTAATGTATGTTGTTTTAGTGTGAATATCAAGCCTAACCTGACAGCCAGTCCCCCTACTTGCTTGGAAAAACCTCACGACTTGACGGCAACTGAAGAGAAAAGATAGCCGCTTCTCTCTTTCACTTTCCCTTTGATTTTTATTTTTATTTTTATTTTTTACTCGGCTTTTTCTTCTTTCATTTTCTTTCATCAGACACACCGACAGGCCTGTTATAAACTATATTTCAGGTACTTTTTCATCTAATTATCTTGTTCTTTGTGTGTTTTCAGTCAAATTATTTCCCGTATTATTGTTGTGCTATTTTTTTTTCCGCCGCAAGCATCATCTGTTTGTATGTTTGACTTGTGGGTAAATTTTCTTTTGTATTTTTTTTTTTTTGGTGATTGAGAACATGTTGTTCTTGGAAATTGTATTTCTGTGATTACATGGGTGGCTAATGTGTTTTGAGGGGTGAAGTTGTGATCTTTTGGGAAAAAGAGATAAACTTTGGTGATTGGCCGAAGGGCCATGGACTAATTAATTGTTTATTTGATCATGAAGTTGCTTATTTTTTTTCTTTTAAATATATTTTGAGGTTAACTATCATTTTATGGATCTGTTTGTGTAAAAACAAGCGCTTTGATGCTTTATTAAAATGGTTTTAATGATCTCATGCTTATTCGTATTTGGATATCTTTTAGAAGGTAGAATTTGAGTTCCTTGTGTGGATTATTTAGCTAACCGTTTTGTTTGTTTGGGGTTTTTGCATCCTAATGGTGGTGGCCGGTGGTGTTTTTGTTTTTTTTTTCCTTGGGTGTTGATTGGAAATGGTGAAAGAAGTACCAGTTTAGAATCCTTGCAGACTGATGCCCAACTTGTTATTACCCTAGTTGTGAGTGGAAGTTTTCTGTGGCTTTCTGTCACTTTATCATATGGCCCATAATATGTTTATTGAATCCTGCCCAAATTGCACAATAAGAGAATAAAAAATTGCTGTTATATATGCTTAGGTGGTCTATTGTAATCAATTCACTCATTTTGAAATGTCTTATGCATGGTGGAGTTGTGAACTCTTTAAAAAGCAGTTATTTATTTTTTAGATGGAAAGATGTAGTTACATAACTTAATTGATTCTGCCGTTATTTGTGTATATTACATTATGTTTTTCTTCATATAATCTGCTTGTACATTTTGTTTCGTACTAGAGTTTTATTAGTGTGTGCTTGACGCAAAGCAAGTGTAACCAAACCTTGACCTGGTGCATGTCAATTTGAATTGTGAGTAGTGTTCTTGATGTCTTGCAACGTTTAAATAATTTTGAAGATCCAGCGTCATTCTGCTGTTGGATGTGCAAGAAAAGTTAATTTTTTTTCCCTAGATTTATCCTTCTTCATTAAATGCTTAAAGGTCAATGTGGATGCACATTGTTGCACACCAGTCTAAGTTCTTATATGCATTAGATCAAGCTTTCATTGTAGTGGACTACTGAAGGTGCTTCTGTTCATTAGTTCTGAAGTCAAGTTAAATCTGAAATTGGTGTGAACCACAAATGATAAAAACAAAGTAAACTGTATCACGAAACTCCTACTAATAACAGTTTCAGCAATTTCTCCTCATAGCAGGTTTAGTCCCTGAGCATTTCAAAGTAACCGCGAGTTCTCTATCTTAGGTCTTAGCTCATGAAGATAGATTGTGGCTACATGGAAACAGAACTATGGTTGTTGAATTCCGTATAATTTGGTGTAGAAGTTTCACTTTCTGCTATGATTTGTGTATTTGATAAGCTACCAATAAGCTTCAAAGGTTTTCCTTCATCTTGTCCTGTGGTTTTGCCTTAGTGATTGGGATTTGAACCATATTAGCCTTGTGTAGTTGATGAGCTGCAGTTGATGTTCTCATGGCACTTTGTGTTTTACCTTTGTTGCTTTGAATGGGATGTTTAGTTGCTCTTATAGCCTTTTCTCACAAAAACGAGGGGGCATAGCTTTGCATATGCGGGCTAACAAATGAGTGCATTCTCTTTCTTTGGCATTAGGCAGTGAATCTTATGTTATATATATATATAGTATTAACTTTTTATGGTATTACAGATTATGTTGCGAGCAAAGCCAATCAGTAGCCTTTCAAGCACTGCTCGGTCATTTTTTCTTTCTGGTTCACGATGCAGCCCATCGGATGGAAGTTCATGTACATGCCCTGAGGATGAAACTTGTGTTTCACGAAGGCAGCAAAATGCACAAATGGCATCCACCTCAGTTGGAGTAGGTGCAGTTATCTCTGCAGAAGCAGTAAAAGCGGTGGGTTCACAAAAAGCAGAGAGGATATCTGCTCACCATTCTTTAGGAAGATCAGACTGTGTCAATTATGCCAGCATTGATGCTGTTCCAAAGGATGTGCTCACATCACCTCCTATTGCCGACCAGTTTGTAAAGGCAGGAGTTGCAGCAGTGAATTTTTTGTCTGATATAGTAAATTATAAGCTTCCTTTGTTTGATGGGAGTGGGATAACAAATTCTCCTAAAAACTGTATGGTCGATACCACCAGGTCTCACTCAAATGTAAAATCTGCTAATGTGAAGACCATAAGAAGAGAAAGTGTTTCCAAAGTACACCCCAAATCATCATCTGAGACAACAGTGGGTTCAAATCCTTCAAGTAACCATCACAGTGCAAAGGATAAAAGTGAAAAATCAAACTTCACTCAAGGTTTCAAGCGAGTTTCAAATGCTGCACCTGGGTCTTCACTGGAAACTCATAGTGTTTCTACTGAAAATGGCAATAGGAGGAGGAATATACAGCAAAGATCCAAAGCTCATTTGAATCGCTTCAACTCAGATATTAATTCCAATGTACAGACTTCAGATGCAAAGTTTGTGGAGTGCGTCTCAGAAGGTTTTATTAAACCCTCAAGTGAAGTGAAAATCCCTGCTGGACTTGCTCCATTTACCAGGCAGTTTGGTCGCACTGGGAATGTTGTGGAAAGTGTTTCTCACATATTGCGACAACTGAAGTGGGGCCCTGTGGCTGAAGAGACTCTTGGAAATATCAACTATTCAATGGATGCATATCAAGCAAACCAAGTTCTAAAGCAGCTTCAGGATTATACTGTAGCTCTTGGCTTTTTCTATTGGTTGAAACGGCAACCTGGGTTCAAGCATGATGAGCATACTTATACAACCATGGTGGGCATCCTTGGCCGTGCTAGGCAGTTTGGTGCTATAAACAAATTGCTTGATCAGATGGTAAGAGATGGATGCCAGCCAAATGTTGTGACATACAACCGTCTTATTCACAATTATGGACGTGCAAACTACCTGAACAAAGCCATTGATGTGTTCAATGAAATGCAAGTAGCAGGATGTGAACCTGATCGTGTCACCTACTGCACACTCATTGACATTCATGCAAAAGCTGGTTTTCTTGATGTTGCTATGGATATGTATCAAAAGATGCAAGCTGCTGGTCTTTCTCCTGACACATTCACTTACAGTGTTATGATCAACTGCCTTGGAAAAGCTGGCCATTTACCTGCTGCCCACAAGCTCTTCCACGAGATGGTTGATCAGGGTTGTGTTCCTAATTTAGTGACCTATAATATCATGATTGCTTTGCAAGCGAAGGCAAGGAATTATGAGAGTGCATTAAAGCTTTACCGAGACATGCAGAATGTAGGATTTGAACCGGACAAAGTGACTTACAGCATAGTAATGGAAGTTCTTGGACATTGTGGGCTTCTTGATGAAGCAGAAGCAGTTTTTGCTGAAATGACAAGGAAGAACTCGGTGCCTGATGAACCAGTTTATGGCCTTTTAGTAGATTTATGGGGAAAGGCTGGAAATGTTAAGAAGGCATGGGAGTGGTATCAGGCCATGCTCCATGCAGGTTTGCGCCCTAATGTGCCCACTTGCAATTCCATGCTTAGTGCATTCCTTAGGATGCACCAGCTTTCAGATGCTTATAACTTATTGAAAGGCATGTTAACTATGGGCTTAAAGCCTTCTTTGCAAACTTACACCTTACTCCTCAGTTGTTGTACAGAAGCACGGTCACCATATGACATGGGGTTTTGTCATGAGCTTATGGCAATCACGGGCCATCCTGCACATATTTTCCTGCTTTCCATGCCTTCTGCAGGACCTGATGGTCAGAATGTGCGAGATCATGTGAGCAGGTTCTTGGATTTGATGCGCAGTGAGGATAGAGAGAGCAAGAGAGGACTTGTAGATTCTGTGGTGGATTTTCTTCACAAATCAGGGCTAAAGGAAGAGGCTGGCTCTGTTTGGGAGGTGGCTGCACAGAAGAATGTATATCCAGATGTTGTTAAAGAGAAAAGCTCATGTTATTGGCTCATAAACCTGCATGTCATGTCAGATGGCACTGCCGTGATAGCTCTCTCTAGAACATTAGCGTGGTTCCGCAAGCAAATGCTAATGTCAGGGGTTGGTCCCAGCCGGATAGATATAGTGACAGGCTGGGGCCGGCGTAGCAGGGTGACGGGTACTTCTCTGGTGAGGCAGGCTGTGCGGGAATTGCTGCATATGTTTAGCTTCCCATTTTTCACCGAGAATGGGAATTCTGGGTGTTTTGTAGGGTGTGGGGAGCCTCTTAATAAATGGTTGCTCCAATCATACGTGGAACGGATGCATTTACTATAGTTGATAGTTTTATTCTCTACAGTTGTAGCAGAATGAACCCAGTTTTGTTGTGGGGAGGAGAAGAGGTGTTTTGTTATCTAGTGTATTTGTATGTATTTTTGTGCAACTAATTTGAGATTATGTTCAGATGCGTTTAAATGAAAAATTGCTGCCAGATTTTGATTTTGCTACTGCCACTATGTAGCTTTCGGTTCTACCAGTAGTTTCCCAGTAAGCTGTATGTAAATGGTGAAAAACAGGATTGAAGTTGCCGAGCGGCCATGTTACTCTACAGTCTCTAGGCACTGACCATTTTATGTTGCTTGTCTGTATGTTAGTTTTTCCTTCTCTAATTTTTTAAGTCCAATATTTTATAATTGACTTTTGTAGACGTTGGAAGTTTACGTTTCCCATGCTCTGTAAATGCATGGCCATGAAATGGCAATCAGTTTCAATCCCAATTGGTCATAATGTTTTTATTCCATTTCCTTCCACAAAAGTCCTGAATGATGAAACCTTTTGACACCCTTTTTCTAAAATCATCCCCCCTTGACCAAGAAAATCAGATAAGACCCAGTAATGTTTGGTGGGAAAATGTTATTTCTCCAGTAGTACTTACGTAAAAGTTACAGAACTGTTTTCCTGCAGGTGATAGGCCTTAGTTGTGAAAGAATTCTCCAGATTTTCTTTTTCTTCTTTTTTTTTTTTGAAATTTAGATTTTCTTTTTCTTTTTGCAAGGTTCAGCAGGCAAAATTGTGGCCATTTCATAGATCATTACATTAAATTTGTGAAAGTGAAACATTTCATTAGGCAAAATAATTGCATTATTTAATGATTAGGCATGATTATATATCTTTTCATCACATAATTTTAAAAAATTATCTAAAATTTTGTATAATTATTATATAATAATAATGTAGGCGTTTTAAAAAAAAGATTTTAGTCCTGAACAAACACTAGTCCAGGATAAAAAACAAAGTGTAGTCGCGTCCCATTTGCATATATAATCAATAATAAAAAAAAAAAAACTAGGGGAAATGGGGGCTTAATTGCGCCCACACACACACACACATACATATATATAAATGAGATTAACCCACATTCCTTTCCTTAAATCTATTTTGTTCTCATCAAACCTCACTCCCTTCCATGGGTTAGGCGTCTGCCTCCACGGCTCTTATCTCTTTCTCTCTTTGTCACACTTTCCGTCAGTCTCCTTCTAAAACTCTTCACTCTTTCTTCGTCGATTTCACCGCCGATCCATCTCCCTCACCGTTAATCTCTTTCCTATTCCCGATTTACCCTCAGCATTCCCCCTTATTAACAAGTAAGTACCCCACCACTATCTCTTCACTCCTTTTATATATATATATATATATATATATATATATATATATATATATTTGCATGTAAATAAATCGATTTAATTAAATACCATGGGGCATAAAAAGAAAAACACTGCTCCTCGCTCTAAACAATCACAATCGCCGGCGGCGGTGGCTGCCGAAGCCGAGCCGCCGTGCACGGCTCCTGATGCGCCGTTCAAAACCGAGCTTCCGTCGGAAGCCGACGGCGGCGTATCCACTTACGCCGCGATCAAGCTCGAGTGCGAGCGAGCCTTGACGGCTCTCCGGCGCGGCAACCACACCAAGGCGTTGAGGTTAATGAAGGAGCTGTGTTCTCACTCAGCGGACGTACCGCTGGTTCACCGCGTGCAAGGTACGGTGTGCATGAAGGTGGCGTCGATAATCGACGATTTGAACTCGAAGCAGCGGCATTTGAGAAACGCGATTGAATCGGCCAGAAAAGCGGTGGAGTTATCGCCTAACTCTGTCGAATTTGCTCATTTTTACGCGAATTTATTGTATGAAGCGGCGAATGATGGCAAGGAATATGAAGAGGCAGTTCAGGAGTGTGAGCGTGCGTTGGCTATAGAGAATCCTATAGATCCCGCTAAAGAGAGCTTACAGGATGAGAGTCGACAGAAAATTTTGACCGCTGAAGCTCGAATTGCTCATGTGCAGAGTGAGCTTAAGAGCTTGATTCAAAAATCGAACATTGCTTCGATTTCTACGTGGATGAAGAACTTGGGGACTGGTGAGGAGAAGTTTAGGTTAATTCCTATTAGGAGAGTGACTGAGGACCCGATGGAGGTTAGGTTGGTTCAAGCAAAAAGACCCAATGAGATTAAAAAGGCAACAAAAACTCCTGAAGAGAGACGAAAAGAGATCGAGGTTAGGGTTGCAGCTGCCAGATTGTTGCAACAGAAATTGGAAAATGGGCAGTTGCAACAGAATAATGAGGGTGAGGGCAATGTGGATTCAGGTTTGGGAGGGTCGGAGAAGAGAGAAAGAGAGAAGAGGAAGCATGGAAGTAATGCAAAGAGAAACAGGTCGAAAGAAGAGAGGAGGGATTTTGTGTGGTCCTATTGGAATTCCATGAGTCTGGAGATGAAGAGGGAGTTGCTTAGGGTTAAGGTCTCTGATATTAAAGCTCATTTAGGGTCATTGAAGGATGGTTTGGCAAGTGATGTTTTAGCTGAGGCATTGGTGTTTGCTGAGGAGAATAAAACGTGGAGGTTTTGGGTTTGTTGTAGGTGTAATGAGAAGTTTTCTGATTCAGAATCGCATATGCATCATGTTGTGCAGGAGCACATGGGAAATTTGATGCCTAAGATGCAGGCGGTTTTGCCTCAGGGTGTTGATAGTGAGTGGAGTGACATGATTGCTGGCTGTACTTGGAAGCCGCTGGATATTGCAGCAGCTGCTAAAATGCTTGACTGGAATAAATTGAAGTCCCGTGATACTGAAATTGGTGAGGATTTCCACTCATGGAACAATAACGAGGAGTGTGATGATTGCTTTAAGGATGCATGGGATTCGCCACCAGAGAAGGAGAATGATTGTGAAAAAAATGTGAGCATCCCGTGTAAAGAGTGTGATAGTAACCTGGGGTCTGCTGTGTATCCAGTTTTAGATAGTTGGCCAGTGTCTGATGACACAGAACGTGCAAAGCTCCTTGAAAGAATTCATGCTTTACTTGAGTTGCTTATTAGACATAAATTTCTTGCTGCAAGTCATCTTAGCAAGGTCATACAGTATACAATGGATGAGCTGCAGAGTTTGGCTTCTGGTTCACAGCTTCTGAATCATGGTGTGGACCAAACACCGATGTGCATATGCTTTTTGGGAGCTGCCCAACTTAGAAAAATTATCAAGTTCTTGCAGGATATATCTCATTCTTGTGGTTTGGGTAGATATTCTGAGAAAAGTAATTCTATGGAGGATGCAAACAGTGTAAACCAAGGGATTGAGGTTAAAGAGAAGATTGTTCTTAATGGAGATGCATCATGTCTTCTTCTGGATGAACGGTTGCTGCCAGCTGAGCTTATTACTGGGGATGCCCTTACAGATAATGCAACTTCTGTTAATTGCGTTGCAGCAGATTCAGATGCTTTACTGTCTTGGATCTTTGCAGGCCCCTCGAGTGGGGAACATCTGACATCATGGATGCGTAACAAAGAAGAGAAAACACATCAGGGAATGGAAATTCTGCAGACACTTGAGAAGGAGTTTTATCACCTACAAAGCCTTTGTGAGAGAAAATGTGAGCATTTGAGCTACGAGGAAGCGTTGCAGGCAGTGGAGGATCTCTGTCTTGAAGAAGGTAAGAAAAGGGAGACTGTCACAGAATTTGGCCCTCGAAGCTATGAGTCTGTACTTCGTAAGCGAAGAGAAGAGCTTGAGAGTGAAAATGATATTATGTTCATCAGCAGTAGGTTTGAGTTAGACGCAATATCAAATGTTCTAAAAGAAGCTGAGGCTCTGAATGTTAATCAATTTGGATATGGGGATACTTATTCTGGAATGACCTCTCAGTTATGTGATTTGGAATCTGGAGAAGATGATGATCGGAGAAGTAAGGACTATTTGCATCAAGTAGATACATGCATAGAAGTTGCAATTCAGAGACAGAAAGAACAGTTGTCAGTAGAGGTGAGTTAATTGGTTCTACATTGATCTTTTGATTAAGAGAAACCTTAATATTGATGTTTTACTAACTTGTTTGGTCATGCAGCTCAGCAAAATTGATGCTCGAATTATGCGAAATGTCACTGGGATGCAGCAGTTGGAACAAAAACTTGAGCCTGTTTCTGCTTATGACTATCGGTCAATATTATTGCCTCTAGTGCAGTCATACTTGAGGGTTAGTAGTTAAAAAACTTGATCTTTGTGTGTTTCATCATCTTCTGCCGGCTTGACCTTATAAATTTGAATATCAATATTTTTTAGGCACATTTGGAGGATCTGGCTGAGAAAGATGCCATGGAGAAGTCTGATGCTGCAAGAGAAGCATTTTTAGCTGAACTTGCACTTGATTCTAAGAAAGGTCCCCGGGGTGGAACTGATAGTTCAAAACAAGCACATGATAAGACAAAGGACAAGAAAAAGCACAAAGAGTTCCGGAAAACCAAGGATTCCAAGGTTTTGTTTTGTTTGTTGTACTTTGGTTGTTAGTTATTTAACATGCAAATCCATGGTGCAGTTCTAATATTTTCTTACTGTTTCAGGCTGTTGGTGGTAATGAGCAGCACATGGTTCATGATAAGACTGCTGACTGGGTGTATGTTTTCTTCTTGCACATCCTTTAAACATATACATTCGCATACATATACAGTCTACAAACTATTGTAAACATATGTTGTTCAATCTATGTCTTATTGCAGCTCCTTTTCAATCGAATCTGATGGTGATAATCAAGATTCAGAAACTGTTGTTTCTGCCAACGGGGATGACTTGAAACTACAGGAAGAGGAATTTAGACGTAAAATTGAACTTGAAGCAGAGGAAAGAAAGCTTGAAGAAACTTTGGAGTATCAACGGCGAATTGAGAATGAGGCTAAACTGAAACACCTGGCTGAGCAACATAAAAAATTTGCTCAAACATTTCAAGAAACTGTGGTGGAGGGAGTGGACGATGTTTACTTGAGTAACGGTTTTGATGACCCAGATGCTTGTGTGACAATGAAACCTTCAACACAGGTAGGCATCTCTATCCTGAACCTTTATTTGTAGTAAGATAGAAGTTGGTGCCAGATTGCATGTCCATTATGAACAGTTGGATCTAGAGTTAAATGCTGGATGTATCTTAATAAGGAATATTGCTGTCTACAGATTTAGATATTTTATCTAAGGAAACCTTATGAACTTCACTTTTCAGGTACATCTGGTATCGAAGGATAGGTTGTCAAACAATTTAGAAGGCATGCCTATGAATACCTCTAATGGTGCTCTAGTGCCGCTAAAATCTTCTCCCATTTCCAGTTTCCAGAACATCAATACTGTGCATCACACCAAAATTAAACAAGGTTCACAATCTTATAAATTGTTCACTGTAACGTGTAACCTGTGGGAACATGTTCGTCACCTTTCAATATTATGCAGGGCTACCTAATGGAGTTCCAGAGGATGGGTTTCTGCCCTCTGATCGACGAACAGGAAGGAGAGGCAGAAGGAATAGGAGTTCTACTAGATCTCAAGATGGGAAGAATGAGGCCTTGCCCTCTGAAAAGGAAAATATTGAAGCTAGATCCCACGACAGTCTCCTTGCGGGTGCTGGTAATCTACTGCACTTATTAAGTTTTGTGCTTAGTATTGTGTAATTTTACACATTTGTCGTTTAAATAGGGCCTGTTTCATTTAGTTGCATTCTGGCTTCATTGTTGTAAATCAATGCATTATGCATACAAGTTCACTTCAATATTACTGAGGTGACTGAAAAAGGATATATGTGAACATGTAACGTACAGGGAGATACCTGAAGCTTCATTTTAAAAGTTAATAGTAGTGACAACTTGGGGAGACGCTAGGGGAAGCCACCATGATATTGATGAATGTCTTTCATTTGCTTGACATTATGCTGTATGTATCTAGGTCTAACATTGTTTCTGGTTATAGCTTTACAGTTTACTTCTTGTTGAAGAAATGTGATAACATCAACTCTACCATCTGTAAAGTATTGCATCATCCTCTGTATTTGTTTTCAGAGGGAATGAACTATTGACAGTTGATCCTCCATATAAGTTTTAGTACTGAGTCTATGCATTGCATTATATATTTGGACACAAGATATCTCAAATAATTTCAGACTTCTGCATATGAGAATTGAGTGTACGAGTGAGAGTTTTCTGATAAACGGCATTGAATTGTTAATAGACGAATACCCCACCTTCTGCTGGTCTGTATGTTCTGTTGTGGATGAGTGCAGTAGATTTCTTGAATCTTTTCTACTTATCTTAAATGCTATCGTGAGACCTGCTCATTGGTGTAGAAGTAGATTTCTTCAATCATTTTACCTATTAGAAATGTCATCCTGACACCTGCGCATTTGAATAGAAGTAATGTGTTTCGGTTTTGTTGGTCTCAGTTCACCTTTTATGTATTCTCTTTGTTATCATGTGTCCGCGTGTTGGTCAATTTATATTTTTCATTTTAAGAATGCTTTTTCATTATAAGCCATTGTCAGAACATGCTTGCATCTCTCAGATACAAAACTAATGCTGTCACGGATTTCTTTGTATGGAATTAGCTGGTCTAAAATTGGGTGATAGTGGAACAAAGACGTTGAAACAATTACAAGCAGACAAGTATGATGAGCAAAGATTTCAAGCTGACCTTAAGCAAGCTGTACGCCAAAGCCTTGGTAAATTCTGTTTCTTTTTATTTTTTATTTCCTGTGAGCTTCTTGTTATGTTAGTCCACCGTCATATCCGTGAAACTATTCAGCGACAAACCTTAAGATGACTTTATTAATTATGAATGAGCAGTTACTGTAATGTGTCCTTCAAAACGAGTTGTGGAATCTCTAACCTTATGATATTTCTTAGACACATTCCAAGCAAATCAAAAAATGCCCTTGGCGTCAAGTTTAAGGATGCCACAAATGATGCCTTTGGAAGTAAATAACTTTGGGGTTTCACCAAATGAAGTCAGTGCTGAAAATGTGAATAGAACTGATGTATACGGTGCCGGACTGAAGAATGAAGTTGGTGAATATAATTGCTTTCTAAATGTTATTATACAGGTGCACATTAATGTTGTCTCAATTTTATGATCTTCATTGTTGACAGTATCCTTATTTTTGCTGGATAACTTATCTGACCTAATTGTTACTTTTTTTTTTTTTTTTCATTTTCTTTTCCCTTCCGTAAATTTAGTCGTTATGGCATTTAAGACGTTTCAGAGAGGAATTCTTGAGGAGATCACCATCAGAACATATTCATGTGGGAGATCCGTGTGTCATCTGTGCATTGTATGAGATTTTTAGTGCCCTGAGCATTGCATTATCAGATGTGAGGAAAGAGGCAGTTGCCCCTACATCTCTGAGGATAGCTCTGAGCAACTTATACCCAGATAGTAATTTCTTTCAGGAGGTAAACTTACCCGACTATGCTTTCACCCTTTGCCTCAAATAAGTTTTACTTTCTATTCCTCTATCATCGAGACTTTCAATTGATTTAGATATAAGATTTCTTTATTAAAATAGTTATATGGCTAAGATGATGGTTATTCACAGGCTCAGATGAATGATGCTACTGAAGTACTTGCAGTAATTTTTGACTGCCTTCATCGGTCATTTACTCCTGGTTCTAGTGTTTCCAATACGGAATCAGTGGAAAGCAATTGCATGGGGTCTTGGGATTGTGCAAACAATTCTTGTATAGTCCATTCTCTTTTTGGATTGGACATTTTTGAACGAATGAACTGCTACAACTGTGGTTTAGAATCCAGACATCTGAAGTACACATCGTTCTTTCATAATATAAATGCCAGTGCCCTCCGAACAATGAAGGTAGGTATCTACAATGGGTAAGATAAATTTTATGCATGTTTTTCTCCTGATGGGGAAGGTGCCCACAGTTGTCATGTGTGGTACATTAAATATTTTCCCTGTTCCTCATGGACATTTTTTTGGTTCTATTTTGCCATCAGGTTATGTGTGCAGAAAGCTTCTTAGATGAGCTCTTAAATCTTGTCCAGATGAATCATCAATTAGCTTGTGATCTGGAAACCGGCGGCTGTGGAAAGCTCAACTACATCCATCACATCCTCTCAACTCCACCACATGTTTTCACAACAGGTGATTTCAGAGCTCTGAAGAGAAAGTATATTAGTTGTGCGTTTTTATAGAAACTAATATTGATTTCTATATTTGGTATTGCAGTTCTGGGTTGGCAGA
The DNA here is from genome assembly GCA_946807835.1 of Ailanthus altissimus. Lineage (NCBI taxonomy): Eukaryota > Viridiplantae > Streptophyta > Magnoliopsida > Sapindales > Simaroubaceae > Ailanthus > Ailanthus altissimus. Next base: position 27,359,160 of record OX327691.1, on the reverse strand, counting down.
ATACATGTGAGAGTGTTGATGACATAACAGCTACACTGGCAGCCTTAAGTACTGAGATTGATATTAGTGTTCTATACCGTGGGCTGGATCCAAAGAGCAGACATAGCTTGGTTTCAGTGGTATGTATAGTTGGATGAATGTTAGTGGATATTTGATCTAGAATGATGTAATGCCCTACTTTTCTCAGCTACAAATTTCAAGGGATGGTTTTGCCCCTGTGAATATTTCTGGAAGGGAGGTTGTTTCACTTTTCTTTTTCTTCCTTGCGTGCCCGTCTTGTGGTGGTGGTGTTTTAGAGCTAGCTTAAGGAAAGAAGCTCTTTCTATCTTGGGTGTGAGAGGGTAAGATTGAAAGCAGAATGAGAGCCTATGTTCTTAAAATTGACAATATGGGCACTTTTTGCATGTAGGCCAAGACCCAAGAGGATATCAGGTTGACACCTAGAAGTGAAGGTGGCAAAGCTTTGTAATTTCCACCTTTTAAGTCTTGCACCTTCATTTCCTAGCTAATATTATCCAAAAAAGGGGAAAAAAAGGAAAAAGATTCCGAGAGATATAGATGGTAGTGCCCAAAACTCTGCTTTAGGCCAAAAAAAAGTATAGCAAGCTTTCCAATTTAGGAGTAATTGGGTCAGTTTGGAACATAGATGTTGTCCCCTTGTTATTGTCTCTGCATGATTTTTGATTGATTGATCAATTAGTGATGCAGAAACTTTTGTTCATCGTCATTTGTATTCTCTGTTTTGCCAAACTTCAGGTTTGCTACTATGGGCAACATTATCATTGCTTCGCCTACAGTCATGACCATGGACGGTGGATTATGTATGATGACAAAACTGTCAAGGTAAAATTGATTATAATTTAAAAAAGTTCTGTTCAATAGATGCCTTTTGTTATGTGTTACAATTTGCATTTGATGATTAGGTCATTGGTGGCTGGCCTGATGTTCTTAGCATGTGTGAAAGAGGGCACTTGCAACCTCAAGTTCTTTTCTTTGAAGCTGTAAATTAGATATATAATGGTACTTTCCATCATTATTTGCTGCGATTGGAAGCATCCAGTTTTCATGACCTGGAATTGGATCACTGTCAACCATGGGACTTTGTTTATACTGATGCCATTGCATCCCATATCCCTGCACAGTTCAGGCAGTAATACTTGCGACATGGAGGAAGCGAAGAAGTTTTGGAACAAAATCAAGAGTTTTGTGATGTAGACAAAAGAATTTTGTAGAAGAAAAGTGGGCTTTTTTTTGGGGAAGAACAATGCTTCAACAGGAGGTTTTCTGTTTTAAGTTGACGAAAATGGAGAATTAGAATAGCCTGCGATGTAGTTTTTTTGGTACAATTACATTGGGAGTAGTTTTGTCTGCATAGTTGGGGTAGCTTGCTGTCCATGGAATTTTCACCCCATTTTTTAAGGATATTTCCAATAAGGTGGTTTGCTTGGATGAAACAGAAGTAAATACCAGGTTTACAGTCATGAACGCATTGGAGGTAGCATGTCATGCTGCGCAGTTGTTGCCAGGAGCATACTTATATAAGTGGGGAATGGTTAATTAGAAACCCAAAAAAAAAAAATTCATTGCTAAGATGTTTTCATTTTTCCTTTGGAAAGTTTTACCCCCAATTTAAAGAGGTCGTGTATAGATATTATCCTGGTCCCTTGGGGTCCCAAACTCTTTGTACCTCAGCATAGAGTAAATTTATTATCATAATGGTGCTGATGGGATTAAAATTGTGAATCTATGTTGTTCCTTATTCAGCTTCAAAATATGCAAGATCTTTTGGCACAATCTTGTTTTCTTTTATAGGATCTTAGCTTCATTTAGAAAAAAAAAAGAGGAAAGAAATACTATGCAATTTTTTTTGCATTCTTTTTTATAATAAATTTTCCCATTATGACAAAGGTTCACTTAACACTCATGACGAGATTCAATGTACTAGTGCTAGTAGGCCTCAAGATCCCGTTGCATATAGTGGCATCACTCCGTTGGAATACTAAAAATATTAAGTTGACATGGACCAGGAGAATAAAAAGAATGCGGCCGAAAAAAGAAATTGCCTTATAAACGAGTTAATTGGATGATTAAATTGAGGTAGTTTTGTTTCCCGACTTCGGCTGGGTGAGCCCAACTGTGAGCCATAATCTGATTATCACGAAAATCTGAGCAAAATTAATCTAAAGTCTACTTTGTTGCTTAAATATGACTGTTCAAACATTGCCGATTTGCCGTATATTAAAAATTTTGCCGATATTATAATATAAAATCTAATGCAATGCAAAGGGCTAAAATCACAAACACCAATCACCGTTTTTAGCTTGCGAGTGCGCAGAACAGTCATCCAATCAGATTTCAGGCTGTCCCAAAATAAAACTAACATCTTCCGAACATGGTAAACAATCAAATCTCTGAAAATGTAACATGCAAAGATTTGAAGACACGTAAAACTAAAAAAAAAAAAGAAAAAGTCAGTTGTGTAAAACAGGTAATGTATGACCATAGGTGGCCCAAAAGATGAGGACTGATCTTGCATTTCAACATTTGTCCCTAATGTGCCTGCCTGTCAGTTATTCACCATCTTTTTCTTGTTTTTTTGGGCCCTTTTTACTGAGTCTCTTCACATCCAGTAAATCCGCACATATCAGACCTGTTCAGATCAAAGTGCTGTTACCGGTTGCAGTTTTCAACCATCATCTCTTTCTCTTTCTACTATATCTTTCACCTTCTTCTTCTTTCTTCGTTCACTACCCTTTGCTTCCTCCTGATGAAACACTCCCTCTTTTTCTATTTTTACTTGACAATCTTATACATTTTACCATATTGGTTCCACCATTTGAATGCTAGAAAAACATGACCCTAAAGGGCGGCACCAGCCAAGCCTGTGCTGCGTGCAAATACCAACGGAGGAGGTGCTCCTCCGAGTGCCCCTTGGCACCTTATTTTCCTCCTGATCAACCAAAGATGTTCCAAAATGCTCACAAGTTATTTGGTGTAAGCAATATTTTGAAGATTTTAAAACACTTGGATGCCGAACAGAAGAAGACGGAAGCAATGCGGTCGATTATTTACCAAGCAAATATACGCGACAGATACCCCGTTCATGGATGTTGGGGTATAATTTGCCAACTACGATATCAAATTTGGCAGGCGGAGGAAGAACTTCATGCGGTTCATGCACAACTTGAGATGTATAGGCAGCACTATCAACAACAGGTTTCGTCTATGACTGATGATGTACCTTCACAACTAGAACTAGGCATGGCACCGCCTAATGCACTCTCACTTTTCAACCATACTCCTCAACCATATAATGCTGTGGCTGCTTTACCACTTCCACAACCGCACTCATACTCTAATAACAGTTACAATTCTCCGTACATGGATATCAAAGATAATAATGCTGCAAATTCTTTTTGGGTTCAACATCCATATGCTACAAACAACAACAACGGAAATATTATGGCAATACAATCCCAATTGGTTGCCTCACAACCACCACCGGCAATCCAGCAAGAAGTTGTTCAGGACTATGATGACATGCATCCATTTTTTGATACCATCGACGACAGACAATCATATATAGATTCCAAAGACGCTTATGAGTCAAGGTAAAATCACCCCTTCATATGATGAGTTATTAAACTGAGTATGCTGTATAGTTTTAGTTCATTTTTCATGTATTTTGTTGATTATGGGATTGATAAGGCATACACACATGCAGCTCGGAAGAATCCTTGAAAGATACAACACAATCCATCGAACATGTTGCAGAAAACGAACTGAAGAATGCTGCTGCATGCTTCAGTCTCACCAGTGTCAATTGAACAACGAGCCAGGGAAGATCAGTGGCTTATATTCTTTTGCCTTATTTTTTAAATTATTATCATGGGGTAGATTCCACAGTATTGAGCCTTTTTTCCTTTTTTTTTTAATCTTATGCTGTTTTTGGCAAATTTGAAGCATTTCATAGCAAAATGTAGTTCTTTGATTAATCATTTACTTGTTAAATTACATTTTATAGTTCTTCAATAAAAGTGCAGATTATATATGTTATGGACACATGGAATAGTTACTGGTATACCTAGGTCTTTTGTCATAGAATTTTGTCTCCCCGTGCTGAGGTTCTAAAAGAAGATGAAGGATATGGATATTTTCTGTTGGATTATTATATTTCTTTGTATCTGTGCTCTTATTTGATGTTGATCGCTTTGCCCCAGATCAGAGTAAATTAATGATAATGACTAGCTGAGGCACCCACTTCCGTTTTATATTATTATGTACCTCTAATATGTCCCCAACTTCTTATGTGGTAAACATAATTAGACAGTGGAAGTAAGAAAAGCTTTGATTGTAGGCCAAAAAAGGAGGCCAAGTAATTGGTGATTTTACCCTATGTTTCTTTTTCTGGCTCCGTTTCAGTCTGCCACAACAAGTGCAGCTAGTTCCTGCACTTTATTAACACAGCTTAGCGTCTATGGTACCACCTGTTTGATCAATTTTGCTATAGGGGAGTGCAAATAGAAGCCAAGTGTCACTTGGTGCCTCATTTAAGAAAAATCCAAAAACTGAGAGGTGAATATGGTTAGCTTTCTAGGGGATCGATGAATAAATGCTCAAGGGCTGCAAATGCAGCTTCAAAAAAGAGGGTTACTGTTCTTGAACCATAAGAATACAAGGGTTTCTGTTCTGCACTTTCGTGGGACGTGTCATTTGAAGCACTTGGTAATGGTAATTACAAAAACCAATATTTGACAAAGTTCATAACTGTTTTGAGCAGCATAATGCACAGCTTATTGTGATTATGTGTTTATTAGAGAATGAAGGTATACGATTTGATTTATTAATGGTGCTGATAAAAGGATGATCATTGCGTTAGCGTGAATTTACATGACGAGGAATAAATTCTTCTGTTGGGAGGTTCTGCTACACTGTCTAAGAGAAAAATGACGACAAACTGGAATTAATTGTGTGTATGACTTATCTAGACAAGAGGGTAATCTGGTTGAAATTCAATTGAAATTCTTTATATGTGTGTATGACTTATCTAGACAAGAGGGTAATCTAGACCAGAGGGAATTAATTGTTCCAATGTATATAAAATACTAAGACGTAATAATTGAAATTCAAGATTTTTGAGGTCACAAACAATAAGGTTAAGGTGAATAAAGTGAGAGTCAGGTGTTAAAATTTCATATCGCCTAATTAGATAAGTGATTGGTTATATATGCAAAAGCCTCTCTCAAACAGTAGAATGTCTTTTAAGGAGACTCAAAAATAAAACTATGCGAATTTAGGCTTAAAGCGGACAATATCATACTGTGTGAGAGCAAGTCATTATAAATAGTATTAAAGTAAAACATATTTCACCGTGTGGGCTAGCGAGCTTGCAGTCTAAACTATAAATAGCATATATGTGTTGTGTGACTGTAGGGTCTAATTCACATAGATCAGTCATGTGTCCTTAATGACTTAGCACACACGAGGCCGTGTGTTACTTGAGAAGATATATTATAACACTTGAGATTTAAAATTTCTGAAACTATAGATAATAGAGTTAAGACGAATGAGATGAAGGTTAGGTATTAGAATTTTATATTGCTTGGTTAGATAAAATGAATATACTATATATGTAAAAGCCTACTACTGTTATAAGACCTTTTAGAAAGATTTAAGAATAAAATTATATGTACTCAAATTTAAAATAGATAATATCATATTATGTGAGAGTGGATTGTTACATAAGATGTTAGAGGAAATAAAGTCGAAGGTGAAAATATAACTAATGAAGAAAAGCATCAGACCTATGATCTAAATAAGGAACAAATTACTTGGAACTGAGAAATTGAGAGAATAACTTGCGGTGTGTGACATTATTTTAAAAAAAATCACTTGTTTGCAAAGGTATGGGTAAACTAATTCAGGACAAGTTTCAGGATTCATAAAATGCATAAACCTCAAAGTAAGGAAAAGGATTGAGAAATCTGATTATACAATATGGATTATCAATAGAGTACTTTCTTTCAATCATAAGCACCAAAAAAAAGAAAAAAGTTATTGAGTTTATAAAAGTTCATCTCTCTCCCAAAAACTAAAGTAGCTTGAGTAAAGCAATGATTTCACTCACTACTGATGACAGTGGCATAGAATAGGAACATTTGTGATAAAGGTAATGGAAAAGGGAGCGCGAGCAGCTCCTTTCTTCTCAGAAATCATTACAATTGCACAATTTGTTTGTTTTTTTTTTGTAAGTAAAAATTTTTATATAAATGCTAAATCCCGCTAGTATTACAGAGTAAAGATTCAATAAAAGAGAGAAAGTAAAACAATACAATCCCAGACAGTTAACTACATTTACCAACCAACTGCAATGTGGTCAATCCCTTGGCCATTTACAGCACTTATACATCTAATCCAAATAACATCCTTAATCTTTTGGTAGACTTCGCTTGTAGAAGGAGTTTTCTGTTGGAAGACCTTCAAATTCCGTTCTCTCCAAATAAAGTAGATTGTAGTGCAGAACGATACTCTTCTAATCTTACTGAGAGTGGATTTGCCTTTAGATTTCCTACACATGAAGGAGATTACTCGTTGCCATCTGTTCGGGCACTGATTGAGTTGACACGCCCTTAGTACTTTGTGTCAAATTTCACTACAAAAGTTGCATTGGAAGAATAAGTGTGTGATTGTTTTCTTGTCATTACCACAAAGGGGGCAATCATCTGATGGGATAACCCCCCATTTTTTAAGTCTCTCTCTGGTAGATAATCTGTTCTTCAAAGCTAACCAAGTAACGAAGCTGTGTCTAGGTATATGTTGCATTCCCCATATCAGTTTACTCCATCCCACCTTAGCCTCATTGTTCTTAAGATATCTCCAAGTACTCGCAATGGAAAACTTTGCATTGGGACTTGCGGTGAATGAAATTCTATCTTCTCTTCCCGAAATTGAAATATTTTTACGGAAATAGTCCCATACCTGAGAAGTGTACTCGTCCAAAGGGTCAGGAAGGTTCCAATGACCATGCTGCCATAGTTCATTAACCTTTACACCCCGAGGAATATCCGCATCGGAGATTTGTATGTGGGGGAATTTATTAACTATTGATTCTCCACCCAGCCATGAATCCCACCAAAATTAAAAGGACTTGCCGTTGCCCAATTCATAAGAGAACAATTGTTTTATCTGACTTCTCAATTTGTTTGTTATTCAAACATATATCTCATATCTGTTGATAATTTATGCATTACAGATACTGATTATGTGGTTATATCGAATGGTGTGACAAACCCGAGTTTGAGAAGAATACTCCTGGGGATTAAGTTTCTCCTCGACCAACAATGCATATCCATATAATAAGCATTAAGTTCCCCTTTTTCTAATGTTCCAATTGACTTTGCCAAAACTTGCCTCACGGCAGGCTAATTATGGCCGTTTTGGCTTCGTTCGCGTTCACTATGAGCATTGACCATTGAGAGTGTAAAGATTGTTCATAGACATGAGACATGAGAGTGTAAAGATTGTTCATAGACATGGCATAGGGCCGGAAAAATTCACAACTTTGTTCTGCACAAAGCCCACACACTTGTTCATAAAATTACTCTCATGGAATGATTAGTTTATTTATTTATTTATTTTTGGAGTTGAGGATTTTATAATTTGATATAAAGAATATAGAAATGACAGTGAATGGTTAGTTGTATCATAAAAATAATTATTTCGATTTTTGGTTATTTTTATAAGATTGGGATCCTCTTCTAAGTTATGATTTCACATAATTTTTTATTAACTAATCAAGATTGATTTGCTCTTTAAACTTTTTGAGATAAAAATCATTAATTAAATTTTTATATCCTCATTTTACTAATGTATTCTTCAATAGATAGTATAGCTAATTCATTTAATCTTTCTTTTGACATTATTGATTTTACATAAGATTTTGTTAACTTTTAACTTCGAAAAACTTTTTTATGCAGAAGCAACTGTTACTAGTATTGTCAATAATATTCCATAAGCAATGTATGCATTTGAAAAAGAATCCATGCTCTTTATTTAGTTAAGTACATTAAGCGGGGTATTTGTTTCATCTTGTAAAATTTATTTCAAAACCAGTAGCTTCCAAAAAAAAAAAAAAAACTAAACTCTTAATATCATAAAATATATTATTTGTGGTTAAATTTGGTAAAACTCAAACCATAATCATTAAAAATTTATTGGGGTTAAAGAAGTCAAACTGGTCTATTTCAAAAGATGGATTTGGACCAATTCAGGGGTTATGGCAGACTAAGGATTTGTCGAATGAAGTTGATGATAGATTGAAGCTGATGAAAACTTGCACGACAGAAAAACAACACTAGTCAGAGGTAGACGCCAACAAGGTGGTAGGCTACAACCCTTTGACGCCTTGGGGAGGTAGAGAATTGAGTGGGGTGTGTCTCTTTAGAGTTTTTCCTAGAGAAGATTGAAGAAGAAAAAAATCGTGTTTTAAGGATTCTGTGAAAAAGTGTGTGAAAAATGAGAGTTATACCCCCTTGTCATGTACCTTGAGTTAGAGTGCAAGAGCTTGAAGAATATGACTTTTAAGGGTGACATGAGAGTAGTGACTCTTATCTTCATTAACGGGTGTTTTCATAATATACTAGAATTTGGGGTTGTTTAGTAATTGAATCTCTTATGCTTAGAGAGAAACTCGCTCACCTACTTTATTTGAGCATGTGGTCCCCGTGCTTGGCACTAAATTTTTAATGTCATTAGCCTTCTTTATTTTGAGGAGGGCTTCGTCCTATTGCAAAAAAAAAAAAAAAAAAGGAGTGAGTGCTAGTTTAGGCTAACATAGAAGATAGAGTTTGTAACATTCCGTTTATAAGAGGAAAAAAAAATGAAATGAGGCCTTAAGCCTATTCTCCCTCTAAAGTTCATTAAAATTCACCAAACCTATTTTTTTATTTTTATTTTAACTATCAAAAGAAAATAAAACATAATTTTTTCTCCTTCTCTAAATGTTCTTGTCGAGATAAAACAAAGACAAGTTCTCTTGGCTTTTCTTTTTAATTTCTTCTCTTCCTTTATTAACTTATGAATATTTTCAAGTGATTAAGTTATAGATAATAATTTTTAACATGAATTTAGACCTCTTAGTATTAAGATTTTTCTAATTAGAGAGAGAATTAGATAATTAAAATTTTAGAGAGAGAAAATTAAGTATGAGAAAGAGTATCCAAGCTTTTAGGAACATAATTATCACTTTAATTTGAAGTTTTTATTGTTAATTTTATATTGGAGTGTATAATTTCATGAAATTGAGGGATTTAAATTTTAAAAAAAATCATAACCCTTGATTTTGGGGGTAATTTTAAAATTCATTAAATTAGTGACTTAAATTATTATTTTCTTCATTTTAGGACCCGTAGAAAATTTACGGAATGAGTTGGACCCCATACCGAAAAGTTCGCATCGATCCAACGAGTTGGTAAGTGTATTAACTCGTTATGTTATCGTTTTGTATAATAAATTTTATTTAGAATCGTCAATGTAGGTATAAATTTTCTTATTAATGAATAATAGTACACTTTATCTCATTTAGGAGGGTTCCCGAGCGTGACGTATCCCGACAATGCGTTCCGATAAACATCATCACTTTTTGTAAGTAAAATTTATAGTACATATGTATATATATAGTTTATTTCTTATATTAAACACTTCATTTATTACACATCATTTATAAAAGTTTATGAAACATAACGAGTATTTAATTTTTTGTTAAATTATTTATTTAATTTTATTAATTTAAATTTTTAGATATATTTAAATTAAGTATTTATTTTACATTATGAAAAACGCATTTATATTATAGATTGTTTATATTAATAGAAATATATTTAAATGATTTATTTGTTTAAGTGTAAAGCTTGAGATGAGATTTAATGAGTTTATAATTGTTAAAATAGAAATAGTTTTCAAACCACTAGGCGGTACCATCTCCCATTTGCTAGAGATATAAGATTCAGGCCTTTGGGGCCCGTCTATACACACACATAGGCTTTGAGCTGTGTGTATGGGCGCTTTGCTCTTTGGGAGTCAGTTTGCTTTGCGCATGCGTAAGACGATGATTTGAGATGATATATATAAGTACGTCCAATACTCTATCCGAGAGATATTTCAGGTACGACAAGATTTTCCCCTGAGTATTAGTTTAGTGTAATATTTTAAAGACTTAATTATTTATAATATTACATCATATCTTGTAGAACTTTCATTTGTAGCATGATTAAAATGAGATTTGATGATTCTTATGATACTTTTAAGTTATTTATGTTAAAATTGATGTTTATGGTTTAAAGGTTTATTATTATCATTGTTATTATCATCATTTTTATTTTCTCTCATTTTATTTTAAAATTATTCTACTCATTGAGTTTTGTGAAAATTCACCCCCCTTCACTTTTTTCCATTTTGGGAGACAGTAAGCGTCTTCAACTCAGTGATTAATTATGGTAGGTCACGTGGTGGAGCTTTTATATTTTTTTGGTGAGTCATATAGGATATATGGATTTTTTTTTGTTTGGGACTATAAGAATTTAGCATGTTTATCTTATAGATTATGAATTTGTATTATGATATTTATATTTTTTTTTTGACTTTTGATGCTATGAGTTTGATAACTCTATTTTAGATATTGAGAATATGTTGACGTATGAATTATAAGTGTATTAATTTTTATTGATGTTGATGTGGTGAATTGCGGATGAGATATGAGAAGTTTAGAAGTTTGGTTGATAGTATTGAGTTTATAAAAATATTATTCTTTTAATTGCAGGTTTAGAAATATCCATAAAATAAAAAAAAATTTGTCAAAATTTTGATAGAATTTTTAATGTAGTGAGCGTCCTAAATTGTCTATAGAATAACAATCAAAACCCATCTTAAAATTTATAAAAAATTACAGGACGGACCGTTCCAAAATTATTGTAGTAACCATTAAGATTATATCTCTAAAGTCTTTTTTTTTTTTCCTTTACCGATTGTCATCTAATAAGGTTTTAATAATTAGCGGTTTGTAAGGTTCTATGGATATAAAAAGTTAAATGGTCTTATTTACCCATCTTTTTAGCTATTTAATCATGATTCAACATGGCAGATGTGGGACTTTATTGAAGTACGTCATTATGTGAACTTAACTTGAAATGCCCCACAGTTTGAATAATGAAATCTAATTGATCAAGATTTCTACCGAACTTAATTACTTTTACCCTTTTACGATCTAAATAACTTTTTAAAGTAGTGGGACTCTATGACCATGTGACTTCGCTTGACCGACCCATATATTATTAAAATTATTTCCAACACATATCATGTTTCAATGCATTTTCAATATTAATACAATAAGCTTTTAAGTTATCATGATCCAATGATTTTAAAATTTAAAATTTAAAATTTAAATTAAAATCTAAAAATAGTTTTATCAAATTTTTTGTTCTGTGACTTACATATTTTTCATGAAAAATTTAGGCTCTATTTACTTTTCATTTGTAATTTCCTTAGTTAATATTTTATTAAAAAATTTAGGCTCTATTTTTTTTTCATTTGTAATCTCTTTAGTTAATATTTTATTTAAAAGGAAATAATATTTAGAGATATTATCAAAAATACTCTTGAGGTATGGTTTAATATTAATAATATTCATTAATTTGATAAATAGGCAGTAATGTCTCACCATTAGAGAATATTTCATTAAAATTAATAGAATTATGTGAAATAATTGAATTATCCTTTGAAACATATTCTATCATCTACAGAGCACCATTTCTTAAAAAAAAATGAAATTTTTATTAATAAATTAATAATAACAGAGCACCACTTTAACACTTTAAAAAAAATAAATTTTTATTAATAAATTAATTATAATTTTTGTTTATTTTTTAAATTAATTACTTTTTTTAAAGGGCTGCTGTAACAACTTAATTTTTTTTTTTTTAAATCGAGTGTTTAAATATAAGAATAATACTGTTTGGATAAGGGAATAAATATATTTGATTAGAGAAATAAGGGTGATTAGATATGAGATAGGGGTTGTTTGGATAAAACAGAATTAAAATAATGATATTATTTTTTTATCAATTAATTTTAATAAAAATTTCTCTAACAGTTGAGTATTACTGCATATTTTTTAAACTAATAGGTATTATTGAAATTGGATAATACTTCAGAGATATTCTTGATAATATCCCTAATATTTAAGACAATTGTTCGACTAGAATTAAGATTTGGATTATTTATTAAAATATATTTTAAAATATATAAGTATTTGAAAAATAATACATTTAATTAATTAGATTTGTTTATTTAATGATATTTGAATTGTTTATTAAATTTTTTTTAAGAGATATACTATATACAATTTTGTAAAAACACCCTCAATATTACCAATTACGCTTGCGGTTAAATGGTTGGTGTTAACACTTCAATTGTTAAGATGTTAGATTCAAATTAAGTTAAAATTTTTGTAGTCATTTGGGATAATTATTTATTTTTATCAATTGTATAGAAGTTGTTTATTTTCATTCAATTTTAGAGAATAGATATTGTACTGATTTATAATGTATTAATATTAAGGTTTGTAGAAGTTATTTATTTATTTTAGTTAATATTAAGATTTGTGGAGATTATTTTTTATTTTAATAATAAAAGTATAATATTATAATATTATGATTGAAAAAGATAGGTACTATTCTTTTCGCTTAAACAAGGTCAAACATATTTGGACTGACCCAAATTCAGAATCCATCCTCCAAATTAAAATAATAAAATCTCTGAAAACTTACGGGCAAAGTTTTGAAGCCAAGTAAAACTTTTTTTTTAAAAAAAAAAAAAAACAGTTGTTAGAAGAAGGTATGAGTATGACCATAAGTGGCCCAAAAGTTGAGGACTCTCCTAGCTTTTGTACATTTGTCCCTCACCTGTCTGTCAGTTATTCGCTCCCATATCCTCTATCTTTTTTCTCGTCTTTTGGGCCTTTTTTACTGAGTCTCTTCACATCCAGTAAATCCGCACATTCAGATCAAACTGCTGTTACCCTTACCCATTTCAGTTTCAACCATCATCTCTTTCCTTCTCTCATTCTCTTTCTACTATATCTTTCACCATCCCCCTGATGAAACACACTCTCTTTTAACTTTTACTACTCGACAAATTCTATACATCTTATCTTATTGTTTCCATTATTTGAATGCTAGAAACATGACCCTAAATGGCGGCACCGGCCAAGCCTGTGCTGTGTGCAAATACCAAAGGAGGAGGTGCTCTTCCGAGTGCCCCTTAGCACCTTATTTTCCTCCTGATCAACCAAAGATGTTTCAAAATGCTCACAAGTTATTTGGTGTCAGAAATATATCAAAGATATTAAAAAACTTGAATACCGAACAGAAGACAGAAGCAATGCGGTCGATTATTTACCAAGCAAATATACGCGACAGATATCCTGTTCATGGATGTTGGGGTGTAATTTGCCAACTAAGATATCAAATTTGGCAGGCGGAGGAAGAACTTCATGCGGCTCATGCACAACTTGAGATGTATAGACAGCAGTATCAACAACAGGTTTCGTCTATGACTGATGATGTGCCATCACAACTAGAATTAGGCATGGCACCGCCTAATGCTCTTTCACTTTTCAACCATACTCCAGAGTCTTACAATGCAGTGGCTGCTTTGCCACTTCCACAACAGCATTCTTACTCTAATAACAGTAACAATTCTCCGTATATGGATGCCAAAGGTAGTAGTAATGTTGTAAATTCTTTTTGGTTTCAACATCCAGATGCTACAAACAACAACAACAACAACGGAAATCCTATGGTGATTCAATCCCAATTGGTTGCCTCACAACCACCGGCAATCCAGCAAGAAATTGTTCAGGATTATGATGAGATGCATACGTTTTTTGATACCATCGACGACAGACAATCATATATAGATTCCAAAGACGCTTATGAGTCAAGGTACAATCACCCCTTCATGCTTATTGTAACAGATGATGAGTTACTAAACTGTGTATGTTGTATAATTTTACTTCATTTTTCCATGTATTTTGTTGATTATGGAATTGATAAGGCGTACACACATGCAGCTCGGAAGAATCCTTGAAAGATACAACACAATCCGCGGAACATGTCGCAGAAAACGAATTGAAGAGTGCTGCTGCATGCTTCAGTCTCACCAGTGTCAATTGAACAACGAACCAGGAAGATCAGCATGCCTTATATTCTCGTCTTGTTTTTTATTTGCCCCTGGTATGCCACAAAAACGGCCTTAATTGCAAAACCTGTGTTACTAAAATAGCCTTGTATAAAAGAGTTTGAAGTGAAATTCTAGGCTCGTAGTCAAGCGGAAGGAATAAAAGTGGGTGAAAAGGACTGCTCAACAATCTTAATTGTGATTGTCGGCCCATCGTCATTTCCGCCGTTTCGTCGCCATGAACCACCACCACTACCGTTATTGAACACCCTATGTGATGAGTTATCAATAGGATTTTCACATCAGATCAAATTGAAATCATTTACTAATTTGAGTTTTTTCATTATTATCCTATATTCTATTTCAAATTAGTTACCAACATTAAGGTTGGGATTTAAAAGCTTACTTATTTAAACCCAATTTCAAGTGTTAGCATAAAAAAAATTTGATAAGTGAAATGATCGAGTTGTTGTATAATAAAGATCAAGTGGATGAGAAACAAGAATTTTTGCATGATCATATGATCGGGTAATGTATATTTTTGGATGATTACGTAGTCAAATTACAACAAAATATTAAAATAAACTCGACTTAAATGAATTAAATATCTCATTTTTAAATAAACTATATTTATTAACCGCACTCCATGCAGTTTTGTAAGTGCTCGATTATGATCCAATCAAATACTCGATTACATGCAATTTAAAGCCCGATTAGTGTTGGTAAAATAATTTTAAAATATTTTTTGATAAATAAAAAAAGCTGGTTTTTCACATTTGATTTTTTTTTGGACATATTTTTCACTTTTGAATTTGAAAATCAATTTTTTCAATTTCATCCTCATATAAATAAAAAAATTAAAATTATTCAATTATAAATTAATTATTTCTAATTCTACTAAAAAAATAAGATCATTAAAATTAACATAAATTAAATTTTATTCTACATCTCATCTGGTTTCTTCTCTAGTAATAATAATAATACTAATAATAATAGTAATAATAATAACATCTTAAATTATTATTTTTACATATTATTATTATTATCATCATTACTGTTAAAAATATAAAGAGAATATATTTTCACTGTATATTATAAAGCTGTACAATGGAACATTTATATAAGCTGTAGCTTTATTACATAATAGGAAAGTAATATACATAAGAAAATAATATTTTACATTAATAACGTGTATATATGGTAGGAGGGTATAAAAGAATAATTCTGAAATGATTTCGGAATAATTTCAGAATTATTCTTTAATACCCCTCCTCAAACTCAAGATGGCGCAGTAGAAGTAAGTTTGAGTTTGGAGACTAGAGCATGAAAACGGCGCGGAAGAAGAGATTTAGTAAAAATATCAGCAGGTTGCTCCTTAGATAAGATGGAGTGGAGCATGATAGTGTCTTGAGAAACGTGTTGCCGAACAAAGTAACAATCTGTTTCAATATGTTTAGTCCGCTCATGAAACACATCATTGTGGGCAATTTGGATAACACTTTGATTGTCACAATAAAGAGGTGTAGCTCCGGTATGAGAAATATTCATATCTTCAAGAAGCCAGCGGAGCCAGACAATTTCTTGGGTAGTATCTGTAAGAACACGGTATTCAGCTTCAGTACTCGAACGAGCAACAGCTGTTTGTTTCTTACTTTTCCACGAAAGAAGAGAATCACCCAAGAAAAGACAAAATCCACTAGTTGATCTACGATTCGTAGGATAACCCGCCCAATCCTCATTAGCATAAGCTCGTAATACAAGAGGAGAGTGAGTCAAAAAATGGAGACTGTAAAAAAGTGTACCTTTGAGATAACATAAGATATGAAGAACTGCTGCATAATGAGAGGTACGAGGAGTGGCCATAAACTGACTCACAACATGAACAACATGAGCAATGTTTGGGTGAGTAACTGTAAGATAGACCAAACTACCAACTAATTGACGATAAAGGGTAGCATCACTAAAAAGAGTATCATTAGAGGATCGGAGTTTGGCATTAGGCTCTATAGGAGTGGAGGCAGTCTTACTGTCTTTCAACCCAGCTTTAGCAAGTAGATCGGATGCATATTTAGCCTGAGAAAGATAATACCCTATAGAGTCGGATAGTACTTCAAGGCCAAGGAAATAACTAAGGTTGCCAAGATCTTTCATCTCAAAGTATTGTTGAAGAAAGTTCTTGAGAGTGGAAATACCAAGAAGATCATCACCTGTGATAATCATATCATCAACATAAATAAGTAGGAGAACACAACCTTGTGCCGTCTTGCGGACAAAAAAAGCTGAGTCATAACGACTAGACTGAAAATCATGCTGAAGAATGGTCCCACTAAACTTTGCAAACTATGCACGAGGAGCTTGTTTAAGACCATACAGAGCACGATGAAGTTTACGAACTTTGCCTGGAGGATGTGGATAACTAGGAGGAGGATTCATATACACTTCTTCAGTGAGATCACCATTGAGGAAAGCATTTTTGACATCCATCTGAAATAATGTCCAACCACGAATTGTAGCAACAGCTAATAAACTTCGAATAAAAGTAAGTCTAGCAATTGGAGTAAAATTTTCTTCATAATCTATACCATATTCTTGGGTAAAACCTTTGACAACAAAGCGGGCTTTATAACGCTCAATAGATCCATAAGATTTGGTTTTGATCTTGTACACCCATTTGCATCCAATAACAGTTTTATTAGAAGGAAGAGTAACAAAATCCCAAGTATGCGACTTCTTAAGGGCCTGCAATTCTTCTGTTATTGCTTGCTGCCAAACAGGATTAGAACTAGCATCGGAATATAATTGAGGCTCATATAAAGAAAGGGTAGTAGAGAAATAGTGATAATCACGAAGTTTAACAGGAAGTTCTCTTAGCCGAGATGAACGACGAAAAGAGGGTATAGAGAAGGCCTCAGGGATGTTGAGAGCAGATCCTTCAGACGAGGTAGGAGGCTCGGAAGCAGGCGTCGTTTCAGCAGATTCACCTGTATGAAACTCAGAAGAAATATCTGTAGGTAAAGTATCGGGAAAAAGATCAACAGAATTATCTGTAAAAAATTGTGACATAGGAGGAGACACAGATTTAAAGTTAGATACAAAGGAAAACATCGTATGCTCGAGAAAGACTACATGACGAGAAACACGAAGATGGTTAGATATAGGATCCCAATACCTATAACCTTTATGTTTTATCCTGTATCCCAAGAAGCAACATAATCGAGTACGTGGCTTTAATTTAGTATGCTCATATTTTTGAAGTAGAACAAAACAAACACAACCAAATACTTTGAGAAGTTTGTAATTAGGTAGAGTTCCATAAAGACACTCATAAGGTGATTTGTTCTTTATAACAGGAGAAGGAATACGATTAATGGTAAAGACAGCAGTTAAAGCAGCTTCTCCCAAAAAACGTTCAGGACAAGAGGAAGAGATAAGAAGAGCACGAGTAGTATCTAAAATGTGTCTGGGTTTACGTTCAGCTCTCCTATTTTACTGAGATGTACTAGGACAAGACCTTTGACATATAGTACCTTGTTCCTGTAAACGATTTAAAAAATCAGAATCTCTATATTTTATAGCATTATTAGTGCGAAAAACCTTAATAGGACATGAGAACTGAGTTTTAACCATCTGAACAAAATCTCGGTAAATTTTAGTAAATTCAGATCGTTGTTTCATAAGGAACAACCAAGTATACCGAGAATAGTCATCAACGAAGATTACAAAATATTTGGATTCTCCTATTGTAGGATTTGAAAAAGGACCCCATATATCAGAATGAACAAGATCAAATGGAGCATGAGAGACGGTAGTATTATTATCAAAAGATAAGGCTAGTTGTTTAGCTAAAGGACATGTAAGGTAATCTTCATTATTATCAGAAACAATACCTAAGTAACCACTGGATACTAGAGATCGGATGCGATTCATTGACGCATGACCCAAATGAGAATGTTAAAGATGTAACGAAGGTACTGAAGAGGTAGATGCTGTAGACGAAGGATATAGAAAGGATAAATCTAAAGAGATAAGTTCATACAGACGTCCAACCTTATGGCCTGTCCCAAGCGTCCGACCGGTCTTTGGATCCTGCACACAACAACCAGAAGCAGTATACAAGACATTAAGACCAAGTTCGTATAATTGACCAACAGATAAAAGATCTAAGGTAAGGTTAGGAATAAAAAATGTGTCAGATACAGAAAGATTAGGGCAAGACACGTGACCGACATGGTTAACTTTCATGAGAGAACCATTAACAGTTTGAATAGATGGTAAATAGGAATTAAAAATTTTAGAGGAGAAAATTGTAGGATCAGAAGTCATGTGATTACAACATGCAGAGTCAAAATACCAAGAAGAATTACCTGAAATATTGGAAGAAGTAGAAATTAAGGGTTTACCAGAATTAAAGAGGAGTAGACGGAGTAAAGATTCAAGGTTATTAAGAGAATGATTCACACTATCCTATACAGTAGTAACAGTAACTCCTGTAAAAGTCACACCTTGAGATGTTCCAAATATATGGCATGGCTGAAGTAGAGTAGAACTGACAGAAATACTGCACTTATCCATAAATTTCAAAAAGAAAACCCTTTCTTTCCTTTTTTGGTGTGGACAATCTAGTCCCTAAATTTGTAGTAATTACAAGTAAACCCTCAAATTTTTAATATTTATAAATTAACCCCTTAAAATATAATAATTGTAAAATAGTACCTAATTTCTTATAAAATTACAAAATGACCCTTATAAATACTATAATTTCAAAAATACCCCAAAACTTTTAGAAATTATAAAAAGGCCCAAAAGAATAAAAAATTACAATCTGACCTAGAAATACTGAAAAATTTACAAACAGGCCCTTAACAGAACCCAGTAAACTTCAGATGGCTCATCCGGCTTGCTCCGACCTCCGATTGAGGTAAACTCGGTGGCGTTTGAATGGCCGGTGACTGAGGATTATTTTCGTCTGGGCGGTGTCGGTCACGCCGCCGTATAATAGCCGGGATCTAAAGTGGAAGTAATCGGCGATAGTGAAATTTTAGCGGTGCGTCCGGCGGTTTTCGACCTCAGATTGGCGCGTCGACGGCGGCACTGAACGGCTAGTGATGGGGGATTCTTTGGGTGTGAGCGGTGTCGGTCATGTCGCCGTAGAACGGCCGGGATCTGAAGTGACAGTGGGCGGTGACAGTGGTGTTCCGACAGCCCGTCCGGCGATTTTCAACCTCGGATCGGCACGTCGTCGACGGCGTTGAAACGGCCGGAGGATTCTGAGTAATTGGAGATGGGCGGTGACTAAGACGACAAGATTTCAGAATTTTTTGATGACTTTTCGAAAAACTCTGATAGATTTCGTTCGGTTTTGAAAAAACTTTCTGGCAAATCTCTTAACTAAACAAAATGACAATGAAGAAACCAAAGCTCTGATACCATGTTAGAAATGTAAAGAGAATATATTTTCACTGTATATTGTAAAACTGTACAATAGAGCCTTTATATAGACTGTAACCTTATTATATAATAAGAAAGTAATATACATAAGAAAATAATATTTTACATTAATAACGTGTATATATGGTAGGAGAGTATAAAAGAATAATTTTAAAATGATTCTGAAATAATTCCAGAATTATTCATTAATTTCAAAATTATTCATTAATAATTACTACATAATTTTATAAATATGTATATTTCAATGTTAATTTTAATTATATTAATTTTTATAATATTACAATAACAAAATTTACCAAATATATATAAATTATTTTTAAATCTCACAATATTTTTAAAGATATAATTTCAAACTGGCTGTTAAAATGTTACACGTTTCTTTTGGGTTGCATATCATTATGTTTAATCAAGTGGCAAAAGAAGAAAGTGTGATAATAATATTTTAATTAGACGGCATTATTTTTAATAGTGGCTCATTGTTTAACTCAATAAAATGTCTGAAACAGTGTCAATTCGGTGTGGATACATGCTATGCCGTGCATGTTTGGCACTTGTATTTTTGCAGATTATGAGCTTGAATAACAAAGTTAAATTCTTCCTTAAAAAAATGGGGCCTTGGTATTGGCTAGGTTGGGTGGCTAGCTTGCTTATATAAATAAAAGGAATTTGCTTCATTTTTTTGCATCCAAGCCGAGAGAACATAAGCAAATTGAGAACAGAGAAAGAAATAAGGAAAACAAATGGGAGGCCGAGAGAGGAAGAAATAAAATAAAAAGGGAATTATTAGAAACGTATTGGATTAGTTAGATTTATATTTTCTAATTTAGCAGTAACAATTTTATTAAATTAAAATATTAATATTTCAATTTTTATGATAATACTAATTTTAATAATTTTTTTGAGAAGTAAAAATCCCCTTTGACATCTCTTCATCTACAAAAAAATTTTAATGTGAAAACATAAAAAAAATGGGTTAATCTTTAAATAGAAAAAACCGTTAATTTGTAGGGCCCCAAATGAATTAGTTTATTAAAAAAAAGGCATTGTTCTTTAAAAGATCTATCTCATTCTAATACTGGATGGTTCTACTTTAAAAAAACTTCAAATCATTCTCTTAAATTTTATCCTTTTCATTACATATATATATATATATATAATATTTTTATATATAGTATCAGGCTTATTATTAATAAGACCAACAACTTATTCTATTTACGAAAAATCCTTGAGTTTTCTAAATAAATCATTCTCTTAAAATTTATCCTTTTCATTACATATATATATATATATATAATATTTTTATATATAGTATTAGGCTTATTATTAATAAAACCAACAACCTACTTCATTTACAAAAAATCTTTGAATTTTTTAAAATAGAATTAGGCTTGAATAAAAAGAAGATAAGTCTGAAAAAGAAATGGGGCTGGACCAAACTATTTCATAAAACCCAAAAAGAGGTAAAAAAAATTAAATTAGTCATGAAAGGTAAAGGTGTATGACTACACTGTACTCTTCTTTCAATTACAGTTTGTAATTATACATAGCTATGTTAATAATATGAAATTATTATTTTATTATCACATGGCATAACGATAAGATGATCACATTGCGATGAAGATATCTTATTATAAGAAGATTATGTTACATACAATTCAAACTCTATCATGTTTATCCTATAAAAAGGTATACATAAGTAAATAGTGATTCATGCAGAAATTCAGGAATAGTGTGATATTCTTTGTTGTTAAGCATTAGAGCTATACACTGTTATATGAGAGAAAATTATAAGAGCATAATAACCCTTTTACTTAAATCACTTGAGAGAAAATTATAGAGACATCTTAAAGAGTATAATCCTCTTACTTAAAGCATTCTTATATATTATACGCTTGTAATAAATATATATTAATTTAAGTATTAAAATATTTCTTTTTTTAAGAAAATAATATTTTTTTTAAAAATAATTTGAGATAATTAATAAAAATTAAAACGTAATTTTTGGAGAGTTCTAAATTTGGAGCTCTCATATAATAATATAATCTAAGTTATGTAGCATCCTGATTCCTGAGTGATGACTTTGGTGATTTCACTTCATGTACGATATTGATATGTAGAAATATAGTTCTTTTCCACAGTCTGTTGATTGAAACACATTATGATCTGTTGTTCGTCTGTTTTCTTTTTAATTTCTTCAACTTTTCTTAACAAGCTTTAGGCTTAATGATCAGCAGTAAGTCTTTATTTCTATGATGAGGTCAAATATGAATGAATTGGTCATCAGTAAGCAAGAAATAACGCAACATGCTCCATGTGTCTTTCTCTCAACACAACTCCTTTCAAAAGTGTTTGTGGCACTAACATCTTCTCAAGTCTCAACCTCTTTAACAAACACAAAGAGGAAATATAATTATAAAAATATACAATGAAAGATGTTTAATTAAGATTAATGTTCGGTATTTTTAATGGTGTCCGTGTAAAAGTCTATTTAATATGTAAGTATTTTGAGAAAAGACGATGTTTAGATTAATTTTTTGGATTACAACTAACTTCACCTTTTAAATATGAGTTTGACATAATGACATCCAAATTCTAATAATTACAGAAGATATATATTTTAATATATATCTTGATGATAAGGGTGGGGCTATTACACCCTAAAATATACTTTGAACACTTTTTTTTATTCTAAACATCCATCTAAAAATTTAAAAAAATTATTATTTACTCTATACACCCGCCTAAATTCTAAAATAGTATTAAATTAAACATTTGTTATTTCTCTTAAAATCCATAATAATATAATAATCACCAAAACTTAATATTATTCCTATATGTAACAATAATATGCTGTTAATTGTTTTTTTAGCAACATATAAAACTATTTACATTCCATCAAAGTCAGATAACCATAATAGCCAACTATTTTATTTTTATTCTTGGGATTTTCTTTCTTTTTTCATTTAAGTGTTCTTCTTTTTCGATTGTGTATGTTTTTTTTTATCTTCTTCTTCTTCCATTTTACATCTCTCTTTTTCTCTTTTTATGTAGGAAAACTAACGAAAACATTTAGCGTAATCTGATAAAACTCGTTCAAAAATATTCTAGCACATCTTAACTTTTTTATGATGAATTAAATTGGATATAGAGATAAATATTAGACTTTAAGGTAAGGGTATTAAAGTGGGAAAACGACCATTACCTTAATAGTAAATTCTATTATGGGTAGTTTATTTTTTATAAAATTCAATTAATACATGGGTGTTCCTAATTTTTTTTTATGATGTAAATTGTCCCACTCTTATAATATATATATATATCTGTGTGTGTGTGTGTTTGTGTTTGTGTTTGTGTTTTTTTGTGTGTGCTATAAATTAAAATTAAAATTATATGCATTGCAATGTACCTATGTTAATTAATTGCATTTCGTTAGGGCAGGGAAACTACTCGTTAACTTCCCTAGAATGGGGAACAAGCTTAATTAGCGAACCCTAATATACATCTCGGAGTTTTCTAAAAACAGATTAGGAAACCCAACTTAAATAGGACGCTGAACTCAACCCATATATATACGAACCCTAACCCCTCATTGCTTTGGCTACTGATCATTCTTGATCAACTTAATTGTCACTCCACATTAAAACTCTCTCTCGATGGAGGCAGTTCACAGCGGTTCGTTTCTTCATGGAAGCTTTAGATGTTCTTCTCCTCATACTCAAGTACTCTGAAGTCTTTATGGCCTTCAAAGATTTCATGTTCTCAACGTTTAATTCATAATGGATTATGCGTTTACTGTGGTAAAAAGATGGAGGATGGATATGGTCTAGCTTTTGATTATATGCTTAAGGGCTTAAGCTTTAGCAGAGATGAAGTTACTCGTTCCAAAAAAAAAAAAAACTCGCAGATTCTGTTTCGCAGGAAAAAGCTTCAGTTGGTTCTTGACTTAGATCATACGCTGCCTCATTCTCGATACATTCAGAAGTTAGCATCTGAAGATGAATATTTAATGAAGCAAGCGGGTTCTTTTAAAGATGTATCCAAGGGTGACTTGTTTATGATGGATGGATGCTTGGTGAAGCTGAGGCCCTACGTTCGCTGTTTTCTTGAAGAAGCGAGCAAACTCTTTGATATATATACTTGCACCATGGGTTCCCGAATCTACGAAGAAATGATCGCTAAATTGCTCGACCCTAAATGCGAGTACCATATCAGCTCCAAATTGATTACACGTGAAGATTTGAAGCAGACGGAAAAGAAGAGCCCGAATTTAGTGTTGGGACAAGAACGCGGTATTGTTGTCATTGATGACACGCAGAAAGTGTGGAATGCCCACAAGAAGAACTTGATATTGGTGGGAAAATATAACTATTTTAAAGAGGGAATGAACAGTCATAAATCTTATTCTGAGAAGAAGACAGATGGAAGTGAGATGAATGGGGCAATGGCTAATGTTCTTAGGGTTCTAAAAACAGATCATGGGTTGTTTTTTGACAATCCAGCAAATCTTGTTTGTGGAGATGTTAGGTTTTTGTTGGGGCAAAGTCGGAGACAGATTCTTGCTGGCTGTACTTTAGTCTTTAGCGATGTATGTGTAGAGGAAATTCCATTACTTCAGACGAGGGCAGAGGAATTGGGAGCTGCATGCACAGTCATGTACAACTCTTCAGTGACGCATGTGATCTCATCAAGCAAAGGAACCAATGCTTATCTTTGGGCCGAGGAATCGCAGAAATATCTGGTGCATCCACGGTGGATTTACGCTGCTTATTATCTCTGGAGCAGGCAGCCTGAAAGGGATTATCTTCCACTTTAGGTTTTTTTTTTCCCTTTGTCTTTTAAGTTTTGTAGCAAACTGAAAAGTTAACTTCTATTGAATGTGTAGCAAAGTTCTTTTCAGCTGATTTTAGATTTGTAAGAATATTCTTAATAAATATATATCTGTTTTCTCTTCATTTTCTATCTAGTTTGTTAAACTTTTTTCTTCTCTTTAAAAAAAGCTTAGCGAATATAAAGACTCCATTGTATAATTTATATTCACAATAAAATATATTCTCTTTACATTTCTTACAATAAAAATGTTAGGGTTTGTAGAAGACAAATCCGGAAACAGATTCTTGCAGGCTGCACCTTGTTCTTTAGTGATGTTCGTGGTGAGGAATTCACATCAGTTCGGTCGAGGGCAGAGGAGTTAGGAGCTGCATGCACGGCCAGGTACGACTCGTCGGTGACACATGTGGTCTCAGCAAAAGGAACTAATGGCTGTTTGTGGGCAGATAAACACAAGAAATTCTTGGTGCATCCTCGGTGGATTATTCATGCTTATTTTCTCTGGAGCAGGCAACCTGAAAGGGATTTTTGTTCCACTTAGGATTTTTTTTTTGGTTCTTTTATGTTGTACAACATTGCGGATGGCTTTGGTGATTTCACTTCTGGATGGCGTCAAGTATTGTATTGAAATTTGAACGTGTAGTAATCAAGTTATGTAGCATCCCGATTCCTGAGTGACGACTTTAGTGATTTCACTTCATGTACGATATCGATGTGTAGAAATATAGTTCTTTTCCGCAGATTCTGTTGATTGAAACACATTTATGATCTGTTGTTCGTCTGTTTTCTTTTTAATTTCTTCAACTTTTCCTAACATGCTTTAAGCTTTATGACCAGCAGTAAGTTTTTATTTCTATGATGAGGTCAAATATGAATGAATTGCTCATTAGTAAGCAAGAAATAACACAACATCCTCCATGTGTCTTTCTCTAAACCCAACTCCTTTCAAAGTGTTTGTGGCTCAAACATCTTCTCAAGTCTCAACCTCTTTAATAAACATAAAGAGGAAATATAATTATACAAATCTACAATGAAAAATGTACAATTGAGATTAATGTTCTGTATTTTTTTAATGGTGTCCGAATAAATGTCTGTTTAATATGCAAGTACGAGTAAAGACGATGCTTAGAGTAATTTTTGTGGATTACAAATAGCTTCACATTTTAAATTTGAGTTTGAAATTATGTCATCCAAATTCTAATAATTACAAAGGATATGTATTTTAATGTATATGACATGATCCGTCCTGACCCCTTTTCAAAAATTGAGACAAATTCTATAATAACATGGGACTGATATGTTTTACATATATTACATATGATAATATGAGGTTACGTGTTTTAATAAAAATATATATGTGTATATAAATATATAAAATATAATAACTCATAAAGTTTTTATCTTAATCTTTTATTTTATTTTTAATCTCACATTATGCCCTTCTTAGAAACTTCACAACCAATAACAGCATTATAAAGATTATATTGATCGTATTCAATTTAAATTTAATCATTCCTTTCGGGAGAATAATATAGTTGCAAATAAATTAGCAAACTTTGAATTCTAGTTGGACAATTTTACTTAGTGGTTTAGGCCCCTTATATACTACCCATGTTCTTTAGAGATGCAAATGGATTACTTAATTACAAGTTTCATTAGTTTATATTTATTTTCAGAGATTGTGTATTTTATTTATTTTCTTACTCTCTTTTTGGGTATTTTTTTTCTTAGAGATGTGTTGCTCAATGACCATCTTCGATCATAACTCTATTTTTACTTATTTTTATTAATAATTTTCTTATTTTGTCGAGTTTGCCCAAAAAAATAACTCAAAGTTATGCATGTCCTTGGCCAATATTAAAATGTGAAGATATATCATACTACACGAATTCTTATAACAATCGAAGAAATATAGGAAAAAATAAGGAATGAGTGAGTTTCTTGCTTAGTGAATGGTATAATATAAAAATACTTTATATATATTATAAATAATAATTTCTTATTAATAATTTAATAATAAATAATATTATATGTAATAAATACGTACAAATTTGTAATATAAAATAATTATAGAATTGTGTACTAAGAATTATAAAATTTGTCTTAAAAATCTGAAAGTATAAGTTATTATAAAATTCGTACTAAACTTGAATGTACATAACGTAATAGTGGGAATATAGTGTATATATACTAAATAAATACTGCAAATTACACTAAATTTATACTCAAAGAAAAACTGATCTAATCTAATGAAGTAACTCACGTACAGGCAGATTAAAAATATAATCTAGTCTAGCCAATAAAATTATTGCATCATTCAAATAGAACAAATTAAACTAATCTAACGTATACATAGAGCAACTAAATTAAATGATAGAATACATATTAGTGTTTAAAAACTACTACTATATAATATTATGAAAACATAATTATTTTAAATTAAGATTTCTACAAGAAACTTAATGTAATCATAAAAGATGTTATTATATATAAAAACTTACATGAAACTTTTATCTTAATGTTTGTTTAATTTATATAGACTCGATTAATCCGGATAACTTGCACCAGGCACTAAAGTTTTCACCTCATATGTATATAGACATATATCATACTTATTTATTCGGACTGTGTTTTAATTTGCGGTTAATTGATAATGATTTTTAATGGTCAAACTAAAAGTATCACATGTTTCTCAGATGTATAGAAGTGTGGAATAAGAGTCATATTGTAGTATATAATACTCACCAGACCATAAATATTATTTCCCTTCAATAAATTAACCTAATCAACTTCTTTCACCTTCTACTGATCTACATTGGGAAGGTGTAAAAAATTACTCAAATATTTACAAGGATTTAAGAATTATGATATTGTACTTTAAGCCTAGTGAATAAATGAAATTAGGCATGAAGTTGAGAAAGAAGTGCTAAAGGCGTTTCTGTTTGATCTGAATGATAATGGTTATATTTCAGATATTAATCACACATTTGTGGCACTCGATCAAAAAAAAAAAAAAAACCCAAGAAAATGGCAGAGTTGAGACTTATAAGTCTGTGCAATGTTATTTACATGGTGATAGCAAAAACTATTGGGAGTAGATTAAAAACACTCCAAAACCGGGCTATCTCCCTTAACCAAGGTGCCTTCATTCCACATAGACTAATAACTGAAAATATAATTATTGGATATAAATGCCTTCGTAAGATAAGAAAATAGGAGAGGAGCCGAGGGGGTAAGAATGGATTAGTGGCATTGAAATTAGATATAAACAAAACCTATAATGAGTGGAGTGGTCTTTTTTTTTTTAGAGAGAACATATTTTAAACTGGGTTTTTCCAAATCAATATGTAGCCCAACTAAGCGATATTTAGGCATGAGTGCATGACTGATCCAATTTATTCAGTTGCTAATAAGAACCTGCCTGCATAGCTTATATACATCAAAAAATGAAACTACTAATACCCATCATTGAATCTGAACGAAAGGGAATGACCTACATTATTGCCTAGGTCGGGAAATTGGGAAAGGCCTTGGACACGGTTGCACAAACATTAACAATTTGCCCAACATTATTCTTGTTGTGACCTAGCGAGATATCATCTCCCTCTCTGAAAAATATAATGTGAGGGCTTCAAATCACAAACACCAATCACCATTTTAACTTGGGCAAGCACAGTTACCAAGTCATTGCTTCCCTCCAATCAGATTTCAGACCGACCCAAAATGAAACAAACATCTTCTAAACGTTAATATTTGAAGCCACGTAAAGCTCGGGAAAAAAAATAAAAAAAGAACCAAGCCAGTTGTGGAAAAGCAGGTCTGAGTATGACCTTTCTTAAATATAAATAAATAAATTCTACTTTGTTTTTAAGCATTTCATAGCCAAATGTAGTTCTTTGTGCAATCATTCACTTATTCAAACTACATAGTTCTTTGATAAGTGTAGCACACTTATTCAAAGGTCCTTCTCATCTCACCTAGAATTTTATCTCCCCTTGATAATAATCACTTACACAGTTGCAACTTATGCTAATCACACCACAAGCTTAAAAAATTATGTTCTATCAATGTAAAAGGTCATATTTTTCTATATCTTTGCACATATTTGTTGCTGATCGTTTTTTCCTAGATCGGAGTAAATGGCAATGACCAGCTAAGGCACCCACTTCAGTGTTATATCATTATGTAGTTCTAAGTTCCAACGTGTCTCCAACTTCTTATGTGGTAAACAAAATTAGACTCTGCAAGTAATAAAAGCTTTGACTGTAGTCCAATAAAAGAGGCCAAGTACCAGGTGATTTTACCCTATGTTTCTTTTTTCTCGCTCCATTCTGATTGCTGCCTGCCACAGTAAGTGTAGCTCAACATTCTATAAACACAGCCTCGTATTTTTAGTACCACTAATTCACTCAATTTTGCAATAGGGGATTACAAAGTCTGGATCTAAGTATCTTAGTACCTCATTTGAGAAAAATAAACAAAATGAGGTAAAATGGTTAGCATTCTAGGGAATCAATGCGTAAATGAACAATGGGCTACAATCCAATTCAAAACAAGAGGATTACTGTTTTTGAACCCACAAACAATTTTATGACCTCCATTTTCGTGGGATCTCATTTGGGCACTGGGAAACAGGCTGTAGTTAAAAGACCTATATTTGATAAAGGTTTAAGCTCTTTTGAGTAGTATATGCAAATTTTGCGGTTAGGTGTTTATTGGAGAATGATGCTATAAGATTTGATTAATAAAAGGATTTCAATGCTTTAGCATGAATTTGCATACAGAAACTGAATGACACATAGCAAGAGAAATATATTCATCTGTTGAGAGGCTCTGCAACACCGTGTAAGAGAAAAAGGAATAATAAAATGAAATAGAAATGGTATTGGGAGGTAATCTGGTTCTGGGAAAATGCTAAATATGGGAAGGTGAAGGCTGAAAGTATAGCTTGTGAGGAAAGCCATATTATGACCTCAGATGGAGGGGATTACAAAACGCATTTGTCTTAGCAAGAATGCAATATCTACTACATCAATTTCACCTCGACATTATGCTAACAAGAAGGAACTATCCTTTTGCTTAAGTGTGCTTTGTCTATTATTAATTAGCAGAACCCAAGAATACAGCAAACTCCCCGAATCTTATAGAAAAGAGAAAACCATGAACTGTTTTCAAGGTATGGTATTAAACTAATTCAGGACAAGTTTCAGCATTCCCAAGTACATAAATCTCAAAGCAAGGAAAAGGAACACAAATAGTTCACTCAAAGGATTAGCAATAGAGTGCTGTCTTTCAAGTTCATAAGCACAAAAACTTATTGATGCTATAGAAGTTCATCTCTCTCTAAATAGTAGCTTGAGTAAAGCAATTATTTCACTCACTGCTGAAGACAGTCATACAAGCCTGGTGTTGAATGACCCACAATTGAAACATTTGTGATAAAGCCAATGGAAGGGAGCAGCTCCTTTCTTCTCACAGTCATTACAAAGTATGTCCTGTCATTCAATTCACAGTCAATTGAAACATATATCTGGTGATAGTTTATGCATAACAACTACTGAATATTGTCTATCAAACAGTGTGACAAACCTGAGTTTTGGAAGAATACTCCTGTGGAAGTTTCTCCTCAGCCAACAGTGCATCCAACATTCTGAAGTACACCTGCAAAATAATTTGGGATGTAAAAGCTTCAAAACCTGCCAAACAACTGGAAATACTGTCACTCAAGTTAACTTGAACAAATAACTGGGTATTTAACACATGACAGCTAAGAAAGAGCCTTAAACATATCAAATTTTCGAAACAAGAATGAAGTGATGGAAATAGAAGTCAACAGAAATCCTAGTTAAGCCATTATACTGTCCTACTATATTGGACTTTTAGCTTAGAAATGTTCATCTCTATGGAAAGAATATCCATAAACAGGCCATCAAATTAAGTTCAGAGAAATGAAGGTGCATAAGAAGCATTTGCACCTGCTTCATCCTTAATGTTTATAATACTAGTAGATTTTATTGATCTATCTAGTCCGGTTCAAGAACACTTCGCTTATGATGAATTTCTATATGGATCAGATGGACACTGAAGAAGGGTTAAGTAAACATATTCTTAACTATTCTTTGATGCTCTACATATATAAAATTGATAGATAGGCTTTAGCTAAAACAAATCTATAATGCAAATCACTTTAATTTTGGGTATACGTTCTCTAATTAGAGAATATATTAAGTTGTTTGGTCAATGAAGGACAACCTGTTAAACTTTGATATTTTTCAGGATTGTAATAAGTATAAGTTGTTAAGTTGGTTTTGAATTTGTCAAAGTTAGAGTTTGAGTAGAATGCAAGTTCCTTGTTTCTAGAGCTTGATTTCAAATTTAAATAAGCTGATTGAGCTTGACTTGGTCTGTACTTATCGTTGATATGTCTTTGTATATATATCAATTTATCAATGAAATATATTATCAAGTTCTCTGCAAATTCTCTCTCATATACACAAGCTGCCCCTTACTTTGCCTTCTTAAATCACCATATTATCAGTTCTAAAACTGAAATCTCAACACAACCATGAGAAGCTATAAGCACTCCTCTCTAAAGCACGCACTAAATGTAATTTAGCTGGAAGCACTAATTTGAGGCATTATAGTAACTGACCTGCATGTCCCCTAGTGACTTGCTACAGATGGGACAGGTGTAATGAGTACAAGTGTATTCCTAGCAGCAGCACCAGCAAGTCAGTAAAGCTGTCTTAAAAATCAACAAAGAAAAGGGAAAAATTACAAGAGTACCTCAAAACACTTTGAGTGCATCAAATGACCACATGAAAGGCCCTTCACTGGAGTGCTTGAGGAGAAGATATCTTCATGGCAGATTGGGCAGTTATCCATAAAACATTTTTCTCTGCATGTATGTGTTGAAAGAGACCTTGACATGCAAGCATTGCAGTTCATGCAGTGAAAGTAGTCAATGCCCAATCCCTTCCCTACTCGGCACAGATTACAATAAGGACAGTGGTAGATTTCCCTGTTGGAGAATTTCTTTCAGAAACTCACAAAATTTAGAATTATTTTGTCTAAAATCAGCTTAGCTCAATAAAATATGCCACGTGCTATCATACTATCCTACATAATGCAATAAACTGAAAGAGAAACGAAAAAACACTACTGGAACAACTATAATTATTACTGTTGTTTTTAGGTATGATGATAAAAGTGATCATTAGAAAAACTTCCACAAAATTAGAGCTAAGGTTGCATGGCAAAGGATACTTGAGCAATTCTAATCGTAGAAGATCATTAATTCAATTGCCTAATTACTGCAAAATGAAAAGGCTTGGATATGGAAGGAGTTGAACCAGACTACATCACCTGTCATCATCAAATAATTTGCAGATCTTGCAGTAATATCTTGCAATGGATAAATTTTTGCAGGAAACTGTTGAACATGTTGACCCAATTGGCTGAATTATCAAGCATTTCATACACATCATCTTTGTTATTGATTTCCTGCATGCTTGTCGAATGCAGCAGAGAAGTTAGGAAGAGTTGACAAAAATCTCAAAATTCAAAACATGAAAGCTCAATCTTAACCCACATCACCATTACCTATCCAATGAATGATCAGCTACCTCATCATGGCAGCGAATGCATATATAGAGCTGGTTGCAGCAGGGGGCCAGTAGCTTACAGTTCCTCTTGTAGTGTTTGCAACCAAAGGCTAGTTTGAGAGGGTCCCGATAAGATGGGTGCTGACCTGGAACTTTTTCCTCATTACTTGAGGTGGTTACTTTTGAATGAGCTATCTGTTGTCCAGTGATCCATCGGCTGAAACATTTCAGATACTTGTTGTATCAAGATTCACAGACTAGTAGTATTGAAAACATAAGCAGCACAAATGAAAAATAATTGAAGCTGCTTGGGCAAGTAGATGTCACCAAACACCACATTGTCTGTATAATGCACTTTGGCATAATCAGGCAGAGGAAGGTCTGGCTACAAATTTGGTTTGAATGTATAGCCAACTATAAAAGAAAGAAAAAAATTCAGAAAATACCAAGTTGTTTTCTAATGCACTAAGTCAGATAAATGTGGTTCAGAGGCCAAGCCTAGAATATACTCTACAGCCCGGAAGTCAACCTGATTCGAGAAATCCATCAAATGCCATCTTTTTTGGTTGGGAGGAAGCAAAGTTGTCCAAAAACCCCTCTGGATTTAGGGCTAGGACCATCTTTTATAAAAATGTACATGTCATGTTTGCCTCTTATCCTAACGAAGGAAGTATCTTGACAGTATGTTCTAGAAACAATCTCAAAAGATGGGAATAATGTACGAGAATATTAGCATGGTCCTGACACAAGGATGAGTTGCACCTATTGAGATGGGCTCTGATTTTCCGTCTAAAATGAAGAAAGAGTAAAAAACAAATCTTAAACCTCCAGAATATGGGTAAGAAACTGAAAACTGTATAAGAAAGAAATGCTTATTACCAACCTCATTAGTAGGTTCTGGATTATATATGATTTTTTCTGAGGAGCTAAGGAAGAATCACGGGATACTCTTCTTATCAAGGCCTCCAGATCTTCTTGACTCATTGGCAGAAGGCTTTCATCATTCCTTGGCTTCTGACTATAATGTTTCATACATTCTGAACATTCATTTTTACTTTCTTCTTCGTCCAAACTTTTGGCTTTAGAACTGACATCACTTTTCTCTAATGATCTAATATCATTGCCATCCCCATCTTTTTGCGGAAAATAGCTGGTATCGTTGCACAAGGATTCTTCTCTTCGTTCATCAAGAACTTCATTAGACAGATATGTTGAGATAATCTCCAGAGGATCTGCTGTTGTTGAAGGTGCAATACTTGGCTCCTTTGCAATTGTAGACATGTGATACCCCTCCCACCATTCTCCTAACCACTCTTCAAACATTGTATTTTTTGCGGCATTGCACCACAGGGACATTACAGTATGTTGCTCTTTTAGTGTTAATGACGCCATTAGCCAGGGTATCATATCTTGTAATGTTTCTGCTCTTATTCTTCCAAGCATGCCTTTTATGATCTTCTCTTGTTCCTCCATTGTGAAAAATTCTCTAAATAAGGGCCAAAGTTCAGTTTCTTCACGATGAACATGTTCTGACAATAATTTATGCATTGATTTGCATATTTCATGGAGCCTGATGCACAACTGGCGATACTTCAACATTCTCCGATCCCGAGTATTTGGATCAATATGTGAAACTGAAACTTGCAATTCAAGCATCTTATTCAGAATGTGAGATATCTTTCTGAAATGTTCAGCTTCCAATCTGTGGTCAATGGAGTATGAGTGGCTAACGTTTTGGAGTTTCCCCTTTGCCTCCAAAGCTGGAAAGGCAATCTCATCCTCTGCATCACTATGGATTTGATACAGGAACTGTATGAGATGGAAGCGCCGATGGAAATCAATGAGAAATGGGACATTTTCAGCCAGCTGGGCTGAACCAAAGACAAGGTATTCCAAATCTTTCTTAAGTGCCTTGTGGCCAAAAAATATGAGATCCATTGGAATTGGTTCGTGGATAATGGAATTGTTACAACCTTTTACAACAGAAATTTCAGGAAGGGGATGTAATGTCCTCACTGTTTGTTGGAAAATTGTGTGTAGACTGGTTGCACTAGAGTGCGACATCTGATACTTTTTAGTACTGAGAGAGTCAGAGAATAGAGAGTAAGACAAATATTTTTTACCCTTGTTGGTAAAAATTGACTCTAGTTGCCCTTGTTCTGTTCCTTTACAAGGTTGCATATCTTGCGGTAAGGAAGAAGATTCAACAATTTCTCTGGTTTGCTCATATGGAAGAGAGCATCTGTTCTTGAATATCTTCTGCAAGTCCATTGTGAAATTTTCAACAGGGGTTTTACCTGAATAGCCAATATGGAACCATTCACGTAAGAGGCAAGCAAATGATTTATTCACTAATGAATCTCCCTGATAAATGCCATGAAGAATGGACCTGGACTCATCCTCAGATAAGTGAGCTGAAAACCAAGTGATCACACACTTTAGCAACCCAAGTGGCATTATATGAAGGGTCTTATACAGAAGCAGTTGCTGCATTTCATGGCTGTGGTTCTGCCTAAACGTCAATACCTGATAAAAACAGGACAAGACGTCAAAGGGAAATAGCACAAAATATTTTTTAGTTAAATCTCAGCAACTGAAATTAAACAAAACTCACGATAAATGACTAGAAGCGCTGGTAGAAATTATAAGGGGAAGTATGTCTCAAGGGGATCTCCTAATTGATTAATTCTTTATGACAGAGCAGGAGAGGGATCAACTCTTCATACCAGCCTTGGAGGTGGACTATGTTTAATTTGTGTGCGGACATGGGGAAAGATGCTAGGTGGTGTGTGACAAGTATAATTATTTTTTATGGGGAAAATAGTGGTCACTAGATGCTCAGAGTTACTCCTAGTTTAATCTTCACAAGTTGCATTCTCCCCTGCTCTTGCTTTATAAGAAAATTAATAAGAGAAACAATATACCTCTGTTTCGTGAAAAGCAAATTGTGTGCTGATATCCATCAGAAAACACTCCAGTTCATTAAAAAGGTTCTCCACAAACTTGCTGAGAGGTAAACAATTTTGAAAATGGTCTAGTAATTGCTGTAAACCTTCAACTCGAAACTGATCTTCCGAAGGAGATGGGCAACCATTGGAAAGTTCTTTTAATACAGGATTATAAAATGTCTTCAGTGCAGCACTGTAAACCAGAAAAAGGCCATCAGATATACGATTACTGATTAAAAAATAATCAACAGAAAAGGAGGTGTTCTAATCATCACTTTGATGATGGATAGTTGAGTCAATTAAAAGAAGGTGCTTCAGCAACCATATTAATTACCTGTAGAAGGTAAGGACATCAAGGAAGAATTTTAGCTGGACAACTATTGCATCTAGATCCAGAAAGACATTTGAACTTTTCATTTGATGTAGGTTGTCCAGAATTCCTTCCAAATCTTTCCTTATGGCTCTATGCCAAAGTGGAAGGCCATCAAGTGGAGTGTGCCCAGAATTTGTTTGGAGACCATATGCTTTCTTCCAGCGACAATTTTCTGGAGAATACCTCTCAGATGAAAGCGATTTCAGTGTACTTTCCATTTTTTCCAATGCATCAAGATGTTGAACTCTATCTCCATTATTAGCAAGTTCCATAAAAGAGGGTTGGCTTTTGTTACCAAGCCAGGAGATCACCACCTACAGAATATAAATAGACAAATGAAACTCTGGAAGATGATTTGAATAATAATGAGAACTTAATTCTTGATCTACCTCTTGAAGTGATGCCTC
Source organism: Ailanthus altissimus (assembly GCA_946807835.1). Taxonomy (NCBI): domain Eukaryota; kingdom Viridiplantae; phylum Streptophyta; class Magnoliopsida; order Sapindales; family Simaroubaceae; genus Ailanthus; species Ailanthus altissimus. The sequence goes on along the minus strand of OX327691.1, from coordinate 27,323,321 downwards.
TTCAGATAAAATTTCTTTTACACAATGTCTGACATCTATACTTTCATCCTGAGTTAGAAAGGAAACCATCCATGGCAGAAAATCCTCCAGCAGCACTACAGGAACACTCCATAGAAATTGTAACACAAGTGAAGCTTGCTCTTCAGAAGAGAACTGCTGCATCAGTAAGGGATACACCTGCACTCAACATGCATAATACATTATACACAAACCAGTGCGGATCATACAGAGGACTCTCACTATAGCGAATGCTAATTGCATTTAAGAAAAAATAAAATTTTGTTATTACTCAAGTTAAATCAACGGAAATTCTGATGTGAATATCTGTTAAATGACCTTAGCCCCTCATAACATTCAGAGGACTCAAAATCATTATAAATGTCCAAAAAGTTTGTTTCTGTTCCTACAGTCAATTTGTACACTCAAGCAATCAACAGCGTTAAAGAAACCTCCTTAATTTGTCAACTATGTTTAAAGTTGGTTGTAAAGTAAGCAGCCATAACAGAACAGTCTCAGGCCATGACCAGCCCTGAGATTGAACCAGGATAACTTGAAGTAACAGAAACACAAAATGCAAAAAGATTTTCATACCAAGCTCCATTATCAATGAAAATATAAATATCTACCTGCTCTTCTTCTTTGAGCATATGCTGACAAATGAAGGTCCGGATTGTGCCAACAAAAATGACAAGTTCTTTAAAAGGCTCGGCCACATGTTCATTTCCCACTTGTAAACCATTCAGGCAATTGAAAACAGAGCCAAAGAGTTCATCTATACTCTCGTGTTCAAGTGAATATGAAGACGCCACATTTTTTATATGTACATCTAATGCTAAGAAGACCACCTGCCAATAAAATTTTAAGTTTCATTAGCGGAACCATTGTGCTGTACAAGCTACAGAATAAAAGGGAAAAGTTGAAATGGATAAGAATTATCAAAAGTGAAAACATCATATTCACTTTTTCCCTTTTCACTTTAACATGACTATTTCCAACTTTCTTTGGTTCAATCGTTTAAAAATATCATTCATAAAGCATCTTCAGTTTATATAAACTAATGGCAGTTGTTATCTGGCAAAAGTCAACCCATGATCAAACTCAAATCCATTGGCCCCATAAACACAACAAAATGAAAGCAACCTCTTAGTAATCCACAGGTAAAAAAGACTTGTAATCATAATGCAGATTGAATAGTCTCATTTGAAACCTAATCGATTGTTCCTTAATCTAATAACTTCTAATTAATCTAAAGCCGACAAAATGAATTATTACGGACATCAGATGATATAGTTAATTAAAATTTTCTAACTAATTTTTTTTTGTAAATTTGAGTTGAGGTTTTACTTCTTTTCCTCCTTAAAGATTTGAGTACATGTGAAGAGTAAGCTCAATTCCTTCCACGAAAATTTTAAAATTTTAAATTTTAAAATAAAAAGAAATCATCAATTAAAGCAGCATTAATAAATAAGAGAGTTTATTTTGAATTTCCTAGTTCCATTTTCCCGGGAACCAAACAGAAAAGTTGGGAGCGTTAAAGAAGTCACATGCAAGTTAAGCCGACCTCATCTTCGGCGGAGCAGTGATACTTATAAACAAGTTTCAAAAATTCAAATCTCCGTTGGAGCTCGAGTATCAGTTCCTCGTTGCAAGACTCCTCTTCCAAAGCCGTAACGGCCACGCGGCGCAGCTCGGAGAGCTCGGCGCGTAGAGCCTTGTGGAAATAAACGAACAACAGAATTGGAGCATCGGCGAGGCGAACACCGGACAAGGACTCCGCAACAGGCGGCACTTCATCGTCGTCCTTGTCCGTCGCGTTGTCCGGAGAAACTCCACCGTCCATTTAGAGACTTCATCAACGGCGTCAGAGCAGAGGGGAAGATTTCGCATTGGCGATGCTACTGGATTTAACTCTCTGCGTTTCTTTGTTTAATTTCTCTTTGAAGGCAAATTAAATCTTTTAAAAAAAAAAAAGCTTTTATGCAAATGTTTAATTGAGTTTAGTTTTGATTATTGTTATTTACAGGATGACGGAGTCTGATAGAGACGTTATACCGAACGCCCAAACCGTTTAGATGTATTGATTGCCAATTGCGTTATGACACGCGCCGGGTAACTCTGATACTTGATCATTGGATGGTGATAGTAACGCGCTAGAAAAGAGTGTGGAACAATAAACACAATTGACTGATTATTTAAATTTTCCGCGCCGTATTAATTAGTTTTAATTAGGGTTCGAGATTGATGGACGGTGTCGTTAGAGTTTGGTTTGAAGACATGAGAAGGGGCAAGATCCAAGAGCCAAGAGCGGGGGCTTAGTCCACGCCGTCCGTATCTTGTCACTACCTTCGAGTCAACAGTCTAAAATCATTTGTTATTTCAAGCTCTCGTGTTGTTATTCGCGCGCGTGTTGAATTGGGAAGTGCACGTGCTCTCTTATTGCCTCCACGTTCCCGGATATGTTTCGTCCACGTGGAACTTCCTTGTCATCTTGCTGACCGGACATTTCATTCATAAAAAAAAAAAAAAAATTACCATTATTAAGATCTCTTGATTAAAATCGTCAGAAAAAAGAATTTCATCCACGTGGAATGTAACATGTGATTTTGGTCTTTTCTCCGCTGCTTTTCACTTTAGAAGGCTTTTAAAAAGATGGAAAATGTATCGCTCAAAGTTGTTGGAAAAAAGAGACGAGGGCGTAATTGTTTCATCCAAGTGCAACAACTTTCTATTTAAGCAAAGTCGAAAATTCTTTGTTTCCTTTTCTTTAAAATTTTTTTTTTTTTGCCTTTTGTAGTATGATGAATAAGAAATAATGGCGATGCACGTCCTTGGCACGAGTGGGAGACATGAATTATAGGAACTAACTTTTCGGCATCCGAAGCCAAACCAAAATGCAACGCACGCTTAAAATAGTGGGGTTATTTTCTTTTTTCTTTTTAAGAACAAGAAGAATAGTGGGGCTATTTTCAATCCTACTTTTATCACGTCAAATTCTATTTATAATTACACAACAATGAGAATTTATAAAAAAAATTATTTTAATGAGTAAGATGTTGTTTATTAAATAATTATGTGTCTAATAATTATTAAATGATAAAATAATATAAAATTTAAAATATTATTATACTCAATAATTATTTAATATATCATTATTTGAATATAACCTATAATATAATTTTGATATGTATAACATTATTATATTTTAATAAAAATAATACTACACTTCTTACATGATGTCCCAAAAATTTTATCTTAAATTAATATTAAGTAATCATTGTACAAATTTTAAAATTATAACCTATTATACTATCTTATTACCTAATAGCTGTTTGACATATTATTTGAGATGAAAAAATTTAAGATGTTATTTAAAAAGTATAGGATTATTCTTTTGGAAAAAATTATTTATTTTTAATTTTGCCCTTCTTTTATTATTTTTTTTTTCAATTTCTCTCTCTTATTCTTCTTCTATTTTTTTTTAAATTTATCTATCTTATTATTGATATCAAAGAATTATTTACTTCTTCTTTCTGCCTTTCTTTTCTTTTGTATTACTATTTTTCAACGTTTTTCCTTAAAAATGCACCCAACAATTTAACTTTAAGAAATAATTTATTAACCAATTCAAAGTGAAAAAAACAAAAATCCTTTAAATAATGAGAGAGAAAAAGAAAACTATATGCAACTAAAATTTTATTATATTACTTATTGTATTAAGTACTGAATTAATTTTAAATAAATGTATTAAGTGGATCATATCAGACCGGTACAAATCATTAACTTTAAGCTGATCGTACTTTCCCATTGGACTAGCACAAACACAAACCATGTTCATGCTCTTGCCAACTCAAACACGGTAAAAAAAAAAGAAAAATCAAGATTCAACACGGCCCACATGGACATGTTGTGCCCAAGCACATGAACCCCATGGGTTATGCTTATGACTCCAAAATGGGGCCACCAACATGGGCCAAAATAATGGATGACCCATATGTATAAGAAAAATAACTTTTAAAATTTTTCTCCTTTCAACTGTTATTACTTCAAATTTAGTCAATTTATATATGACGTGTAATTATATAATTAATAAACAATTTATATAAATATATTAGTTCAAGCATATATAAATAAATAAATATTATATAATTTAGTTATCAAAACATAACATTAACAAAATTAAAGTTAAATACAAAAATAAAAATAACATAATTTAATTATTAAACTTAAAAATATAAGTTTCATTTTACGATAAAAATGGTAAAAATTTAATAATACATTGAAAGAGATACATTGAGCCATTATAAAGGCTACAGTTTAAAGCTGGATTACAATAATTGTAGACTACTCTATTTTTGCATTGAGTATGGTCATATAATAACCTACCTGAAAATCATTTTCAATATTTGGTCATGATTAGAAGGTTGAATTTTGTGAACGTTGTTGTGTGGTGAGTGGAAGACAGAATTGTTGTGTAATTGAGGATTATTATTGTCGTCGTTGTTGGAGGGTAGCTCGTAGCTGGGAATTCATTTTAATAAGTGAGATTGAATGAGAATGTGAGATTTGAAATTTGAAACGAGAGATTAAAAGTCAATGTTTTTAGGCATGTTGCTTGCAACAAACCAGTCTTTATAATTTAAAAAATTAAAAATTAATTTGTTAAAAATAAAATAAAGCAAGCAAATGCACGCATAATTTCCATGCAAGCAACGTCATAAAATCTGAAAATCATTTTTTTTTTAATTTTAACAAAACTTTTGAATTTATAACAGAATTTTATTTTATTTTATAAGAAAATTTTTTTATTCAACCTTATTTATTGAAGAAACGGGTAAATAATCTGTTTATGATTAAATTGTATGGAATATTTTGTTCAAAAGTAAAGAAAAATCAGTTCTCATCATTTACTTTCGCAAACTTTACATAATAAACCAATAGATCATCATTCAGCTATCTCAATTCATTATTTCCGATTCACTATCTTCACTTTGATAGTTTTACGTACGTTAATTAAAATTGTTTTAACAAAATGTAAAAGATACATCTAGGAACTAGGGCAGGGATGTTTCAGCAATAACAGGGAGTTTTTGGTTTGATCTTTGATGTTCTTCTTTACACTATTCCGACAAATTTAAAAGTATGGACCTTATTTTGCGTTGTCTTCAAAAGGTCTTTCTTTGGTACTCAATACTCATCTTATTCTGTATATATAAATTATGCATCGGCAATTTCACGTCAATAATGATAACGAATTGCTTTGGTCATATATATATATATATATATATAATTGTTTTAGTAGGTTACGATTAATATTATCATATGTTATTATATAATAAATTTATAATATATTACAAAATATTAACATTATTTAATAACTTATCATATAATAAAATACATAATTTATTATATCAATTATATATATGTATAATTTAACATATACATTCACTAGATTATATTTTAAACAAATATTAAAAAACAAATTTTATAATTTTTATATAATTTATTACACTGTTTTACCACTTAATAATTATTTTATGCATTAATTAAGATGAAAAATGTTCATATTAAATTTAAAAATTTTAATATTATTCAATTGAAAAAACAAGGTACCAAAGATAAATGACGAAAATTTAATAGTATTACTCTTTTATTTATTATTATAATCTTAAACCTATTTGCTCATTTCATTAATCACTAACTAGTGTATTTGTTTTTTTAAATTTTAAATAGGATAAAAATAAAATTTGTATTATAAATAATATATTTTCAATTAATAATTATCACTTACCAGATAATTATTAATTTATTAATTATCAATATACTCGTTAAATTACCACGTCACTTAACATATAAATCTTTGTATCTAGCATTACCCAGACAATTTCGCTCTCATCTCCCGTTGAATTAAAACGAGCTTCGCTCCAAAGTTGGAGGCCGTCACAAAATTGAAAATTGGGATATAGCCTATAGGCATTAGGCTGTGTATCTGACCGATTATGCAGTTAAATACACTTGACCATCTGTAACTGTTCTCCGGTCAACAAAGGCATTGCACATTTGTAATTATTGGACACATGGCGGAAACAGAAAGATCGTCCCCAATGTCTTCTTTTTGTCTGAGGTTAAAAGAACAGCGATGATTTTTTTAAAGCAATTATAAATAATGAATTGATATTCACTTTAACGAACATTGGCTCCATGGCCCAATGGATAAGGCGCTGGTCTACGAAACCAGAGATTCTGGGTTCGATCCCCAGTGGAGTCGTTGGTTTCTAGTTTTATAGTCCTTTTTTTTTCAATTTTTATTATATTAGATCATTATTATAGACACATTTTTTTTTCTCCGGGAGGGATATATTTTAATATAAAAACTGCTTTTACGGGAACCGCTTCACATGGAACCAGATCACGTGGATCACAATGGCTGATTTGTTCTGTATTTTTAATATAAAAAATTATTATAAGCCAAATTAAATTTCCCCCTGCCATAGTAGGAGCATTGCTAATCACGATGGATGAACTACGGTTTTTTTTTTTTAAATTATCATATATAAATAAAGTATGCAAGCAAATAACCAAAGAAAATTCTTTGAAGAAAATAAACCGTCTAACTAGAACAGAGCAGTTGATAGTGGATTTTGGGCTGTCGGCCAAATTTAGAGTTATCGGTTAACAAATAAATTTATATTTTTATAAAAATATTTAAAGTATATTGTTGAATTGTTGTTGATCGTCCTAAACTCTCGAGATTTGGATCTATTTGCTTAAATTATATAATTGGTTAAGTTTGTGTCAATAGTCAATTTTAATAATGATATTCTTATGTTTAAATTAGTATTTTAATAAATAAAAAATAAAGAGAAAGTATTTCTTAAATAATGTAGATGTTAAAATTTACTAATTGATTATTATTAAATTTTATTTTTTAAAAATTATTAATTATATTATTATTAAACAATGACATTATGACACGTATCATATTATTAAATATTATTTTTTTTAAAATTATATTAAGTTAAATTAATGAATGAGATTGTATCATATATAATTTTTTTATTATTAAAATTAATAAATTAAAATAAAATTAAATATTTTAAATTTAATTAATATAAAATTATCACTTAACTTAAAATATTAGGGTCAAATTATTTTTATCCCTTTTAAAAATATATAAATATTTTAAGATTTATTAATATGTTTAAGGAGATTGCGCAAATCTTGGAGATATTCAATTTCGTTTTATCTCATCAAATTACTAATAATAGATGGACGTGTTTCTTTACGGGGCTTTCACTTAAGTGTGAGGGCAAATTACAAATTTACTTTTTACATAAATTATGGCTTAATCATTAAAATCTATGAATTAAGTACATCATATAAGACTCCATTCGCCTACAATAGGTTTCATAAATTGATTTATAATTTACGTCACATGTTTTTTTCTTTTTAAATAGAAAAAATGAAGTGTAACTAACGTGTCTTTTCATCCACTACATCAACACAAAGTAAAACGTGTCCCATTTTTTAGTAGTGGTAAAATTTTCACATTAATCAATTAAACGTCTGCTAACGAACAGACGACGGCGAGAGAGACAAAACAATGGAGAGGCTGACGCCAAACTCGAAATGGATAGCTACGGTCGCGAGCATATTGATTCAGAGCACCTGCGGAGCCACCTACACCTTCGGCATCTACTCATCAACTCTCAAGTCCACTCAAAACTACGACCAATCAACGCTCGACACCGTCTCAGTCTTCAAAGACATCGGTGGCAACGCTGGCGTTCTCTCGGGCCTCCTCTTCTCTTACGTCACTCTCAATCACCACCACCACCACAACTCCGGCCGTTTCCGCTTTCTTCGTGGCCCATGGGTGGTCCATTTGACGGGCGCTATCCTCTGCTTCGTGGGTTACTTCTTTATTTGGGCCTCCGTTGTGGGGCTGATTCACCGGCCGCCGGTGCCGTTGATGTGCTTGTTCATGTTCTTGGCGGCTCACTCGCAGACGTTTTTCAACACGGGTAACGTTGTGACTGGTGTTATGAATTTTGGTGATTATGGTGGGACTATTGTTGGTATCCTAAAGGTATGTTCGGTCCCCATTTTTTTTTCTCCTGAACTTTCATGCTCTTCTTTGAATGAAGTTTCGATTCTTGGTTTGGTTGTGAATTTGGTTTCAGAAGATGAGTTGTTAATGAATAATGATACTACCAAAATTGTGAAAAAAAATTGAATCTTTCTTGAGGGCAATCTGTACATGTAAAAATTGAATCTTTCTTGAGGGCAATCTGTACTTGCCTGTACATTGCTTCTTTTTTTTTTCTCGGTGAAGTTTCTTGAATTATCGAAAAAAGAAGTTTGATTGTAAAATAATAAATTAATCCATTTACAGCTAAGATGTGAACCCAAATTAGTGGCATAAGGGAAAGACAGAGTTGGTTAGTAGTAGCCCACCATGAGCTAAAGCTAACAAAATTCCGTATACTTACCAACTCTGTCTTTCCCTTATGCAACAATTAAAGCAATGAATTGAAGCCGAATCTTGTTATTGTTTAGCATCTTTCGAAAGCTAAGAGGCACTTACTTGTGGGACTGGGAAGTGTCTCAAGTTCACTGCTCTTCTGATTTCACTAGGCCGCTTCTTATGTTATAAGCTATCATGCATCATTGGGGTTGTGCGTTGTTTTGTTAAAAAAAGTCACTTAGCGCAAATTACATTTACCTGAAAGAAGACAAGGTGGATTAGATTACTAGAACGCTTCAAGGACTGTACTCTTTTTTTTCCATAAATACATACCCCAAACAGATAAGACTTAACTTGTTCTCTTATTCATTCCTTTGGTAGAAGATCAATCATTTATGGGAAGCTTTTGTGGAGGTTTTCCTATAACAGAGGAGAAATAACCAAATTCATGGGAAGCTTTGGTACCATAAATTCAATATTGCATCCTTGACATTCGAAACATAGAAAATACAAACTGGTGCTTGCACGCATTTCTATACATTAACAAAATATATAAACCAGTTTTGCTAGTAATGGCACTAAAAGTTATTTCATCTACACTATCTATAGATCAATTTCACCATTTGAAAGGATACTTGGGTACCTTTTTAACATTCGATGAGTTTAATGACATATTCACCAGTGACCTAATTTTTGCTCCAATATATGATAACTAACATTTGCAATGAAATGGAATGGAATGATGAATTGTCTCTTTGGTATTTACACTGCTCCAACGAATTATGAATGGTTCGACCATATCCACGACCTCAGACTAGATATGTGAAATTTCTTATCTTTCCACAACTTACAGTTTACTAATTCGAAGCGTGCTGTGGTTTATTTTTTGTAATATGACATTTTTTTTTCTTGTCCAGGGTTTTCTTGGTCTAAGTGGAGCAGTGCTAATTCAAGTGTATGAGACAATATGCAAGGGCAATCCAAGTGCTTACCTTCTGATTCTTGCTCTTTTGCCGACTCTTGTGTCTCTTCTGCTTATGTGTCTTGTAAGAATCTATGGAACAAATTCAGTTGATGACAAGAAACACTTGAATGCTTTCGCTGCAGTTTCTCTGACTATTGCTGCCTATCTCATGCTTATTATAATTTTGAAGAACGTCTTTACCTTTCCATTGTTGGTACGAATCATTACATCAATAATACTGCTGTTCTTACTTGCCTCACCTCTTAAAATTGCCATCAAAGCCCAGAGGGAGGATACAGAGAGATTATCACAAACATTTTCCACTGAGACATCCGTATCCCCTAAATTTTCCACAGCACAAGATCCCATGGCATATCATGAGCTGCCTGATGATGAATGTCAAGTGACGGCCACTTCGGATGATAATTTACTGAAAGAGGAAGAGGATATGAATATCATGCAATCAATGTGCACAGGAAACTTCTGGTTGCTTTTCATTGCCATGTTATGTGGAATGGGGTCCGGCCTTGCAACAGTTAATAATATCAGTCAAGTGGGAGAATCTTTTGGCTACACAACTACGGAAATAAATTCTCTCGTATCTTTGTGGAGTATATGGAACTTTCTTGGCCGTTTTGGAGCAGGGTATGTGTCAGATACATTGCTGCATAGAATGGGCTGGGCAAGGCCATTGTTTATTGTTATTACTCTAGCAACAATGGCTATTGGTCACGTTATCATTGCATCAGGCATCCCTGGAAACTTATATGTGGGTTCAATTATTGTGGGCATTTGTTATGGTTCCCAGTGGTCGTTAATGCCTACAATCACGTCTGAGATATTCAGTGTCCGGCACATGGGAACTATTTTCAACACAATCGCGATAGCTAGTCCTGTAGGATCTTATATATGTTCTGTGAGAATCATTGGGTATATTTATGACAAGGTAGCAACTGGCGAAGATAACTCCTGCTTTGGCACTCACTGCTTCATGTTATCTTTTCTGATCATGGCATCCATTGCTTTCTTTGGCTGTCTTGTTGCTTTCCTGTTGTTCTTTCGGACAAGGAGGTTCTATAACCAGGTTGTTCTCAGAAGGTTGCGGCATTCTTCAAGAACATGAGATGTAATACTCATTTTCGCTTATTCCAATTGTATTCCTATGTATTATTTTGTATTTGTATTATTGAATGATTGGTTTCTCTGTCTTTTTTTTTTAGGAGATATTACAGTATCATTTGTTTTGTAAAGAAATCGCCATTTTGCTGGCTGTATTACGAGTCTTTATTGTTCAGTGGGAAATATTTCTGTCGAGTTTTGCGCCTATCTGTTAGCTTTGCAAGTCCTGCAACAATAATTGGGTTGTGAAGTTATCAAAGCAAAGTATTTGGAATTACTGAAATATTACATGCTGTAGTGAAAATCCCTAGACTACACGTGCACAATACAACATGAACTAGGAGCACCAAAAACAGGAGGCGGTCGAACAAAAACCCAACATAACTCAGCGGCGGAGCATAAGAAAATGGAGAGACTGAAGCAGTTGAAGCTCAACACCAATTGGGTCTCAACGGTAGCCAGCATCTGGATCCAATGCACCAGCGGCTCACTCTACACCTTCCCAATCTACTATCCCATCCTCAAAACCACCCAACACTACGACCAATTAACGCTCGACACCGTCTTAGTCTTCAAGGACATCGGCGCAAACTCCGGCGTTCTCTCCGGCATCGTCTACACCTACTCCACCTCGGGTCATCCCTCCCAGTCCGACCGACAACGGCTGACCCGTTTTCGCTGGCCATGGGTGGTCCACTTGGCGGGAGCGATCCAATACTTAGTGGGTTACTTCTTGATGTGGCCTCGATTGTGGGGTTGATTCCGAGGCCGCCGGTTTCGGTTATGTGCTTGTTTATGTTATTGACAGCTCATGCGATGACGTTTTCAACACAGCTGATGTTGTCACTTCCGTGTGGAATTCTCCTACTTACAGAGTTACAGGGGCACTGCTGTTGGCGTTATGAAGGTACAAACTTTTATTGCTCTTTGTTCAAATTTTACTAATTAGTGAGAGAGGTCCTATATTTTTTTGTGATCATTAGCAATTTAAGGTCTTATTAACTGATCAATACTAAGTAATGCTACTGATTGAATATCTTACTCCGAAGAATACATATGGAACCCTACTTACTGGAGGGTTTTTGGGGCTCTATATGAGTTGTTAATGATGCTGTTTATTTGCTAGGGATTTGTTGGTCTAAGTGGAACAATTTTGATCCAAGTCTATCAGACATTATTTAATGACAAACCCACATCATATCTTCTGATGCTAGCACTGTTGCCTGAGTATCAGCCCTTTGTTGCTCATGTGGTTTGTGAGAATTTACAACACAAAAGAAGGGGATGAGAGGAAGCACCTGAACAGTGTTTCGTTAATTGCTTTGATTGTTGCTGCTTATCTCATGGTTATTATTATATTGGAGCACATCTTTGCTTTTCCATTTTTAGCGCCCGTCTTTACACTTGTTTTGCTGCTGTTTTTGCTTGCTTCTCCTCTTTGTATTGAAGTTAGAGCCCAGGTAATGGACTCTGCTGGGATTTCAGCGACCATTGTTTGTGAAGAGGACCAGATAACAGATGACCCCCATCAAGTGGATGCTGGGAAGATTTATGCAAGACAAGATCCTAGTGGATATCATCGTTTGCCCAGCAACACTCAACAAGAAATAGATACCAGCAATCAAAATCTGTTGCAAGCCATCCACACTGTGAATTTCTGGATTTTGTTTTTTTGGTATGGCATTTGGTATGGGCCCAGGACTTGCTACGCTAAGTAATATCAGCCAGGTAGGAGGATTTTGAAACAAATTCTTTGGTTTCTTTGTGGAGCATCTGGAATTTTCTTGACCGCTTTGGAGCGGCTTATGCATCAGATTATTTCTTACATGTTAGAGAATAGGCAAGGCCATTATTCATGGTCATCACTCTTGCAGTCATGAGCATTGGTCATTTGGTGATTGCTTCTGGTCTGCCAGGCACTCTATATGCTGGTTCGATATTGGTGGGTATTTGTTATGGTTCTCAATGGTCACTTATGCCCACAATCGCTTCTGAAATATTTGGTGTACTGTATTTGGCAATATTCAATACCATTACCGTAGCCAGTCCTGCTGGCTCTTATATTTTCTCTGTGAGAGTGGTTGGGTATATTTACGACAGAGAAGCATCTGGGGAACAGAACACATGCACTGGGACTCATTGCTTGTCTTCTTTTCTTATCATGGCATCTGTTACCCTTTTGGGTTCTCTTGCTGCCTTACGAACAAAAAGATTCTTTAATGAGGTTACACTTGGAAGACTGCCACATTATGCGAGGGAGTAAACTACTTCCACAGACACAGCAACATGCTATAGGGACTGTTATGTAAAAATGTTGTTCCTTTGTTCTATCACGGGAATGATTTTGAGCCCAAAATTATGAAAGCACAAAGGATGTATAAGTCTTGTCTCTGTAAAGAAGAAAAGCACCTGTATTGTATCGACAAAAAAAAAAAAAAAATGAAAGAGGAAGAAAGATTTTGATTTTCAATTTTTCCATGCAGAATCGGCCTAAATAACTTTGCCTCATTGAACGCTCGGATTCATCGAGGATTGTAGAGAAAAGAGAGCGGCTACAAAGGTGAAAGTGGAGGCAATGTCTATATCAACCAGTGGACTATGGCATTACGCTCCGTTACCCGTTCTTATTGGTTGGTGTATATTGTTAGTCTTAATAGAATTCGACGTCTTGTATATGTTCTCTGATGTTCTTTGTAAATTGCTCTCCGGATTTTCTTTTCAAGACGGAATTATATTATAAGAGTACTTCTCTTATTATTCTGCTCCATACAACAAGCAATTTGAGGTTTAATTGTTTAACAATGTTATTTTCTTTTTATTGGCTGAAGTAAAGATTTTGAGTTTGAATTTTTTTTTTTTTGTATAAAAATAAAATAAAAAATATTTTTTTTATAAAATTTTTGAGCTGCTAAATTTAGCTAATTATGAATTTTTTTCTGCTTAATTTAGGTAATTATAAAATTTTTGTTTTTTTTAATAAATTTATTTGTGTAATAAATATGATTTTTTTTTTCTTGAAAGGAGAATGTTATTAATTCAAGAAGGAAAATATAAAATCCAAGGATGCGAGGAACTATATCTAATCACAAATTAGATGCACAACTTATCGCAGCTCACTTAGCAAAATTTGAGACGCAAAATTCTTCTTCTGCGTAAGCTAAAAAGTGAGTCGCATAATTCACCTCCCGTGTAAGTAAAGAAAAAGATACATTCTTCAGTTAAGGATTGAAAATTTGACCCAAGTAATCTGCAAACAACGTTTTCCCAAACTTAAGTTCAACAACAATTTTCAAACCCTATAGCACCACCATACATTTAGCTTCAAAAGAGTTCAAAAAGACTCGGAGATAAAACCAGAATTTTTTTTTTTTTCCGATTGGACTAAATTTATTTTTTCAATATCATTTCATAAGTTTTTAATCTATAAAATAATTTTATTTGTAAAAAAAATTGTGCTTTATATCAGAAGATATAATAAACCTTAGAAAATAAGTATGTAAACAAATAAAAAAAATAACAATAAAAAATGAAACGCAAATAAAATATACAATAAACTATTAAAATTATGTGCTACAATGTCTCAAAATATATAATTCATCTATTTTTTTAAATATATAATTCATTTATTATTTAAAAAATATATAATTCATTTATTATCAATTTTGAATTAGTAAAATTAATTAAATTTATTATTAAAATTAAATTCACATCAGAGAAAAAAGTAAAAATATGGGTGTTATTAAGTTAAATTATTATGTAGAGTTTATTAAAACATATGATTAAAGAATACTTTAGTTCTTTGAAGCAATATTAAAAAAATATATTTTTGAAATGTAAATAAATTTAATGTTAAGGAAATTAATATAAATTAATTTTATTCAATTAAGGTAAGAAATATAAATAAATACTCATGTTATTAAATAATTAAGACGTACGAATTCTTAAACAGAAATTAATTTAAGGAAGAATTTTGAATTAAATACAAACTTTAAAATGATTGAAAAATATATAATAATACATAATATAATTTTATTTTTTTAATCTATATTAAATTTTTTTGGGAGCTTAGCCCGGTCGAGCCAACCTAGGACTCGGAAGAGCCCACAACTTGTGGGCCACAAGGGACAGAGAGAAAGCCGTATCCACAATGACGTTGAAATCTCCTAGTAAGCCACCAAAAGAAATCAGCTGCTTCTCGGCACTCACGGCTCCATCCACATAGCTTCCATAGACCAGATGCAGGTGCAGACCACACTGCTGGAAGCGCAGCAGAGGAATGAAAGAGCAAAGAGGAATGAACACGTTCCTGCAACCCCTGGAATTCATGAATCAGATTTCGTTTTTGTCCTAATAAATGAATATTAAAATCCAAAATTTAGATGTGTGAACAATAGGTGCAGCCAGGGTCAGCCCAAAGTTCAAGCCCCGGATCTGGAAATTGGACCTCATCTGGCTTGGCCCAGCCCAAGCCTCCAGCCACTTTCGAAAGATGACGTTATATATAATTGGGGAGACAATCGTAATTTTAACTCCTAAGATATAAAATTAAATAACATCCGTTACGAGAGAGAGAGAAGCAGCGATATCCAGTTTCTGAACCATCGTTTGGCTTTCGCTTTGTAGTTCGGAGCCCGACTTCATAACCTGCGATTTGAGGTTCAAAGCAAAAGCAAAAGCAAAACAAAAAGAGTAATACCTAACAGGAGATTTTACAAGGGGAAGAAAGATGAAGACTACAAAAGGAGGCAAAGTGATGAACCCTACCGACGCCTACCGTAAGGAGCTTCGTAAGAAGGAATTGAAAAGGGTAATTTTCGTCGTAATTATAGTTACTCTCTATGTTTCTTTGTTCTTTATTTTTCTCGCTCAATTTGTATTTACTTTCTATTTATTGTTTAATTTTTTATTCTATCGAATTCTACCATGAGTTAAATAGCACTCATCGTTGCCCTAACTTGCCATTTATAAAGTTGATATTGATTCATGTGAATATTAAATTTGGTGTTACTTTAAATTTTCCTACTCGAACAAGAATTTGTATAGTTTACAACTCTTCTTTATATAGTAATTCGACCTTGAAGAGAAGAATCAAAAGGGTTGAACTACCTACCCATTATTCGGAGGTGAATCACAGAACACCTAAAGCTGTGGTATCTTATGGACCTAACATAGGTCACATCCCTCACGGCATAAGATTCAGTTCCAGTAGGAAAAAGATTGCATGAAACTAACCGAACTTGGCTTGTGTGAATTGCATCTATATTTCGACTTAAGGTCTTGCTATAATTTCTTTGGAAGTTAGGAGATTTAGGTTAATAGGGCCAGTTAGTTTACATGATTGCAATGGAGGGATTAAGTAGTGAGCTTAGCAATATTTTACGGGAGGGTATGAATGAGGAGATATTGAGAGGTTGGTGAGTTATTTGGATGGAATTGCTTATGCCATTGTCCTTGCTCGGTTTTTTGCACCCTTAAGAATGAATGGTTTGATTTACTTGTACGTTTCTGATTTTGCATTATTTTTGTTTCGCAGAACAAGAAGGAAAGAAAGAAGGTGAGGGAGGTAGGGATTTTGAAGAAAGATCCTGAGCAAATCCGGGAGCAGATTCAGAAGCTGGAAATGATGAGTAAGTCATGATCTGTTTGAAATGTGCATTTTGTGTACTTTATGTAAGTGCACTAGATTTTGTTCAATCAGGAAAACTTAATACTAGTCATTCAATTTAATAAATGTGGATCTTGATTGCTAATGGGACACATTGTAACTGTTGTAATATCACTGTAGGAAAGCTTTTAAATGCATTAAAATTTTATATTTGTAAATAATGAACATTTTCAAGAAACACAGTAGTGTTTCATAGATTTTTTTGCATTCATTCCCTTTCTCTCCTCTTTTGCCTTTTGTTCTGTGTTTTCTTTCTGTCAAGTTGGTGTATCTTGTTTAAAGCAATTCAATTTATGGTTATCACAGATGTAACAATATGAATGTCAGACCTGGAAGAGAGATGCAAATAGTATATGGAATTTATCTCTATTAGTTGTTAGTTACGGAGATAGATAGACAAGTTGGTGCTCATAGTGATCTGTGAGGCAAGCTTTTAATATCAAATGCATGAGTCAAATCAGTTCCATAAGAACAAGAGTTTGAGATTTTATGTGCATTCATATTATGTGGGGGTGGTTGCTGCTTAATCATCTTCTTGTGTGTGGGAGACAACTTTTTGTGTTATATTCTGGTCCTGGGAACAATTAAAGACATCCCATGTCCTAGGCTTTTATGGGATGCTGCTTCTTTTAATTTTTTTTTAATGAGAATTATGATTACTGTAAGCTAGCATGTTCCTTGCTTGTTCTGCATGTGTTGATTGTCTTTGCTAATTTCATGTTAAATGCAGCTTTTGCTGTTAGATTTTTCCCATTTAATTCACCAATATGTGTTTATGGATTGTTTCAGAGGCTGATGGTGCCTTGGACAAAGCAAGGAAACACAAGAAGAGGCAACTTGAGGACACGCTTAAGCTTGTTTTAAAGAAAAGGAAGGTAATGGTCAAAACGTAGACCTATTAACCAGCAATCTGTCCCTGCTAACCATAAACACTCATACAACAAAGGAGGAAAATGTGCATGCCACTAATCCCCTTAAAATTGAAACAGAGTGGCCACCTATTAGCAAAGTGCACTCTGCTAGTGTCCTATGGGCCCTAGTGGGGGCAAAGGTAAGGTTGTAAGATGGATGCCACTTGTGTACATATAAGTTACAACCCAGCAAATGAAGGTGCCCCCTCAAAAGCCTTGCATCGATTTAGAATGGTTTCCCAAGAGTCTTACATCAAATCAAGAGGTGCCTTGAACCTTTTTTATGTGTTTAGTGGAAAGGATGAAAACAATAATAATCTAAGATAATTTAGATGGTCGGTTTGGAAAATCAATAGGTAGAAGCTTATAGGATATATATGTTAACTTCTTAAAGCAACTTATAGGATTTAGGTCTTCATACGAACTTCAAGGCATCTGTGGCTTAATATTTCATGTATGTTCCTAGCTTTGTCTGATGATTTGTTATCTAACCAGGGATAATCATGGTCCTTTTAATTCCCTCTCCAGGAAGTAGATGAGAAAATGAAGGAGAAGGGTGACATGCCAGTCATGTTTAGGTAA
The DNA here is from genome assembly GCA_946807835.1 of Ailanthus altissimus. Taxonomy (NCBI): domain Eukaryota; kingdom Viridiplantae; phylum Streptophyta; class Magnoliopsida; order Sapindales; family Simaroubaceae; genus Ailanthus; species Ailanthus altissimus. The sequence continues at coordinate 27,305,616 of OX327691.1, read as the reverse complement.
AGAGGCCTCTCTTTGTGATACATTTTTTTTAGGTTTAAGATCTCTTTGTTTTCATTTACAAACTGTAGTTTTTGTTCTGCTGCAGTCACTTGGGCCCTCCTAAAAGAAGGACTGCTGAAGAAGAAGAGAGAGCGAAGCACCTAAAGCCAGAAGTAATATCTTGCTGACCTGTGAATGCCATGTTTATGTTTTTCTGCTTACTTCTGAACCTAGATTTGCCTCTTATGTCGTTATTTATTTATTTATTTATTTTGTGGCAGGACTCTGCTTACTATCACCCCACGCTGAATCCTACTGGCGCCCCGCCACCTGGAAAGCCACCCATGTATCTATCCTCAATAGGTATGCTGCTTCTTCTTCAACTTCTTTTTGAATCTCTGCTTATATACTTTCTTAATCTTATTTATGGAGAGCACTCTCTCTCTCTCTCTCACTTGAAGTTTGTTTTACTGTGATATTGCAGGGCCCAGAATTCCCTTATCTACTGCATCATCAAGTGATGCAGCATCATCCTCAAAAGTGGACTCAGAAGATGTTGTTTTACCCATGCCACCTCCTCCTTTGCCAGATACTGCAAAATTAGGTTCTGGGGATGGCTCTATTCCCGCATCTTTGCCTCTACCACCGCCTCCTCCCCCTCCAATTCCCCCACCTCCTGCTACTGCAAACTTGGCTATGTCATTACCTCCACCACCTTTGCCGCCACCACCTCCTGGTCCCCCACCCAAAGAACAAGTTGCAGGTCGCTCACCACTTCCTCCTCCCCCACCCCTCCAACAGTCAGCACAGCTGCCTCCACCGGGCATAACTGGAAGTGAAAGGGAGGGAGGTCTGTCTGCATTGTTAGATGACTCAACCTCTAAAGCATCAGCACAGGTTACTCTTTGTTATACATGTTATTTTGAAGTTACTTAGAAGCAAAAAAATTTAGCACATAGGCATATTTTTGGTAGCAAAGTTAATGTTTGGAAGCATCTGGTTGGTTATATCTCAAAGTGCGACATATGCTAGTTCTTTTAAGAAGTGCTAATGCCTCTTTTTCTGTCATTTAGGTGCCCTCTACATTCCTACCACCACCTCCCCCACCTGGAATGTCTCAAAAATCAGCAAGTAATGAGTCTGTAGGTGCTCCATCAGAATTGGATGGTAATAATCTTCCAGCATCGATGGATCTTCCTAAAATGGTACCGCCGCCTCCACCTCCAAGGCAACAGCCTCCAGTGCCTGGGCCTGCCATGATGTCCACATTGCAGCCTGACGTATTGCCTCCTGGAATATCGCGTTTTCCCCCACTTCCACCTCCACCTCCACAAGATTTGCGGCCACAATTATCTGCTCCTGTACTTCCTGGAGCCACCCATCATGGAATGATGGCCCCACTAGTTTCAAGGCCACCATATGGTCCACCCCCTGGACCTCCCCCAATGATGAGACCACCACTTCCACCTGGTCCTCCTCCTTCTGTGCAAGACAGTGAACATACTGCAATTAGGCCAACGGTGCCTCAGAAGCCATCGTATGTGAAATCTGCTGCTTCAACTGTTGTTAAGAGACCACTAGCTCAGCACACACCAGAACTTACAGCTATGGTGAGTAAATTCCCTTGTTATATATTGTATCTATGTTCTTTTACTGACCTTGCTGCGTGTTATTTGCATATTGTTGTTCTACATATACCATAAGTTGGTCTGCGTTTATTATCGTTTATCCTATTAGTATTAAATATTGCTTTTATCATCAGGAGCAAGCTTGAATCTGTGGGACCTAGTTTAATAATTTGAAAAGTTGCTACATCACTATGCTACCCCTCCTATCAAGGCGTGCATTGTGGTTGCATAGCTTCTTTTGTATGAATTGTGACTGCCATAGTTTTGGCTTAGTTTGAAAGATCTTTTTGTATGCTATGCTACTCTAAATCCTTTGCCCATGTTATGTTTGGATTCAGGTTCCTGCATCAGTTCGAGTGAGGAGAGAAACTGCCCTCCTGAAACCCAAACCAAAGTCATCACTATCAACTACAGTAACAACCTTCCAGCCAGCTGCTCTGACTGTCATGAAACAAGAATCAACTGGTGCATCATCAGCAACAAAGACACAGAGCATTGATGACTCGTATACAGCATTTTTGGAGGACATGAAAGCACTTGGTGCACTTGATGGTTGATATAATTTATAGCTTCTGCAAGGACAGGGTAAAGAGGAGGCATGAATGCCAGAACAGAAAGGGAAATATGTTTCTTGCTGCTGGCCTATGATTTCCTTCCTTTTCATATTATTGTTCAGGAACTCACCTTTGTGCCCACCATTCATCATTTCTATTGTTCAAGTCTTTCTAAATTAGTCAGTTCTTGAGAGGGATAGGAGTATTAGGTGTCTTTCTCCTGAATGATTGACAGATGTATCCACACGGATAAATTTGGAAGTGTATGAGATAGAAATTTATAAAATTATTTCCTTGAGAGAAAATGTCAAAATTTATACTCATGCTGCATTTCACACTTGTATAATTTTTTTGTCATGCCCACTGTTAATTGACAAACTTCGTACGGTTCAGACTACTGAAATGCTAATATGCAATTAATAAGCGAAATTGGACAATGTTTTCTTTGGCCCGGTAAGAATTTGATAAAAATGCCAAGTGTATTTTTTGATTAGTCCACATAAAAGCCAAAAAAAAAAGCGCATTCTGATGAGCAGTTAAATAAAGTAAACCCGTCTCTCACACACACGACATCTCCAATTGCTGATAATGGAGACCTCTCGGTAACTTTTGTCTGCTTCAAGCTTCCGAAAAATGCGCGTTTGCCGCCAGAATCCAAGTGCAGTCTTCTTGATATGGCTGCATTTCCATTACAGTAGTCCTTATTTAATTTCCTTGAAACTTTCATAATACTGTCTTCAATACTATGTTGGAGAAACTCTATAAAGTAAATAAATCTTATTTAGGAAATCAGTGTCTTGTCACAGAAATAAATGCGCAGTTAAGAAAAAGAGGAGCCTATTTTCAAATGCCCATGATCTTTCAAAATCAGTTTTGGATAAAACTATTCCAAGTGAGAATTTGTTCTTCAGCTTATTTGTCTTCAAAATATGAGCATTATTGGTGTTCATTTCTTGTTTTCTGTACTGTTGTTTCCCAGTCGTTTTTCATCATCTACTTTGCGCATTAATTCAAGTGGGTACCTTTTTTATGTGTTTATGAGGAAATCTATGCCTGTGCATTCCATGTGACGGAACAGAGGTGCCTTTTGAGCTAGAGAGCCTTCTGAGGTTATGTTCCAAAAATGGAAGTGCTTGCTTCGGCCCCCTAAAGATGTGCATTTGCAACAGCTGTTTCCTGAATTGAACATCTCCAATCCAGAATGTGCTTTTCTCTTAAACGTCAGTAAGCCCTTGACCAAAAATATTCCTTTGAGATGATACATTTTGATTTACACCTCAAGGATTATAATTTGTTCTATTGAGTGCAATGTTTAGGGGTTTACAATTTTTTCTCTCTTCTTTTTGTTCATGGATGCCAAAAAATAATAGTTAGTGATTAATATGATGATTTTATTTCCCCATTTGTAATCGAATTTTCCTTGGTGACTAAACTTTTTTATATTTGCGAGATGCAGACACATGATCATTTTTCTGCTGAGCTACTTAATAAGAGTCGGGCTGTGCACTCTTGGGGAGGTCAAGTCAGTCCCAAGATAATGCTTCAACTGAATTCTGCATGAATTTTTGGGATGTATGCAGTAATAAATCTATAGATGATGCAAATTTGTCGTTCAATGGTGAAGCTGTATCATATGTAGAAACTCCTCAGGGTGCACATGTTTTGTGCATTGAAAAATTAGGAAATGGGGCATATCTTAGTTTGGTTCCACATCCCGATGGCTCCAACCGTGTCTTCGTGTCTAGCCACCAAGGTAAGATATGGTTGGCGGATGTTCCTGATGAGGGATCTAATGGGGTTCTGGGGATTGTTGAATCTGAACCATTTTTAGACTAAAGTGATGAAGTGGCCTTTGATTCTTGGCTCGGCTTAATGGGAATGGCATTTCAGCCCAACTTTGTAAACAATGGCCACTTCTTTTTGTCATTCAACTGTGATAAGATGAAACAGCCACGATGTTCTGGGAGATGTGCATGTAATACAGATGTGAATTGTGATCCTGCAAAGCTTGGTGCTGATAATGGATTCCAGCCATGTCAATATCCTACTATTATTGCTGAGTATACTGTCAATGATACTACATCAAAACCATCCTTGGTACACATCTAGACTTGTCTCTAAGTATCTTTTAGGAAATTCTTACTAGATTTTTATATATGGGCTTCTTCATGATTATTGCCCAGGCAAAATCTGCAAATTAAGCAGAAGCGATAAGGATATTAACAGTGGACCTTCCATCGAGCAGAGGTCTTTCTGGGTCAAATTCTTTTCGGACCTGCAGATGGGTATCTATACCTTATGATATCCGATGGTTCACATAGAGATGATGCTCAAAACAAGAAATCCTTCCTTGGGAAGATCCTGAGAATTGATATCGATCACATACCAAGTATGTCCACGTGGAAAACACTTCTTTTTCTCTTTTTTTTTTCCTTCATAGATCAACCTGTTGCTATCTCACTTTTCTTTTTCATTTTTCTTTCCGATATATCAACTCAGTAATTTCCCTGAAAATATGTTACCATGGACACTTGTAATCCCTGCCTGGGAAGTAGATGCAAATAAAATAGTGGGAACAAATGGAGGTTAGTACACTTTCACTCTAGAAAATATGCAATGTTTAGACATAGAGACAAACTCATTACAATCTGCCATTTACTTAAGCATGTGAAAGAGTAATACCTTTGATTCTGGTTTCACAAACACTTATGGTGAAGCTGGTGATATTGTTTTCTGGGTAATGCTAGTTTGTAGTCTGTTTCATGTTAGTGTTTTTCGGGTAATCCGTTACTATTCTTGCCTCTCGTGGTTTAGTCTGTTTCATGTTACCACTTATGCTTGAACTCTTCTAGATTTAGATGTCCTTCCCATTTTGATTGCATTGTATTAAGATGCTATACACAATGACATAATGTTGTATCAAAGTCCTAAAGTAATAAGATCTAATAACGTGAAGCAGGTAAGCTTCATAAGCCAGCATATTTTATTTTTCTGTTGAAAATGATTTAACTTTACAATACTACTAGGTTCGAAGGAAATAAATGAGCTAAGTCTATGAAGGAAATAAATGAGCTAAGTCTATGGGGAGATTATTCTATACCAAAAGGTAATCCATGTATAGATGACAAAGAACTGGAGGCGGAGATCTGGGCCATAGGTTTTAAAAATCCCTGGCGATGCTTATCTTTGGCCAAGTGTTCATCTAATAACAATGAATTTTCAATCTAACTTACTATGCGCATCACTTGTGCATCATCATTGCTCTTGGTTTATGAGGGATCGCTACCATGTCACCCCTCTCATGGATCATGTCATACAATCTGTCCAATTATTCTGCCAGGCATTTATTATTTATTTTCAATTTCCTACTCAGCTTCACATGACAATAGAGATTGCCTCTAAGCTCTCACTTTCTACCACTATTCTTCTTTTCCCCTTTATTTTTCTTCCATGGTAGAATCATTCTGGAATCTTGTGTTAGCTGTACTTTATTCCGGATGGTTTAGACTTTTTTTTGCATATTGTGTAGTAACACATTAATAGTACTAAGCACCACCAAGAATGCACTATATTCCTTGTACTTTGGATCACATTATAAGAAATTAATTCTGTTTCTCAGTTGTTACCTTCTTTCTTTTCTTTAAAAAGTTATTGACCTCAGTAATATTAAGTTTATGAAGGGTTAATATTGTAATTTTTATTATGTGGGATAGGGTTAATATTAAGAGATTGACATCATCGTAAAGGGTGGAGATTATGGGTGGTGAGTTTATGAAGGTCCCCTGGTTTTTCATCCAGCAAAGTCTCCTGGAGACTTTTTCTGGTAATGGGCAATTACCATTCTGATGTAGATATGAATGGAGGATCAGACTCAAGAGCAGCTAGTTATTTCTATCAATCTAATACTGATCCATGCAATGTATGGTAGGTTAGTATAAATTCCCAGGAAAAAACACTATTTTCAATGAGGATGTTGTTATGTGAATAAGAAATGAAAACAAATATTGCTATGGTAAAAGCAATTGAAAGGAATAAGAACACCGTAATTTTTAGGCAAAGAAAACTCCATAAATTCTTCATAAGAAACATTATAATTTAAAGCCTAATAACAACCTACTAGAATCATGGTCCTAAGATTACGCCATGATCTCAACATGAACAACAAACACCAGAAAAAACAGGAACAGTTTGAAACATTCAACTAAGCAATATTTATGACTCCACATCAGCAGTCCTAAACACGCCTTCTAACAGAGGCAATGAGGCATACCAAACTTTCCCTTCTTCAGTTCTTTAGTGAATAAAAAGAAAAGTTTTTGTTTTAACCACTCACTCATCAATGAAATTCCAGGTACTTGTACTCGGATTTGTATGCAGGGGCTGTATGGACAGGTATTGAAAACCCCGAAGCCACTGGGAACTTCACCACAAGCAAAATTCCTTTTAGATGTGCTCATGACTCTCTGATTCCATGTAGATTTGTGGCAAAAAGTCCTGTGCCTGAACTGGGTTATGTTTTCTCATTTGCAGATGACAATAAGAAGGATATATATTTTCTAACAAGCACAGGTGTATATAGAGTAGCAAGACCAAGCCACTGTAATTTTACATGTCCCAAAGAACAACTCCCCCTCCAAGGCCACATTCTTCTTCCTCCAAATCCAAAATCTTACCAAGGAGTTGCAGAAACACTGGTTTCTTACATTCCTTTTTTATTCTTATTCTGGATGTTATCTTGTAAAACCATTACTGATAATGACTAGGTAGCATTTCACTGCTATTATTTGAGTTGTTTTTGTTGTATTCATGACAACAGATTCAAATGAACGAAAAGAATTGATATTATTCAGGGAATTAGTTGTCCAAATCTTCTCTTTATTTGGTCAACATTTATTTAAAATGAAACAACAATGACTTATGATTAGAGAAAACATGTCACAGCCAAAACACGGTGAGACAAGTCCACATAGCTACAACTTAAAAGATATCATGGAAAAGTCGCTGGTTCATGTCTTGTCATAACCATTCTGTATTGCATGGATGTTTTATTACCGACTGTACTGCTTGTTATATGCATATTGTCATTTTACAAATATCCTAAGTTGGTTTGCATCCACAAACTTTTTCCCTATAGTATGTAATTTTGCTTTTATAATCAGGAACATGCACAAATCTGTAGGACCTTGTTACGAACCCTTAAAATCGGTTTATAAGGAAAAGGATGCCTAAGGGTTAATAAACCACCAGTTAATTTCATACTTAATTGATGTGGGATCCTAACATACCACCACGCTTTCGATACCGACGTCCATGGCGGGCCACTCTGGGTGGCCCACTCCGAACTTTCCAGGTCGCCTCTTTCGCAACGTGGGCCCCTGCGTGGGGTTGGCTCTAATACCAAATGTTACAAACCCTTAGGTAGAACTCACCCCAAAAAACCGACTTATAAAGGAAGGGTGCCCAAGAGTTAATAAACCACCAGTTAATCTCATACTTAACTGATGTGGGATCCTAATAGACCTAGTATAAAAATTTGTAAAGTTGATAATCTCTTTCGTATCTAGGCGTGCATTGTCGTTGCATAGCTTCTTTTGTATGAACTATAATTTGGGTTTAGTTGGAAAGATCTGCCTGTATGTCTATACTACATATCTTTAGCCTAATATTCTGTTTGGATTCACTTGCCTCCCGAAACCCAAACCAAAGCATCATTGACAACCATGGTAACCAACATTCAGCCAGCTGCTCCAATAGTAAGGAAGCAAGGATCAACTGGCTCATCATCAGCGCCAAAAAGACTCAGCATTATCGACTCATATGTGGCATTTCTGAAGGACAAGAAAGCACTCGGTGCACTTGATGGTTGAGTTAATTTATACCTGGTGACAGAAAAAAGCTAAAGAAGAGGTATAAATGCAGTCCAAGGGAATGAAATTTGAGTACAGGCTACACTTTTTGGGAAATATGTCTTCTTGCTGCTAGCCTATGGTTTCCTTCTTTCCCTTATTCTTCTATATGGAACGTTGTACCAACTGTTCATTTCTGTTGTTCAGGTCTTTATAAATTAGTCAGTTGTTGAGATTGGAGTAACTTAGGCTCCATTTATTCTCAATGATGGACAGATGTATCAACTTGGATAAAGTTGAAAGTGTACGAGATTAAAATTCAGAAAACTTATTGTTTTCCTGCATCTCAAACTTTAATTAGTCGTATATTTCATTTGTCTTGGGGCAGACAGATCCTGAAAATGTCCTCTCTCTTAGTTGTCATGATCATTGTTAATTTACAAACTTCTCACATTCAGCTCACTGAAATGCTAATATGCAATGGTTGGCGACGTTTGACAATGTTTCTTATGGGCCACGTAAAAAATTTGATAAAATGGTAATGCAGTTATATTTGATTTTGCAAGGGTTCACATAAAAGCCGAAAGAGCACATTCTGCTATTCAGTTAAATAAAGTACTCTCTCTCAGCTGCCGCAAGAATTCAAGTGCAGTCTTCTTGAAGTGGCTGCATCCACATTACAGTAGTCTTTATTTAAGTTCCTTAAAACTTTCATCACAGTCATTAATACGATGTTTCAGAAACTCTATAAAATAAAATAATTCTTATTTAGGAAATCGAAGTCTTGGTATCCCAGAAATTAGTATAGACGTAGAGTTGTGGGAAAGATGGTTTGAACTGAGACGTAAACCTGTTTTCAAAAGTCCATGATCATCCAAAATCAGTTTTTGTTAGGAATATACAAGTGAAAATTTGTTCTGCTTCTTTATACAAATATGAGCAATATTGGTGTTTTCTTGTTTTTTGTGCTGTTGTTTCCTAGAAATTTTTCATCGTCTTCTTTGCGCATTAAATCAAGTGGGTATATTTCTTTTTATGTGTTTATAAAAAAATCTGGGCTGCTTTTTCATCCAGTCGGTCTAATGGGTGCTTTTCATGTGACGGAACAGAGGTGCCTTTTGAGCTAGAGAGCCTTCTAAAGTTCTGTTCTAACAATGGAAGTGCCTGCTACGATTTTGCTAAAGATATTAATTTTCAGCAGTTGCTTCTAGAATGCACTTCTCTGTCAAAGTCATTCTTAAGTTCAGTAAGCCTCCTTGACCAAGATGACTTCCTTTGCAATGATGCATTTTGATTTACACATTTAAACCAGTGATGGGTTGATGATAATTACTTGTCATACTAACATTTAGAATAATTCATATGTTAATGTAGCTCTGATCTTGGTCCCGTCGTGTTTTAGGAGGACCACTTGACGTCTACATTTTATTAAAGTGCGGATGTTCATTTCTTTTAAACAAAGTCCAGGGCTATACTTTAGTTATATATATATTTACATATATAGCCACTGATGAATTTTTTGATTTTTCTTTGAAAAAGGATTTTCCTTGGCGACTAAACTTTTATACATGCGAGGTGCAGACACGTGATCAATTTTCCGCTGAGCTACTTAAAAGGGAGTCAGACTGTGGTAATGTGTCTGTTCTCTGCAGCTCCACTCTCTTGGGGAGCTCAAGTCAGTTTCAGGGTAATGCTTCGACTGAATTTTGCATGAATGTGTGGGATATATGCCATAATAAATCTATAGATGATGCAAAATTGCTGTTCAATGGCGAAACTGAATCATATGCAGAAACTCCTCAACCTCCAGGTGGTCTGTGTATTGAGAAAATAGGAAATGGGGCGTATCTTAGTTTGGTTCCGCATCCCGATGGCTCCAGGCGTGTCTTCGTGTCTAACCAGCAAGGTAAGATATGGTTGGCAAATGTTCCTGCTGAGGGATCTAATGGGGTTCTGGTGATTGTTGAATCTGAACCATTTCTGGACTTAACTGATGAAGTGGCCTTTGATTCTGGGCTTGGCTTAATGGGAATGGCATTTCATCCAAACTTTGTAAACAATGGCCGCTTCTTTTTATCATTCAACTGCGATAAGATGAAACAGCCAGGATGTTCTGGGCGATGTGCATGTAATACAGACGTGAAATGTGATCCTGCAAAGCTTGGTTCTGATAATGGAGTCCTACCATGTCAGTATCATACTATTATTGCTGAGTACACTGTCAATGATACTGCATCAAAACCATCCTTGGTACACATGCACACTTCTTTCAAAGTATCTTTTAGAAAATTCTCGCCAGATTTTTATATATGGGCTTTATTCATGATTGTTCCCCAGGCAAAAAGTGCAAATTCAGCAGAAGTGAGAAGGATATTAACAATGGGCCTTCCATCCAACGGAGGTCATGCGGGTCAAATTCTTTTCGGACCTGCAGATGGATATCTATACCTTATGGTAGCAGATGGTTCACAAAGAGATGATCCTCATAATTTTGCACAAAACAAGAAATCCTTCCTTGGGAAGATTCTGAGAATTGATGTAGATCACATACCAAGTATGTCCATCGTATGAAACACAGCTTCTTTTCCATCATCAATTCATCCATACATCTCTCTGTTGCTTTAATAATTTTTTTTGATATGAGATATCAAGTCTGTAATTATTTATTTACAGCTTTTGAATCTTTAAATCCCCAAATTGTTTTACTTCATATGCTACTGAAAACACTTCTGATCCCTGCCTGGTTGTAAATGCCAGAGAGAAAATGTCAATACGTGAAAAGTTGGTTCAGTTTTTCTAAGTAAATTCTGCATTTTGTAAAGTCTAGGCACAGTGACAAAACCATAATTATGATCTGCCATTCACTTAAGCATGTGAAAGTGGGAAACCTTCCACTCTAGTCTCAGATATGCTTATGGTGAATGATTTAGAATCTAGCGTGTGATTTTACTATTTTTTTGAATTGACAGTTCTTCATATTCTCTGCAATTGCTGATTATAGAGCTCATCACAGTTTACTCTGTTTTTAATTATCATTTGTGGTTGAAACTCTTCCAAGTTCAAAGCCTTTAATTTGATTAGTCAGTATTAAGATGCCATAAACAACGATATTATGTTGTATCACAGTCCTAGAATTTCTTATACCTTATAATCTGAAGCTGATTGTTAAGCATTGATATTTTTCACAAGTTGTCCAAGATTAGAACAAGTTTGAAACTCTACTTTACTAAGTCAGAATTCAGTTGAGAATAAGCTGGAACTAGCTTGATTCCAGGAGTTGTTTTGTTTTTGAATTCAAAATAATATAAAAGCTGGATTTACAGCAGTTATCTTATCTACTGCAATGTATATATTTCAGAACAAGTAATGCACAATTATGCTTGTCCTTCATCTTGGTTTCTATCCCTTTAAACTTACAAATCTCTGTTTATTTCTTGAGTTCTTAACACTGATAAGCTGTAGCATAACTGATTTATCATTTTCCTGTTGAATATGTTTTAACTTCACAATGTGACTAGGTGCACGGGAAATAAATGAGCTAGGCCTATGGGGAAATTATTCTATACCAAAAGATAATCCATATATAATTGAAAAAGAATTGGCGCCAGAGATCTGGGCCTTAGGTTTTAAAAATCCCTGGCGATGCAGTTTTGATTCAGGAAGACCATCTTACTTACTCTGCGGAGACTCTGGAGAGGTTTGGAGATTCTCTTTCCTTTAATTCTGTCATATCTTGCAGGCTCCTTAATGGTTTTGCCGTTTTGCCATGTGTTTTTCTAGCAACAATGAATTTTCAGTCTAATTCACTACAACATTTCTTCCTCATTAAAATTTATGTACATCATTTGTGCATCAATTTTTCCTCCTGATTTTTGATGGATCACTCCGATATGTCATCTCTCTTATGGATCAGTTTCTTCTTCTGTAGTCCTTGTGTACTTTTTTGGTCACAGTTGGAATATTTAACTTGATTTGTTGTCTATTTTTCAGTTATCTTCTTTTTCTCTTCAAATGTTATCTTTACATTTTATCTTTGGTTTTATGAGATAGGATCAATATGAAGAGGTTGACATTGTTGTAAAGGGTGGAAATTATGGGTGGCGAGTTTACGAGGGTCCCCTCATTTTCCATCCGGCAAAGTCTCCAGGAGGAAGTACCTCACGCAGTTCCATAAATCCCATTTTCCCGGTAATGGGCTATTACCATTCTGATATAGTTATGAATGGAGGATCAGCCTCAATAGCGGCTGGTTATATCTATCGTTCTAAGACTGATCCATGCATGTATGGTAGGTGAGTATCAATTCCGTATAGAAACAGTATCTTCAATGAGGCTTAACCAAAATTTCTCTTCTTCAATCTCTAGTGCATAAAGCAAAAGTTTTTGTTTTAACCATGTTACTTGTCAATGAAATTGCAGGTACTTGTACTCGGATTTGTATGCAGGAGCTATATGGGCAGGTATAGAAAACCCTGAAAACAGTGGGAACTTCACCACCAGCAAAATTGCATGGAGATGTGCTCATGACTCTCCAATTCAACGTAGCTTTGTGGCAAAGAGTCTTGTGCCTGAACTGGGTTATATTTACTCGTTTGCAGAAGACAATAAGAAAGATATATATCTACTAACAAGCACTGGAGTGTATAGAGTAGCAAGACCAAGCCGCTGTAATTTTACATGTTCCAAAGAACATTTTCCCTCTTCAACTCCAAGCCCACATTCTTCTTCCTCCAAATCAAAAAACTTACCAGAGAGTTGCAGTAATACTGTTTTCTTAATTTCTTTTTTGTTACTTATTCTAAATGTTGTCCTATAAACTATTATTCACAAAGTTTAGGTAGAAAATGTGACGTCATTTGAGTTGTTTTATGTTATGTTTCTGACAATAAACATTCATTTCAATTTTCAACCAAATCTTCTCTCTATGTGAACAATATTTGTTTTCAAATGAAACACCAATGGTTTGTGATTAGAGAAACCATATAAATTGCACGAACCAAAACATGGAGACAAGTCAGTGATAGCATTATTAGCCACAGATTTACAAGATCTCCTGGAAATATTGCACGTCGATGTCTCTGTCACATCCATTTGTCGTGCCATGATGACATGCATGACGATTTTCTGGCGACCAAGATATCAATAATCAAAAGTTTTTATGACGTTCATTCGTTGATAATAAATTATTAGTAGGGTTATTGACCACCTTAATTTTTTTTAATTAACAACACGGAAGTGGGGTTTGCGGTTAATACTTAATAATGGTACTCTTTTGAAAAAGAAAACAGAAAGTAAGATGCTTGCTTGAAATAGACCAAAACATGGGACCTTGCTGGGTGATAAATTTCCAGATTTACCAAATATGACAATTGACAACAGGAGATTTAGCTTAGCAGGAACAGAAAGTCTCTACTCAAAAGTAAAAAATCGCCGGGTATCTTCCTCTTTTTCCGTACTTTGTCCCACCAGCTAAATTTTAGGGTTTTGTTTTCTTCCTTCCGAAAAAAAAAACCGATTGAAGGACTCGTTAATGGAAACTAACGCTTCTTTTTTTCAAATTTTTTTTACATCTTTAGAACAATTTTTTGTAACCAAAATTCCCAAATCGAGATATTGTTGAGTACCCACCTTCAAATATTCATCTCCACCGCGCAAGACCAAGACCACACAAAATCCATCTTTTTTCAGGATGAGACAATTTGGAAGCTAGGTAACTTGTTTGGTTTAATTTTTAGAGGATATTATGGTCAGACCAGTTCTATTTTTCTGATAGAATTATAAGAATCTTAAACGTGCTACTTTTTAAGTAACGGATCTTCAGTTTAGATATTTTAATGAATAAATAAATCTTATCTCCACCACTAATCGTAAGATTACTCGGGACAGCTAAAAAGACACATTGGTGTCAGAATTATTTAAAAAAAAGTTGCAACGCAACAGCAACAAGCATATCAAGCCAAAAGAAGCTTCTCTCTGTTTATTACCTTACAGCCGCACAATAAATATGTGAGCGTGCTTTGACCAATTTATTACCCTGTTCTTTTTCCACAACTGGATAATTGATGATGGTTGATGACCATGTGATGTTCCCCTTTGTTTATCCAAATAACCTCTCTTGTTGTTAAGAGACAATAAGACTATGCCCATTCTACTCATCACATCTTTGTCTGTTTCTTTCTGGTTTTGATGTCATCACTTGTAATGATTCACCTTTCTGAAGCTCTTTTGAGGATAAATAATTTTTTAAGTGGGGAGAAACCATGGCTTGTGGCTTGTCTTTTGGTGTTGGGTTTAGAGACAATGAAACCTGTAAGTGCAATCATCGTTGGCACAAGACACTTAAAACTGATCTCGAAGATGTGTATATCCAACTTGGTTTTGTGGGCAAACAAGTGGGTGGATTTTCTCAGAATTGTAGAAAAAAAATAATTTTTTTTATATAAAATATATATTAGTGTTATTAAAAAAAAAATACTTCTTAAATAAATTATCTCTTAACAGCGGATTTCATCTCAACTAACCCATTTATTTTACATTTAAGTGTTCATTGGAAGTCAACTGTATAGACGGCCCAATTGTTATCACGGTCTTTGATTTAAAGCTACTGGTGACCTTTATCCATTGAGTTTAAAAATGAAAATGTCAAAAAGCTTGTGGGAAAGTGTCTATCGAGAAATAGAGTTAAAATTATCAACTTTTCTTTTGGAGGTTGAGCTGAAGAATATATGATGTGGAAAGAGAAAAAGATTTTGAAATTAATTGTGGACAGATATTGAAGAGAAAAATGAGAATTGTTTAGAAAATGGTCTCTTCTGGAAGCTTAGCTGAGGAGTCGGTAGTGGTTTGAATGTTTCAAAACCTTGGAAGATTTTTGTCTGTAAATAATCTTATTTTGTATTCTGGAGTCAACCAAATATTGTTGCCTCATAGATGCAACTGGAAAAGATAGATAAAAGGGAGGGGGGTTCTTATAGTGAAGTATCTGTTTACCTCTGTCCATTTGGTGGGATGGGAGGTGTTCTTGCCATTATCTTCCTCTTTGCCAACTCTCTCCTGCTTCCTGATCCTTCATTTTCCTTTCCTCTATGCACTGATTCACGTGAGTACTTTTACATGATTTTGTTCAGTATAATTCTATTTGTTACACTGCATTTTATGTTATTATCTAGTTTAATTTTAATCTGATTATTTGTTTCCTTGAATTAATTGGGTATAGGGGCTCCATTTACCCTGAACACTACACTGAATTTCTGCCCTTACAATGGGAGGACATGCTGCAGCTCTACAGAAGATTCGCAATTGCAGAAGCAATTTCAAGCAATGAACATCTCGGATCCTGGCTGTGCTTCTCTTCTGAAATCAGTCCTTTGTGCAGTAAGACTATGTTCTCTGATGATAATATGAACCATCAGATTCTAAAACTTGCATTAGTTGAGTGCTTGATTTAGCATGATGTCACTGAATATGCATTAATTTTATATATTTATACAATTGCAAATCTTCATTGGTCAATTTTCTCACCTATCACATATCTGCAATCCATTCTAACTTTTGGTTAATATGACTATAAGCTGGTGAAAGAGGGCTCAACACCTTTCCTCCTGCAAGTTTAAGCTTGCCTGTAGGCATGGGCTGCATCCAGACTTTTTCAACATGAACACATGACTTATCATTTCATGCAGAACTGCAGGGACTTCAATAGTTCTGTTATTTGTCAGACTCCATAAATTTCTGTGTTTATCAAGTCAAGAAATATCACACAGAAACCTGTAATGGAGAAAGAAGTTATTTATCATATCTTGCAAGTGATCATAGCCAAAGATTGAATATGGATTCTCAATTATGTTGGTTGGTTGGTTACATGGTGGAGGATGAGAAATAAATTAAGGGAGACTTAAAACAACTCCAAGGTTGTCTACTTCACCTATGTCGTGATAAAAAAACAAAAACTCCAGAGCATTAAGCTTGTTTGATAAGAAAAAGAAAATTGTAACCTGAATGCCACATCTAAAGAATGGCTTCATTGGTATTTTGTATTACTTCTCCTAAATGGAATAGACCAGCACTATTCAACATCATACTTGCACATAAAATTATCTCATATAGATTGTAGAAATGGTTCTTGTAGTGTGAGGTCACTGCTACTCACTAGCGTGCCTAATTCAGGTCTTTGCCTATGGATTTCCATATGATGGCCAACTCATAGATTTCTGTTCATGCTGAAAACATATTATAATCCTTCTGCTTTTTCCTTTCTTTTTTAGTGAAAAATCTGTTCTCCTGGCTATGCATTAATATGTTTGTTTAAAGAATTTGGATTTTGATTAACAAAGGAATCCTTTTCATTTTAACTTGTCTGCTTGAAGATCTTAAAATGTTGGAGTGACTTGATCTTAACATGTTAACTTAAAACAATAATCTTCCATCCATGCTGAATGAGCTTACATACAGCTTTTCTTTTTATTCTTATATTGAGTTATCTATTTTAATTCATTTATTTTGAGAAATCTTTCCCCATTTGACTAATTTCTTAACTACTATTGCTGTAGAAATGTGACCAGTTTTCAGCAGAGCTCTTTACAGTTAATTCTGTACCTCGGCCGGTTCCACTACTCTGCAACTCCACTGGTTCAAATTCTTCCCAGTCTAGCAAAGTAGCGATTAATGACTTCTGCTCTAACGTATGGGATTCATGTCAGAATGTATCTATTCTGAATTCCCCCTTCTCACCTTCATTACAAGGTCAAGCTGGAGTACCCATTAATTCCAATTTCACCAAACTGACCAACTTATGGCAGTCAAAATCTGATTTCTGCAACGCATTTGGGGGAACATCTACAGATGAATCAGTTTGCTTTAATGGTGAATCTGTCACACTTAACACCACTGAAACACCTAATCCTCCACCTGGCCTGTGCCTTGAGAAAATTGGAAGTGAAGCTTACCTTAATATGGTTGCTCATCCTGATGGGTCCAATCGTGCATTCTTCGCTAACCAAGCAGGCAAGATTTGGTTGGTGACTATTCCTGAGCAGGGATCAGGAGAAACTATGGAGCTTGATGAATCCAGTCCCTTTGCAGATCTGACTGATCAAGTTCACTTAGATACTGCATTTGGGATGATGGGAATGGCTTTTCATCCAAACTTTGTAAAAAATGGCAGATTCTTTGCTTCTTTCAATTGTGACAAAGTTAAGTGGCCAGGATGTGCCGGAAGATGTTCATGCAACTCAGATGTGAATTGTGATCCTTCAAAACTAAGTCCTGATAATGGTGCCCAGCCATGTCAGTATCAAACTGTTATAGCAGAGTACACTGTTAATGGCTCTGGATCAGACCCTTCCACGGTAGGTATCCACGTGTGCATAAATTCTTTGCCCAATTTATTCCTATTATAATTGTAAATTTAAGGATTCTAACCGAGCCTTGATCTCTTTCCAGGCAAAAAGTGCCAAACCATCAGAAGTGAGAAGGATACTCACTATGGGCCTTCCATTTACTGGTCAGCATGGTGGACAAATACTCTTTGGACCAAAAGATGGCTATTTATACTTTATGATGGGATACGGTGGAGGCACGGGTGATCCGTACAACTTTTCCCAGAATAAGAAATCATTGCTTGGAAAGATAATGAGGCTTGATGTTGATAACATACCTAGTGAGTACTAGCACAAATAATTTTGATGTGAAGTATATCATTCCTTTGTGTTGTTATTATTATCTGCTGCTTATTCGCATCGATATATTCCTTAAATGTTCCAAGTTCAATGCCACTTGACTTAGCTTGCCTACCCAGATTAGTGAAGGTGGATTATAAATAAATGAAATGCCACAAATTCCACTGTCTTAATTTGCATTCTTGAGAACTCGAACGTGCTTATTGATCAACCAGGGATACTTTGTTTAACTGGATGGTTTTATTCTCAGTTTTCAGTTATTTATATCTTATTGATTGTTTGTGTATCATATCCAGGTGCTGCAGAAATTCAGAAACTTGGTTTGTGGGGGAACTACTCTATCCCCAGAGACAATCCTTTCAGCCAAGATGACGAATATCAGCCTGAAATATGGGCTTTAGGATTAAGAAATCCTTGGCGCTGCAGTTTTGATTCAGAGAGGCCTTCCTACTTCATGTGTGCAGATGTTGGGCAGGTTAGCTTGAAATGACCTTTGATAATATTCAATCATTATCAGAACTCCCTTTTTCCAGTTAATTCCAATGTATTGAGTTACCAACTCATATATTCAAAGCTAGTGCAATTTGAAAACCTGAATATGTAACATTACTTTCTCAATTCTGAGCATGTTTGATACCTTTTGACTAATCTGACAGGATGTATATGAAGAGATTGATATCATCAGCAAAGGTGGAAATTATGGCTGGCGTCTTTATGAGGGACCCTATTTTTTCACTCCTCCAGCATCACCTGGAGGAAATACATCTCTAAATTCCATTAGCCTAATACCCCCCGTCATGGGATACAACCACTCTGAAGTAAACAAAAATGAAGGATCAGCATCAATTACTGGGGGCTATTTCTATAGGTCCACGGTTGATCCATGCATGTCTGGAAGGTAAGTTTTGTTTGTATTGATCTTTAGAATATTCAGACTAGCAATTCATAAGTTGAGAACCCAGCTGCTAGTTTATATATATATGATAAAATCTGAAGATCCAGTAAGAGTATGGGTACTCTCTAGGGAGATACAATATTCACAGTGATTACTTTGTGAATAAACGTCCATAGATGCTTCAAAAAAATTTAAGGCTTTTTCCTTTGAGACTACCACAGCTGCATTTAACAATGTATCACTGTGGCATGGGAATTTCAGGTACCTGTATGCCGATTTGTATGCTACTGCTATGTGGACAGGACGTGAAAACCCAGAAAATAGTGGCAACTTTACCACTAACAAAATTCCTTTCAGCTGTGCACATGACTCGCCTATAAAGTGCAGCACCTCGCCAGGAAGTGATCTTCTGTCATTGGGTTACATTTTCTCCTTCGGGGAGGACAATCGCAAGGATGTGTTCATGCTTACCAGTGGTGGAGTTTACAGAGTTGTTCGTCCAAGTCGCTGCAGCTACACGTGCTCCAAGGAAAATGTCACAGCTGTTCCAACCCCAACTCCTACTTCTCCTCCTTCACAAGCAAACCGATTGAGTGACCCACGTAGCAATTTGGGGCTCCTATTCTCTTTGTTGTTGCTGCTACTACTAGATCTTTTCTAGTATGCGGGGCCAATAAATTTAGACACAGAGAGAGGTGGTGTTCTGGTATAGCGGATGAGATTGTTGTACCATAAATCATCTTCCGGGTTTTTTTTCTTTTGTTGGTATATCAGGAGTGAAGGGAGAGATCATGTACCAATAACATTAAGGTTTTGTGATTGCATATTTCACTTTCTTTTCATTCCAGCGAGTAGCAGTCGGCGAAAATTTACATTTTGTACCACAAAATATGGTGTATGAATAATAAAGAATGACCTATGATCCATAGATGTTAAACAAACTATGTACGTCTTAAATAAAGTAAATTATATATACAAATGATTTAATAAATTATGTAATTTATTGTATGATTAATATTTTAAAATTTTTTAATATATTATAAATTATATAAAAATTATAAAAAATTATAAATTTATTAAATAATATTATGTAATAATTTTGTTCTACTATAAAGTTAAATTTTTAAGTTTACAAGAAAATACTTAATCCAGAGCCAGGTTTTTTTTTTAAAAAAGTTAAATCCTTTATTTTCGTTGAGAAAACTTACCCCTCGCATCTTTTGAGTCAACTTTTGTTACATCTCTTTTCACTTTTTTTTTTAGTAACATTCTAGTTACTTGTCGTCTCTCATTCGTATCATTTTACTTTTTGGTAGTTTTTAATCTTTTTAAGTATTGTTGGGCCTGTTTTAGCCTAAGCACCAACTCCTTTATATACTGATGGGCCTATTTATAATAGGATCAACTAATTTCTTTATTTACATAAAAAAATTTGTGCAAATAAATTAAGAGAATAAAAATAGAAGTCTAATTTATCATTCAAATCTATCAAATAGGTAACTGTTTTCATTGACCTACGATTTTTATAAATGGGTCATAAAATTTGCAAGAAATTAGGAAGAGATACAAAATTATAAATTTGAGTGTGAATTTAATTGTTGAATTACATTTCAACATAAAAAATAAATTTTTTAAAAGAGTTGATTATTCTCCTATAAATTTTTTATACTAATAAACAATAAGATAGAAACTTTTAAAAGAGGTTAAAATTATTTTAATAAGAGTTTAATTGTACTTGTCCGCATCAAAATATATATTGGAAAGGATCGAAATCTTATCCTATAAAACTAGTGATCATTTATGAGATCTAATCCATAATTACAACTAGAATTTAGAGAAATAAACTTAAACAATATTTTATATATATATATGTATATATATAATATTCTTATTTATAAAGATACTCCACTACACACAATACCTCATTTTTTATTGTTAAGGGAGGAAACATCATTCTTTATCTTGAGATTAGGTTGATGTGAAAAATTTTAAGTTCAACTTAAAACTCTAATTTTTTTGCGCAGTGAAATAACCTGTTAATCAAGTAAAATACTAAGAATCCAAAGCAGAATATAAAAAATCACAACACAATCTTACGTGGTTCGGCCAATTGCTTACGTATACGGTGGATCCAAAGATACTAGCCTCTCTTATTAACTCCCTAGAGATTTTACAAGAAAACCCCAGTTGAAGAACCCTCAAAAGGATCTAATGTTTAGTGAACCCTTACTCTACCACGAGCAATGATCACCCAAACGACGGTTCCACCCCTAGTGCACACAAGCACTTAGTGTTTACCCAGCTCTTCCCTTCTCTTAGAGTCTCTCTTAATGCTTAATCTCAACTAAAGGGTTTACAAGTGTTTATATATGGTGTGTTTTGTGCCTACTAACCATTCCTTATTTGAGTAAAAGTCCACTTATTTTGGAAGTCCAAATCTTCCCAAAACTTGAAATCTGGATAAAAAATGAACATCTCGACGCTTTTGGCACCGCAGCGCTGGCCATTATCGCGCCCATCGCTGCGGCGCTGAAGACCTTGGTGGCACCTCTCGTATTTTCTTCACTTCTTTTGCATCTTCGAGTCCCATTTCGCTTCCCCCTTCATGTCCCATACATCCTAGACTTCTCCATATGTGTCCCACACGTTCTAGACTTCTTATGACTCTTCACTTTGGTATTTATCTTAATTCTTGTCCAACCAAGATTGTTGAATCACTAATTTTCCAACAAACCCTTATTTGATTCAAAATCTTTCAAATACGAAGGCTTTTAGATCCGATCCATAATAATACTCTATCACCTAGAATTGAGTCCAGTTAAGTCTCCATCAAGACTTAACTTTCCCATAGCTAGTGACTTTGGTCTCCAAAGGCATTCGTCCACCTTGCATAGGGTATGGATGCGTTGCACTCTTTTTCGACCATCATTACCTCGGTGAGCACGGTTTGGATGTCGCCTAGTGGTCTGCACTACCCCAACACCCCACGTTGGGCCACTCATGGCCATCCCAGTAAGCACATAGAACCCTCTATTTTGCTTCTTACCCTTAAACCTTATAGATCCTTTCTCTACCCTTAGTTTTTCTTTTTCCGCTCTAACCGAATACCCTTTCTCATCGAGCTTGCCTAAGGATATCAAGTTCCTCATCAGTTTAGGAACATGCCTTACACCATATAATTCTATAGTTTCTCCACCTTGCATCCTCAGCCTTATATCACTAATTCTCATGATCTCACAAGTCATGTCATTTCCCATTAGAGCTTTACTTCTCTTGGCTTTATAGTTGGTAAACATCGATCTGCCGGGACATATATGGATGCTGCACCTCGAATCTAGTATCCATTTGCCAGCGTACTTTCCTCTTGAAGCTACTAATGTGTCTATAATTTTGGTATCTTCCTCAGTACCGATTACAGCTCGCCCTAATTGGCCTTTTGATTTTGGACAATCCTTCACAATGCGCCATTTCTTATTATAAAGGAAACACTTCTTGGATCTCCTTATTGATTGGTTGGTCTTCCTTCCTTGTGCAAGCAATGCTGCTCCACTCTCGGACTTAGATTTTTTTGTCAATTCTTTTGAGTTTAATGATGCCTTGATGTTATTCGTCGTTAAAGACTCCTTACCATACAACAGGGTATCCACAAAGCTCTCATAACTCTTCGGTAACAAACTTAACAGAATAATGGCCTTGTCTTCATCCTCAGTATTGATGCCTAGTTGCTCAAGACTTATGATGATCTTGTTGAACTCGTCAATGTGAGATCTCAATGAAGATCCCTCGTGCATTGTTAACTGATGTAGTTTCTTTTTCACAAGAAGTCTATTTGCAAGAGACTTCTTCATGTACAATGCCTCGAGTCTCTTCTATAGCCCCAAAGTGGTTTCCTCATCACCAACTTCCTTTAATACTTCGTCACTCAATGCCAGGATTATGGTACTGTGAGCCTTTTTCTAAATCGTGTCTCAATCTTTTTACCCGGACTTTGAGGTTGTCGTCTCATTGCTAGTTAAGGAGCTGGCTTCCTCCAAGGTTGAGTCTGGCCCTTTCTTCACTAGTAGAGGCCTAATCTTCTTCCTCCAAAAATTGAAGTCATTCATCCCTTTGAATTTGTCTATTTCTTACTTGATTGCAGTTATAGTTTTAATACCCCAGGTGTGTATTATCGAACATTTAGCTCTAATACCAGTTTGTTGAGGGAGGGAATGCCCTTCTCCCTCTTGAGATTAGGTTGAAGCGAAGAACCTTAAGTTCAACCTTGAACCCTAACCTCCTTGTGCAGCGAAATAACCTGCTAATCAAGCAAAATACCAATAATCTAAAGCAGAATATAAAAGATCACAACACAATCATACGTGGTTCAGCCAATTGCCTACGTCCACGGTGGATTCAAGGATGCTAGCCTCTCTTATTACCTCCCTAGAGATTTTACAAGAAAACCCCAGTTGAAGAACCTTTAAAATGACCTAATGTTTAGTGAACCCTTACTCTACCACGAGTAATGATCAACTTAACGACGGTTTCACCCTAGCACACACAAGCACTTAGTGTCTACCCAGTTCTTCTCATCTCTTAGAGTTTCTCTTAATGCTTAATCTCAACTAATGGGTTTAAAAGAATTTATATAGGGTGTATTTTATGCCTATTAACTTATTCCTTATTCGAGTAAGAGTCCACTTATTTTGGAAGTTCAAAACTTCTCAAAACTTAAAATTCGGATTAAAAATGGACATCCTAACGCTTCTAGCGCCGCGACACTCATCCTTGAGCTCCGCGACACTGGCCATTATTGCGCTCATCGCCGCAACGCTGGGGACCCAACGCTGCAGCACTGGGCTTCATCTCGTCCATTGTCGCGGCACTAAGGACCCAACACTGCAGCGCTGGGCTTCTGGTTTGGGCACCGTGGCGCTCAACCCTGGTGGCACCTCTTATATTTTCTTCGCTTCCTTCGCGTCTTTGAGTCCTATTTTGCTTCCCCCTTCATGTCCCACACATCTTAGACTTCTCCATACATGTCCTACACGTTCTAGACTTCTTGTGACTCTCCACTTTGGTATTCATCTCAATTATTGTCTAACCAAAATTATTAAATCACCACATTTCCAACACTTTTTCACATACTGACTTAAATATCGAAGGGTTTTCTTTTATATAAGTACGAAATGTATTTCGATTAGCTTGAGAGAATAATGTAAGAGTAAAGAGTAATTAAACAAATAGGTTGGTTCAATAAGCTATATATATATATCAAAGACAAATATTATAACTTAAGTAGAAGGAGGATAAACCTTTATTACAGCCTTTAGTAAGGAAGGATGAACAATATCCCACCAAACTAATCACTAGTTACAGAAATAGATATTTTAGCTATGCCATGAGCAATACCATTGGAGGTCCTAGGACTGTGTCTTATAGAAGCACATTGAATATATTTAACTAGCTCGCGAATATATTGGACTAACATCCCCAATTTAGAAATGTCATTCTCCTTCGAGTTTACCATCAATACCAACTGAAGACAGTCTGATTTTATCACCACTCAGTCCTGTACAACACTGCATGTGAAGAACATTATTGTTGCAGAACTAAAAGACCCCGAATCTCTAACATCGCTTCCATTGCTTCAGCCAAGATAAAAGATGAAAGTCTAGAGGCTGTTGAAATCAGTACATAATCATTGTGGTCTCGAAGAATAGCTTTCAAGCTAATGTTTCCCTTTTTCCTATCTATTGTTGCATCTGTGTTGAGTTTTAAAATATTATTGTCAGGTGGCTATTGATTGGTATGCTATAGTAGCTAAACGCAAGTGCACGCTATCGTATCAAGTAATATAAGATTTTAAGTCCAGATATCGATCCCACAGGAACTATGCAATCTAATTCCATAAATCAAGTACTAAAATTATGCCTACTTAATTTTTATTCAGAAAACTAAAATCTGAAATTTATGTAACTAATCTAGTTCTCTCAATTAACTAAACAAAAGTAAAGAGTAGAATTCACAAATAAAGATAGTCAAGGGTTTTGACTCATCCCCTAGTATTTCATTAGATTCATTAACCACTTAGTTAATCCCTTAATACTAATTGATTGGCTTAGACACTAATCTCATCACAAGCCTCTGTCGATGGTCAAGTGACTATATTACGCATTCTAACAATCACCTATATGTCTATGGTAATCAAATCAGAATGTAATTCATTAAGATCAATTCTAAATTATACCATACATGCCACCTAGGTATATGTCTATCCTAGATGAAACTTATGATTGTTACCCTATGATCATGCATCAAACTACCCTAGGCTAAACACATGAATCCCTATGTCGAGTTCATCATGGTTCCTTAATCATTCAAAATATTGATCGGGTATAATGAAAATATTAAACACAAGATAGAATGAATCAATTGAATTTATTAAGTTCATAAACTAAAATTTAACACAATCCAAATCCATACTAGGTTCACATAATCTAACCCTAGATGAACAGATTAACCTATCACAAAACTAAAAGTATCAAACCAATTCATAAAGATTAACAAGAACAAGAACATAATGATAAAGAAATATAAGAAAAACTAATCAAAGTGACTTCTTGATGTACTTCTCCCTCAATCTTAATTTGAAGCTTGAATCTTGATCTTGATTCTTCAATCTTTGGCTTTGATCTTTGTGTTGTGAATTCTCTCTCTAAGTTTTTGCTTCTTTTCTCCCTTTTTCTCTCCTCTCTTTTCCTCTTTTATTTTCCTTCTTTTCTCTTCAAAGGTTTTTGGCTTCAAAATACTGTTCACTAGTTATTGTAGCAAAAATACTGTACATATGTTACTGTAGAAAATACTATTTTTGATACTGTTCACCGCCTCGAGCGCCGCGGCGCTCAGTCGCTCGCCTGGTGCCCATTTCGTATTTTGACATTCGATTCGCCTCCCGTTTGTTCCTATACGTCACATTTTCCATCGTGCATCTATTTATGATCAAAAACTACAATTAAATAGCCAAATATTTATGATTTGGAGCAAAATATGAAAGTTGAGTACAAATTATATTAGTACTTTTACACCCTTATCAACTATCAATCCAAAGAAGTCGTTTACTTAAAGCAAAATTAAGTTGCATTTACTTATTGAAAATTTCTTAAATAATTATTAGACTAATTGATGACTTTTTCAGGAGTAAGAAAGACTTTCCCCTCTATAAAAGAATTCTTCCTAAACCAACACCTCTATATTAGAACTGGCCATTGTTCCAGCTCTGTGTCATGGGTTGGGCGTTTGTCATTGACCAAAAAGACTAGCCTATTAGGTAATGCTGCATACTCACCCTTATATACCTAAGATCCATTTAATTTCTATTCGATGTGAAACGTGACATTCTCCCCCAACCAATCACGTGACGCCCTCGTTATAGTGTGGCCCAAACTCAATGCCCAATCTGGCCAGTATTGCTCATCTCTCAAGGTTATGGGATCCACTACCCATGTGGTAATCTCTATTAGGACTCAAGATGCAGAATTTTTAAAACCCACTAGGCCTGTATTGCCCATCCCCCTAGCGACATAAGGGACCCGCATCCCACATGGTAATCTCCATTTGGACTATTTTAGAGGCCCACATACGAATGAAAATTTGGGTATGCTCTGATACTACTTGTTACGGTCCAGACGTTTGCTATTGACACAAAATACTAACCTATTAGGTAATATTTCATATCCATCTTTATATACCTAAAATCCACCCAATTTCTATTCGACATGAAATGTGACATCTGGCTTTGATAAACATCGAACACACAAATAGTCAAGGTTGCAAACAATATATTTTCAGGTAGTGAGAAATCCGGTAGAACATCACAGGAAGCTCATAGAAATTTCAAGGTTTTACAACACAAAAATGCATCAGTTGTCGTCTCTTGAACTGTATGACAGAGTGGACAAGTATCTTCCACTAGAACTCTATGCTTTTTTGTTTAGATTTATAAATATGGGCAGTTAATCATTGGTGGCCTTTCACAAGAAAATTTTAATCTTTGATGGAACACTGAGCTGCCAAAGTATTTTTCACCAATCCTATTGAAAATGATTTATTATCATAGGGTGCATTTATGTGAGTTTGTGTTCATCATGACAAATATATGTATCTCATAAAATATTATGTGCAACAAAAGTCCAAAAATTTAATTTTCTAGGTTGATAAACACAATAAATTTTTTATGTTATCATAAAAATGAAATAGCAAGTTTTGAACAATCACCTTACAAAAGCCTTTTGATCTTGTTTTTGTTGGAGTTCCCGCCTTGAAGCTCACTCGTTTGTAATTCTAGTACCCAACATAGTGGGTTGGGTAGGCTAGAATGACAACTTATTCCAATAAATGATTTAACAATTTAAACCTTAGTTTAACTTTTAAACTATATGTTTAACTCTTAAACTCTTGGACTACTATAAGTTATGATTTTTTTTTTTCAAGTTTAACATTTAAACAATAAAAACATGTTTGTTATTGCAAGTAGTACAGTTGGCCTATTTTAGAAAGAAATGTTAGGGTCGATGCTTACGTGTCATCCTTGAATGTACATATACTTGTGTATTTATACAAATGTACATTCTCATTAAATCACCAATACCAATTTATATGATACTATGCATGTAACGTTACAAACATTGTAGATCTGAAGGAGTTTGGATCAGATCTAAAGGTGTTTGGATAAAGACTTATAGTTAGCCACGCTGAGAGATATAATTGCTAAATGTTAGCATAGTTAAGTGTTAGCTGGTTATAATACTGAACAGATCCAAGAGTTGGAGCCTTGTTTGTAATGGGACATAAACCTGGGAATATACTAGTAACTGCATAGTTGCAAGAGTTGTAATCAGGTGTCAAGAAATGCAAGTTGCGTAAGTATGTTCTCAAATAATTATCCATAATCTATTTCTACCGATGCAGGTCTGTCGGTGGATACTTTTAATATAGATCAGCATATGTCATACCTATAGGGTATATATGGTCGTTCCTAACCGACTGTGAGCTTGGAGCTCGTATTAACATATGGATATCTAGTTAAAACTAGATATGGGACAAAATCACGAGGATCTCCGATAGACATTCAATGTAAGCCTCTTGAGTTGAGTAGTATACGTGATCCTTTGACGTGAGTGCCACGGTGGGCTTGTAAGTGATCCACCATACTTTGGTTCCACGCATGTCACAGACTTTTCATGGTGTGACCACTGGGTGTTGCTGGGTATGGTTCGATGCTTATGGAGTCCGGTGCGTACAGATATGGGATCCGTCAGCTCCCATATGGATTTTGATATCCAGATGCTTCGAGACTGTATCTCAGAAAGTCTTGTGGCCACAAGCAGCCATCCCGGAAAAGAGTTCCGTCAGGGTGGAACAATATGGCAAAAGAGTTTGCGTATATTGTTCAGTGAGATACAAGTCTGGAGATAGGACATGGATGAGCAAAAGGGGATTTGACGGTGATAATCTATATCCTCACACATCCAGGATATCATGATGGAAAAACTATACGTATGCGTTGTAACCTCAGCTTGCATTGTTCAACATGCTGATTTGTATATCCGTGACGTATGCGTGGGGCATTGCTCACGGACTTATGGACTAGTTTCATTTGACGAATCGGGCATAAGACCTAGGGAGTCCCGCAATATGGAGTGTACACGTTATGCATTGGGGCAGCGTGTCGGATTAAATTGTTTAATCCAACAATATTCAGCACTACCACAGGAATACGTGTGTGTCTATATTTAAGTATTAAATACAATAATTAATTAATAATTATTATTTACTAATTGTATTATGACACGTAGCATATTGTGGACCTTCAGTTGAGTTTACCCAAGTGTGGAATTTGGTGAGACCTACTAGAGGGTGAACTTAGTAATTATTTATGAGAGACAAAATAGTTATTTCTTATTTTGATTATTTAATTATTAAATAATCAAATATCTCTTTTTTATATTATATAATATATTATTATTATTTATATCATATATATATATATATAAAGAAAGAAAGAGAGAGGGATAGATGATTTTGGCCATTTGGCCGAGTGAAGAAAAGAAGAAATTGAAAAAGGAAGAGGAGGATGGGAAGAAGAAGAAAAAAAAAAGAGGAAAAATAAAATTGTTTCATTTTCCCTATACCTCATATTGGAGCAATTGTGAATTGCTTCAAATTCTCTATTTCTTATTATTTTGGAGAAAATAATATAAATTTACACCCGGCCATTTTAGAGATTAAGAGTTAATCTCGGGCTAAATATCGGGCTGCTGTTCTAACACACCAAGTCCACCGTGTTGGTGACTAGAATTGCACACGAGTTGGTCTCAATGCGGACTCCAGAAAAAATACGTGTATAACGTTACACGTTTTGGTGAGTTCTCTATCTTTTTAATATATTAATGTGATTAATATATTGTATTTATTGTGTTTATTACAAAATTTATACGCTTCCGCTGCATTAGGCAATAGACACAATTGCATATGCATACACCCACACGTGCCGTAGATTCGCCAACAAGAAAAGAAGAAGTTCAACTCTTGAACACTTCACAAAATTGCAAAAACTAAAGCTTTTCTCTTTCACTCTTGTTGTCGTGGAATCACCTTTTAAAAAATGAGCATTAATGTTCAATTTATTTGCATTGGTTTCCCTCTAATTAAGCACCAAAAGGCCCCACCATGCATGGCCACACATTTGGATTTGTTTTGTTTCCATTGTTTACAATAAATAAATGAAATAAACACATGTAATTTGTGTTTGTGAGATGACCGAATTTCACAAGGAAAAGAGGAAACAAGTTCCATTTTTTGTATCTTACATATTGGCTTCACTTGTAAGAATCTGTCATGCATTAGTGTTTTATAAATATTTATTTAGTTAAGTTGAAACACATGCATTAGAAAATGAATTCTTAATTCATAAAATTTATAGGCCACTCATTTAATAATAGTTTGATTTATTAATTAATTAATTAAAATAAAATAATTTTTTATTTAATTAATTAACTTTGCTTACCAAATAAGAAAAGTTATTTCGTTAATTTTTTAAGTTAAATAATAAATGACCTACAATGTATCACGTGTCATAATCCTATTGGTTAACAACTATTGTTAACTAATTGATGTACTTAACACTTAATTCTTGACACGTGCACATCCCGAGAGATATTGAAGCAAATATCCGGTCTGCTAGAATTTATTGGATTAAACTATTCAATCTGGTACGTTGCCCCAGAGTACAATGAGTACACTTCATATTGCGGGACTTCCTAGGTCTATGTCTGATTTGTCTCGTGGAACTATTTTGTGAGTCCGTGATCGACGCCCCATGCACACATCATGAATATTACAAATCAGTGCAGTAGACCATACAAGTTGATGTCATAGCACATACGTATAATCCTTCCGTCATATTTATCTTGGAAGAACAAGGATATAGATCAGCACCGTTAAATCCCGATATGCTCATTCGTGAACTCATCTCCAAACACGTATCTCGATAAATAATATACACAAACACTTTTGCGATATTATTCAACCCTATGGAAAATTTTTTTTTCAGGTTTATTGTTTATGGCCATAGGACTTTTTGAGATATAGTCTCGAAGTATTCGGATATACAACTCACTTATGTGAGCTGACGGATCTTATATGTGCACACACCAAATTTTATGAGCATTAAACCATACCCAGCGACACGTAGCGGTCAGACCATGAAAGATCTCTGATATACGTGGAACTAAAGTATGGTGGATCACTCATAAGTTCACCATGACACTCAGGTTAAAGGACTACGAAGACTACTCAACTAAAAAAGACCTGCCATTGATAGCTTCATGAGATGTCTATTGGGTTGTTAAGTCTGCTCAGTATTCAATCCTCACTGAATACTCGTATGCTATACGAGTTTTTGGTAAGCCTATGATCAACTAAGAATAACTATTTGGACAATCCATATATAGTCATACTCTGGTATATTATATGGGTTCAACTAATAGACCTTCATCGGTGAATTAGACCAGGAATATTATATTTGAGAATAGACTTGTGTAATAATATTTTTTAACATATATTGTAACTTTTTACAACTATACTATTACTAGTGTACTCTTAAGTCTTTGTCCCATTACAGACAAAGTTCTAACTTTTAGATTTCGCTAATTTTTATAACCTAATAACTCTTAGTAGTACTAAATTTTAGCAATTACAACTTTAAGTGTTGTTAATTCTTAACTCTGGTCTAAATTTATTTAGACTAGATCTGAACTTCTGCAGATCATACAATGTCTATAACGTAACAAGTATTGTACCATTTAATTAATGTAATTAGCGATTTTAATAAATATGCATTGTATAAATATTAAAAATTAAATATTCATATAAAATAGGATGGCACATAAGCACAAATTCCAATACCTTTAACCCTTAAGAAGATGAAAAACATGAAGAAGAACTAAGGCATAAGATCAACCAGTACCCTTTTTGATAGTAAACTGTCCTTTTTTTTTGGTCGAAATCTCATATTAATTTATCAAAATTCCTAATTCTACAAATTGGTATGCTTGTTATGGCTTCTGCCTCTTCCTTGTCAAAGTGCAAGTATAGTAGGTTGGAATTCCACATGCACGAAGCCAATTGCAGTTTCTCTACTGTAGTAGTCTCTAGGAGTTTATAAGAAAACAACAGTTTAAAAAATAATTAGCAAGGCAACCAGTGATCATGGTAGACTAAGAGCTTAGAGGTATCACCAATTCTTCAATGGGAACCAGCTTTGATAATTTTTCTTTCCTAAATAAAACTTTTCCATAAATAGAAGATGATGATTTAGCCTTAGCCTGCGTGAACTCACAATTATAAAAGTAACAAAATTTTAAAACTTAAGTCACTAAGGAATTAGGGAAATGAATAAGACATTAGCACCATTTGGCTAGTAAGGATTGGTTAAATACATCCAACTACGAAACCCTAGCCCACAATTCCTTTTATGTTGACATAATTTCTCCCATTTACACCAGTGCATTTTTCTCTTGTTATTTGTCCTACCTCATAAAAAATGGGCATTAAGGTGATGCAAGTCATTAATTAAGGATTTTGAAAAGCAAAACATAATTAAAATGTATGATAGAATAGCTTAAACCACCACTTTGAGAAGCACTTCTCGCCTAGCCACAGAAAATAGCTTGAATTTCTAACCCTTTAGTCGATTCCATATACAGTCCCTTATTTGGTTGAAAAGAGTCTTCTTATCCCATTCAACATAACCTGGTAGACCTCAGTACTTGTCATGCTGCTTAATCAATTTAACACCTAATAACTAAATAATTTGATTTGCTACTTTTAGGTTTCAGAGCTTTTTAAAACAAATGGTCGATTTCTCAAAATCACTAATTGTCCAGATGCCTCCTCATACAATGAAAGCACCTTTTTAATTGCTTCACAATCAATCACTCACATTCTTGTAAACAATAAATTATCATCAGTAAAGAAAAAATAAGAAACATGAGGACTTTGTCTCACACACTGAATTCCACAAATCTCCTAATTAACCTCAGCTTGTCTTAGAAGTTAAGATAACTCATTTACACAGATTATAAATAGATAATAAAAAAGTGGATCACCCTACCAAATGCCTTTTGAAGGTACTAAAGAGACATGGATCTCACCATTAGTAAAGAATTTGAATTATACTAAGGTTACACACTTTATGATCTTTTGACACCATGAGTTCAAAAAATCTAGCTACCTTATCATAGCCTCTAAAAATATCCACTCAATATAGTCATATGCCTTAAACATATCGAGCTTCATAGATAGGAGTCCCTCATAAACTCTCGAACGTCTCTTCAAAGCATAAAAATACTCATATCCAATAATAGCATTGTTTGTGATGAGCTTTTTTGGTATAAAGGCACTCTGAGACTAGAATATAATATTATCTTGTACTAACCGCAATCTATTAGTTAATATAATCTTATAGATCACAATACATAAACTAATAGGGCAATAATCTGAGACACTCTTTGGATCCTTCATTTTGGGTAATAAAACCATCAAAGTCTCATTTATCTTAGTAAAATCACCACCATCATTCAGAAAAAGACAAACAATAAGATATATCTTTACCAATTTGGGGCCAAAACTTCTAGTAGAATAAAGCAGGGAAGCCATCAAGACTCAGAACTTTTGTTGGAGACATCTAAAAAAATAACTTACTTAATATCATCGACAACAAAATGAGCATCAAGAATATTGTTGGTTGTCTCTGTACGCCCCAGGTATATGCTATACAAAAATAGAATTTAGCACTTCAGATGAACACTGTGAGGTAGGGAATAATCCACTAAAGTTTATTGTGAGAGAAGTTGCTTCTGTTTCTGCCGTAAGTTTCTTGTGAGAGAATTCAAAGTGTTGAAATTCCATGCATGCAGCTTCGAGCCAATGGACTTTAGATTTTCACAAACCGAATATATAGGGATAAAAAAAGAAGAAGCTCTCATTCCTTAACAATTGTCTTGTAATCCACCTTATCCACCCAAGCCGTTTCGAATTGACAACGAGCTCAAAAAATTCAAGTGTTTTACCATATATTTTGAAAAAAACACTGAAGCCACTCAAACATGCATACAAGCCCATTTAGCCGCTCTTGAACAAAGTTGATAAATTGATGGCCATTGCACCAAGTTTATTTAGGTATCGTAAACCCCATATCCCAAAAGCAACTATCATTCAATACTTCTATAAAATTATTGATTAGAAAATTTGCCCTATAAGCTCTATTCGCCTTTTGAGAAGGAACTAAAATCTTATTAAAATCACCCTCACAAAGCTAGGGAAGAGATGAGATACTATAGGGATGACATAATAAAGTCCAAGAGTAAGACAGTAATCCCTTTAAAATAAAACCAACCCTTTATTTTTACCCACTCTATCCACCAACAACTTTTATAAGAAACCTATTTGTACATGCAAGTTCTTCAAGTACTAACTGCGCTAAATAGTTTCAAATAAAAAAACCACCTCAGGGCATAAGTCTTGCACATAATCGTGCAGGACTTGAAATGTTCATGGATTGCCCAAATAACGAACATTCCAACATAACAACCTTATTTTAATCGGCAGTTCTGCTCTGGGCCAGAAGCCGCTTTCATAGTATGAGAAGAAACCCCATCCAATGAAGAAGCAAACAGTTTTACCAAGGAAAGTGAACTATCCTCAAAATTAATTCCATCCACACCTAAATGCCTAAAAGCAATTTCTTGTCTTCCATTTTCCTCCCCTCTAGTCATCACGTGAGTTTGAGTGAGGAACAATCTCTATAGATAGCTCACGAATAGTGTTGTTCTTTCGACCGCGAGATTTAAATATAGAAGAGTTGGAAATAGATGAGAGTTAAATTGAAAAGAACTTGATAAAGTCCTGCAAATATTGGGACTATGATTTCCAGTTAGAATCAGCTTTGAAGATTGACTTAAGTTGTGGTCATATAGCTTATCCGTTAAACTCACAATAGAGACGACATGATATTTGTAACGACCCAAATTTCATATCGAGTAAACTCGTTCAAAGTGAAGGCCTTATAAAGAGAAATTTCCTTTACCCTTGTGAGGCGCCTTTTGGAGATGGTGATTCATTCCGCCTATAAAGGACAAAATCGTGAGGGGGGAGGACGCATGCGTGAACCCTAAAGCGAACAATACCTTGCACAGGCATTCAGGTGGGCTATTTCATTTGGTATTAGAGCTGAGGACGACTTTGTTTCGATGGTGGGGGGTATTGTAACGACCCAAATCCCACATCGGGCAAACTCGTCCAAAGTGAATGCCTTATAAGGAAAAATCCCCCCTACCCTTATGAGACACCTTTTAGGATTTGTGATTCGTTTCGCTTATATAAGATAAAACTGTGAGGGAGAAGGACGCGTACGTGAACTTCAAAGCGGACAATACATTACACAAAAATTCTAGTAGGCTCTTTCAGTGTTTCTAAAAGATGGTAACATTATTAAAAATGATAAAGGTGCGTCATTATGGCACTTATCTAGTACATCATCTGAAATTAAGGTTCCTGAAGAAACCTTATGTTCCTTGGTCGTGTAGTATCAACTGATATCAACTAATGTTCTTGTAACTATTGTGAAACTACTAAACCAGGCCCAACACCCACATTTAACAAGCCACCACTTGAAAACGGCCAATCCTAGCCAACTAGTTCAACGACGCCACCTTGGAAACCTTCATCTGGTCGACCAAATTATCTTCCTCTGCAGCCATAGAAAAATGAGAACTGTTCGGCTAAGTACCCAAAGGATCCATACAATAAGCACTAGGTGGAGACGGAGCAACTCTTTCAGTACCCTGATAACCCCCACAATTAGTTGTATCTAACATTGAAAACTGTTAGGACTCGCTTGAATAAAAGGAGTATAGACTTGGCTAGAGGAAGCATTACATAGATTACGACACTTCTTGACCAGATGGTCGAACAAACTACAAAAAAGCACATAATTCTGAGAATCTCTTATAACGGAGAAGAATAATGGCCAATTCATTTGAATTTACAACTCGAACCCCTAGTGTAGGTTTTAGAGGAACCAAATTCACACAATCCGAAGGCATCTACCCAAACAATTATCAAACGCTCCACCATCAATTTTCTCTACCTTACCGAGCATAGAACCAAGCACTTTACAAATTTCAAAATTCATGAAAAAAAACTGGTACATTGTGGAATTGAACTAAGAAGGATACGCGGTTGAACTTCAAATTTTGCAATTGGCCTAGACAACTAGGCTCCTTTATGGTCAATAAGCAATTGTTAAACAACCAAGGACCCGCCAACACTCTTCACCGATCAACATCTAATTTAAAATGAAAGATGAACATATTACGACCCATGTCCACATATTCAACAAAAATAAAAAAAAATGATTCTACAATTTGCCAAATATACTTCATTGAATTGATAAATTGCTCACGATTTATAAGATGAGCTCATATAACCTTACCAATAATTAATAACGCCACATGCTTTTTGCCATCTTCACGATTAGAGGAATTCAAAGTGACAATTGAAACACTACTACCATTAATGGCAAGAGCACCAAGGATTCGAGATCAATCAATTTTATGCCTCTCTTAAGTCTCCAAAGACGGAAACAACCTATGGAATATATATACATATATATATATATTCTTTATTAGCAAAAGAAAATGAGAGAAACACAATGAAAATAGAAGAAAATCTAATAAAAAATGATTGAAAAATGACGGGAATGTAACTAAAAATAATTAAAAAGCAGTGAGATAATTACTAAAACGAGAACAAATATTTACTACAACATAGTGAGAATATCGCCCTTTTCACCAAAAGAAGTGAAATTCTTGTTTTTTTGAGTGAATTTTTTGCTACATTTATTTTAACATTTCCATTGTTTTTAATAATATTTTATTTATTTTTTCATAATATTCCAATTAGTTGAGATTAGGATCTCATTTTCTTTTGTGACATTTTTCTATCATTTCTCATGATAAAAAAAAATAAAAGAAGTATAAAAAAAATGAGTCAATTATGAGATTCAATCAATAGTTATTATCAAGTTAATTCATATTCGAAACCTGTCATTTAATTTATTTATGTATAATTATTATGGTTAGAGAAGATTCATCTGAAATCAAATTTAATTCACATGTTTTGATTTACAATTCACTTCTAATTAATTATTTTAACAAGGGAAACATTCATTAAATAAGACTATTATTATTTTTATATAAAAGAAAAAAAAGAAAACAAATTGTAAAATTTATATTAAATCCAAGATGCCCAAAATCAATCCAGGTTAAAATAA
This sequence comes from Ailanthus altissimus, assembly GCA_946807835.1. Lineage (NCBI taxonomy): Eukaryota > Viridiplantae > Streptophyta > Magnoliopsida > Sapindales > Simaroubaceae > Ailanthus > Ailanthus altissimus. Next base: position 27,269,162 of record OX327691.1, on the reverse strand, counting down.
ATAAACCTACAACTAAATTAGGAATCAGATCACAAGTTAAAAGTCCAGGTTAAAATCAACAAAGCCTAAAGCAAATTAAAGGCATCAAAATTACCCAAATAACCCAAAGGTTAAAAAAAAAATTGGAAAAAAAAAAATCGCAGGTATTATTGTGTGTCCGCGGCTTCTTCCCCTTCCCAATTTCCAGACCCTCTGTCTGTTCTTCCCTCTTTATTTCTCTTTCTTGCTCTCCTATTTCCACTCACACGAACCAAAAAAAAAAACTGATATTGATTTTTTTTTTTTATATAAAAAAATAAAGAAAAAAGCGTAGACTTAGAAATTAGAATAGAAGGGTATGTGATGTGAATGGAGGATTGGTCATAATTCCAGCTTCAGCGTTCTTGTCGACGTCTTTTTTATTATCTCTCGCTCAGTCTTAACACAAACACCATCAACGGCATTAATATCTCTCACTTTGATTTCTTTACCTAAATGTCTAAAAACCCATGATCCTCTGCATGTAATCTCACCTTAGCTCACCTAAACCCTCTCGATCTTTCCCCTCTGCTACCTTCCCAAACCATGTCCCGCGAATCTACATCCACCCCTGCTTCTCCGATCCCTAACGACAATAACCCCAATTCCCAAAACGACGCTCACTCCCCTCGATACGACATTACCACCACCGCCACAGCTACCACTACTGCTCCTACACCCCCAGTTAATAGAAGCAACCGCCCCTCCCGCGCGTGCACGCTACGGACAGCTCAGCGCCTTTACGCCGCAGCCCAGGCTCAAGCGCAGGCTGTCATCGACCGCAAGCCCAAGAAGAAGGAGCGGCGTGAGAAGTTAGACGAGTCGCCCCAGCAGCAGCAATGCAGTGCTAATAGTAAGATAGTCACGCCGTTGGTGGGGGACCCCCAGCCGTCACTGTTGCCGCGCTGGAGTCTCCGGGCCATGTGGGAGTTAGCTTCCATACTTAATTTCTTGCATGTGAGTGTTCTTGTTTGCAAAGTTTTGATTTTTAATATTGTTTGTTTTGTAAAGTTATTTTTTTTGGTGTTGTAGGTATTTAGGCCGTTGTTGAATATAGCGGCTGAGTTTTCGGCAGAGGAGTTTGAGACGGCGTTGATTACTCCTAATGATACTTTGAGTGATATACATATACCTATTTTAAAGGTTGGTGCTTTTAGCGCTGTCTTAAAGTTGTTTTTAGTTTCAGTTCTTTTTACTTTCTTAGTTGAAATTTAGCTTTTTGATCATTAGTTCACTTCCAACTGGGGCAATGCCTGTAGTGTAGAACCGAAGTTGTTTTCTTTGCTTTTGTTTGTGTTTCTTTCGATTAAATGGGCAATGTAATGTATTTGCCAAGTTTAGCGCTTTGGGTGGGAAGGAAGTGATAGTAGTCTTCTACTGCTTGTGTTACTATCCGGTTTAGTACGTTCTTCAGATTTTAAGTGAGAGAAATAATGAAGAGAAACTATAATATACATGGGATGTGGTGTGAGGCATTTTGAGTAGAGAATTAGCCAACAATGTGATTTTATCATGTTAATGCTAAAGGGATGCATTTATCATTCGGGGAAGCATTTTTTTTTTACATATGATGAATGGTAAAAAACTGTTGGAATGATATGTTTATGCCCAGTGGTTGTCTCTCAAAGCAAAGATTCCAAATGCTGAGGTTTCTGTATATGGTAATGAACTTAAGCTTTTATATTTTATACAACTATAAAATACATTTCTTTATTGTGTTGTTTGGTTACTTTGGCATGGATATAGCTCCACAGCATTGTAATAGTGACAAACTATGTTCGATTGTCTCATGTTTGTACAAGTACATTTTTTTTCAGTTTGAAGTCTCAACCAACAAGTTCCTAGTTTTTGAAATTGTGTCTTTCATGGCATGTTCTAGCAGTGTTTTTGAACATTGAAAGAAAAGTACATTAATTATCCCTTTTGTGCTATAGAGGACACAAATAAATGGTATTTAGTGAGCAACATATGAATAAGATTTCCATTGAGTGGGCAGAAGAGTCTTTGATTGCTCTCACCTTTAAGCACATTTAGATGATCATATGCACACTTTTTTGTGTAAAAAAAAAAAATTTGCCTCCATGGAAAGATTCCACAAAGTGTGGTGTTGGTCTTTCTTGGTAGTCAAATGATGTCACCTTATGGCAAAAAGTTTCACCAGTTGTTGGGCAGAGCAGAGAACAAGAGGATAAAAAGATTCTGGAAGGTTTATTTGTATAACTTTACTTATATTAATTTTGGTACAAGTTGTAGATGTTTCCATTCACTTTATGTTTAGGATCTATGTAACTTTTCTGGTAAGCTGATCTGATGCTGACATCATTGCTGTTTTATGAGCAGCTTATCTTTGTATATATTTTTTTTCCCAGAGTGATAGCATATTGATAACTTAATAACTAGATTTGTTTCTGGTATTTAGTAGGAATTGGTGTCTTAGTGTATCTGCATGGCTTGAAATTAGCATTGTCCTTGTCCTTGGCAGTTTTAAGCTCCAAGTGGGATAGTTTGCTCTAGTAAAATTGTGAGAAGCCTTACAGGAGGTTTATCTTGCAGTTCTGTTTCGAAATTGCTCCTGTGCCTGCAGTGCTCTTGCTCCCCTCTTGTTTTTCCTTTCCTCCGTCTGAAGGGTGGACTTCTAGGTGGCTGAAAAAATTGTTTGTATGGTTAAGAATTTTGGATAAGAGGGTTACCATCTTGGGAGGGGTAAAAAGATAATGAAAGATGGTGATGAAATTAATTTTATAATATTTCCTGTAGTTGGTTAAGTTGGTAGACCTTGGGTTTTTGAATATTGTCTCTTTTGTACAATGTGATTAATTGTATTAAAAGATTCAACTCATGTCTATTTGGGATATTATATGTTTGATAATCAAAATTTTCAATGTTACAGAATGGATTTGGATGGTGTAATATGATCTGACATTTTCATGAAATGCTATTGGAGAGTTCAATATATTGTTGATACTAGTGCTACTGCTTATTGGCTTTTGTTTATCCTTGTTATAGGCAATTCCTCCTGTTACACGAATGGCCCTCACACGTGATACCTGGGTTACTGTTTTATGCAGAAAATTAAGAGACTGGTGGCATTGGGTAACTTGATCGTTTTACTCCTGTCAACTGATGACAATAATGCACCATGCATAATAGTTCATTCTAACATGGGCTTGTAATCTGATTGCAGGTTGCAGAGGGGGATCTTCCTATTGTTGCTTCCCATGGGTGAGTGGCTCTGCATCTTCAAAATACTTGGTATTATGATTATCTCTGTGTTGCTGATGTGGCACGTTGTGTTAATTTTTAGGACGGAGATTGAAGCATATAAAACACTTGATCCCGGGGTTCGTGTGGTGATATTGAAAGCACTTTGTGATATACGTGTTGAGGTATTACTATCATTAGGAAATAATGCCGTGTACCTCTTCACAGTTTAACATCTGCTGCTTGGCCCATGATGATCTCTCTTTTATTCCCTCAACCACACCTTGAAACTTTTGATGCTCATTCATGCAGCATCTGTAACACATAATCATGGTTTTTATTAGATTGGTCTATATAGAAACTCAGCTCATCCAGTAAAACTCTTGCACTCCAGACTACTTAAAGTTGGAGTGAATCTCTTGGTGCAATTTAACTTTATCTTGTTAAATTATTGGCAATGTTTTGTTGTTATTTGGTATTCTAATTCTAGACAACACCTTGGAAGCAATTTCTCTTCAATCAATTCAGATTCTTTATTTCATTTTATCATTGTGGAATGCCATTGTAAATGTGTTTGTTGATTACTGAGCCAAGTTAAACTAGCTGGTGAATTTTGGATGTCTGCTAGGAATAATTGCTCAATTTGGCCCCTGTTCTTCTTTTGTTGGTATTGATTCTCTCCTATAATTTGTCAGCATAGTCTATACTCTGTACAAACAATATATACTGTGGTACTTCTTTCTAGGTTTCTTTGTGAGTTGAAGCATAAGCCTTCATTGATTTAACCGAATAGTGAAACCTGCTATATGATTATACAAAGTTACAAATCCCACATATAATTCTTTTTCTTCATATAAAACATTTCAGTTAATTACAGCAGGTAATAGTTTTATATGAACTAAGTTCATCTCTGTCTTAATCAGTTGTGCTTTCTGACAGATATGAAGGCTTTCTGCTGGGTTATTCTCTTTGTTTGATAATGAATGCAATGACCTGTTATTTACTTGTCATGACAATACATTGTAATTTTGTTGTTCTATATCCGTCAACATTTTGATTCTACTTGATCTTGAACCCTACTTTAATTTTCAGGTTTTCTTTTCAAACAAAACATTATGATTAGAGCTATGGAATTAAATGTGGCACATGTCGTTTTATTATTATTATTATTCTTGTGGTTGTTTTTCAATTTTTTTAGAGGAATTGAATCTTGGTCATATTCTGCAGCAAGAAGATATCCGGAACTACATTGACAACTCACTTAAACATGGTGTTCAACTTTCAGCATTTCGTAAAGAACGTGTTGGGGGTGATTCATATGGAATTAATTACTGGTACATAGTTAAGCTTTTCATAAAGATTTAAATAAATTATTTTAGTAGTTTCTAGTCTCATGTGATTGACAGGATAACTTTGCATGTGATCGGTACAGATTTTGTGTATTCTGCATCAATGTGTGATATTAATTATTTAAGCTATCTACGCGTTGGTGCAGGTATGAAGATGATCCGGTAATAGGTCATCGGTTGTACAGGGAGATAAGAAAGGTTGAGGTGAAGAAAGTGAAAGTCAAGGGTTCGAATGTCCTTCCTAATGCTACATACCAGTGGGAAACAGTTGCAACAAATTTGGAAGAATTTCAAGATGTTTCTGTATGTTGTAGAATTCTATCCATTTGTTAAGTTGAATTATTATTCTACGTATTGTGAGATCTAAAGAGTGTCAAATTTGTATACAATTCAGTTGTTTTCAGAGAAGGTATGCAAGGTTTTTTTCTTAATTTTCCATACTGCTGCCACAGGAAAAGCTTTTCTCAAGTAAAAATAGAACTGAGGCCTCTCTAGGGAAGAAGCTGAAAAATGACATGCTTCCTGAGATTGAGAAGGAACATAAGGTACCTAAAACAGGCTTTTGACCAACATCTTACTAGATAATTTTGCTTTTTGACCAGCTGAAAAAAGAATTCCATTTTTCCTTGCATTTTGTTATGTTTCTCAATCATGTGTCGCCTCAGTTTGGCTTCGGCTAGTAATGTCATACCATTGTCTGCTGTTTTATTTTCTCTAGAGGAAAGAGAAATTGCTGAAAAAGCAACACAGACAAGCTCTGCTTCTTGATAACTTCCTAAACGTCGATGGGCTTGCTGCAGGACGCTCCCTTCGTGACCGTAAACCTGTTACTTATACTTTTGGTGAGGGCAACAAAAAACCACATCTTTGTTTATTTACCCCATATTATTCTGCTTCCATTCACAAGAGATCCAAGTTTTGTGACAAGGGAGTCGAATTCTGACATTTCAAGCATTTTTGCAGATGATTATGACCGGTCAATCAATGAGGCTATCAAGATAACCAAGTATGGGGGATTATCCCTGATCACACTTATTTTTGGTTTTACATTCTTTATGGCTTGTAGAAGGAAAAAAATGCATCTTTTTACAATATTCTCTTGCTTGATTTTTTAATTCTCTACTTTTGTATCAGGCGTAAACCACCATCCCCAGAGCATATTCAAAGAAGAGAAATTGGTTCCAGACCTGAAACCGCTATGAATGGTAAATGGAGTGATTCTATGCATGCCTCTGAGCATGTCACTTTCAATGCATTATCTCCCAATTCGCTCGATGATGATGAGGTTGATGAAGAGCATAAAGCTCAACCGTTGGACCGAAGGTAAGATAAATTTCTATATGTATTTTGTGGCCTGGAGACTTGCAAATAAATTTATGGAATGCATAAATTATATGCAGTAATCGGCGAAGACAGAGGCCTCAACGATATTCTGTAAGAGATTTTATTGAAGCAGTTTCAGATAATGAGGCAGATTTTGACAGTGATGATGACATTGTTGGTGAAGTAGTATATGATGAGGAATATCTGAGGAAACGTAAACAGCACAGAAAGCTGTCCAGCAGCTCTGAAGGTGATGAGGAGTACCGTTGGGATGACGAAAACGGTGAAGATGAGGAGGAAGAAGAAGATTTGCTGAGTATCAGTGAGGAAAGTGATGAGCCTCAGAAGGTTAAGAAATTGCCTGGCCGTACTCGGAGGGAAACAAAATTGAGGTCAGTAGATGAGCTCCAGTCTGGTCTAAGACGCAGCAAAAGGGCCACCAGGACCCCCATTAATTACCGACAGTATGAGTTGTCGGAATCAGATACAGAGTCAGCAGAACCTATTAAGTCCAATGAATCAGATGAACACTCAGATGCAAGTGAGAGTGCAGAATTTTCTACAGCTGGTCAAGATTCTGATGGCAATGATGATGACCAGGAAGTAAAGGTTGATCAACCTGTTGAAGATTGTACTGAGACAGTTGAGAAAGAGCAAAGCCAGCCAACGGAGAAACCAAATAGCCCAGGCCAAAATGAAGTTGAGGGTGTAAAAAAGAGACGTTTCCTTGACCTAAATGAGCTTGCCCCGGTTTCTGGTTTTGATGATGGTCCAAACTCAATAAAGGATGAAGATACAGATGATTTGTAGAGCTTCCCTTTATGCTGGAAAGCAAGGATTGTAGTTGTCTCATAGGGAAGCTAGTGTATGATACTTAAGATCTATAAAATTTTGGATTAAGCTCAGCGTGGAAGTTACAATTAGAGCCCTTCCATGGCTTAATTTAAGCAGCTTCCCTAATGCAATCAATTCTGAAATTTGCTGCAGGGAGCAACATGATGCTGAGAGCTATGTAGATTAGGTAGTCATTTTTTAGTATGTCTACATTCAAAGAAACCTACCACAGGTGGAGGGGTTGTCCAGAGTTCTTTAGCTTATCCAATTATTGTACAATAACCTTTAACTAATATTGTAACTGAAAATTGGAATTTATATGTTCAAGGGCTGTAGTTTATATTTGAGTACGATCTGCCTCTTGAGCATTTGGGCTGGCTGGCTCTGTTGGTATAATATTGAGGTCAGATGTGTTATCTTTTTATTGCAATGGATTCATCCTCCCTCAAATGGTAACTATTGTTTCTCTTACCACTTCAACCAGTCTTCTTACTTGGCAATGTTGTTCTATATATTCAAGCGTCATTGATTTGCATTATTACTCTGCTTTCATGTTAGTGCATGGGTTGTCTTAAAATGTTGCTCAAACATCTTTCTCGCGAATTAATGGGCTTAACTACAGATTATAACTCCACAAAGATGACAATTCCTCGTAAAAAATTTGTTGAGAAGTTATTCCTAAAAACAGTTGCATTTCTGGTTCATGGTATTTATTCTGTTTCTTGGTTAACTTTTGGCCCTGCATCATTTTCCTTGACCGCCTTCTCAGTTGATTCCTCGGCTTTCTTCTTGGCTGCTTCTTCCTTCACTTCCTCGAGAGCTTGAATCAACATTGAAAGACATTTCTCCACATCGTTCGCTGGAGACTTGGGCATGAGATTCTCAGCAACATCAGCAGGTGTGATCTTGGTCTCTTCCATCAGTCTTTGAATTGTGTCAAACAATGGATGAGTTTCCACATTCAGGTAATTCTTTGCAAGCACTTTGAATCCCTCGAAACTGCAGTAAGAAAGCTCTATATGTTTATCCATCCTGCCCCTTCTTATCAAAGCAGGGTCAAGCTTCTCCGCATAATTGGTAGTGAACACAATCAGCCTCTCCCCTCCACAAGCAGACCAGAGCCCATCAATAAAATTCAGCAATCCTGATAGAGTGACTTTGCTGCTGCCCTCTTCCTTTTCTTTTCGAGGAATCTCCTTGTCCAACTTTTCTTTCTCATCATCCGACAATTTCTCTGCTTTCTTCTTCCTTTGACCTGTTAGATCAAGTGAGCAATCTATATCTTCAATCACAATGATTGATTTACTGGTTGTCTCGATCAAAAGCTTTCTAAGTTCTGTATTGTCCTTCACTGCAGTGAGCTCAAGATCGTATACATCATAATTCAACAAATTCGCCATTGCAGCAATCATTGTAGACTTCCCAGTTCCCGGAGGACCATAAAGAAGATACCCTCTTTTCCAGGCCTTCCCAATCCTAGCATAAAAATCTTTACTTTTGCTGAAAGTCACAAGATCTTCAATGATCTCCTGCTTCTTCTCCGGTTCCAACGCCATTGTCTCAAATGTTGCAGGATGCTCAAACACAATGTGACTCCACATAGTTTGCTTGTAACTTGGCCACTTGTAACCAGGACTATTTGTGTAAAGCTTCCTCTGCCTGTTTCTCACCTTAATTTCCTTCCCTTCCCTTATTACATGCTCCAAATAAGCCCCAGTTATAGTCTCCCTGTGCCTCTTATGAAACGTAAGCCTGTAATATCTCTTCTCCTGCTCTGGATAATATGACATGCTCCTTGTTGGTGACATAACTTTGCTTGAAACCCACCAAACTTTTACCCCACGAAACTCATCAGTAACTCTCTCGTACTCGTCCATGCTAAGCACCAAGTTGTTGCTATCTTTTCCCATCTCAGCCTTGAGTCTTTTAGCACTCTTGGACGAGTTGATACTAAGATAAGCCTCAACAGCAGCATAAGCTTCGCTGCGCTTGAGGCGATCTCCAGTGAATTCATGGATTGAGATCTTGATGTAAGGATAAAAGAACCCCATGATTTGGTGTGTATACTTTTCGAAGTAGCGGCGAACTTCATATGGGCAGTATTGGCGAATGATTGCCCAAACAAACATGAAACTTGCAATTGTAGAGCCCATTGTTGTCCACATCTCGGTCATTGTTGTTGGCAGTGGCACCATCTTGGTTTTGGTTTCTGGGTTTTCTTTGCTTCTTTTTAATTGAATCCTTTCTTATTCTTACTCTTGGGGTTATCCACTTTTTGCTCAGGACAATTGATAAGCTTTGTACTCTTTTTTTTTTCTTCTCTTGCTAGCCTTTGGATGACATTATAAGTCACTTAAATAGAGTCGGAGAAAGAGGACAGGAGTAGGTGGGAATTGGCACATGACCAGTTTTTTTCAACCCAAATAATTTGTTAAGTTAATACAAAAACTCTCGGTTTTCTCCAAGCAGAGCCCATTAATTATATGTAGAATTGGATTGGTGGGTCTACGTGGACAGTGACCAAAAAGACAAAAGATGCGGACTACATTTCCACACAGTGAAGGTTCACCGTTCGTGCGTTTAGTATGAACGCAAAAGTGGGACTTACTGACGTTGATTGTCAAAACTCAAAAACAAAATGACGAATCTTGGATTGATTGTGGGTTCTGTTTTATGTCTGTTTCCTGGTTAATTTAAAATATACCAATAATATATGCTTAGTCATTCTCCATGAATTTGGTTCATAGATGATAGAATAGGACCTTCTGGATTTTCTTGGCAAAACCATCTCTGATTTTCTCATGAAATTGGACCCGAGTGCTTAGACTCTTGCCCGCATGAAGCATGATGCTCTAGAAAGGAAAGAAATCCAGATGTCTGCAATGACGATGGAAGCTATGAAGTTGTCTCATTGCAATAAGCATGACGATTCTTGTAACTTATCGATCATTGACAATTCACAATCAACAATTATATAGTCTTTTTCAACTGTAGACTCAATTTTTTTTACTCTTGCAACTTTAATTTTTTTTTTAATGAGTAATAAATCATGCAGTCAAAATTTTCAAACTTTTTATTTTGAGGCAGTGGCAGCACGGTCCCGGAATCTCAGGTGATAGCAGAAGTATAGAGACGGACTGAAGATGGGTCAGCAAATACGTGGCCACTCAAACAGAAGGAGATATTATTAAGCAACGGGGACCAATAACGTATAGACCAGTTAGCAATCTTTGTTTGTTTTGGTTCAAACTTTTAGTCATATCGCTCACGTGGCATATTCTTATCACCTATGAGCATCAACTTTGCTGTTTAGTACATCGCCAATTATTGTTCATTTTGGCAGGTTATTTTCTCACTTTTTCAGATTCATCCCCGCCATTCTTTCCCTCTTTGTTTTGGCATGACAGCCAATTGCTGAAAAATTATTCACCACATAAACTAGATCCCGCGTGACTGATACATTTCAACATCACTTTTAAATACGACTATGGCTTAAGAATATATTTTTATATTTATATGATCTATGATTGTAAACTTCACATTGAGTCGCCTTTGTACCTTTTGTTCCATTTGTTTTTTAAAGTTTTCTCTTATTTTTAGTCTTTTTTGCCTTTTGGAGACACTGTCCACCTCTCAGGAATTATTTAATACAAGGTAGCGTCAATGGATTAGGCACTCAATCTTAAATATCTTATTGTTTATAGGGACATGCACCTGGAACACATGGATTCCTCAACCAAAAGTAAAAAAAAAAAAAAAAAGATGAGAAAAAGTGCAGCACTAGCGACTGAGAATATGGATAAGGTTTATTTAAGGTAGGTATTTTTAGATATTTTTCAGGTTCCACTGAGGATTCAGCTTCCATGACATGAAAATTGAAAACATTTTAAGACCAAAGTTGGGTTGGGCCCTGCGGACGTTCAAACCAATAATCATATCATCTAATAGGCACTAATAATAATCGACATTCAAGGGGGCGAGGGACTCTACGGTTATGTTGAATTTTTGGTTTGCTGTCCAATTGTCCATGGACTCAAAGTATTGACTTTGAGTCATCAGAACACGTAGTGATGATTTAGGTCGTCCGACCCCTCAAAGAATCGGTTCCTACGATAATATAATAACCTTTATTTACTTGGCCTAAACAAGATAAACAACTCCAATACATTTGGTGTATACGGTCAGGGGCCTCTCATAAGCAACAAGGGGCATGGGCTAGTTTTTTTAACAACTATAGTTGTTCCAGTGCATGAATGTTAGTGCTAGCTGGTGTTTCCAGTAAAGAGCACAGGATGGAGGGAAGGCCTATTGTATTTTCATTAGGTTTTAGACAAATAAAGGTAGTAAGCTTTGCGAAGAATGCAGCATCAAGCTTCATTGATGCTGTGAGGGATCATAACTATCACCTTTTATAGCCGCAGACTCTTGATATCTTCTTCATTGGCAAACCAGTCCGGTATTATCCGTGCCAAATGAGGAAAAAGATCCTTGTAGACATTCTTGATGGTCCCTTCAGCCACTCTAGTGACAATAGAGATTTCTGCAACCACAGAGGCATGGATATTATTGAAGTAAAGACAATGACTAAAAGAATTCACAACATTCTATACCTTTGAGAGGTTTTGTGTCATTTGATAGTTGAGTTATGATGTAAATAACAGCTGCTGCCACTGAGATTGGGCTCCTCCTGTAGAAGAGAATTTGTTTTATTTCAAAGTAAAAGAACACCGTTTACACAATTTATGATGAGTTCTCACAAGCGAGAGTACTATAAGAAGCCAGTCAAATTGCTGCCACCTGCCAATTGACTGATTTAGGGGATAAGATGCTAAAACCAAGATTAGTTTCACTGGCTATCTGATGTTTCCCTTCCCTTCCTTTTTCAGAAAAAAAAAATGCTAATTAATTGCTTCTGCATATATGATCCAAAGCCATGTTACGATCCACTGGAATGAAGTGATAGAACCTCAAACAAGAAGCGAACACATGAAAGAAACTCATCTCTCTCCCGCTTTTCTTCTTTTCCTTCCTTTTTTTTCCCCTTGATTCAGAGTTAATCATGTGCTAAGAGGAGTCGGTTAATCAATCGTCTAGAAGAAATGTACATCATTGCAAGTTAACAGATTTCAGGTCTTTTTAATTTCTCCAAACTTGTGAAGGCTATAGATAATATATTCTTAATCTTTTTGATAGGAATGCGTATTGCAAAGGCCCACACTCTTAACAAATTAAAATCTTAATTTTTTTTCCCAAGCAAGTAAAAAGAAGACCCGAATTAACCTTATATCAAGATCTTCAGATTTCTGCACAGCTTCTTGGGCTGCCTTAACAGCTTGCTTGGTCATTCCAAGATTGGAACAAAAGCGTCTCTGCAGATTGAAGATACAGAAGTAAATAGTAAATAGGCATAATGAACAACCCAGAAATTAGGCAACAGGGAATAGAAAATCATGCAAAGAAGAAAAAAAATGGCAAAGTTAATAAATTCTTCAGCAACAGATTTACCAGATAGTCAGAAGCATGTATAGTTCCCATTTCCACAGATTGACCCATCTCTGCTTCCAGGTGTTTCACAATGAATTCCTTTGCCCTCCCTATTTCTTTCTTTGTAGTCCCATTAGCAACAGAACAGAATTCTGTTCAAACTTTACAGAGTTAGCCAAGGGAATCTCCATAACACAAAGAGAAAGATTAACAGAATTTTTAACAAGGATTGCCCTTCACCTTTCACAGTCCGGGGCTTGTTTTCTTGTCGGCACGCAATGTAGAGGCAAGCAGCCACAATTGCTTCTTGATTTCGTCCTCTAAGAGGTTTTTGATCTTCTACCTTCTTGTAGATTTCATTAGCTCGATCCTTGTAGTCAAATTTAGAAACTGTTAGCAGATAAGCACTCTAAATCTAAATGTCTTGCAGTGATTCAATATTGGCCCATAGCAATTGAAAGTGGAAACAGTCACATATTTCAGAAAGGCACAATAGCTATGTCATCATATAAGAGTCCCGAGTAGAAGTAAAAATCCTAAAATATACTACTAGACAACATCACTTCCAAAAGGATATATATGTCCTCCAGATTCATTTTTTATATCAAATATAAAATTAATGATTAAGTATTGGATCCTAGCGTACGGCAGCGCGCCCACATGACTACGCCACTTACCATTCACATTTTACCCCAAAATCACAATTGATTCAGCTTCGGATATCATGTTTGTATTGCTGAGTTCATCAAGCAGATATTGATAAATATGACAAGAACAACTATGAATTGAATACTGGTCATATGTAAGGTGCCTCAACTGGAGTGAATTTGATAATACCAACAAAGCAAGTTAGCATTGACAAAAGTAAATCATACAAATCAACTGAACTCTTAAATAAGCTACACGACATCAATTTCATATTTGAATCTCAAAATAAATATCATAAAGAGTCCATCTAGTTCTCAACCTCATCGTCACCTATTAAGACATCTTCAAAGATTTTGTGCAATCAATGGAAACATTGTGGTCGCTCCCACATACTGCAGGTTGTCTTGCAATGGACCTTTAGCTTTGGCTAAAATGGGATGTTCATTTTCTACTTTTTCAGCTTTTCTCAGTTCAAACAATAGTTGGCCTCCTTAATTGACATTGAGCTAAATGAAACCTCTAATCATCCCACCTCTTTGGCTCTTTCCTGGTGTTCATCTTTATCCTATCTAAATTCAGAGACTATTCAGAAAAGTTTCTAACCTCCATTCTCAATGTTTTTAATCAAATTAAGTCTGCATCCAAATTCAATTCTATCAACCCAACTGGAGAAATGGAAAAAAGAATCTTCATATCCATGAAAAATCAATTTTCAAGAAGGCACAAGAATAGTTCAATATGCATTCACACTATTAACAGGATAATGAACAGTATATCTGAATGGTGATTAAGTAATTACACATGTAATTCACTAAAAAACAAATTTATTAAATAAGAAGAGCCTCTGTGAATAAGCACTAAATACCTTTATGGTTGTAACAAGTCCCAACCTGAAACACCCATTAATTACATTAGTTATATGGCCAATTACTCAACTATGAAAAAACCAATATTTAAGAAAAAAAACCCAAAAACAAAACTTCCTTCGAAAATCAAGACGGGAGAGTGACTCACAATGGAAATTATACTGCACCAAGATTACAGATATAAAGCTGAGGAATATTCAAGAATAACCATGGAAGGAAAAACATACTTCTCAGTACACAAAATACTGGCAATTTATGCTCAACATGTACACGTGTTGCATAATGCCAAGGCACAAGCATATTTTATATGTTTCTACATCATAGATTTGCACCTAATAAACATTAAGAACTAATTTGATAAGTCAAAACTGAAAACGATTTTCATACAGAAATATTAAAAAAAGGGGGGCCAAATAAAAAATATCTCGAAAAAAGAAAACGCCAAATAGCTCCCATTCCTCTTCAACCATCACCATTTAGACAATATAAATCACAAATAAGCACATTCATAGCACAAAAATCTCACCTTTTCTTCTATCATCCTCCAGTTTAGTTAAAGTTCAGCCATCAGTTACATAAAGATAAATAGCAAATAAATAAAAAATAATTTTCTTTAAAAAAAAAACAATGAAACATTAATACCTATCAGACATGGCGGAAATAGACTTAAAAGCCTGAATAAGATTCCTGTCAGGATTGGAGCCACGGCTCTGCCACTTGCCAAGGGAACCAGACAAGAGCTCGGTGGACCCACCACCAGTGGGCTTGGAAATAACAGTGGAGAGGCCGCCATCGCTCAACATAGGGTTGTAGGGCCCACCGACACGAACGGGGTCTTGATCAGAGGACTCGTTGGCGAAGGTACGCCACTCGGAGGTCTCGTCGACGGAGTGGACCTCCAGGACGAGGCCGCACTCGGAGCAAATGGTGTCCCCTGCCGAGTGGTCAAACACTACCTCCGTCAGCCGCTTGCAATCCGCACAATACGAGTCCGCCATAGATAGAAGAGTTTCAGTTCAGCACAACGCAACCAGCACAAAATGTTGTGTGCGTTTTCGTTTTCGCTTTCGTTGTTTTGTTGTTGTCGTCGAGTTTTATTTGTTTTTGTTTCCGAGTTTGCTGTTGAGTGAGTAAGTGAGGCGTTTCGTGTTTTTGTGTCAATTTGTAACAAGGCCAGGTGGGGGTTCCATGCCAGCTCATCTTAACTTCCATTGGTCAAGCGCAAATTTTCACGGGTAAATATCTAGCAATAAAAGTAATGCAATTACAAAATTAATATATTAATAATTATTAAATAATAAAATAACCTAATATTTAAAATTATTATTATACTATTTTATTATTTTATAATTATTTAAAATACAACATTTAAAATAATATTTAAATAATAATATATTTTTATATATTATTTTAAATTTTTTATCAATGATGTGTTAAAATAATTATTTGACAGTAAAATAATATAATTTTAATAATATTATATTTATTAAATATTTTTTAAAATTTGTATTTTAAATAATATGTCAAATAAATATTAAATTATAAAATAGTTTAATAGTAATTTTAAAAGTGTAATATTACTCTTAAATAAAAATTTATATGTACTATTATTTAATAATTACTTGATATATTAATTTAAGATAAAAAATTTGATATAATATTTAAAAAGTATAATGTTATTCTTAGATAATATCTAATATATAAAAAAATCAAGAAAACTTAATTAATTTGTAAATAATACAGGGCCACATAAAATTAGTGTATAATTACTATTTACTAGCAGAATCTTCGCACCGTTATAAATGTACAAGATTTATGACGAAAATAAAACGTTAGAAAATTATTTTTTAATTAAGCGTTATAAAACTTGAACAAACTTTGCTGTAATAAAACCATTGTGTGTTTTATTACAGTTCTAAATTTTTTGATTCTATAGTAATTATAAAAGTTATAAAATATATAACCATTCAATAAAATGTTGAACAACATCATTTCATATGAAAATTTTAGAATCAAAATTTTAAAAAATATAAAATTATTTATTCATGATATTATTGATTTTTTATAATAAAATTTTTGTGTATAATTCTCATAATGTCTATTTAATATAGAGGCATTTTTATTGTATTTTTCAGAACATAACCTCTGGTTGATAAACCACTTGCCTTCTCATTATATTAAATTGATTAATATTTTCATTCCGCAGCAATTGTAATTTTAAAACTATAATATTTTTATACCAAATCAATTCTAGGGTTATATTATATTAAGTACATTAAGTTTGTTTCTGTATCATAAAATTAATTCAAAGAATAAGTATGTTATATTGAACCTTCTTAGTTGGATATAAGAATCTTTGATAATTCATACTAATGGAATGACTTTCATGCTTTAGGTGCCAATCTCAGTAAAAAGGTTCTTAGACGTGGAAAGTGGCTTGGTTCCTCCATTCGATTGAAGTACCTTAGACTTTCGAAGCTGCTTTTTCGATAAAAGAAGTACTTAAAATCTCTGGCTCAAACCCTCTTGTCATTTAAATATTACGAACCAGATTTCAGACTACAAGTTGATCAGAATGTTCCCCAATTTCATGATGTATCCATTGAGTTTAGGGGTATTATAAAGTGAAGCAAATCTCAGTTACAGACTCTTGAGTTTTACTTGCACTTGGAAGTTGGAACTCTATACTTTAGCTTCCCTAATATGAGTACGTACTCCCAATTTCTATAGATTTACGTTCAGTTTTCTACTAAAATTCTTGGTAACTCTAAATATTATCTAATTGTATTCTGTTGTCTTTTTTTTTTTTCCAGGATGAGGCACAACTTCCATTTTGTGAAAACCTGCTTGCACTGACTCGCGAGTAGAATTAGAATATATTTTAAAAAGGGTATAATTAATTTTTTTTTAAAATATGATAAGAGATTTTTATTAATTTTATTTCAAAAAATTGCAATGTTAGTTAAAATCGATATAATTTATTTAACTAAAACTAAGATATATGATATTGTGATAGAATCCTTTTTATATCAGGAATTAAGACTTATACTGTATTTTAATAAAAGAAAACTAAAGAAGGTGATATGTTATTTATTTATGTTTGGGGAGCCCCAAAGTGGCGAGGATTACATGATTTACCGATCGACATAAGGAATATGTATTGATTACCACAGTAAATGGAAGGAGGAAATTACCGATTGAGTTACTTGTTTTCAAACAACGGGAGGTAATTGTGAGATTCAACAAGTAGTTGAGCCGCCATCACCATCTTCAGAGAGCCCAACCTCAGTTGTTTCTCCATCATCCCAAGCTCTTTCTTTCCCCTGTTCTTCTGTTCTCTATTCTTGACCCGACAACTACCTCTACGCAAAAATTTCAAGACCTATGACGAAGAGAAGCCGACAGACCTCTTCTTATAATCGAGATAAGGTATATATTCTTTCCTGCCTTGTTTTTGTTATTAATGTGATTGAATGATTTATTTGCTTAATTTTTGTTTATTTTCCATCTGCTTGGTACTGATATTTAGGAGGAGGATGCATTGAGTCTATTCCCGGACGAAATTCTTATTGAAATTATTAGTCGTTTAAATCTTGGGGAAACTGTAAGAACCAGCGTCCTTTCTACTCGATGGAAATATTTGTGGACTTTTACGAAGAACCTTAACTTCGATGCTCCGAAAAAGCTGTGGAAATATGGAATAAAAAAGTCAACAAGATCTGAGTATATCAACTGGATGAATAGAATTTTAAAATTGCATAAAGGCTCAAATATAAATGAGTTCAAAATACGTTATGAATTGTGCGGCCGTACTTATAGACGTACCATTACTAATTGGATTCACACCGCAATGGATAAGCACGTTCAAAAACTTGAGTTGAATCTCCGTGGAGTGTGGAGATATCAACGATATAAGTTTCCACAAGAGTATTATAATAGTCTTAGCAGCCTCCGTGGTTTATCTTTTACCAAGTCTCTGAAATCTCTTTCTTTAGTTGATGAGGATGTTACAAGCGAGATTCTTGATTTTTTTATATACAATTGTCCTCTTCTTGAGAGATTACATGTGGAAAACACAGAGTCCCCAGATTTATTAGCGTTAAAGGTCGTTGGCTCATCAATACGATTGAAGTACTTAGAATTCCGTTGCTGCTTTTCAATTAAAGAAGTTGAAATCTCTTCCCCAAGTCTTCTGTCATTTAAGTTTTACGGATCAGATATCAAGTTAAAAGTTGATAATGTTCCCCAGCTTCATGATGTATCGATTGGCGGGCAGTGTAAGGTTCGACTAAAGAATCTTGTTGAACCAATCATGAACTATCTCCCACAGCTGGAGACTCTCGAGTTGCACTTGTTCTTGAAGGTGGATAGGAATGACTTTCCAAGGGTTAGTACTCCAAATTTTTATGCCTACATGTTATATTACAGCTTGTTGATTCTAGATGTTATCTTATACTTTGCCCGCTGTCTTTTCAGGATGAAGATGATCTTCCATTTTGTGAGTTACCTAATCTAAGGCACTTAATATTTACTGTCAATGCACCTGACAGTCAAAACCTGCTTGCATTGCCTCGCATGATAGAGGCATGCCCCTCTCTGCAGAAATTTACACTGAAGGTAATTAATGATTCGTCACTTGCTGAAGAGTAAAGACAGATTATATGGTGATGCTATTTTCTAAACTGCTTTGATATTGTTCTTATGTTTTTTATTGTTGCAGTTGAAAAATGTTGGCCATTGTCGAAAAAGAAGAATATCAAAGTTCCCTAAACGCGCTCATCAACATCTAAAGGTGGTGGAATTGGTTGGATTTGTTGGGCGTCCAATTGATCTGGAACTTGCATTCTATTTACTTGAGAACGCCGTTGTTCTTGAGAAAATGATCATTAATCCTACAGGCCTGTACGAACTGCGACACTATTGGGAGTTTGAGGATTCTAAGAAAAAAGAAGGTGCTAGAATCCGCGCCAGGCAGTACCTGGAGGAAAAGATACCTCAAGGGGTTGAATTTATAATCCTTTAATTAACACTCCCCTGGAAACCATTTTTCTGCATTATAATCTTTGATGATTTCAGATGAAGAAGATTGCATGCGGTTATTATCTTATTTGTTATTGATTATGTTGTTCTGTTATTCTTTACTCGAGTTCTGGATTTTCTTTTTCTTTTTTTAATAATTAGCTTTGGAAGTATTTGGCTTGAAAGAAAAATAGTAAAAGGAAATAGGGATTAGGGACAAATGCAAACGAAATCCGATATTCTTCTACTAGCATTATGATGCAAATTACAGAAGGGAAACTAGACCAGACTCCTGTTGTTTTCACTATATACATTTAACCTTTTTGTTTTTAGTATATCCATTTAACCTTTTTGTTTTTAGTTCTCTTTTAATGATTATTGACACATTAATTACAACAATAAAATTAGAATAATAATTAAGAATATGTTGTAGAATATAACTAAGCACAAATGTAAACACTTTAATTTAATACAAAACTCACGAATATATAACACTAGACAACTCACACAATTTTGTAATACTTTCACTTGTATTATTACTTCACTCGTAAATGTATATAATTTTTAATGAATAAAGTTAGGGTAAAAAAAAAAAATATTGCATCTACATTAAGGGTACAATAAAAAAATATCGCTCCATATTGTTGATGTGATAAAAAAATTTCGCATTCACATTAAAGGTGTGATAAAAAAAAGTGAATACTTTAATTTAATACAAAACTTAAGAGATTTGGTGATTTAACCATTTTGTTTGAGTAAGAATTGTGAAGAATATCACATATGAGAGTCATAAGAAGTCTAAAACATGTGAGACATGCATGAGGAAGTTTAGGACGTATAAGATAGAAGAGGAAAGTGAAACGAGACTCGAAGATGTGAAATGAGGCGAGAAAGTTTAGGACGTGTAAGACATGAAGAGGAAAGTGAAGTGAGACTCGAAGACGTGAAATGAGGCGAGAAAGATGAGAACTAAAAGTCCAAGCCGTAGTGCCGCGGCACCGGAAACTAGTAAGTACAGCACCGCAGCGCTGGCTACCCAGTGCTGCAACACTAGATGTGGGCAAGTCCATTTTAACTCTGGGTTTCTGATTTATAAAAAGTTTTAGACTTCTAAAATATATGGACTCTTATTCCAATTAAGATTAGGGTTAGTAAGCACAAAATAACTCTTATATAAACCTTTTAGTTTGAGAATCAAGTACTAAGATAGACTCTAAAAGATAGAAAAACTAGGTAGACACTAAGTACTTGTGTACGCTAGAGTGCAACCATTGTTTGGGTGTTCATTGTTCGTAAGAGAATAATAGTACACCATTCAATAGATTTTTTAAGGTTTTTCATGGTGTTATCTTATAAATTCTCTAAAGAGTTAATAAAAGAGATTAGGATCTTTGGATTCGTTGTGGATGAAGGCAATTAGTCAAATCAAGTAAGTGATTGTGTTGTGTCCTTTATTTTTTGCTTTATATTATTTCTATTTTGCTTGATATCTTTGTTATTCTGCTACGCAAAGAGGTTAGGGTTCAAGGTTGAACTCGATTAGGGTTCTTCGCTTAAACCTAATCTCATAAAGAGTAGGGTGATTCCTCCAACAAACTAATATCTGAGAAAAGGTTCGATAATACACATTAGGTGTATTTAAACTATGGCTATAATCAAGCAAAAAATAGAAGTTTAATAGAATGAATAACTTCAATTTTTGAAGGAAAAATGTTAAGGCTCTGTTAATGAAGAAGGGGCTGAACTTAGCTTTAGTGGAAGTCAGTTCCTCGACTATGAAGGGATGATGTGAGAAAGTTGATTAAAAATCTTTGTAATAAGATTTGAAAAACAAGTTAGGTGTGTTGGATGTGCGGGGAAGTAAGATGGATGAGAAAAGAGGCGAAGGGAAAATGTGTTACTACCCAGGCCTGGGCGCCAGAATTCAGTACCATAGCGCTCACAGGACAAGACTACAGCGCCGGGGCACTAGAAACCCAACACCACAGTGCTAGGAGTGATACCCTCTAGTGCCACAACGCTAGGAAGCCAACTCCGCGACCTGGTGCGAGAAATTAGTTTCCTATTTTGAACAGTCTCCTAAATTTACCCGGACTTTTTAAAATGACTTTTACATATTTATGGTTAACTTAGGTCATCCTAAAATTTATATAAAGGTCCTCTATTGGCTTGTAAACATATTTGAGTGATAAACACAAGATTTTGGTGATCAAAGCATTCTTTGTGATTCTTAGTGAGAGAAACCCTTAGTTTACAAGAGAGAAGTGTGTTTCTTTCTTGTAAAATGCATACTTTTGTGAGTGCCTTTTGATTCAATAATAAGATAGTGAGATCTTGATCCGTCATAGATGTAGATAAGTTGTCAAACCACGTAAATTCTGTGTGTTTTTTCTTCTACTTACTTTCTCTAGCTTTCTTAATTACTTGGTTGTTGCATTATATATTTTGGGTTTATTGCTTGTTTGATTACTTCTGCTTCAATAAACTGGTATCAGAGCCAGAGTTCTAAAAAAACATGACCACACCCAAGCATGTGATAGAGAAATTCAACGGAACAAATGACTTCAATCTTTGGAAGATAAAGGTTAAGGCGTTGTTGGTAAGCCAACGGTTAGGCTCGGTATTAGAGGAGAAATAGATTGAGGAAAGATGTTAAATCATAGAGAAAGTATAACGATGAATGATGTGAAATCATCATTAAACTCAAAACTATTAAAAAAATAGATCGAGGGCAATGTAGAAAGTTTATCTGTAAGAAAAAAGGTCCTCATATAGAGATGGGAAGAAGAAAGGCTTTAGATCATAGTCTAAGACTCCTAGGAAGTGTTATTACTACAAGAAATATGGACACTTCATAAAGGACTGTCCGTAGAAGAAAGTACAAGACAAGAAGAAAATGGATATTGTGTTTGCCTATAATGATAACTACGACAACGCAGAGACTTTAGTTGCTACTAATGGTAAAAGTACTGAATAATGGGTTCTTAATTGTGGTTGTACTTTTTACATGTACTCACACAAGTTTTGGTTTATAAATTTTTAGCCTATTAATAATGGTAAGATATTAATGGGTAATAAAGCTACTTGTCAGATGATAGAAATTGGTAGTATTGAACTTAGGTTGCATGATGGGTGAGTGAGAGAGTTGACAGGAGTTAAGTATATTCCTGACCTCAAAATAAACTTAATTTCACTAGAGACTTTAAACCAGAATGGGTACTCTATCAAGATCGACGAAGGGGTAGTAAGTGGTTTTGCATTATTCTCTATAGATGATAAGAATATGCAAACTAAGTTGTTGATGCGATATTTCTATATCTTATAACTAAGTGTAAGTATACATTATCGTATGCAAGTAATAAAGGGACTAATTAGTAGGATGTCGAACCCACAGGGATAATTTCTTCTTTTAAACCAATTATTAAACTTATATCTTCCTAATAATTATTCAGAAAAATAAAAATCTAAGAATGAATGCAGAAAATATAAAAACAAAAACACAATGCAAAGAGACTTAGGTGATAGCAATGTAGAGAAAACCTAGGATTAATATTATCCCTCAATATGCTTTCTAATGATTAATCTTCTAATATTTAACTCTCTTAGTCTTTGTTATTGATCAAGACACTAATGTATCCAC
The DNA here is from genome assembly GCA_946807835.1 of Ailanthus altissimus. Taxonomy (NCBI): domain Eukaryota; kingdom Viridiplantae; phylum Streptophyta; class Magnoliopsida; order Sapindales; family Simaroubaceae; genus Ailanthus; species Ailanthus altissimus. The sequence continues at coordinate 27,246,780 of OX327691.1, read as the reverse complement.
AAGCCTCTTCTAAGGTCATGCAAGTATACCTTAATTTACCAAATACCTATATTCCTATGGTACTTGTAATAAATTAAGATTCATTAAGATTATGTCTTATTGATCATATATGCCAACTAAGTATATTCCTATCCTAAGTTGAAACTTGCATATGCAACATTGAATGTTACTCTACAATCATGTATCAAATTACCTAGGTCTAAATATATTGATTCCTCTTCCGAGTTTATCAACATATTACCAATTCATTCACCATATATTGGCCAGATATATTGAAGCATTAAACACAAGTAATTTAAATAATAAAGGACTAAGTTTATTAAAGACTAAAAGATATGGCAATTTAAGCGCACATATTGAGTTCAAATATTAACCTTAGAAAATAAATTAGTTTATAGCTACAAGAGAATCACAGCAATAAAAATAAAAATAAAACATGATACAATCAATCACAAACCGATGTAGACGTCAAATTGCTTTTGATTGATGTTGCTCTGGATTCTTATGCTCTTGAACTGCTTTAAGTTCTCTTTTTCTTACCCTAGGTTCTTTTCTGGTCTCCCTTTACGTTTGGGGTCGAGTGGCCTTTTATAGGGTTTAATTTGAACTTGAAAAACTCAATTCTGGTCGCACTAGGATTCGCGCTATGTAGTTGTCGCTAGGGCGCTGCATGAAAATGGCTTCATCGCTGGAGCGGTGAGCTGATAGCACTGGGGCTTTGGAGCGTCACTGGCGCGATGACTATTTATCGTTGGAGCGCCAGATGCGGCTTAAACAGGTCTTTTTTCTATTTTGATCACTATTCCAGAGCTAGGGCTACAATACTTGTGGCGCGGGGGCGCTGGACTCATATTTTAAAAACTTTGCATTTTAGTCCCTATTTTCTTTAAATTTCGTTCAAGTCCCTATAAATAACAATAAAGCACGTAAATAGCCATCTATTCTCATAAAACAATAAAATATCAAAATAAAATCATAAAAAAATATATGACAATTTTGCCCTTATTAGTTGTGGAATCTTAGACTAGCACACCTAGGTGAGAGAAACTTGAATGAGTTATTTAGTCAAAATACATTTGGTGAGGATATGTTTCAGCCATTAGAGTTTTGTAAGCATTGTGTGCTCAAAAAAGCACTTAGAGTGAGGTTTAGTACCCTCAAGCATAAGATTAAAAAGACTCTTGACTACATACACTCCGATCTTTAGGGACTAGCTCAAACAACTACTCATGATGGGGCTAGATATTTCTTCAATTTTATTGATGACTATTCAAGGAAGCTGTGGGTCTATATATTGAAGGTAAGAATCAAGTATTTAATATGTTCAAGATTTGAAAGTCTCTTATTGAGAATCAAACTAACAAAAAAGTTAAGAGGTTAAGAATTGACAATGACCTTGAGTTTTACAATAGAGAATTTGAAAGGTTTTGAGTCAAGCATAGGATTACAAGGCATAGAACTGTGAGATCAACACCGCGGTAAAATAATGTAACTGAGAGGATGAATAAAACCTTACTTAAAAGGGTTAGATGTATGCTTACCAATGTAAAGATGTCCAAAGAATTTTGGGGAGAAGCTGTCACGCCCCAGACCCAAAAGATCCGACACACGACATCACTTACATTCATTCACTGCATGTGCACTCATAAATAATATTACACAAAATTTTCAACTTTCATTCAACACATAAATCCTTAGCAAGTTGCTAGTAAGTTCAACACTAAAATCAACCATAACCTAACATATAAATATAAACTTCTCTTGACAATATTTAAACATTCATTTCAATTTCTTTCAGAATTATAGCAATTGAATTATGACTGGGACAATTATTAAACCGGAGATACGCAGAGTTTTCTCAGAGATTAACACTCTACTACGTCACCAGTAGCAACTTTGTTACCGGGAGCCAAGAATATATCCATTGCAAATTCTTACTTAAAATCATCCAATAACCACACTTTATAAAACTTAAACCAAATCCAATCCACACACAATGAGATAATACATAAGTATTTATTCAATAGGGACAAACCAAATATCCTATCCCACGTGTCCCCAAATGAAACACACAACAACCTAGCAACTTAGGGAACCCAAGGAACAGCAGAAGCCTTGCCAAATCCGCTAAGCACACATGTACCTTATTTACCTGAAATCACCATAAACTATAATGAGTATAAAACTCAGTAAGCATACTAATTTTTCATATATCAAATACAAATACATATATGTACACAATGCATATGTATGATATGCTGTGATCAATCAAAATCATAATTTTATCAAATCACATATCATGTAAGCGCTTACACATTCTTTCAAAACACATAATAGGAATACCATCACTCAACTACTACTTAGTAGGACTTACATATCACATATCACATAATGAGCCAAATGTCACTCGTAGGTGACATACCGTATGAGAGGAATAGTACAAGTGAGGTCTTTAAATCACACATATATAACGCTTATGCCCGAAGGTAAAAGCCAAACCCTCACCCTGATCATCGGTGAGTCCTCTCACATGTACCAATACGCCACCACACGAATGTGATGACTCACACTTCCTTTAGGTACCAATAGGATCCTCCCTACATACGGAACACATAACATATACCAATCCCGAAGGAAAGGCCACACATAAAGGCTCCACAAATCACATAAAATGCCTACTAAGTTAACAGTGAGTTCAAGTACCCTCAAATCACAAAATATTTCTCATGGACATATTACACTTCAAAAGCTTTCTTTGTTAAACGCATCTTATTTTGGAAAGCTCACTTTCAAAAACACCTGTATGTCCATGCTCAATGTCAATGCTCACATTCATAAACATATATTCACATTTCATATCAAAATATACTTTGACATATCATAAACATATTCTTAACCCCATTTACAAAATCATACAAAACAATTATTATGTTTATTGTGATTCCAGTAGTAAGTCTAGTATACTTACCTCTTAACACTTTCAGCTACAAGGCTTAAATCTCCTTAACCTATCAATGGAGATTAATCCTTTCATAAGCCTCACAATTCACACAAAATACTTTAAATAGCTTACAAAATTATACACAATGCATTTATCACATCAAATTGGTCTAAATATTTGGTTTCTCAAAACCTGTCATTCTGACCACTTACACTTAACAAAAATTTCTAATACATCAAATGATGTCCAATTACTCCGAAATCAGAATATATCATTCTTGACTCATATATACTTCTTATATATGAATATTATATCAAAATTACTACACAATCCATTCCATACACACCATCGAATCCAAACTACAAACCTGACAGGATCAAGATACTTACTGAACAGTATTCAATCTCCCAATTTTATAAAATCATATACTAACTCAAAAATTATAAAACTACCACATAATTACTCTTGACACATATCTCAGTCCATGATAAATATTTGGCTTCCAAATAACTACCAAAAGTATTTTAAAACTATTTTATTTCATAACTTTAAAAATCTGTTAATCAAATACTACAATGAGCTGATACACTTTAGAAATTCATAACACTTCAACCACATTGATCCAAATTCTCAATTCCGAGTATATCATATTAGACATATAAAATTATCATATTCCACAAATTCATAATTTTTAAAGATCATTCAGCAGGTCAAAAATTATTTTCCACTGTATCATACTGTTTACACAGGAAATTTCCAGAATTCCAGGGTCATTTTGGTAAATTCACTACAAATTCAATTTCCGAGATTTTCAGTCGATTCAAAGTCTCAGATGATCCTAAACATGTCTAATTTCATATACTCAAAATTCAAAACCAGAATCGAATCACAACAATTTATAAATTTCCTAGATCAAGAGGTTATCCAGCAGAAATTCCATAATTCATCATGATTTATCAAACTATCTTATAGATCATCATCAATTCTCACAACATCAAACGAAATACACATCAAATCCTTAATTATACATATTTCCAGAAATCAAAACTTAAAGAAATTAACTTAATTAACACCAATAAATTGATAATTAGTTGTGATATACCTCTAAAGATCCAAAATTCCAATTTCTTCTTCTTTTTCTTCTTCTTCTTCTCTTTCTCTCACCTTTATTTCTCTCTTCTCTCTCTAAAAATGGGTAGCTCGACCAAAATGAGAGAATTAGGGTTTTTAAAAGTGTATTTTTATACTAAGTGGTTAATTTTTAGTATTTACGAATTCACCCCCAAAACTTTCAAAGTATAACAATTTGGTCCCTAAAATAATTCCAAAGTCTTGCAAATAAACCCAATACTAATAGTATATCCTTAACCTATAAAAACACTACTAATAACAATATATAAATCAAGGATCACCCACATACAAATAAAATACGTATATTTATATATATAAATATACATATTCTTACCGGTTATGGATACTGGTTACTACAGAAGCTATGATGACTGCAGCTTATTTGATTAATAAAAGTCCCTCATCGGTGATAAACTTCAAGACATCAGAAAAGAAATAGTCTGGCTAACCTCTTAGGTATGCCCACCTCAAAATTTTTGGTTGCCTTGCCTTTGTCTATGTTAAGAAAGAAAAATTGGAACCTAAAGCTATCAAATGGGTATTCATAGGGTATCCCGAATGTGTAAAAGGATACAAGGTGTGGAGTAAAGAGTTGACACCACCAAGAAGTATCATAAGCCATAACGTGACGTTCGATGAGACAAAAATGTTGAAAACCTCCCAAGAAGATGAGAAAGAAGAACTTGTATCCAAGGAAGACTCAACACCTGAGTAAATAGAAGTTAAAGTAAAAACTGAGTGTAGATCTGATATGCCCCTAAATCAATACTTTAACAAAAGAATCTATGAAGATGAGCCAAGAACACAGGAGAGTTCCTCCAAGTCTTCTTTTAGGTGAAAGAACACTACTTACACTCTTAAATTTGATGAGCTTAAGACATATGTGAGACTATGAAGAGTGAAAATAGAAAGGATGACAGTAAGCTGTGGAAGAAGAAATTAGTTCTCTTATGAAGAATAATATCTGAGAGTTGGTAAAGAAATCTAAAGAGAAACTAGTGGGGTGCAAGTGAGTATATAAGATTAAGGAGGGGATACCCGGGGTAAAGCCTACAAGATTTAAGGTTAAGCTAGTTGCACAAGATTTTACTCAAAGAGAGAAAATTAACTTTCATGAGATATTTTCTCCAGTTATCAAGCACATATCAATTAGGATTCTATTAGCTATGTGTGCAAACCTTAATTTACTTCTAGAGAAGATGAATGTAAAGGCAGCTATTTATATGAAAACTTAAAGAGATAATTTATATGGCACAACTGCTAGAGTTTGTAGAGCCCGAAAAAGAGGAGCATGCTTGTTTATTGAAGAAGTCATTATATGGGTTAAAGCAATCACTCAAACAGTGATATAGGAGATTTGATGAGTTTATGATGACTTATGAATTTAACAGCTTGAGTAATGAGATTATGTATTTGCTTCTATATGTCAATGATATGTTGATCGCGTGTAGAAATATGGAATAATTGCAGAAACTCAAAAAACAGTTGAGTGACGAGTTTGAGATAAAAGATTTGGGAGCAGCAAAGAGGATATTGAATATGGATATTATGAGAGAAAGAAAGGATGTTATCTTTTTGTCACAATAGCAATATATACTCAAGATCCTAGATAAATTTGGTATATCCAATGCAAAGGATGTCTCCACTCTTTTGGCCATGCATTTCAAACTTTTAGCAGTACAATCGCCGACATCCAAAGAGGAGAAACTGCAGATGAGAAAAGTATTGTATGCAAGTGCTGTAAGAGATCATGTATGCAATAATTTGCACAATACCAGACATAGCACATGTTGTGAGTATGGTGAGTAGATATATGACGAAACTAAGAAAGGATTACTGGTTTACAATGAAGTAGATATTGAGATATCTCAAGGGAAAGTCAGATCATAGATTGATGTATAGAAAGGTTGAAGACAACAGTGTAATGGTAAGATGATACATTAACTTTGATTATACAGATGATTTAGATAGAAGAAAATCGTTGACGAGTTACGTATTCATAGTGTTTGGATGTAGTATGTGTTAGAGATGAGTTCTACAATATGTGGTTGCACTATCTACCATAGAGGCAGAGTATATAGCTATTAAGGATGCCGTGTGATTGAAAGGCATATGTGCGGAGGTAATGACTACTGAAGATGCGAACACCGGTGTGTATTCTGATAGCCAGAGTGCTATACACCTAAGCAAGTATCAAGTATTTCATGAGATGTCTAAATACATTGATGTGTGGCTCTATTATATTCGAGAGATTTCCCAACATTATGAGGTTAGTCTAACAAAGATAACATCATTTAAAAATCCTGTTGACATATTGACTAAGCTACTGGCTTCAGTTAAGTTCATCCAATGCAAGGACTTAACCGGAGTCACTATTATATAAGGGTAACCGAAGATATTGATATAAGAGATCAAGAATACCTTTTTTGAATGATTTTGAATTATGGATGGGTTTGTGAGAAAACTGATTAAAATTCATTGTAATATGATTTGGGGAACAAACTAGGTGCATTGGATGTACGTAAAAGCAAAACAGATGCGAAAATAAGCGAATAGAGAAGGCACTATTGCTTAAGCCTAAGCTGGTGTCAGGATTCAGCACTGCAGCCTTTGCAAGCCGAGACTACAACGCTGCAGCGTTGGTTGAAAATTAATTTTCCATTTTAAATCTACTTGGACTACTTAAAACGGCTCTCATATATTTAGTGTTAACATAGGTCATTCTAAAACTTATATAAAAGTCATCTATTGGTTTGTAAACATATTTGAGTGATAAACATTAGATCTTGGTAATTAAAGCATTCTTTATGATTATTAGTAAGAGAAACTTTTAGGTTACAAGAGAGAAGTATGTTATTTGTGAGTTTTTTCTTATAAAAGTTATACTTTGTGAGTGCCTTGTGATTCAATAATAAAAAAGTAATATCTTGATCTATTGTGAATATAAACAAGTTGTCGAATTACATAAATTCTATATGTTTTTTCTTATACTTTCTTTCTCTATATTTATTAACTATTTGGTTATTGCATTATACACTTTAGGTTTATCGCTTGTTTGATTGCTACCGCTTCAACAAATAACAACCTTAAAATTCAGGGAAAAAGATCAAGACATGATTTAAAAAAAAGGCTTACAACACCATAATCTTAGCATTGAACAACGAAGTATTGAGAAAAGTTGGTAATAAAGAAATCATTTTGAAGCTATAGAAAAGACTCAAGGCATTATACATGAAGAAGTCTATTGCAAATAGACTTTTTGTGAAGAAGAAACTGCTTCAGCTAACTATGTATGAGGGATTTTTATCTTACATTGACGAGTTCAACAAGATCATCATAAGTCTTGAGCAATTAGGTATCAAGATTGAGAATGAAGATAAGGCCATAATTTTATTAAGTTCATTGTCGAACAGTTATAAAAGCTTTATAGATATGCTGCTGTGTTGTAAAGAGTCCTTAATGATGAATAATGTCAAGGTATTATTAAACTCAAAAGAATTGACAAAAAGATTTAAATCCGAGAGTGGAGCGGTGTTACTTGCATAAGAAAAGAAGAGCAATCAATCAATGAAAAGATCCAAGAAGTATTTTCTTTGTCATAAGGAATAACACTTTGTGAAGGATTGTCCTAGGTCAAAAGGTTAGGATGGATGTGCTATTGTCGGTAGTTTTGAGGAATATATTGAGGAAGTAAACACATTGGTTGACTCAAGGGGAATGTACGCTAGTAAATGAATTCTAGATTTGGGGTTAGCATCCATATGTGTCCCAATAGATTGTTGTTTACTAACTATAAAGCTATAAGAAGTAAATCTTTAATGAGGGATGACATAACATGTAAGATCATAGGAGTTGGTGACATAAGCTTGGGGATGCAAGATAGAGAAACTAGGGACTTATGTGGTATAAGGTATGTTCCTAATCTGAGGAGGAACTTAATATCTCTAGGCAAGCTCGATGAGGAGGGGTATTCGGTTAGAACAGAAAAGGAAAAATTGAAGGTAGAAAAAAATCTACAATAGAGGACTCTATGTACTTAAAGGGATGGCCATGAGTGGCCCAACGCAGGGTGTTGAGGCAATGCATACCACTAGGCGACATCTAAACTATGCTCACCGAGGTAACGAGAGTCAGAAAGAAGTGCAACGCAAAAATAACTTATGCAAGATGCACAAATGTCTTTGGAGACCAAAATCACTAGCCTAGAAAAAGTTAAATCTTGGTGGAGACTTAGCTGAACTCAACTCTAGGTGATAGAGTATTGATATAGATCGGATTCAGAAGCTTTTTATTTGGAGATTTTGATTAAAGAATGATTTATTGGAGATTTGGTGATTCAACAATCTTGTTTGGATAAAAATTGTGAAGAATATCAAAGAGAAGAGTTGCAAGAAGTTTGGAACATATGGGATATGTATGAGGAAGTATAGGATGTGTAAGACACGAAGTGTCACGCCCCAGACCCAAAAGATCTGACACACGACATCACTTACATTCATTCAATAATACTTAAACATTCATTTTAATTTCTTTCAGAATTATAGCAATTGAATTATGACTGGGACGATTAGTAAACCGGAGATATGCAGAGTTTTCTCAGAGATTAACACTCTACTACGTCACCAGTAGCAACTTGTTACCGGAAGCCCAGAATATATTCATTGTAAATTCTTACTTAAAATCAATCCATTACTATACTTGGTGAAACTTAAACTAAGTCCAACCACACACAATAAAATAATACATAGGTATTTATTCACTAGGGACAAATCAAATATCTTATCCCACGTGTCCCCAAATGAAACACTTAGCAACCTAACAACTTAGGGAACCCAAGGAACAGCAGAAGCCTTGCCAAATCCGCTAAGCACACATATACCTTATTTACCTGAAATCACCATAAACTATAATGAGTATAAAACTCAGTAAGCATACTAGTTTTTCATATATCAAATACAAATACATATATGTACACAATGCATATGTATGATATGCTGTGATCAATTAAAATCATAATCTTATCAAATCACATATCATGTAAGCGCTTACACATTCTTTCAAAACACATAATAGGAATACCATCACTCAACTACTACTTAGTAGGACTTACATATCACATATCACATAATGAGCCAAATATCACTCGTAGGTGACATACCGTATGAGAGGAATAGTACAAGTGAGGCCTTTAAATCACACATATACAATGCTCATGCCCGAAGGTAAAAGCCAAACCCTCACCCTGATCATCGGTGAGTCCTCTCACATGTACCAATACGCCACCACACGAATGTGATGACTCACTCTTCCTTTAGGTACCAATAGGATCCTCCCTACATACGGAACACATAACATATACCAATCCCGAAGGAAAGGCCACACATAAAGGCTTCACAAATCACATAAAATGCCTACTAAGTCAACAGTGAGTTCAAGTACCCTCAAAACACAAAATATTTCTCATGGACATATTACACTTCAAAAGCTTTCTTTGTTAAACATATCTTATTTTGAAAGCTCACTTTCAAAAAAACACATGCATGTCCATGCTCAATGTCAATGCTCACATTCATAAACGTATATTTACATTTCATATCAAAACATACTTTGACATAACATAAACATATTCTTAACCATATTTACAAAATCATTCATAACACTTACTATGTTTATTGTGATTCCAGTAAAAAGTCTAGCATACTTACCTCTTAACACTTTCAGCTACAAGACTTAAATCTCTTTAACCTATCAATGGAGATTAATCCTTTCATAAGCCTCACAATTCACACAAAATACTTTAAATAGCTTACAAAATTATACACAATGCATTTATCACATCAAATTGGTCTAAATACTTGGTTTCTCAAAACCTGTCATTTTGACCACTTACACTTAACAAAATTTTCTAATACATCAAATGATGTCCAATTACTCCGAAATCAGAATATATCATTCTTGACTCATATATACTTCTTATATATGAATATTATATCAAAATTCCTACACAATCCATTCCATACACACCATCGAATCCAAACTACAAACCTGACAAGATCAAGATACTTACTGAACAGTATTCAATCTCCCAATTTTATAAAATCATATACTAACTCAAAAATTATAAAACTACCACATAATTACTCTTAACACATATCTCAGTCCATGATAAATATTTATCTTCCAAATCACTGCCAAAAATATTTTAAAACTATTTTATTCCATAGCTTTAAAAATCTGTTAATCAAATACTGTAATGAGTGGATATACTTTAGAAGATCATAACATTTTAACCACATTGATCTAAATTCTCAATTCTGAGTATATCATATTAGACATATAAACTTATCATATTCCACAAATTCGTAATTTTTGAAGATCATTCAGTAGGACAAACATTGTTCGTCACTATATTATACTGTTCACATAGGAAATTTCCAAAATTTCAGGGTCATTTTGGTAAATTCACAAAAAATTCAATTTCTGGAATTTTGAATCGATTCAAAGTCTCAGATGATCCTAAACATGTCTAATTTCATATAATCAAAACTCAAAACCAGAATGGAATCACAACAATTTATAAAATTCTTGGATCAAGAGACTATCAAGCAGAAATTCTACAATCCATCATGATTTATCAAACTATCTTATAGATCATCATCAATTCTCAAAATATCATACGAAATACACATCAAATCCTCAATTATACATATTTCCAGAAATCAAAACTTAAATAAATTAACATAATTAACACTAATAAATTGAGAAATAGTTGTGATATACCTCTAAAGATCCAAAATTCCAATTTCTTCTTCTTCTTCTCTTTCTCTCTCCTCTATTTCTCTCTTCTCTCTCTTAAAATGGGTAGCTCGACCAAAATGAGAGAATTAGGGTTTTTAAAAGTGTATTTTTATACTAAGTGGCTAATTTTTAGTATTTACAAATTTACCCCCAAAACTTTCAAAGTATTACAATTTGGTCCCTAAAATAAATCTAAAGTCTTGCAATTAAACCCAATGCTAATTGTATGACTTTAACCTATACAAACACTACTAATAACAATATATAAATCAAGTATTGCTTACATACAAATAAAATACGTATATTTATATATATAAAAATACTTATTCTTACCAGTTGTAGATACTGGTTACTACACGAAGAGAGAATCAAAACGAAACTCAAAAATGCAAAAGGAGGGAGAAAAGCAAGGACTAGAAGTCTAGGTCGCAATACCGCAACGCTGGCCAACCAGTGCCACGGCGTTGGATTCTTATTCGCGCCAACGCCATAGCTCTGGCCACCCAATGCCAAAGCGCCAAACACGGGTAAGTTTGTTTTGGCTTCGAATTTTTGACTTTTTATGAGTTTTAGACTTCTAAAATATGTAAACTCTTATTTTAATTAAGATTATAGTTAGTAGGCACGAAATAACCCCCTAAATAAACTCTTGTAAACTCTTTAGTTTGAGAATTAAGTATTAAGAGAAACTCTAAAATATAAAAGAACTATGATAAGTCTTAGAAAATCTCGAGGCATTGCAAATTATTTACTTTGAATCTCATCTCTTATAGTAATAAATGTTTACTTAATCAATTATGTTATTTATAAGTGTCTAAGGACAACTCTTAGGAAATCTCGAGGCATTACAAGTTTGAAAAATTTTTAATTTTTTAAAATTTCGTGCACCTCAATTGTGGACAAGAGACGTGGCACACAAAATAATAATTATTTTTACTAAATTAATATTTATTAATCATTTATTAAAATAAATTAGACAAATCAATTAATAATATACAATTTATTCAATTAAATAGTTATTTAATAAATTATTTAAATTAACTACATAATAAGTTATTTATCATTTAACAAAAACAATAAATTAAGTTAAATAATAATTCAAATTAAATTTATTTATACTTTAATTTTTTATTATTTAATTATTAATTATAATTTCATTGAAAAAGAAAAGAAATTAAAAAATAATTAGTTGTTATTCATTTTTTTTAAAATTAAAAATTAAAAAACAATTTTAGAGTTTTGTGTGCACACGAAATACTAAAATAAACTAGGTAGGTGCTCCAAATTCTAATGATTAAAGCGTTTCATGCACACACCAATTGTGTGACTATTTTCACTATTAAGCCAAATTAAAGTTTACATAATATTTTATGAAGACTAACATATATATTTTATAAAATAATAAAATAAATTTTTAATTCTAAATTAAATAAATTTTAGTACTAAAAAATTATAAACAATAATAAGTGTAAAATATTTTAATAAATAATAAATTTAATTAAGTATATACAAGTTTACAATAAAAGACTTAATAATTAAGTTTTAGGAATTTATTATAAAAATTAATTATTTTATAATTTCTTAAAACTAATCTAAAATAATAAAATATAATACATACTAAAAATAAAGTTATTTTCTAGCTCATACATGAATTTTTATTATGAATACTAAATAATAAAATAAAATTTCATGAAGAATTCAAAATTTTAAATTATAACTTATGAGAATTTACAAAAAAATAAATAAATAAACAGTAAATATTGAGAACTATATTCAACTCATAAAAAATCATTTTCATAAAATTTTAATTAAAAAAATTACTACAAATAATGCTAAATTCTTTTATGCTCTTAGATGAGCTATTAATAAAGAAAAAAATTGTTATATTAGAAAAAATATTTTTAAATAATAATTGATGGTCACATATGAAAAATAAGTTTTGAGCTTTGTTGGAAAACTATTTTTTATAGTTAACATAATTATCAATATTAATTCAACAATATTTAAAAATTTTCACACTTATTCTGATTTATGATTTTTGAATACCAAAATTTATTTAATTTAGAATTAATAATTTATCTTATTAATTTATAGGGCATATATGTTAGTCTTTATAAAGTATTATGTAAATTTTAGTTTAGTCTAGTAGTGAAAATGAGTGATTTTACTTTTGGAGTCAAGGGTTCAATTTCTTTCAAGGTTTTTTTTTTTTTTTTTGCTTTCATTTATTTAAGGAAAAAATTGTCAAATCATATTTTATTAAAGATAAAATTATTAATTCATCAAAAACAGTTAAAATAACAAAAGAATGATAAAGGAAGAGTGAATAGTGATAACGGTAAATGAGAGCAAAAATATCAAAATATATTTTATGAAGGATAAAATTATTAATTCATAAAAAAAAGTTAAAATTAATGGAATAATAATAATAACAGAATAGTAATAATAGAATAATAAATAGTAATAATAATAGAGAGTTTTGGTATTTGTTTTTTGAAACCATAAGAGGATAAGTGGACATTAGCTAAAACCTTAGCATCTTTTGCTCTCATTTATTTAATGGAAACTAAATTTTATCAATAATAAAATTATCAATTCATTAAAAGTAATTATAATTAATAGATAATAACTATTAAATTATATTTTATCAAGGACAAGATTGTTAATTCATAAACAACAGTTAAAATTAATGGAATAATGATAATTAAACAGTTAATAATAAATTTTTTTGATACTTTTTAAAATCATTAAAAAAAAAGTAAACAGTAAATGAAACCTTAAGAGAAAAAGGGTCGTTTTTCTAATATCAGAGTTAATATCTTGACAACAATACTGGATTTGATCTAAATACTGGAGTTTCCTTTATTTAATATTAATAATAAAAAAAGTCGTTTTAATAACAAGAAGACAATAGCAATTTTTTTTTTAAAAAAAAAACTAATTTTACAATCATGTGAGTGTTAGTTCAATTGAAAAGGTTGATAAGACTGATAAAAAAAATAACATTTGTATTTGGCTCGCATTAGAGTGGAAAAAATTTATTTTATTTTTACATAATAGTAAAGAGATTGTGTCATTAATTACTGTATATGGTAGGTCTTTTATATTTATTCAATTTTGCATTTTATAGAGTTCGTCATCAGGAAAATACTATAATAAATTTTGTTCACTATCCAACAGTTATTATAATTCTGTAAGTATAAGTTATAGTTAATTCCGGTTAAAATTTGAAGATGAGTTTAATTCCGGTTAAACTCATGTCATTTTCTCTAATTATCACGTGCATTTTGAGTTTTGACAATATTTGTAAAACTTTTAATTATTAAATTCATCTTAGAAATTAATTAATACACCAACTATTAAAAGTATTACAACTTTCTCTAATCAACTTTTGTCAAACCAATAAATTAGTTCCTATCAGATTTTGACAAACTCATGGAAAATAGAAAAATGATGAACATGTAGATTTGATCTTAGGGCCGTTGAAAAGAATAACTGTATGTTTTTATTCAACAATTAAAGAAACACATAATCTTTGTGAAGCATCTCTTGATTTTTTAAGACATACCATCAATGTTTACGTTGCTATGTCATGTAAATTAAATGGTTTATAATGTAAACAAATTACTACATAATAACTAGTCATGCAAAATTTGACAGGTTTTTAAATTTGTGACCTAGTTAAATAATTTAAATTTAACGAATTGGGAATTCTGTCAATATATTTGGTTTTTTCAGAAAAAAAGAGCAAAACAAATTTGTCAAAAAAAAGACAAATGGTAAAATCGAAGTCTCAAACTTATCTTACATTCAAAAAATTTCTTTAAGTGCTATAAGGCTCTTGAAATTGCTGAATGCAAGTTGCTTAAGGTATCCAATGATTTGCAAAAAGCAAAGAATGGCACAACTAAGTACCGCCGAATTGAAAAAATGGTGAGTAAGAATTTACAAGTCGTCACTGCTAAACAACGTAGTCTCGATGATGCCAATGAAAAATTATCACAATTAAGGTATATAATAGTCGCCAATGAATCTGATATTGATTATCTATCCTTGTTTTTGAAAAGAAACCGGCAATGCAATGGCAAAATATTTATCGCAATAACTTTGACCAATCGGGATGATAGTAGAATACTGTTAGAATATGCAGATTGTATGTATAGTATTGAAGTAATTTGCAATGCAAGTAGATATCCACATAAAAATAAAAGAAATGGAAATGATAATTTTGAGAAAGATCCTAATCAAGAGGAAGTAGGTGGAGATGAAAGTCATAATAAGGATGACGAAGGAGATGGAGGTGAGGATGATGGCAAGAACGAAGACAACCAAGAGCAAAATGAAGATACTGAAACTGAGATTGAATGTGAAGGAGAAGATAGTTATGAAGATGGAGATGAAGACAAAGACGAGGACAAGGGCGATGATGATGAAGGTGAAGATGAAGATAAAAGGGACAACAGCGATAGAGATAAAGATGAACACGAGAATGAGGATGGACACAATGAAAGTGAAGCTGAAGGAGAGGATAGTGGTGAAGATGGAGAAGAAGATGAGGACGAGGATGCTGATGAAGATGAAGTAACAGATAAAGATGGAAATGAGTAAGAGGATGGTGATAAAATTTCATATTTACTAATTATTATTATTATTAGGAGTTATTAAATACCAAGAGCTATTTTTAGTTGTCTTATAAATTAAAATATTTCGTTTATGTTATTTAAAATATTAATGGAATGTTTTATATAATTTGCCTACAACATTTTACATGTATGATTGCATTGATTATTAATCTACTATAATATTTCTAGTTTTATTTTTTTCTTTTCTTAATGAAATTATAAAACAAATTATGATATTATCTGCTGTGAAAGCAAAAAGGCTAAAGGAGTTCACGGTAGTTTGATTCAATCATTTTTCATGATTTAAAATCCGTTAACTACATATCTCCAAAAAAATAATAATAAGTATAAAATATTTGAATTACATGATATATATTCACTTTGTTTATGCATGGTTGAATATCCATACAATGAACTTTCTTAACACTTGAATCCATCCTGTTAATTAATAACCTTATTCATCGCTGGCTATTGTTGTTTAGATTTTAAAATCTGTTCATTAAATTTTTGCAGTTTTACATATGTTTCTTAATGACATAAAATCACAAATTTTAGAAACAAACATTTTGTTTTTGGGCGTATATATACACTGGTAAGAAGCAAAACAGTCACTAAATACATGCTTTCTACATACTTCACTTATTTTATTTGTTTTAAAAATGTTTTAAAAAAATCCTAACATTAGCAAAATAAGGTCTAAAAGTGATTTTAAGATGTTAATGGAGAAGTATTTTTGAATATTTTAAATCAGGTCTAAAAATGATTTTAAGATACTAATGTACGAGAGATTTTTTTTTTTTTTTAGTATTTTAAATGTCTAAATTAATTTGGGTCTTCATTATGATGGCATCACCTAATGGCTTCATGCTCTGCGAAAGATCTGGTCTTTTACGCTTCCGGAATATTTTTCGTAAAAACAATCTTCAGCATCAAATACATTCAGAATCCAAACCCCAACAACAAGTGATGGTCGGTTAAGCCATTCCAAGTTATAAAAGTAGAACGAGTTGAGAACAATAGTATTTTTATTTTTTATTTATTAAAACCCAGTTTCTTCATTGCGTTGTTCTGCTCTAAACACTACAGGAACTCATCCCCACCGCTCATGTCTCCACATCCTTAGCCGCCTATCTCTCCACATCTTTGTCGTCGTTCGCCGAATATATGCTGATTAAATTAGGTAATGATGCATGGAGATTTGACAGAAGAGACGACGCGTAATCAAGGAAGTCAAAGCCGAGCCTCAGGTTAGTAGCACTGCGTTCTATTGTAAGCTTGGCCGTTTTGTAAACTGTTCGACAAATTGCCCCTAAGAATTTTTTTTGTTGGTTAAGACTTCAATTATGGGAATGTTGTTATTTAATTATTAATAAATTCAATTATGGGCTTATTTTCTTCTTCGAATTGCAAACTAAACTATATATCTGCAGGTATTGGGTGATATTTTATTTATTTATGTTTGGGGAGTCCGAAAGTGGCAAGAATTACATGATTTACCGATCGACATACGGAATATGTTGATTACCACATTAAAAGGAAAGAGGAGGTTAATTACCAGTTGAGTTACGTGTTTTCAAACAACGGGAGGTAATTGTGAGATTCAACAAGTAGTTGAGCCGCCATCATCTTCTTCAGAGGGGCCCAACCTCAGTTGTTTCTCCATCATCCCAGCTCTTTCTTTACCCTGTTCAATATTCTTGACCCAACAACTACCTCTACACAGAAATTTCAAAACCTATGATGAAGAGAAGCCGACAGACCTCTTGTTATAACCGAGATAAGGTATATATATATTCTTTCCTGCCTTGTTTTTGTTGTTTATGTGATTGAATGATTTATTTGCTTTTTTTTTTCTTTGTTTATTTTCGATCTGCTTGGTACTGATATTTAGGAGGATGATGCATTGAGTCAACTCCCGGACGAAATTCTTATTGAAATTATTAGTCGTTTAAGTCTTGGGGAAGCTGTAAGAACCAGCGTCCTCTCTACTCGATGGAAATATTTGTGGACTTTTACGAATAACCTTAACTTTGATGCTCCGAAAAAGCTGTGGAAATATGGAATAAAAAAGTCAACAAGATCTGAGTATATCAACTGGGTGAATAGAATTTTAAAATTGCATAAAGGCTCAAATATAAATGAGTTCAAAATACGTTATGAATTGTGCGGCCGTACTTATAGACGTACCATTACTAGTTGGATTCACACCGCAATGGATAAGCACGTTCAAAAACTTGAGTTGAATCTCACTGGAGTGTGGAGCTATCAACGATATAAGTTTCCACAAGAGTATTATAATAGTCTTAGCAGCCTCCGTGGTTTATGTTTTACCAAGTCTCTGAAATCTCTTTCTTTAGTTGATGTGGATGTTACAGGAGAGATTCTTGATTATTTTATATACAATTGTCCTCTTCTCGAGAGATTACATGTGGAAAACACAGAGTCCCCAGATTTATTAGCGTTAAAGGTCGTTGGCTCATCAATACGATTGAAGTACTTAGAATTCCGTTGCTGCTTTTCAATTAAAGAAGTTGAAATCTCTGCCCCCAGTCTTCTGTCATTTAAGTTTTACGGATCAGATATCAAGTTAAAAGTTGATAATGTTCCCCACCTTCATGATGTATCGATTGGCGGGCAGCGTACGGCTCGACTAAAGAATCTTGTTGAACCAATCATGAACTATCTACCACAGCTGGAGACTCTCGAGTTGTACTTGCACTTGATTATAAACTTGGATAGGGAAGACATTCCAATGGTTAGTACTCCAAATTTTCATACACGCGTGTACGTTATATTACAACTTGTTGATTCTAGATGATATCTTATACTTTGCCGCTGTCTTTTCAGGATGAAAAAGATCTTCCATTTTGTGAATTACCTAAACTAAAGCACTTAATATTTACTGTCACTACACCTGATAGACAAAACCTGCTTGCATTGACTCGCATGATAGAGGCATGCCCCTCTCTGCAGAAATTTACACTGAAGGTAATTAATGATTCATCACTTGCTGAAGAGTAAAGACAGATTATATGGTGATGCTATTTTCTAAACTGATTTGATATCGTGCTTATGTTTTTGATTGCTGCAGTTGAAAGCTGTACGCCATTGTCGAATAAGAAGAATACCGAAGTTCCCTAAACGCGCTCATCAACATCTAAAGGTGGTGGAACTGATTGGATTTGTTGGGCGTCCAATTGATCTGGAACTTGCGTTCTATTTACTTGAGAACGCCGTTGTTCTCGAGAAAATGATCATTAATCCTACGGGCCTGTACGAACTGCGAGGCTATTGGGAGTTTGAGGATTCTAAGGAAAAAGAAGGTGCTAGAATTCGTGCCAGGCAGTACTTGGAGGAAAAGATACCTCAAGGGGTTGAATTTATTATCCTTTAACTAACACTTCCCTGTAACCATTTTGCTGCTTGTGCTGTATTAGAGTTAGAATCTTAATTGTTGATTTCAGATGAAGAAGATTGCACGCGGTTTTTATCTTATTTGTTATTGATTATTTTGTTCTGTTATTCTTTACTCGAGTTTTAGATTTTCTTTAGCTTTGGAATTATTTGGCGTATGATATAGGGATTAGGGACAAATGCTAATGAAATCCGATTTTCTTGTACTGGTAGCATTATGATGCAAATTACGGAAGGGAAATTAGACCTGACCCCTGTATTTTTCAATATATCCATTTAGCCTTTTTGTTTTAAAATTCTAAAAAAGAAAAAAGAAAAAAGAAAACCGACGTTGTTACAAAAATGTCCTTAAATCCCAATTGATAATTTCATACTTTTACTAATTTGCCTTCAAAGAAATTGTTAATTAACATCGTCAATTAGAGCCAACTTGGACAATGAAAACTCTTTTAACTTTCTAATTTTTTTTTTGTTTTCTTGAGATGATATGATTTATTATTTTGAAGATTATGAATATTTATCATCTAATAATTTATTGACACATCAATTAAAATAATAAAGTTAGAATAATAACTTAAAATGTGCAAGTAAAACATAATCAGTATAGTCGTCTAAGATATCAAGTAAGTTCCATTGCCAATTCTGCTATAGGTCAGAAATTTTTGCATCCCATAGAATGTTGGTATCATTAATTTTCACATGAGAAATTTTATTCACTATTGACTCCTCATTCATCAACGGGTCCCACTAAAAATAGAAAGACTTGCCATCGCCCAAATCATAATTGAATGGCATTTTTATTTTGCTCCTCCGGTCCAAACTTTTTTTTCACGTCCAACTACAATCCATTAGCTTTGTAATTTTTCAAAAGCTAAGTCTTATGAGTTTATTATCAATCACCCATCTAGCCATAACGATGATTTTACTGTGAGCAGGTCCTAAATATGTTTGGTAACTGCTACCAAATTCAAAGAGTTTATTGACTTAATACCAATGCCGCCTTCTTTTTTACATTTGCATACCTCTTCCCAAGCCACTAATCCTCTATTCTTATTCTGTTCTAGACCATGCCATAAGAACTTGCGATATTTGTCTTCAATTTCTTTAATAACAAATTTGGGAAGGACAAATATAGAACACCAATAAATATGCATACCCATTAAAATAAAGTTAATCAATTGTAACCACCCTGCATAACTCAAAAATTTCACATTTCAATTTGATATTCTAACAGTTATTTTATTGATTAGCTCCCGATAAAAGTCTTTCGTATGCCTTCCAAAGGTAAGGGGATACCTAAGTATTTAACAGGTTGGGCATTAAGTTGAAACTGAGTTAGCTGCAGTATAGCCTCCTTGGCAACATTAGGAACATTTCCAAAGAAAATGAAACTCTTGCTTGCATTAAGCTATAGACCATATACCATATCATCTAACACTTTCTTAAATTGGCCAACTAAGCTGACATCACCATGACAGAACAATAATAAAATATCAGCAAAAATTAAATGATTTAACTGCAATCTCTTACATCCCTTATGAAATGTAAACTGATTCTGAGGGATGCAGCTTAAACTTCTAATAAGATACTTTATAGCTAGTACATGGGGACATGGGGTCCCCTTGCCGTAAACCTTTTTCCTTGAAAAAAAACCTTTTAAGCTAACATTCATCATGATCGAGAACATACACACACTATGATAAGTCGAATAAATGAGTAGAAAAAATTGAGCCCCATTAGTACTTCTCTAAAAAAATTCAGGAGACCGAGTCATAAGCCTTTCAAAAATCTATTTTAAAGGCATATCTTAGTACTCCACAGTTTCGATAATATCTCCTTACTAATTCATGAGCCAGTAATACATTGTTTGCTATCTTTTTGTGAGGGATAAAAGCTGACTGACTAGGATTAACTAGATAGCCTACCATCTTCCGCAATCTAAAGGAGATTATTTTTGTAATACACTTATGAAGGACAGTACAACATGCAATTGGTCTATAGTCACCTAGGCCATGAGGGTTAAGTAACTTAGGTACAAGAGTGATGGCAGTTATATTAATAAGAGTATAGAGCTGACCTGAAGAGAAGAATTACTGTACAGATTCAGTTATCTCTTTGCCAACGATGTGCCAACATTTTTGAAAAAATAAACTATTATACCCATCAGGCCCAGGAGCTTTATCCCCATTAATACTAAATATAGCTTCTTTAACTTATTAGGCAATGATGGGAGCATTTAACATATCTCGATCTTCAATCTTTAGTTTAGAACCTACATCTATAATTCTCTTCTGAATGGACACCCTAGATTATGTGTTTGTCCCTAACAAAACTTTGTAATAATCGACTATGGCGTGTTTTATAGTCTCAGGATCATGCAAATTATCCCTATTCTGGCCTTTGAATGAAGTGATTTTATTTTTGGCTTTCCTCTACTTTACTGTGTTATGAAAATATCTAGTATTTGAATCCCTCAGTTGAACCCATTTGATTCTTGATTTTTCTCTGATAATGCTTTCCTCGGTATAAATAAGCTTCCTCAAATGTTGATAAATACATATTTTCTCTTCCTAAAGAACTTTATTAAAAAATTCATAAACCATTTTACTCTGAGGAAAGTATAACATTCTTAATCCATAAAGCTAACCAATATTGTCTCCTCTTTAACTAATGCTCTCTAGCATTATCTTTAGTCAAGTTCCAGACTTAACTAAGGCTTGTGACCATGATCTCTAAAGATTCTTGAATGCTGATTGTCTAAAGTAGTCCTTATGTTGTGATCTCTCATGTCCTTTAGGCACTAGGATCTAAATCCCTTAATAGCTAAAAATTTATTCTTGCCATTACTACTCTTCCCATACATTCTTTATTTTTTTACCTCAACCACAATGTGAGATAATTTAAAAGTTATTTTATGGTATGTATCATATTAATAACCCCATGTTGACCTATACAAGCATTTTTCTTCAAGAACATAGCTTCCCTCTGTGCTTCTCATCCCTCGATCTTTTTGCATCCTTTTTTAGTATTCCTTCTTTCGCCTTCCATGAATATCTTTATTTGTTCCACCGATTCCAAGTCCACTAAGTTTTTATAAGATTAGGAACAAAATCTTATACATAGTCAATCCTTTGCCTTACCATCATGTAGTTTTAATCTTATTCCATCAATTCCCTATATCTTAGTAAAAAAGTCATATCTCAACTCTTAATAAATCTACCATTGGTAAATAACAATTATCCATGACTCATATGAAAATAATACCTTAGAACCAAAATAGTTCATTCATCAAACACACGTTCTTCTAGAAAATCTCATGCTATCAAAGTTTTTGCCTAGTCATCATACAGACTTTCAAATCTACATTCTCCTTTATCTTAGTCTTTTTCTTTAAACTATCCCTTATTAAATGCTCTAGGCACATTTTTAGATATGTCATTCAATCTTGATTGTTCTTCTTTTCAATTTTTTATTTCGTGTCTAATTTGAATGATTCTTCTGACTTGGACATAGATGATGCATTCTTTTTAGTAGTCTCTTCAAGGGTGATCTTTACTCAAAAACTCTATAGTAAGGCCATCATCTTTTTCTTTTTCAGATAATCATCTTCTTCATTGTTCTTCCCTTATATTTGTCTTTCTCTTTAAACTATCCCTTATTAAATGCTATAGGCATCTTTTTAGATATACCAATCAATTTTGATTGTTCTTCTTTTTAATTCTTTATTTCGTGTCTAATTTGAATGATTCTTCTGACTTGGACATAAATGATGCATTCTTTTTAGTAGTCTCTTCAAGGGTAATCTTTACTCCAAAACTCAATAGTAAGGCTATCATCTTTTCCTCTTTCAAATAATTATTTTCTTCATTATTCTTCCTTTATATTTATGAGTCCTTATGGTTGACAACATGTACTCTGCAATCTAACTCTGCCGTCTATGCTCTATAATCTGGATCTCAACCTAAGCTCTAATACCAACTTGTTGAAGGATAATTAGTCTTAGTATTAATCTCTTAATGAGATTAGCTTTACCGTTGATACCATTTTGATAGGATTTCTTTGGATTTCACTTCAAATAAACTAACTCACCAATAAAGATAAAGAAATAAATCATAAGACACAAGATATACCTAATTCGACCAAAAACGCCTACGTTCATAGAGAATTCATAATCCATCTTTTTCATTAATCAGACCACTAAGTATCTTATAGATCACCATGATCTTCTAGACCTCTTAAGATCTCTCATTGTAGACCTCTAAGTATCTCTCTATATCATCATGATATTTACAAGACCTCTTAGTATCTCTCATACACCATAAGAGATTTAATCCAAAGAATACAATAATAACTTGAGCCTCTCTCAAAATGATCTATAATGCTCTTTTTATTCACTAAAGAACAAAGACACCCTTAAAGGTTACATCTTAATGAATCCTGCACTTAGTGCCTACCTAGCTCATCTATTCTTTTTTATTATATCTTGATACTTTAGATGTTTGGCTATCTCTAAGGGTTTACACAGTACTTACAAAGTTCTTAAAAATTCTAAACCTAGTTGGAATAAGAGCCTTTATTTATAAGAGTTCAAATCCTAATTAAGGAAGTCAATTGAGACAAGTACTATCTCCATCCAGCCTTGCTGGATCAGGCCTGGTTACTTTGGTTCAGTCTCTACCACGAACCTGAAGTGAGTTCCTGTCCTTTCGCTCCGGGCTTCTCCTTCCCGCTTTTTCTCATTCTTACATTGTGCAAAACGCAAGGATGTCTGAGCAAGAAGGTAGCGAGAGAAGGAAAATGAGTTGAATTGAAGGCTCTTTCTTAGGCAGTCGGAGGCCTCTAAATCCCGATAGCATCATGAGCATGCTTTTTGGTTATGGGAGGAACCGGGCGATGGGGCCCTCCTAAGAGAGGGAACATCTTCACAACCCGCCAGTGACCCAGCTCGTGAGGATAGAGTTGCTTGAGTCTGCCTGTCTGGGAGAGGTGTCTGGCCCATGGCGGTTCTTCTTCAAGGAAGTGGGCTCCTGCTGAGGCTTGACCACAAGACTCCCCCACTGCTCAAACGCCAAGTAGAGGGCAAGGCTCACGGGCTTGTTCTTTAACACAGGTCACACAAGCTGGATGAGCCGCTGCATCGTTGAGCTCTCTGAAGCAGGAATGGTGGTCTTCTAACAATGGGCCTTTTCGCGTGTCTGCCTTGGTTCTAGTCCCAGAAGCCAATGAGGACCTGGGCTTCTTGCTCCCTATGATGCGGGAGTTGGAGAGGTATGTGACCCTTACCTAGACGGGTCAAGTGTCTTCCATGGATCTCACTACGGGCTTCAACGTCGTGCTGAGATCTGCCCTTGACGTAAGTTATCTTGTCCTTAGTCTGTTTCCTCTTCTTTTTATATCTACTTGCTTTGACTCTATATTTCCTGCAATCCATTTTTCTTCTTTCTCAGTTTCGTATCAAGATCATGGATTTTGCGATCCATGCTCAGAAAGCTAAGGATGACCTTGCTCGGTCCGGGGCTGAATCTCAGCGGGCGAGAAGGATGGCCAAGCAAGAGAAGAAGATGGCTGATGAGGCAGGCTTCAACTGGGTTCTCATCCTGACCTCCTTCTCAAGCTCCCCAGCCTCGACCTGTAGTTCTTGTATTTCTTCCGTCGGTTCTGAGGTTTCAAAGACTCTCTCTCTTGGATCAATGGCAAAAATGCAAAACGTTTTTCTCGCTGTCATCGCATAACAGCTCTTGGCTGTCTTTTGATCTTCTGATGCTATTCTGATTCCTTCTCCTACTGGGAATTTTAGCTTCAGTAATGGATGGATATGGTTGCATTAGTACTCACTATGAACGGTTCTATACGCGAATGGTCAGTTTACCACCACGAACCTGGTCATTACCATTTTTTCATAAGGCCTATGTTCAATGGTGAGGGGGAGAGCCACCACGCCAACCGGTATCACACAGCTATCCCCGAATCCCTGTAGTAATGTTTGGGTCTCCTCTATATAAAGGTTCCTGATTGTTAGGTCGCCTAGGGTTTCTTTAAAGATTATGTTGACCGAACTACCCAGGTCGACGAACATCTTGTTTATCTTTTCTCCCGCTACCACTACTTCACTCAGAAGCACGTCGTCGTGGAGGTAATTGATCCCTTAAGCATCCTCCTCTGTGAACATGATTGACACCTCTTGTGATAGTCTCGGCTTCTTGGCTAAATGGGTGTTGCACATGACTTGGTGCGCCACCATTGAGTACTTAGAGTAGTTCTTCCACTGTTTGTTCGAATTTCCCGCCAATGTAGGTCTGCCTGAAATAATTGCGACGGAGTTAGAGTTTGATCCACTAGTCTGGCTGGCGGTCGTTGTTTGCCGACTTGCCTGGAACTCTTCTAGGTATCCATTCTTTATCAGGTGGTTAACCTGTTTTCTTAGTTCGGTACACTCTCCAGTGGTGTGTTTAGGTCATTTGTGTATATTGCACCACTTCTTAGGATCTGTTTGTCGCTCTACTTCTTTTCCCTTGAAATTTCTATGTAACAATCCCCCGTCCTGAATTGCTTCGTAGACATCCTCAAGTAGCACGGCCAATGGTAAAAAAATTTTGATAGGGACCACATTTCTCTCCTCACCCGGTGGTTCGTTGTTTCTTGGATTCTGGGGCTCCCCTAGGAGGCCACCTAGTCAGAAACAGTTCATCCATTCCCCCCGATTTTAGGGTTCGTCATTTGACACATTGTTTCTTCGATTGTCTAGTGCGCTACGCCAATTCGTAAAATTTCCCCTCTGCTGGGGTCGGTATTTCAATGGGGAGGGCGGGGGTCCCACTCTCCCCTTGTGTCTTGCTTCCTCGTGTGGTCGTGTCTTCCCTCGAGGTAGTTCGGCCAGGGATCTCTTTGTCTCCTCACCTTCCTTTATCTACGTGTATTTTGGTGCTTTGTTGTATGCCGTTGCGTAACTTATAGTACCACTTTCTGTCAGATAGTACCAGAATCTGTTTAAGCATAACCATGCCTTCAAGGCGTCCAAATCGATGGGCTGGTCGACCACCCTCAGCGCTATCACCTCCTTGTAAAACCTTCAGATATAGCCCCTCAAGCTCTTACCTTGACCCTGTCTGATCTGCTTCAACTGCTTCGGGTCCCTAGCTACTTCGTATAAGCCCCGAAAGTGTTGGGTGAATTTTTTGATCAGCTCGTCATAAAAGGCGATGTTACGCTACTTCAGACCCCTGTACCAGAGTAAAGTGAGCCCCTCCAAGTTCATATGAAAGAGTCGGCACATTTGGTCATGCCTCAGTCCTGTAATGGATAGCAGGTCGGTGATCTAATCTACGTAATGGTTAGGGTCGGTGAATCCCTTGTATATGAGCAAGTTAGGGAGTCAAAAACTGCCCAGAAGCTCTATATCTCTCTCCTCGTCTGTCAGTGGCAACCTTCTCTCCCTTTCTGTCTTCTTCACGAAAGGCCGGTCCTTCTCCTTTCTCTCTGCCAAGAGGCTTTCCAAATTTTCTTCCACACTGTAGACCTTACTTTCAAGGCCTGATTTACCCCATCGGTGCTGTGGCGGTTCTATGGACGACTCTCTTTCCGCTGGTGGCTCAGAATCTCAAAGCTCCGCCTCTCCCCTCTTAGGATAGCTTGACTTGGTCTGTTTGTCCCAGTCAAATTGTGCAGAGTCTTCGGTCCTTCCCTTCACTCTGTCTGTTCTCGAATCTCCTCCCGAAACTCCCTCTCGCAATTTCTTTCTCTTGTTTGCTTACTCCTAATCAGTTCAGTCATGAGCTTTCTCAATTCTTCTCTCTCTTCCCTCAATGTTCTCAGTTCTGCTCATATTTTAAGAGGCAATGAGCTCTCTATTTGAGGGAGTGGTCTGTTTGGATTTGAGCTTCGCTATCCTGCAACATGATTCCAGCTAACGGATGACCCTTTAACCATTGTCAGTTGTTGCCTTTCCAGACAAAGCTTTTTACTTAATTCCCACAGACAACGCCAAAAACTGTTGACTTGAAGAAATAATTCTCCAGGTCAACGAACCTTAGATTTGTTTAGAAGGCGGAATTAAACTTGGGCCTCGTCCCGACGGAAGCGGTTAGCACGGGCTTGGGCTTCCTCTTCGCCGTGAGTTATGGCAAGCTTGTAAAAGAAAACATAGACACAAGCTCAATGATGGTCTTGCCGATGTGGGTTCTGGCGTAGATGCTCTGATACTTAAGTCAAAAATGGGTTCTCTATTTGAAAATCTGATAAGACAAGAATAAAAAATAATGCTGGAGACAAGGAGAAAGACTCATTTCCTTTTTCTTTTTTTTTCTTTTGGTATTTTTGCATTATCCTCTCAATGTTTTCGTCCTTCCTTTTTATAGTGATGGCCTTTTAGGGACCTTTTTGGGTTTTTCTCTGCAGTGTTTCTGTTTCTGTTTCGCACCGAATATTCCCTGTTACACTTCTGACACAAGCTAGATATCCTTATGTTGTGCCTCTGACATACGTCAAATATCCTTCTGTAGAATTTCTAACCCCGTTCTTGTCACACGTCAGATTTCCTCTTTGATGTATTAAGCATATTCATTGGGTTTGTCTTCGCTGACGATCTTGGTTTAAGTGATGCTTATTTCAAATAGCTTGAGTCAGATTTTAAATGATCCTCCCTCATTGGTTTGATGTTGACGTGGGATTCTTAAGGAAGAAACTCGTGGAATGTGTTGATAGTACTTGATCGGCCATGGTTGTTCGGGTCGACAAGGCCGAACAGGTATTCTTATTTGTCAACTAAATCCTTTCGAGTTCGAGTCGGTTCTCTACCGTTTGTTTGGATTTGACCCATTAACCATTGCTCTTAAGTTTGTCTCTGAATTGGACTCGCTGCACAAGCTTCAATGAACTTTTTGAGAATAATGATCTTTTGAATGGAGTGTTTGGCTAGACTTTTTGAAAGCTGCCTCAATCGAATTTAGAAGCCTTGGACCCAAAAGTGAAAAAAAGGAAGTATTTAGGGGAATACTTTTATTTAATATTAATGATTAAAAAAAACTATTTTAATAACAAGAAGGCAATAGCAATTTCTTTTTTTAAAAAAAACTAATTTTATCGCTTATCCATGTCATGTGAGTGTTAGTTCAATTGAAAAGGTTGGCAAGACTGATAAAAAAACTGACATTTGTATTTGGCTCGCATTAGAGTGGAAAAAATTTAGTTTATTTTTATATAATAATAAAAGATTTTATTTTTAAAGTTGTGTCATTAAATTATTGTATCCTTGTAGATCTTATATATATTTATTCAATTTTGCATTTTATTGAGTTCATTAACGGGTAACACTGGGAAATAGTATAATAAATTTTGTTCACTATCCAACACTTATTATAACTTTGTAACTATAAGTTATAGTTAATTATGGTTAAAATTTGAAGACGAAACTCATGTCATTTTCTCTAATTATCACATGCATTGTGAGTTTTGACAATATTTGTAAAGCTTTTAATTATTGAATTCATCTTAGAAATTAATTAATGCACAACTATAACTTTCTCTACTCAACTTTTGTGACGCGAACCGTGCACTCATCATTTTGTCAAACCAATTTCCATCAGATTTTGACAAACTCATGGAAAATAGAAAAAGTATGGTGTATGTAGATTTGATGTTAGGGTCTTTGAAAGAATAACTGTATGTTTTGTAAAGATTAACACGCAGCGGAATACGTAGAGAATACAAGCAATGAAGTAGGTAAAACAATCCAAGTAAGAACAACAAGCTAAATTGTAGAGCTAAGTATTGATAGTAGAGAAAAGTAGAAATATACCATACCAAGACACAAAATACGTGGTTCAGCAAATTGCTTACGTCCACAGTGGATCAAGGATCCAAGTCTCTCTTATTCTTTGTTTGATTACAAGAGAATTGATCTTACAAGATCAAGGAATGATACAATTGAATTTGGAGCTTTAGGGTTTGTTGTAATGTGTTTTGAGAATGTTTCTCAAGTTCTAATTTAACCCTAGGCATAATGGGGTATTTATATGAAGTCTAAAATACCCAAAAATATAAAAGGAAAAGCCTGAATTCGTAATTTTGAGATTGTGAACAGTGAACAGTGTTCATTGTGAACAGTGAACAGTGCAATGCCGCGGCATTGACATTCTGGAACCAATGCTTCCACCAGCGCTTTCAATGCCGCGACGCTCACACCTGGGAATTTTTCCCTCTTTTCTTCTGCATTTTGTCAACTGTTCCATTAGAATTCCACCTCTTCCACACATGCTTCCGGCTCCAAAATAATTCCAACATGTTCCTGAATTTGTTCCAAACATTACCAACATCATAAACATGATTTTGGATCACAAATTCCACAAATCCCCTCCTTGATACAAAATCACTCCAACAACACCAAGAGAGCAACCAAGGATCCATCCTCCACATCACAACCTTAATTGTAAGTTGTGATTCCAGTTAAGTCCATACACAACTTGAACTTAACTGAGGGCAACGGCTTAGTCAACATATCAACAGGATTCTCTGACGTCAGAATTTTACACAGACTAATAATGCCACTCTGCACAGTATCCCGAATGAAATGCATCCTAACATCAATGTGTTTCGATCTTTCATGAAACACCTGATGTTTGCTTAAATGTATGGCACTTTGGCTATCACAATGTACTGAAGTATTAACTTCATCCATAGCCAAAAGTTCAGCACATATACCTTTCAACCACATAGCCTCCTTAATTGCTTCTCCTAAGGCTATATACTCAGCTTCGGTAGTTGATAGTGCTACAACATGCTACAAAACTGATTTCCAGCATACGCTACATCCAAACACCGTGAAGATATACCCAGATAAAGACCTCCTATTGTCCAAGTCACCTGCGTAATCTAAGTCCACGTAACTCTTCACCATTTCATCACCTGTGCCAACCCTTCTGAATAGCAAACCATAATGTGATGTCCCCTTTAGATACCTAAGTATCCATTTCACGGCCATCCAATGCTCCTTTCCAGGATTAGCCATGTATCTACTTACAACACTCACCGCTTGTGCTATATCCGGCCTTGTGTAAACCATAGCATACATTATAGAACCAACAGCACTAGCATATGGTACCTTAAGCATATGCAATTTTTCTTCTTCAAATTGTGGTGATTGAGATGCCGACAGTTTGAAATGCATTGCCAATAGAGTCGTCACAGCTTTGGCATCCCTTATTCTGAACCTGTCAAGAACCTTGAGTATATACCGTTGTTGAGACAAGAAAATAACATCACTGCCTCTCACTATATCCATACCCAAAATTCTTTTGGCTGACCCCAAATCTTTCATTTCAAACTCACCACCCAACTGATTTTTCAGCTTATGTATCTCTTTCATATCCTCACATGCAATTAACATATCATCAACATATAGAAGGAGATATATACGCTTACTGTTATTCAATGCTTTGAAGTACACACATCCATCATATTTGCTCCTTGTGAAGCCACAATGCAGCATAAAATCATCAAATCTTCTATACCATTGTCTTGGAGATTGCTTCAGCCCATATAAAGACTTTTTTAGCAAACAAGCATAATCTTCTTTGCCCGGTTCTTCAAAACCTTTCGGTTGTGCCATATATAGCTCTTCTTCAAGTTCACTATGAAGGAAAGCTGTCTTTACATCCATTTGTTCAAGATGTAAATTCAGATTTACACACATGGATAATAAAATGCAAATTGATGAGTGTTTTACAACAGGAGAAAAGATTTCATGGAAATCAACCCCTTCTTTTTGTGTGAAGCCCTGTGCAACAAGCCTAGCCTTGAACTTTGTAGGCTCAACACCCAGAACCCCCTCCTTAACCTTGTAAACCCATTTACAGCCAACTAACCTCTTGTTCTTTGGTTTCACCACTAATTTCCAGGTATGATTATTATTAAGAGAAGTGATCTCTTCTTCCATAGCTTGTTGCCATTTAACACAATTTACACTCTTAATAGCTTCAGCATATGATTTTGGTTCATCATATTCTATAGTGTAAGCAGTGTTAAATGCATAAGCTATTAAATCAGCATGTGCATACCTGCTCGGTGGTCGAACAACTCTCTTTTGTCTATCTCTAGCTAACTAGTACTCTTCAAGTTCAGCTTCAGAAGTGCTAGAATGTAATGGTGCTGTTTCAGAGAAAATTTCAGGTTCTTGTTCTTCATGTGCATCATCATTGAAGTGCTGACCTATAGGAATATCAGGTCTCAAATCATGTTCCACCTCATGATGTTCAGTTTCAGATTCAGAAACTGAACTTGGCACATTTTCCGGCTTCTTCAAAACTGAATCGGAATTGGTTTCCAACAATGTAGATTCATTGAACGTCACATCCCTACTAATGATACTCTTGTGTGGATTAAGATCAGTACACCACACCTTGTATCCTTTAACACCTTCTGGATATCCAATGAATATTCCCTTTAAGGCTCTTGGTTCTAGTTTGCCTCACTTGATGTGTACAAATACAGGGCATCCAAATACCCTCAGGTGATCATATTTTGGAGTGCCTCCAGACCATTTCTGTTCTGGTGTCATAAAGCCAATAGCTGAAGAAGGACTTCGATTTATCAAGTAAGCTGCAGTTACTACCGCCTCCCCCCAAAATGCCTTAGACAATCCGACATTGGTTGGCATGCACCTCACCCTTTCAAGTAAGGTTCGGTTCATCCTTTCTGCAAGTCCATTTTATTGTGGTGTGTACCGCACCGTTTTATGCCTTACAATACCATACTTAGCACAAAACTTATCAAACACAATATTACAAAACTCAAGACCATTATCCGTCCTAAGTCTTTTGATTTTCTTACCCGTTTGATTCTCTATAAGTGCTTTCCATTTCTGAAATGTTTCAAACACCTGCTCTTTGCTTTTCAACACATAAACCCACAACTTCCTTGAATAATCATCAATGAACGACAGAAAATACCGTGCACCACCATGAGTGACAGCTTGAGCAGGTCCCCAAAGGTCAGAATGTATGTAATCCAAAGTGCCCTTGGTGTTGTGTTCACCCGTGTTAAACTTAACTCTATGAGCTTTCCCAAGTACACAATGTTCACAAAACCCCATTGGCTGAATCTTTTCCTTGCCAAATACACCTTGATCATACAACTCCTTAAGACCTCTCTCACCCAAGTGCCCTAACCTCAAATGCCATAACTTGGTTTACATATTCTCATTATCAATAGAGAAAGATGCAGAACCAATAACAGCCTCTCCACTCAACACATACAATCCGTGTTTACGCTCACCTCTCATTACAACCATTGAACCCTTAATCACTTTCAATGTACCACTCTCACCCTTGAATGTGCAACCGGATTGATCAAGCATGCCTAAAGAAATTAATTTCTTTTAAGATCATGTACATGCCTCACATCTAACAACTCCCTCACACTCCCATCATATAGTTTCAGCCTAATATTACCCATCCCAATGACTTAACAAGCCATATTGTTGCCCATTAATACCTTACAACCATTAATGGACTGATAGCTAATGAACAAAGCTTTATTAGGACACATATGGAAAGTACATCCGGAGTCAAGAATCCACTCACCGGTGTTCTGCCCATTCGAGGCAACTAATGTTTCTGCAACTTCATAATCTTCTTCATAGACTATAGCTGCATCTGCTTCAGGTCTCTTCCCTTGATACTTGGCTTTCCTTTCCGAACAATCCCTTCTGAAATGGCCTTCTTTCTTGCAGAAGTAACACTTATTGGATCTGCCCCTCGATTTTGATCTTGAAAAATTTCTCACTTTAGATTCTCTACTCTCAGCTCTCCCCCTCGCAACAAGTACAGCTGCAGAATTTTGTTGTTGTTGTTCTGACTTCTTGACTAACACCTTTGAGTTTAAGCCTGCTCTAACATCCTTCATTGTCAATGACTCCCTTCCATATAGAAAAGTATCAACAAAATGTTCATAGCTTTTAGGAAGTGAACTCAATAACAGAATTGTTTTGTCTTCGTCACTGATTTTGACATCAACCGTCTCCAAATCAATGACAGCCTTGTTGAAGGAATCAATGTGTTCATTTAGTGAACCACCCTCAACCAATGACAACCCAAACAAATTCTTCTTGAGATACAACCGGTTTGCAAGAGACTTAGTCATATATAACTCATCAAGTCTTTTTCACAAACCTAGTGCTGATTTTTCTGTACCCACTTCCCTTAAAACTTCATCACCCAAACTCAAGATAATTTCACTATGGGCTTTTCTATTAATGGTTTCAAGATCCATGTCTAACTTAGATGTTGAAAAGTTATCACTAGTACTAGAGGGTTCCTCAAGGGCTGATTCTAGTCCTTAACTCTCTAACAAATCCATCATCTTAAGTTTCCATAAGTTGAAATCATTATGCCCTGTAAATTTCTCTACTTCATGCTTATGTGGTGCCATGTTCAACCAAAAACAAACTTAGACAGCCAATAACAGCTCTGATACCAATTTGTAGAGATTAACACGCAGCGAAATACGTAGAGAATACAAGCAATGAAGTAGGTAAAACAATCCAAGCAAGAACAACAAGCTAAATTGTAGAGCTAAGTATTGACAGTAGAGAAAAGTAGAAATATACCATATCAAGACACAAAATACGTGGTTCAGCAAATTGCTTACGTCCATGGTGGATCAAGGATCCAAGTCTCTCTTATTCTTTGTTTGATTACAAGAGAATTGATCTTACAAGATCAAGGAATGATACAATTGAATTTGGAGCTTTAGGGTTTGTTGTAATGTGTTTTGAGAATGTTTCTCAAGTTCTAATTTAACTCTAGGCATAATGGGGTATTTATATGAAGTCTAAAATACCCAAAAATATAAAAGGAAAATTCTGAATTCGTAATTTTGAGATTGTGAACAGTAAACAGTGTTCATTGTGAACAGTGAACAGTGCAATGCCGCGACATTGACATTCTGGAACCAATGCTTCCACCAGCGCTCACACCTGGGAATTTTTCCCTCTTTTCTTCTACATTTTGTCAACTGTTCCATTAGAATTTCACCTCTTCCACACATGCTTCCGGCTCCAAAATAATTTCGACATATTCTCGAATTTGTTCCAAACATTACCAACATCGTAAACATGATTTTGAATCACAAATTCCACATGTTTTTATTCAACAATTAAAGAAATACATAATCTTTATGAAGCAAGACATACGATCAGTGTTTACATGCTATTTCATGTAAATTAAATGATTTTTAGAAGAAACAAATTAGTACATGATAATTAATCATGTAAAATTTCACAGAGTTTTAAACTTGTGACTTAATTATTTAAATTGGTTTTAAACTTGTAACTTAGTTATTTAAATTTAACAAATTTGGTGTTCTGTCAAGATATTTGGTCATTTTAGAAAGAAAAAAATAATTGGTCAAGAAAAAGAAAAATGGTAAGATAAAGTCTACATTCCAAAAATTTGTTAAGTGCAGTATAGCTCTTGATCATGCTCAAATGGAGTTGGAGAAAGCCTCCAACGAATTGCAAGAAGCAACGAATGGCACAGCTGAGTACCGTAGTCTTGAAAAACTGGTAAATAAGAATTTACAAATGGTCAATATTAAACAACGTAGATTTGATGATGCTAATGAAAAATTGTCACAATTACAACGCATAATTGTCGCCACTGAAGATGATGTTGATTTTCTACCATTATTTTTAGAAAACAACCGACAATGGAATGGCAAAATATTTGTTACAGTAACTTTGCTAAATCAGCAGGAACGTAGAAAAGTGGCAAAATATGCAAAAGATAGTTATAATATTAATGTAATTTGTAATGCTAGTAGTTATTCAGATGAAAATGAAAAAAATGAAACTAATAATTTTGAGAAAGATCAGAATCAAGATGAAGGAGATGGAGATGAAAATCACGATGACGAAGGAGATGGAAACGAGGAAGATGACAAGAACGAAGACAAGCAAGAGACAAATGAAGGTACTGAAGCTGAAATTGAATCTGAAGGAGAGGACGGTAATGAAGATAGAGATGAAGACAAAACCGAAGATGAGTGCAACGATGATGATGATGAAGATGAAGATGAAAATGAAGATGAAGATGAAGGGGATGACATCGATGTAAATAGAGATGAAGACAAGAATGAGGATGACGAAGATAAAGTTGAAAGAGAGGATAACGATGAAAATGGAGATGAAGATGAGGATAAGGATGCTGATGAAGATGAAGAAACTGAAGAAGATGGAAGTGAGTAAGAGGAGGGTGATAAAATTTCATATTTACTAATTCTAGTTATTATTATTATTATATTATTATTAGGAGTATTTAAATACTGTCTTTAGAACTATTTTTATCTATAAAAGTGTCTTACAAATTAGAATGTTTACTTATATTATTTAAAATATTAATGGAATGTTTTATATAATTTGCCTACAACTTGTTACATGGATGATTGTTGATTATTATTGTACGATAGAGAGGACTTAATTTCGGTATTTCTATTTTTTTTTTTTTTTTTTTGCTTTTCTTAAATGAAATTATAAAACAGATTATGATATTACTTTATACTGTAAAAGTAAAACGGCTAAAGGAGTTCACAGTATAAAAGCAAAACGGCTAAAGGAGTTCACGGTAGTTTGATTCAATCATTTTTCAAGATTTAAAATCCGTTAACTACATATCTCCAAAAATAAATAAATAAGTATAAAATATTTGAATTACATGATAAATATTCACTTTGTTTATGCATGGTTAAATATCCTTACAATGAACTTTCTTAACACTTAATCCATTCTGTTAATTAATAACCATATTCATCGCTGGCTAATCAACCTCATTTCATTTCCAAATACTTCAATTTATATTTTAAAATCTGTTAATTAAATTTTGGCAATTTTACATACGTTTCTTAACGACATAAAATCACAAATTTTAGAAACAAACTTTTTGTTTTTGGGCGTATATTAACAATCACTAAATACTTGCTTGGTGTGACTATTTATCATGTTGTTTTCCACGGACTTCACTTATTTTATTTGTTGAAAAATGTTAAAAAAAAATCCTAACATTAGCAAAATCAGGTCTAAAAGTGATTTTAAGATGTTAATGTAATGATTAATGGAGAGGTATTTTTGAATATTTTAAATCAGTTCTAAAAGTGATTTTAAGTTCTAATTGAAAAAAAGAAGTAATTTTAAGATATTAATGTACGATAAATTTTTTTTTTTTTTGAGTTTTTAAATAAGTTTAAAAGTGATTTTAAGAAGTTAATAAAACTATCAATGGGGAGATTTTTTTTTTTTTTGAATATTTAAAATCAGATCTAAAAGTGATTTTAAAATGTTAATGTAACGATCAATGGATAGATTTTTTTTTTCGAGTATTTTGAAACAATTACTATGTTCATACAATAGCATGCGTTTTTTTTTTTTTTTTTGAGTGTATACTATATTATTACAACATGGGGAGGGGAAACTCGAATCCCTGACCTCTGGTCAGGGGGGTGCACCTACAAAGGGGGCTTGCCACTTTAGCTAAGCTCCCATGTGCTCATGCGAAATGAAGTTAAATACGCAAAATGTGTGAATGAGAATCAACCTAATAAGAAATGCAAATTAAATGTGTTCAGATTGTGACTAACGACCTTACATACACGAGGCTTGTACTATTAAAACCGTTCATAACAATGTGGATTGCCACCAGAAATTCTTCAAAATTCAAGAATAATTGCAAAAACAATAGACAAACTAATTGAATTGCAAAAATTTAGAAAATCTGATTTGGGTA
Source organism: Ailanthus altissimus (assembly GCA_946807835.1). Lineage (NCBI taxonomy): Eukaryota > Viridiplantae > Streptophyta > Magnoliopsida > Sapindales > Simaroubaceae > Ailanthus > Ailanthus altissimus. The sequence continues at coordinate 27,210,106 of OX327691.1, read as the reverse complement.
GATAAGGTCAAAACTAGGACAATACTAACGCCAGATTAGCAGAATCAATCAATCATCACGAATTATGATTGTCGATAAACGGAAGGTGGACTATTTTGTAAAGTTCCTGTAGAATAATTCCACTTGGAGCTGAATAATTGAATAGGATTGTGTTTATTTTATTATAATCGCTCTCAGGATATCAGGATTTGGGTGGATTGTCGTGCTCATTTGTGGTATTTTACAAAATTTTGCCCCAAGTTGGCTTCTTTTGGTCAGAAGCATCGTGCAGTCTCTCGTGCTTCACAAGTTTATGTTTTAATTTGTCATCCACTGCTTGTGCTACGTGTGGTGGGGATTTTAGAGATAATTTGGTTTTCTTTTTGGATAGTTTTAGTTGCCCACTTGATTTTCATACTGAAATTATGAAATGATTGTCTTTATGGAAATAGCTTTGGCTAAGGGTTGTTAGTTGTGCATCTTTTATCAAATTCTTTTTTGAATCCTTCTTGGCAGATTCATGCCCGATGTGTTAACTGCAGGTGTTTTATTTCTCAAATGAACTTTTGTCATCAGCATATATTTTGGGAAAACAATTTTGTAGTAATTAATTTGGGTGTTCATTATGATGGCATCACTTAATGGCTTCATGCTCTGCGAAAGATCTGGTCTTTTACGCTTCCGGAATATTTTTTTGTAAAAACAATCTTCAGCATCAAACACATTCAGAATCCAAACCCCAACAACAAGTGATGGTCGATTAAGCCATTCCAAGTTATATAAGTAGAACGAGTTGAGAACAATAGTATTTTTATTTTTTATTTATTAAAACCCAGTTTCTTCATTGTGTTGTTCTGCTCTAAACACTACAGGAACTCATCCCCCACCGCTCATGTCTCCACATCCTTAGCCGCCTATCTCTCCACATCTTTGTCGTCATTCGCCGAATATATGCTGATTAAAGTAGGTAATGATGCATGGAGATTTGACAGAAGAGACGACGCGTAATCAAGGAAGTCAAAGCCGAGCCTCAGGTTAGTAGTGGCCTCAGGTTAGTAGCACTGCGTTCTATTGTAAGCTTGGCCGTTTTGTAAACTATTCGACAAATTGCCCCTAAGAATTTTTTTGTTGGTTAAGACTTCAATTATGGGAATGTTGTTATTTAATTATTAATAAATTCAATTATGGGCTTATTTTCTTCTTCGAATTGGAAACTAAACTATATATCTGCAGGTGTTGGGTGATATTTTATTTATTTATGTTTGGGGAGTCCGAAAGTGGCAAGAATTACATGATTTACCGATCGACATAAGGAATATGTTGATTACCACATTAAAAGGAAAGAGGAGGTTAATTACCAGTTGATTTACGTGTTTTCAAACAACGGGAGGAAATTGTGAGATTCAACAAGTAGTTGAGCCGCCATCATCTTCTTCAGAGGGGCCCAACCTCAGTTGTTTCGCCATCATCCCAGCTCTTTCTTTACCCTGTTCAATATTCTTGACCCAACAACTACCTCTACACAGAAATTTCAAGATCTATGATGAAGAGAAGCCGACAGACCACTTGTTATAATCGAGATAAGGTATATATATATTCTTTCCTGCCTCGTTTTTGTTATTTATGTGATTGAATGATTTATTTGCTTTTTTTTCTTTTGTTTATTTTCGATCTGCTTGGTACTGATATTTAGGAGGAGGATGCATTGAGTCAACTCCCGGACGAAATTCTTATTGAAATTATTAGTCGTTTAAGTCTTGGGGAAGCTGTAAGAACCAGCGTCCTTTCTACTCGATGGAAATATTTGTGGACTTTTACGAATAACCTTAACTTTGATGCTCCGAAAAAGCTGTGGAAATATGGAATAAAAAAGTCAACAAGATCTGATTATATCAACTGGGTGAATAGAATTTTAAAATTGCATAAAGGCTCAAATATAAATGAGTTCAAAATACGTTATGAATTGTGCGGCCGTACTTATAGACGTACCATTACTAATTGGATTCACACCGCAATGGATAAGCACGTTCAAAAACTTGAGTTGAATCTCACTGGAGTGTGGAGCTATCAACGATATAAGTTTCCACAAGAGTATTATAATAGTCTTAGCAGCCTCCGTGGTTTATGTTTTACCAAGTCTCTGAAATCTCTTTCTTTAGTTGATGTGGATGTTACAGGAGAGATTCTTGATTATTTTATATACAATTGTCCTCTTCTCGAGAGATTACATGTGGAAAACACAGAGTCCCCAGATTTATTAGCGTTAAAGGTCGTTGGCTCATCAATACGATTGAAGTACTTAGAATTCCGTTGCTGCTTTTCAATTAAAGAAGTTGAAATCTCTGCCCCAAGTCTTCTGTCATTTAAGTTTTACGGATCAGATATCAAGTTAAAAGTTGATCATGTTCCCCACCTTCATGATGTATCGATTGGCGGGCAGCGTACGGCTCGACTAAAGAATCTTGTTGAACCAATCATGAACTATCTACCACAGCTGGAGACTCTCGAGTTGTACTTGCACTTGATCATAAAGTTGGAGAGGGAAGACTTTCCAATGGTTAGTACTCCAAATTTTCATACACGCGTGTATGTTATATTACAACTTGTTGATTCTAGATGATATCTTATACTTTGCCGCTGTCTTTTCAGGATGAAAAAGATCTTCCATTTTGTGAATTACCTAAACTAAAGCACTTAATATTTATTGTCACTACACCTGATGGACAAAACCTGCTTGCATTGACTCGCATGATAGAGGCATGCCCCTCTCTGCAGAAATTTACACTGAAGGTAATTAATGATTCATCACTTGCTGAAGAGTAAAGACAGATTATATGGTGATGCTATTTCCTAAACTGATTTGATATCGTGCTTATGTTTTTTATTGCTGCAGTTGAAAGCTGTCAGCGATTATCGAATAAGAAGAATACCTAAGTTCCCTAAACGTGCTCATCAACATCTAAAGGTGGTGGAACTGATTGGATTTGTTGGGCGTCCAATTGATCTGGAACTTGCGTTCTATTTACTTGAGAACGCCGTTGTTCTCGAGAAAATGATCATTAATCCTACGGGCCTGTACGAACTGCGAGGCTATTGGGAGTTTGAGGATTCTAAGGAAAAAGAAGGTGCTAGAATTCGTGCCAGGCAGTACTTGGAGGAAAAGATACCTCAAGGGGTTGAATTTATAATACTTTAATTAACACTTCCCTGTAACCATTTTGCTGCTTGTGCCGTATTAGAGTTAGAATCTTAATTTGTTGATTTCAGATGAAGAAGATTGCGTGCGGTTTTTATCTTATTTATTATTGATTATGTTGTTCTGTTATTCTATATTCGAGTTTTTAGATTTTCTTTAGCTTTGGAATTATTTGGCTTGTAATACTAACGCGTATGATATACGGATTAGGGACAAATGCAAATGAAATCCGATTTTCTTGTACTGGTAGCATTATGATGCAAATTACGGAAGGGAAATTAGACCTGCCCCTGTTGTTTTCAATATATCCATTTAACATTTTTGTTTTAAAATTCTAAAAAGGAAAAAAGAAAACCGACGTTGTTACAAAAATGTCCTTAAATCCCAATTGATAATTTCATACTTTTACTAATTTGCCTTCATAGAAAATTTTAATTAACATCGTCAATTAGAGCCAACTTGGACAATGAAAACTCTTTTAACTTTCTATTTTTTATTTTTTATTTTCTTGAGATCATATGATTTATTATTTTGAAGATTATGAATATTTATCATCTAATAGTTTATCTACTAATTTATTAACACATCAATTAAAATAATAAAATTGGAATAATAACTTAAAATGTGCATATTACTTTTTTTTTTTGGGACATGTACTCTTTTGCAAAATTCAATCTTATATGATAGTATCATCATTAAACCTCTTTTCATATTCTCTTTGGAATGGAGGACCTACATTATGGCCTGCAGGGCCCAATAAATTTTTTAAAATATATCAGTTTTTCTCATTTCAATCCTTAAAAATATATATTTCACACCTTGGCCCCAATACATTTAAATTTTTTAACATTTTAGTCACCTAAAAATATATACACTATTTAAAAATGACTTATAATTGTAGTATAATAGGTGAGTGTTAAATCAGTTATCAATGATCGTATAATATATAATAGAGAAGTGTTAGAGGCCTTGTATAAGAGAGTATTGGTATGAAAAACCATTCTCAAAGAGTGAGTATTCACATTTTTAAATTATAACAAGATTTGAGTTAAACAGTATTATCTAAGTCGTGTTTATATTTTAAAACGTGTGAAAATTGTGTTAACGATCCCTGGTTGGGAAATATCTATTAATAGTCACTTTTTTTTTACTCTAATAAATATTATATTTTAAAATTTTTATGGTCAAATAATTTATAAATAAGCAAAAATACTCTTTTTATTATTTTTACCGTATTTGCTATAGTAAACAGTAGCTAATACAGTCAACAATACCCGCTACAATAATAATATTTGCTACACTAACACCTTTTAATTATTATTTTATGTTTATTTTATCTTATTACCAAATTATTTATAATTTTATTTTATTATGTAGACACGATTAATTTATATTATTTATTTAAAATTATATTTATTTATAATAAAATAAAACAAATATATATAATTTTAAATGAATAAAGTTAGGGAGATAAACGATAAAAAAATATCAGCCCCATAAATATCACACACATTAAGGCACAATAAAAATATCACACCCTCATTCAAAACATTGATAAAAAAAATATTGTGCCAACATAATAAAAAATATTAAGCTGGCCGAATAAATAAATATCGCATTAGGGGATGAATAAATATCGCGTTGGCACAATATAATTTTACTGCAACAGCTGGGGGCAGAAAATCGCTCCATTAAGGGGGCAATTATTGTATTTTGTTTTACTATGATTATTCACAATAAATATTTATATAATGAAATTAATATATTTTAAATAAATAATATAAATTAATTATACTATACATAATAAAATATATATTAAATAATTAATTTATAAATATAATAATAAATTAAATAAAATTTACAAATTAAATTAAAAAAGAGAGACAATTCACCTTCCCCCTTAACCGCGCCAAATACATTTAATTGCACCCATATTAAATACGATATTTTTTATTGCGTCATCATTAATATGGGTATAATTTTTTTTTTATTGCACCTCCAATGTAGGTGTAATGTTTTTTTATTGTAGCGTACCTCTTGCATTGACGCGATATTTCTATCGCGCTCTTATAATATTGCAATGTGTATAACAACAACTAACTTAATATGATGGTATTTTTGTGATATCACATCTCAATATTTCAATTTATTTTATTATGTATGACATGATTACTTTATATTATTTATTTAAAGTTATACATATTTATTTTATTTAATTATAAATAAATAAAATAATTATAATTTTATTTGTAAAATAAATAAAGTAATAAAAAAATTGGTTTCTATAACAGATACTTTTCATTATAGTGGATATTATTCAATGTAGCAGTACTGTTAAAATAGTTAAAAATTATTTTTATCTATTTTTTATTTTTTTTTTAAATTTTAGTATCATTGATATAATTAAATATATTAAAGGATCTACTGTTATACAAGTAAAGAATTATTGGAACAATACAATTTAAAATTTACTGACAAATGCTCGAACCTAAACTCTTTTAGGGAAAAAAAATAAATTTTTAACCCCAACACTGGAGCCAAGCCTTCAGAGGGCTCATCGACCCTCCCAATGAATTAACTATCCTCATAACGAGGGACCAACTACTCTCATACCGAAAAACCGACTACTCTTATAGTAAGGAATAAAAGAGAATATCATCCCACGCAGAGGGATTATTACACTATATCTCCCCATGAGAAAATTACAAAAGGAACTCTATATTTAACAACAATCATTGTTCACACCATACATTATCGAATTCATACCATTCAAGACAACTAAACAATCACAAATATAAATCGGAGACAATAGCCGACGGTAAAGCTCACGGTGGTCGGAGATAATAAATAATGGCTGAATTTAAATGTGGTAGTGGTAAGACAACAAAACAACGGCATTTTATCGGAATTCGATAGCTCCCGAATTCTACTAGAATCCGGCAGCTTGCTGGAATCTATTTAAGACTTATTTGGCTACAAAAAATTAAAATTATAGTAGTGAGATAAATAAGATTAGAGCCCAAAAAAAGGTAGTTATCTATGGATATTTCCCTATTTTTTCTGATTATGCTGCTGGGATTGTTGTTTTTCTTTTATTATTTTACAATGCTAATTTTGTTAATTATGCGACTGAATGCGTTAATATTATTTATTTTCAGTCATATTCAGCTGGATATGGATACTATGAATATGATCGGATTAGTCAACTCCCGGATGATATTCTTGTAGATGTTACCAGTCGGTGAAGTATTGTAGACTATATACATTTCCACACGAGTTAATAGCTTCATAAGTTCCCCTTGGTATCAGCTCTTTAAAATCTCTCTCTTTGGATGCTGTCTGTGAATGTGAGCAGAGAGATTCTTGAGTTTTTGATGTATAATTGTCCACTTCTTGAGGGATTATATGTGGCGATCATCACTCCCACTGAATTACCTAGAGATTTATAGTTGCCCTAGTATTAAACAAGTTGAAATTCTTTGCCCCAAGTCTTCTGTCATTTGAATATCATAAATGGACCAGAAATCAAGTTAAATGTTGAGAAAGTTCCTCAGCTTCTTGATGTTTCTATTGGTGGGATTTAAATAGCTCAACTAAGGAATCTTATCGAACCAATTATAAACCATCTCCCTTGGCTACAGACTCTTGAGTTGCACTTCTACTCTCAAGTCAGTTTTGAACTTATTAAGTATATAAACTCTAATTTTAATATAAAATAATAGTTTATTAAATGAGTATAAATATTATATAAATTATTATAATATATTAAAATTATAAATGTATTAATAAAAATAAAATAAAAAACTAAAATAATTATAAGGTGCTAAGCGTAAGTGTTAAAGAGTATTATAAAATATTTGAGCATTGAGTGTATAAGCGTAAGAAACTATTAGATAAATTATTTAATAAGTTTTTTATAATTATATTTTTTTAAATTTTTTTTGTGAAATTTTTTAAATACAAAAGAATTCAATAAAAAAATAAAAATTTATAATGTACTATAGATATAGACAATTATTGTCATATTACTTATACTTTATGTGTGTGATTATTTTTTTAATTATTGTAGTTGATCTTATTTATTTTTATTTTACTTATAAGTAAAAATTTATACAAAATGTTAAAGAGTTTAAGATGTTAAATACCGAACTAAAAAGGTATTAGAATACGTAAAAATTCTAAGTGTAAGATATTTGAGCATTGAGTGTATAAGCGTAAGATATTATTAGATAAATTTTTTAATAAGTTCTCTATAATTATAATTTTTTTTGTGAGATTTTTTAAATATAAAAGAATTCAATAAAAAAAATAAGAATTTATAATGTACTATAGATATAGACAATTATTGTCATATTACTTATATTTTGTGTGTGTGATTATTTTTTTAATTATTGTAATTGATCTTATTTATTTTTATTTTACTTATAAGTAAAAGCTTATACAAAATGTTAAAGAGTTTAAGATGTTAAATACCGAACTAAAAAGGTATTAAAATACGTAAAAATTCTAAACAAATTAATATCAAAATTATGCTAAATTAATCCTTAAGTAGTGTGAAGAACCTAACCTAAAATCTTAACAATCAAACATCACAATTATAATCCTAATCATCAGAGAAGAGTGACTCTTCAATCTTTGATTGTTTTTTTTTTATATTAAGGCTCTTGCTATTTTATGGTCCATTTGGTTGAATGTCTAAAAAGTTTTAAAATTTTTATGACTGTAAGAAATTTTCCTCTAGTTCTTGATGCTTGATCTAGTCAACTAACATCACAATTATAATCTCATGTTATAGTTTTAATTCTGTCCTGATTTAAGTTAATTATACTTATAGAATCCTAATTAAATAACTCGTCTTCGTAGAAGTGTTAGCATTTTTACAAATGAGAACTTGTACGTAAATAACCAAAATACAATTTATTTTGTTGGAAAAGATCACAAAATACTACACAGCAGAAATAATTCTTTCTCCCACTTTGTGTTATTAAAATAGGCAATATATCACCAATGTAAGTACAACAATATTACCACAAACATTAACCATCAATTAATTATAATGAACACTAAATTTTTACGTGAAAAACTCAATTCGGAAAAAAATCATGGGACTGTAGTCCGATATCAACACTTCCACTATGCAATAATAATGGAATTACAAGAATGTTCTCTCTAGAATCACCACTAGAGGCTCACCACAACATCAAGAATATTAATCTTGGCTTAACAACAATAAATCTAACAAATTCTCCTTAAATGTCAATTTGCTAGATAATACTAAATCAGAGGCTAAATCGAAAATCAAATTCGATAAAAGTGTAGAGCAAGATGTTGGGAACTCACCTTCAAAATTTGAGCAAAATCAGAGTTCAAATTGACATCCAATCATCAAAGAGAAAACTAAAACCCTAAGTTTTCTCTTTTCTTCTTCCTCTCACTCTTCTCTGTTTTTTTTGTTTCTGCTTACTGAAAATTGCTTCTCGGCCAAAATTTCAGTCAGCTCCCTTCATGGCGTACTGTGCACTTATGGCAAATTTCAGTCAGCTCCCTTCATGGCTAATTACATAGAAGCCCTTAGACCCACATGATGTGAATCCTACCAATAAATCTCCCCCTCCATGTCATGTGAAAGGATCCACTAGACCCGCTTTCCCTTTACAAATTTGAAGCTTCTCTTTGGACAATGATTTAGTCATTATATCCGATCTATTCTCACTTATATGTATCTTTTCAAGTTGTAACAGTTTTGATTCTAATACGTCACGTACCCAATAATACCTAACATCAATGTGCTTTGATCTTGAGTGGAATGTTGGGTTCTTTGCCAAATGAATGGCACTCTGATTGTCACAGTAAACTATGTAGCTCTCTTGCTTCACACTCAACTTTTATAGGAACTTCTTCATCCACAAGGTTTCCTTGCAAGCTTCAGTAACTACAATATACTCAGCCTCTGTGGTAGACAAAGCAACACATTTTTGAAGTCTGGATTGCCATGACACAGCTCCCCCTATAAAAGTAATCAGGTATCCTGATGTAGACTTCCTAGAATCCACATCTCCTGCCATGTCTGTATCTGTATACCCATACAATACAGATTTATCACCACCAAAATACATGTCTTAGAGGTGCCTCTAAGGTATCTGAAAATTCACTTCACTGCTGTCCAATGCTCTTTGCCAGGATTAGAGAGAAACCGACTAACAATACCAACTGCATGAGCAATATCTGGCCTAGTACAAACCATAGCATACATCAAACTACCAACAGTTGATGCATAAGGTACTGCACCTATTTATTCCTTTTCTTTCTTACTTGTAGGACATTGCTTAGAACTAAGCTTGAAGTGACCTGCAAGTGGTGAACTAACTAGTTTTGCCTTACTCATGTTGAATCTTTCAAGAACCCTTTCAATATAGTTTTCTTAAGATAACCATAACTTCCCATTTTTCTTGTCACGGGAGATCTTCAAGCCAAGGATTTGTTTAGCCTGTCCTAAATCCTTCATAGCAAATGACTTACCGAGTTCTCTCTTCAATCCTTCAATTTTACTACCATCATGGCCAATAATTAACATATCATTCACATAAAGTAAGAGAATAATAAAATCATTATCTGCAAACCTCTTCATAAAAACACAGTGGTCTGATGTAGTTCTGCTGAAACTATGATTTTTTATGAAAGAATCAAATTTCTTGTACCACTGTCTCGGTGCCTGTTTCAGCCCATACAAACTTTTCTTCAACTTGCACACTAAATCTTCCTTGCCTTTGACTCTGAATCTCTTAGGCTGCTCCATGTAGATTTTCTCCTCTAAATCACCATGAAGGAAAGCTGTCTTTACATCAAGCTGCTCAATCTCCAAGTTTAAACTTGCTGCTAAACCAAGGACAACTCGGATAGAAGACATCTTCACTACAGGAGAAAAAATTTCTTCAAAATCAATTCCTTTCTTCTAACCAAACCCTTTCACAACCAACCTATCCTTGTACCTTAGTTGTGAGTTATTTTCAGTCTTCAACCTGTAAACCCATTTGCTCTTCAAAGCTCTCTTACCTTTAGGCAGTTTTGCTAACTCATAAGTGTGGTTCTCATGCAAGAATTTTATCTCCTCTTGCATAGCTTTAAACCACTCATTCTTGTGCTGGTGAAACATAACTTCCTGGAAGTTTTCAGGTTCTCCCCCGTCTGTAAGCATCACATACTCATGTGGTGGATATTTGGAGGAGTGGTGGCGCTCTCTTATAGATCTTCTTAACTGAGGCTCAACAGGTGGATCAAATGATTCTAGAGGTGCTTGCTCAACCTGTTCTGCTGGACCATCATCATCAACTCTATCATCAAAATCTTCTTATGCGTCTTCCCCATAATCATCATAAATTACAGGTGGAAGAACTGATCTGGAAGTATCAGGAATAGGAATTTCATCACATTCTTGAGGCTTCTCATCTTTCTCTACCCCATCAACTATCTAATCTTTAAGAAATGTAACATCTCTGCTTCTGATAATTTTCTGACTCACTGGATCCCATAATCTATACCCAAAGTCTTCATGTGCATAACCCAAAAAGATACACTCCCTAGCCTTATTGTCAAGCTTCGACCTTTCATCTTTTGGAATGTGAGCAAATGCCCTGCAACCAAACACTCTTAAGTGCTTATATGAAACATCTTTCTCGGTCCAAACTCTTTTAGGTACATCATCATCCAAAGGAGCTGAAGGAGAAAGGTTAATTAAATCAACTGCAGTACGCATTGATTCACCCCAAAAGTATTTAGGTAGCTTTGCATCAAAGAGCATACATCTGCTTCTTTCTTGAATCGTTCTGTTCATTCTCTCTGCCACACCATTTTGCTGAAGAGTTTTTGGTACGGTCTTCTCAAGTCTGATACCATGGGATCTACAATACTGCTTAAATGGTCCTCTGTACTAACCACCATTGTCTGCCCTTACACATTTCAACTGTCTCCCTGTCCCTCTCTCAACCTTAACATGAAAATCTTTAAAGACATAAAGTACCTAGTCTTTAGATTTCAGAGCAAAAATCCACACTTTTCTAAAACAATCATCAATAAAAGTTACAAACTAAAGTGCACCTCCACGTGTTCTAGTTTGCATAGTACATACATCAGTGTGTATCAAATCAAGTAAGTTTGCTCTTCTAGATTGATAAAAATTACGAAATGCAACTCTATGTGCCTTTCCTGTTAAACAATAATCACAAGGTTTGAGAGACTTACCTGCGAAGCTGGGCAGAAAATTCTTCTTGACCAGAACTTGAAGCCCTTTCTCACTTATGTGGCCAAGCCTTTTATGCCACAACTCAATGTCAGATTCTTTTGCTGCTACATTGACATCTTCTTTTATGAGCTTAGCTTCCATAACATAGAGAGTGTTTACCTTCCTTCCTTTGACTAGAATTATAGAACCCTTGGTGAGCTTCTATTTACCTTCACCAAAGTAATTGTAATAACCATCATCATCAAGTTTGCCTGTGGAGATCAAATTCAGACGCATTTCTAGAACATGTCTGACATCCTTCAGTAGTAATCTGCTACCAACACTGGACTCCAAGTAAATATCTCATATGCCCACAATCTTGGATGCATCATCATTTCCCATCCTGACATAGCCAAAATCACCACTAGCGTAGGATGTGAAGAAATCACAATTTGAAGTAACATGAAATGAAGCACCCGAATCAATTACCCAATCACTTGTATGACATGTGAGATTTATGGAGTTTTCATCATAAACAATAGTCATATCCCCATCAGCAACTACTGTATTGCTTACTTGTTCATTTTTCTGTGATTCACCTCTTTCCATAGCCTGTTCCCTTTTCCATATTCTACACTCTCTCTTTATATGCCCAATTTTGTTGCACTGGTAACACTTGACATTTTTCCGTTGAGACTTGGATCTTCCTCTGTAGTTGTTATTACCAGAACTTCTACTTTAGCTTCTTCCATGTCTTTTATGCTTTTCTGTAACAAGTGTTTCTGTCTCAAAAGAACTCATACCTGCATTCTTTCTTCTGGCTTCTTCATTTTACATTCTATCCTTAACCATTTTCACGGTTAGCTTCCCATTTGGCGCTGAATTATTTACTGACACCACCAATGTCTCCCAATTATCCGGTAAGGAACTAAGCAATAACAATGCTTGTAATTCATCATCTAGTGAAATATTCATAGTTGTCAACTGGTTCACTAGGCCTTGAAACTCACTAGTGTGCTCAGCTATACTACGCCCTTCCTTGTATTTTAGATTCACAAGCCTCTTTATTAAATTGGCTTTATTTTGTGGTGTAGGCTGCTCATAAATGGACTCCAATTTTCTCCACATAACATCAGCCTTGGTCTCTTTTGCCACATGGTGAAATATACTCTAATCTATCCATTGTCTAATTGTGCCAATACATTTTCTATGTAATTGGATCCACTCCTTATCACTCATTTTCTCGGGTTTTATAGCATCCCTTTCAATAGGTTCATGTAGGTCTTTTACAAAAAGTAAATCCTCCATTCTGGACTTCCATATAGCATAATTACATGCCTTCAATTTAATCATGCATGCAGAATTTTCATCCATTTTAATCAACACAAATTAAGCACTGCATAATCTGACTAGCTCTGATACCACTTTATTGGGAAAGATCACAAAATACTACACAGCGAAAACAATTCTTTCTCCCACTTTGTGTTATTAAAATGGGCAATATATCACCAATGTAAGCACAACAATATTACCACAAACATTAACCATCAATCAATCATAATGAACACCAAATTTTTACGTGGAAAACCCAATTCGGGAAAAAATCACAGGATCGTAGTCCGATATCAACACTTCTACTATGCAATAATAATGGGATTACAAGAATGTTCTCTCTAGAATCACCACTAGAGGCTCACCACAACATCAAGAATATTAATCTTGACTTAACAATAATAAATCTAATAAATTCTCCTTAAATATAAATTTGTTAGATAATACTAAATCAGAGGATAAATCAAAAATCAAATCTGATAAAAGTGTAGAGTAAGATGTTGGAAACTCACGTTCAAAATTTGAGCAAAATCGGAGCTCAAATTGACATTCAATCATCAAAGAGAAAACTAAAACCCTAAATTTTCTCCTTTCTTCTTCCTTTCGTTCTTCTCTATTTTTTTTGTTTCTGCTTACTAAAAATTATTTCTCGGTCAAAATCAAAAAAATTTAAAATGTTGTACCGTACACTTATGACAAATTTTAATCAACTCCCTTTATGACTAATTATATAAAAACCCTTGAACCCACGTAATGTAGATCCCACTAACATATTTTGTGTTACTTTAGTTTAATAGCATTTGAGTGTATGAAAATAGCTTTCATTTGGGCTTTACAATCATGATGCCCCTCCTATTACCATATAATCTCAATTCCTAAGTGATATATTATAAAGTTCACATGTTCGGTCTTTCATTTGATGAAATTCTATCTTTTCTCTCCGTTTGTTAGCCTTTTTCTTTTTTTCTTTTTTGAGAATTGTTAAAGTTTCTAAAAATAAAAAAAATTAAATCTATAAGTTCAAAATTTTATTGGAGAAATCTTCCTATAGACAAATTGTTTTTAAAAAAGAAAAAAAGAGTGCCATAATATTCCATCAGAAAATTTTAATCATAACAGAAACATAATTTTGATAGCATAAACCATATAAATAAGTTTGTCAACTAAATATTTTTAAACTATAAAAATCTTTTTTCTTAAAAAAAATTGACATTCAACAGGTGAGCTTCCTTAAAAAAACACGTGAGTAAACTCACAGCAACACAAAAAAAAGGGGGGGGAAATGTATAATAACATCTATATCGCTAATTATTAGAATTTTAATACAATGGCTTATTTTTTCATTTGTATTAAATAGGTCACACTCATCCCTATTGAAATAACCAATATACCCTTGAAGTACTGTATTTCAACCGCTAATGCTGTTACTCGACATAAAGGGTATTTTACTAATTTACAACGGTTTAGGAAACTATTTACAACAAATAAAAAAGCTATATCCTTATTTAAGAAATCACTAAAACTTAGTATTCGGATGTTATTACCAAAAATAAAAAGGGCAAAAAAGACCCTACACTATAATATTTAGGAAAGCAACCATTCTAATAGTTTTAAAAATTATAATAATATATTTATTAAATAATAATTTTCATCTATTTAAATATAAAAAATATCTACGCCCTTATAATATTTTTATAAAAAAAAACATACAATCATTAAAATAGATAAGGTCTGTTATCTAACAAAATTATTATTAAAATTTTTAAAATTTACGTATCACTTTTCTAAATTGTTAAATCACACGTCATTTTCCTTAAAAAAAAAAAAAAACAACGGGTTACAATCTACTAAGCCTTTCCTTTTCCTACCACTTAGCATCTTCAGAGCAAAAATCAATTCCCAATTTATGATACGAAGCTAATTCAAGCAGCTGCCAATTGCCACTAAAACCTACGATATAATTTAGAGCTGGTGTTTTCAATTTACTTCATCGAGTGTCATTTTAAGTTAAAATTTAGCATCTTTGGTGTCTGCAATTAATAAAATATAATTTCGCATGTCTTCAGAGTAAATGAGGAAGAGATCGCGGCGGAGCTCTGCACATATCCGGGAAAAGGTATTTTGACTTGCGTAATTTCTTTTTAAAAAAATAGTTACATCAGTAGAACATCATCATTATCATTTACTATAGAATTTATTTATTTTTGTTACCAAACCCTTATATCTGTTTGCTTCAGGTGAGTTATGGGTAGATTTTGAAAATCAGCCTTAATGTTGTCAACTCGTAGTTGTTATTATTCCGATAATGATACTGTAAATTATTTATTGTGTTTGTTAATTTTTTCTTTATTCTTGCAACAGTTTGATACTGGTACTAAGCATGATGATCTTCGTGAGGATTGGATTAATCGACTTCCAGACGATATTCTTGTTGAAATTGTCTGTCGGTTGAGTCTAACAGAAGCTGCAAGGACTAGTGTCCTGTCAGCTAGATGGAGAAATCTGTGGACTTATAGCACTAAACTTAACTTCAATGATCCAAGGATGCTTTGGAAGTTTAGTAGAGATTATAGCAGTGATGAAAAATTAGCAAAAAGGTCTAAGTATATCAGCTGGGTGAATAAAGTTTTGGAATTGCATAGAGGCTCAAACATATATGAGTTTGGAATATATTATGAATTGTATGATTCTCATGGAAGTGCCATTACCAATTGGATTCTCACAGCAATATCAAAAGGGGTTCAAAAGCTTGTGTTGAATCTGAGGGGAGCATGGAGTAATAAAAAATATACATTTCCACAAGAGTTCTACAAAAGCCTCAGACATCCCCAGGGTTTATCTCAGGTCAAGTCGTTAAAGTCTCTTTCTTTAACAGATGTAAACGCTACTCAAGAGATTCTCGAGTTTTTTATATATAATTGTCCACTTCTCGAGCGTTTACATGTGGCAAACATAGACTCACCACATTTATTAGGTTTAAAGGTTGTTGGTTCATCAATCCGATTGAAGTACCTAGAGATTTATTGTTGCTTTTCTATTAAAGAAGTTGAAGTTTCTGCCCCATGTCTTTTGTCATTCAAATTTCATGGACCAGAAATCAAACTACATGTTGAGAATGTTCCTCAGCTTCTTGATGTAACTATTGGTGGGCATCCTACAGCTCAACTAAGGAATCATATTGAACCAATTAGAAAGTATCTCCCCCAGCTGGAGACTCTCGAGTTGTACTTGCACTTGTCTATGGTTAGTAGTACTTATTTCAAGGGTATGTGTTCTGATGTAAATTTGAATTCTAAATATTGTCTTGCTGTTGTATTTTTCAGGATAGTACAGAACTTCCATTCTGTGAATTACCTAAATTAAGACACTTGACATTTAAGGTTTTTGCACCTGATAGTAAAAATCTCCTTGCACTGACTTACATGATAAAGGCATGCCCCATTCTGCAGAAGTTTACTCTGAAGGTAAATGTCTTAGTATTTAATTTGCTAATGTAGTGATTGTGAATATTGATTATATGGTTATAGTTGTAGTAGTTGTAAAGTCAATCTTCTTTATTTGGGTGTAAGATGTCATGCGGCCACAACAATTTTATGATATTTCCTATGGTAATTTTAGAGAGTTCTAAGGTTGTAGAAACAGTACTAAACTGCGGTAATTACCAATAAGTTAAAGGTTTGGAATGGATGTATGAATTTTTTAGAAATTTGAAGGTGTAAAGATTGATTTGGAATGAACGCTCAAGTTTTGGCTTTGTGGTAGTCATGTTTGTACTCAATCTTTTCTCATATTTAATCATACTTTGTATCTTTTCTAACTGGGAATATCCTTCTGCTCATGTTTATTGCAGTAATCAATAAAGACTTTTGGTATGGATAATTCCAGGATTGGTCTGATGATTCTATGTGAAATTGACTAAACAGTTAGTTGTGGGTGAAACAGAATAGCTATGTCCTTGCTTAAGTCTAGGTTCTCAAATTGTTCTGTATCTTCTCTTCTCTGGCCAAACTGATAGTGTTTTTGGCATAAGCTCTATGATAGTATTGAAAAGACTCGAGTAAGAATGATCTTTTTATATCAGTATCTTGCTTGTTTCTCACTGTTGCAGTTTGTACTTACTGGCCGTAGTCGAACAAGAAAAATTCGTCAGTTTCCTAAATGCCCTCATCATCATCTTAAGGTGGTGGAATTGATTGGGTTTGTTGGGCGTCCAATTGATCTTGAACTTGCATTTCATTTACTTGAAAATGCCATGGTACTCGAGAAAATGATCATTAATCCTTCCAGCCCATTTGCGCTGGGATCTGATTTGGAGATTAAAGATTGTGACAAAAAAGAAGCTGCTAGAATGAGCGCCAGGCAGTTGGAGGAGAAGGTACCTGAAGGGGTTGAATTTGTAATCTGTTAAATTTCTTCCTAACATTTTCTTTTGGTGGCTTCCATTGTAGGCACTTAAATTTTTGTTGGTTTCATAGTAAGGTTATTGCAATTTCTCACTAGTTGCTTTTTTCATCATATCGTGTTATCACAGATGTCTATGTAGACTCCATAAGCAATTTTTTTTTCATTGAATTAGCTAACTTGTCACCGGTTAGGACTTGGTAACAGCCAAAAATTACATCAGTTTTAGCCAAAATTATCATCTTATTGAATAATTGCCACTGGAGTTCCGTGGTTGCAAAAACTAATAGACCATAAAAATTGATTATTATGTTTAGTTCTGGAGTCTAATATTGCGATCAGTCACACACTCCGCATTATAGCCCGTCTGAGTTGCAATCATTCTGTAATTGATTATTATGCTTTCACATTCTCTAGCAAGCGTTTGGCTTCGGAAATTGGGGCTACCAATTTTAAGGTAGTCTGAATAAGTCAAACAAGTGTTGTATAAAAAAGAACAGAGACTATCAAAAAGAACAAACAAGCTAGCTATGATTGTGGATGTAATGGCATCCAATTTAATTCTACTGCTATTATCGTTATGGTTTAAATTACATAACTAGGATGTGTATGAAAATGTTTCCGTGAAAATGGAAAAAGAAGAGCAAGAAAAAAATGAAAAAAATTGAATGGTTATTGCAAGGAAGAGCCTAGATACAACTGACCAGAGAATATACAATACATAATGGCTATGGGCTGCAAAATTTGTTCCTCTGGTCCTTCATGCTCGAGCTGGTCATCAAACATTTACAATCATCATCATCATCATCATCTCATGTTGCAACATTGAGCCTTTCCAAGCTTTTGCAATTTGTTCCACATGCAGATCATCTGCCGTGGGGACTGGTAATGAGCGGTATAATAACCTTCTATGCACCCAAACTGGCAAAACTTAACGCTGTGGACATACTCTACAGGGTTTGTGCTGTTGAACTGCTCTACCCACATTCCCATACTCACATCTTCCATCTTGAACAACTGCACAAATTGAAAATTATGTTTTAAGTCTAACCTAAGTGCAAGCAACCACCTTTGTCTTCATACACACAAACACAGATCAAAACACTAGAAACACACCCGCCCACATGCATGCACTCATTCCTTACCCTTAATTTTTGGCTTTCAAACTTGGATACAATGGATTTCGCTATGTCAGATGACAAAATGTAGCCTGGCCCATTTGCATAGTGTGGATAATCTTCCTCTGGCCACTCCTGAAACCACCAGCAAACCAGGAAGAAATAGTGAGGAATATCAAAATCCAAATTGCCTATTGCGCAGATCAAAACATTTTAAAGAACCAAGTAATATACAAGATTGATAGTGACTTGGACCGTGCAGGAATGCAGGTCAACACTTTATAAAATTAGAGAAAAAATACTTAAAGAAATCAGATAAAGAGGTTTGTAGAATAATTGAGTTATGCACAACAGAAAAATTCTTTTTCACAAAAGCCATAATATAGATCATGAATTTGTTTCAAGAGATTAAGTTAAAATATATTGAAACCTGAGTGCAAGTAGGATAGATAGATGCATAGAGATAGGAAAAGATGCAAGCGGTAATGCAATTCTTTGCATTAGAAGACGTGACTTAATTAAAACTAGCAGGATACCCTCCATAACTGTATTGCATCAAATTGAAGATGCAAGTTGAAGCTCACATAAACACAAATTGCAGAAATGACAGAACTGAACTACTTGATCAGATCAAAGCTAGCAAATCAGCATGTCCATCCATACCTCATATGTCACTGCCCATTTACCGTTGCGCAGGGGCTTATGGTGGTAGTTGATGTTTCCAATGTAGAAGCTCTTGCCCTCAGATACATTCTTCACTTCATTAATAACAGCATCTAACCTTACAAATGTGTCATCATCGCACTTCATTATATACTTAGCTGACAATGTACGAGCCTGTTAACATCCAAAATCATTAAATGTCATCTCCAGGATTAATGCTTATTCCTTCAGTTTGACATTGTAATTATCCGACTACTCACCCCATATTCACAGATGGCAACAGTTTTCAACACAACAAGGTCATAGTGATCCATGTAAGGAACCAGCACAATGTCACCAAAAAATTCGGCTTCTTTCTTCAACTCCACATTCACTTCTTTTCGTGCATGCTGTTCAAACAAAAAAGTGGAAATATATTTGAGGACATCTGTCCTAGCATTTACATGCTAACCCATAAAGGCATAAACATTCATTTAAAGAGCATATGCTAAAATGGTTTTCTTTCTTTCATTACCAGTGCAACAAAGAATCGAGTCACCACATTTGAAGATTGAACAAGTTTATGCTGCATCCAAGACTTCCTCACAGCCATCCGCTCAGCAAAATGGTTTCCAGCAGAAAGAATACCAATGAAAAGTTCCACAGGTCCATCAGGAAGAGGTGGAGCTTGCCATCTGCTTGACATCTCAAGATGAGTTTGAGGAGCATAACTAGGATGTGTTGTAGGCAAAGAAGCAGCATATATTGCATGGACATTGATGTCCCCATTAAAAGTTAACCCGGTGGCATCCTCAAGTGTAAATCCCTGTCACCATTATCATAGAAACTTATAAGCCATCAATAGTGATCATGAGACAAAAACATTGTGTTACAGTACTCACAGTCCGATATGGAAACGAGGTGACGTGCTTCCCATCAACATTAACATGATAGCCCTCCAAACCAGCAAGAAGAGTCAGAACAAAAAGCTTGCCCTCCACAAAAGGGAATAGTGATGACCAATCAGAGGTCACCTTTTTTGTATCAGGTCCCAGCCGCCTCAACAGCCACCATTTATTTTTAGTCTGTTCTGGGTGATTGTCATCATCGCGGATCCACTCCTCGCACTTCAACTTACCATCAACTGCAGCCAGTCTAAAACAATTACCAAATGTGGTGGTACAATAGAACTGCCTAAAAATAATGAGCTGACAAGTATTCTAAGGAACACAGTTAGTTATTATGAGAATGCAAAATGAGTTACATGCAACAGCAGGCGAAATCTTAAGAAGTGTAAGTTACCCTTTTATGACCCCTTCAATTCAAATTTTAAAGCTTGTGCTTCGTCTATCTAATAATAGAGCACTATTAAAGCTGCAACCAAATGCTAGTCCAAAAACACGCACATAAAAAAAACAACTAGATTCCAATAACCTGTTTAAAAAATATAACTGGGGAGACACAATTGAATTAACCTGCACAACGAATTTCTTCAACCCCTTTATTCAATAACAATACTAAAACATAAAGACACCAATACCCATTCGTTTGACAACTACAATCACACACAAAAAAAAAAAAAAATCAATCAAACCACTACTTACCAGTCATTTTATTTCACCATCTAAATAGCTACAATCAATCCATTTTAGCATTCAGTTATCCAGATATCAACAAATCAATCCTTTGTCAAATATAACTCCAAAGAAAATAAATAAAAATCATTACTCACCAGTCTCCACATCAGCATTGGACGGCCAGCCCTGGCACCGCAAGGCAGTCCCCCACTGCATCCTATAACAGGTATTCTGCTCAATCACAGGCTTGCCACTGAAATCCCCTTTCAACCTTGGATTAAAATGAAAAATTCTCGGTGGTTCTTCTCCTTCCACCGTGTTCAACCCACGCAACTCCATCATAAACTGCGAAACCATAACATCCTCTTGTCCATCCCTCAAAAGCGCAATATTTGGGTTCTTCTCAGCGTGCGCCGCCCTTGGAACGGCCACTAGTGTAATATGTGACCCCAGTGTGAGGCCACATGGTATAAACATCACATTCCCTTTGCTCACAAAGTCCGACCCAGATAAACTCATCGAGGGGGGACACGATTCCGATTTGCTGTCTCGCTTCTTAGAAGAATCAATTTGAAGCTTCCCCGATTCAAGTTCTTCCCATAGCTTTCTGCCCACTTCATAAGCAGTTTTCGCCGCCTTGTGAAGCTGTATAACCCCAGACTCAGTACCGGGTTTAAAAGTCATAGCATCAAATGAAATATTTGAAAGGAGTTTATACTTGCTATTTGAAAGGGTAGTGGTGGTGGGGGTGAGGTGAGTCTGAGTTGGGGAGTCCGAGTTCTCTGAAACCAAGTCCTTCAAAGGACGAGAAGGGGATTTCACATTCGAATCGGTTTTAATATTGAGTTTGTAGTGGCGAGTTATAACGGGTTCTTGGGAGATAGAACTGAACCCAGTTCTAAAAACAAAGGGGATTTGTACACCAAAGAATAATAAGTACAATAAACTAATAAAGATCAAGACTTGAACCCATCTTTGCCTGCTTATTGACACGGCCATCTCAAATTTGTCTGCTTTTTCTGATTTCAAAGTTTGTTGTTTCAGTTTCTTCATTTCTGAAACCAAAATATAGAAAAACCAAAGCAGAGCCTTTGAATGACAAGTAACAAACAAAAATAAGGAAAAGAAATGATTTTGAGAGCAGAGAAAGATGGTGAGAAGTGTTTGTTTCGGAATTCGATTTATAATAAAAAGAAGAAATAGAGATATATTAGGTCTCAAACACAGGAAGAGAGTTACGTGATCAAAACTCCACACAAACAAAAACTCCTGAAGAGAAAGAGAAACTCAGCAAGAGAACCAGATGACTTTGGAGGTTGCTATTCTTCATGTCGGTCCATATTAATAATGGAATCATTTAATTTAAATTCTTCTTATTATTATTATTTTAAATGTTGGTGGAGCTTGTGCTAGGAATCAATTTCAGGAATAATATCGAAATTAATATAAAAACTATTAATAACGTTTTTTATTTTTAAAAAAAAAGCACATTGATTATTGAAAATTATTATTTGACATATGAATTTAATAATAAGACAAGCAATCTACATAGGAAAATTCGCCCTCTATGGGCAGCAGGCAGCAGCTTTAAATTTGCTAGTGACACCAAATTAACTTACAGGAGGGTTATTTGATTCTGTTTTGTAGACTTTATTTTACATTATATTTGAGTGAGAATTATCAAAAAAAAAATTAAGCTGAATTATTAGCAGACAAAACAGTGTTGAAATTGGAAGGAGTCAGAATAACTGTATGAATTTAATTAATATTCAAACCTTTGAATTCACATCATCTTGTTATTGACCTCTTGACCTTATTTGTCAATTATGCATTCAACTTTGGTAGTTAAATGATGTGGCTGCAATTTTGCTAATGGGAAATGGTGTACCCACATTTGATATTGACATTGTAAAAATGAAAGAGACCAGAAGTGTCTTGTGTGTTTATTAGGATAGTTTTGGAATTTCCAAAGTTCTTAATTTAATGGCATTAGCTGAACTCTGTTTATCCCATTCCCTATCTAAAAACTTTTTAATTACTGGATAGAGATTCATTGAAGTTGTGATTGATATCATCATTAAGCTAAAAACAATATTATGATAATAATTACCTACTACATAATTTGATCTATACTCAATTCAGAAAATGATATACTTACATAGTTTTTTTCCTATATAAAAATATATTAGGGATAAGAAAGAATAATTTTTTAGGCAAAATTAATGAACTATGCAACACACTTTTGGATAAAATTAAACACAAAATACCCTTTTATTTTCTGGTATTATCTCTTATGGAAATGGAATAAACACAAGAATGTGCATATTGTCAATTCCAAGTCATTCTTGCGTTTATTTCAAGCTAAAATGTTATTTGAAAAGACCATGAATGAACCCAACTCATTAACACTTTCATAAATTTATTTCTACTTGTAGATTGATTCCCCCACAAGAAGAATAGAATTTCAAGATCACAAACTTGTGTGTAAAAATGTGACATAAGAGATGAAAAAGCATATACCAACTGCATGTAATTTTTCCCCCCATTTCCTCAATTGGTTGATTTGAGAAATGTGCTTTATGACAGCATCAATATTGAATTGGAAAACTGTCACTGAAACGAAGCTTTATAATTTAGATGTTGTCAATGATTCACTTTTGCTTATCTTATGATTATATACTTTATACAGACCATATTGTTTTTATGTTATAAGAAGCCATTGGGTATATCATTTGGATAGTTTGGCCCGCTATATCTGTCTCTTACCCTGGAAACTTTTGCTACAAGGTTAGATTAGCTGTATGATATTTCCATTTGAATATTAATTAATTATTTGGTATGTATTATTATTCTTAACTCTAGCTTTTATGTGCAATTTAAACCATATTATATATGTTATGGTAATACTGAAAAGGCTATACCCAGTTGGCATTTGTCATGTCATCTGCTATGCATTTTGCGGAGGTTGGAATTGGAAAATGAATGATGTTGAGCATTCAGTGAATGGCATATTTTTTTTAATGGAGTATTTAGAATCTTTTATATCTGTTATGGGTTTGTTGTTAGTAATTAGACAATGGAATCTGAGGGTATAATCCAATAATAATAAATACTATATTCTGAATATATTTGGTTGTTCTCAATGATGGTAATCATAAATTTGCAAGCTAAGTTGCTTTAAACTGTAGCATTTTGCTTTCTTTTCAGGGGAGGTTTTTTCAACGAAAATAATTATTAAATGGGGTGACTATATGTTAATTATACTATATATGCCTTGGCCATGAAAGAGAAATTGAAAATACAAGATTTGCTTACTTTTATCCGTGCTAAGAAACACAATATTTTACATTGATATGTCATTCTGAATGATTCATGAATCACACCAATCTAAACTAAATTTTTTTTTTTTTTATAAAGTTTGAGTGAAATAAATATTTTCTCTCCGAACAACTTTGAGATGTTCAAAATCTTTTGAGAAGTGTATTTAAAAGTGTTAAAATTTATCTTTAATATTAATATTAGATCTTTACTTAACAATTTAAATTTTTAAGTTGACTAATAAATTAATATGATATCAAAATTAAAATTTTAAATTCAAATATTATCTATTAGACAAAAAATTTATTCTAATTTAGACCTACATTTTATGTGAAAAAAATTATTAAAATTTATTTTTAATATTATATTAATATTAAACATTCACTTAATAGTTTAAGTTTATTTTTTAGTAAATTGATAAATTACTGTCAAGATTTGTTTTTATTATTATATTAGTAGTGAGACTTCACTTAATAGTTTAACATTATTTTTGGGTTGAATAATAAATTAATAATAATAATAAAATAAATAAACACAATGAATTGAGTAAATTTTTTTTATAAAAGAAAAAAAATCGAGTCATTTTGTTTCAATATATATATGACAGAATGTTTCAATACTCTTTTTAGTCCCTGCTGAAAAGTACAATAATATGCTTTTTTTTTTTTTTTAATATGGATTCAGCAAACCAGACCGAACTCGACGGTGCCTAACTAGCCATGCAAATATATAAGACTTGCCCTGCATTAAATAAAGTCGCTAAGATTAATTGTAGAAAGAAACTTAAAGCTACTGAAACTTGGATGGAGATGGGAAAGCTTACTCACCACATCCATTTTTTCATTCTCGTCATTATTTTTTCAGCTGCGTTGATGGGGATGGGGCCGTGTGCTAATGCAAATGCAGCGCAAGGTTGCAAGGAAGAGCTTATTCCGGTGGATGCACGCTTGCTGATTGTGGGAAAAAGTGCTTCCTCAGGCACAACCAAATCGGTGGCCGATGCATTGAAATGCTGCCATGACTGATTTTTTGCTTTTGGAACTGTGGTTGATCTCATTATCATTTATTATATGTTTGCTCAATTCCAGTCATCTATTTGCCCTACACTATTAATCATAAAGAAAGAAAAATCAAATTTACGGTTAATTAGGCTGTGCTGAAGTTCAAAGAAGTTGGCTACAGCAGCTGGTTAATTTTACTAGTACTAAGAAGTGTATTTTGCTTAGAATATTAGTTTTGATAATCATGTTTGACAAACCAAAATTTCATCCTTATATAATATATCTCATGTTATGTATCAGTGTTCCGAATTGATTTTCTTTGCTCGCTTGATCATGATGCAATTCCCATATGAATGTTCTGATGATTTACATTTGTTCTGTCCTTGAAAGTTATTTTTACTTTTCCCACAAGTTAATAGATGATGTAGAAATCATACATAATATCAGACTATCAGTAGCTTAGATTAATCTAGACGGTTTTTACGGTCACCTTTCACCACTCACAAATATGGTGACTGCAATTTGGCAAGTACACACACATAAGTATTTTATAATGTTCGAATGTTAGTCCTAGACAAGTTAATAGCCCTTCTACAATGACAAAAATCTGAAAGTTTCGAGGGATGTTATAGCTTCTGAATCAATCTTGGCCTGCTATGAGACACCCAAAGTGATCCCAACTACTGTTTTATATTACCAGTGCAAAAATTATGACACTGATGTGTGGTGCATGCAGGTGGTCTGTCACAGTTCAACAACTTCCTGGGAGAGAACAAACAATGATGCGAAGAATTTCTGCAACACCAAGCTGAGCAAGAAGCTTTTTGAAATGGGAATAACAGTCACAATCCTCTCTCAATTCTTGGCTGAATGTATAAATTAGAACATTGAACTCCCAAAATTCGGGACTTGGGTTTCCCAACTCCCATTAGAGACATGACGAATGCATTTACGCCGAAACCTGAACAAAACAACTACCTCCGTTTCAGGTATCTTCAATTATCAACAGAACTCATTTGATGACAACAACAATGGTATCACCAAAAGTACTAGAGCCAATCCAAGATAGCCTCATGTTACGAGTACTATAGTAAAATTTCGATGGATCTTCTTGCAATAGTAAAAAATAAACAATTGTACGTGTTAATTATCCTTAACTATAAGAGACCAATATATATATATATATATTGTTAAGTATAGCTTCATATATATATGCAATTTATCCATATACTTGATGGTGGGATAATAATGTGCTGAATCTGTTCCCCAGTTGGCATTTGTATTCAGCTATATGTATGGGTTGGAATTTGGGACTGCAAAATGTATGTTGTTCAATTCAGTGAAGGCCAGTATTTTAATGGAATATCAGTTGGGTTTTCAATTAGAAAATGGAATCTGACGGCATGATCCAAGATGCTATTTGAGTACTCGTTTGTTTTCAAAGATCATACTCACAATTTTGCAAGCTAAGAATGCTTTAATATGTGGCATTTTGCAATCTTTTCAGGGAAGATTTTTCAACGGAAAGATTATATAATATAATGATAATTATATGGCTTGCCCGTGAAGAGAAGCAATAAATATATATGAGTTGTGACATTACAAAAGCTTTGCTTACCTTTATCCATGCTCAGAAATATAAGTTACCAACTTTTGCTGATACGTCGTCATTCTGAATGATTATTTTATTCCAGATACATCTGGAAAATCAATTACGAAGTGGTGTTTGTAAAAAAGGATGAACGAACACGACTAACCAAGTCGTTTTCAATCAATAAATTCTCTCAAAATTCACATGCAAACAGTCGTGGAAAAAAAATAAAATAAAATTCACAACATTTTCAATCAATATTTTTTCCCATCGCCTTTGATTTATAATCATTTTAAATATTATATGATTTAATAATCTATAGAGCTTAGAAAGTGACGGGAATTTGGTCACATACATGACGGTATTTCTATGACTTTTGGAAAACAAAATTTCGGTAGTCATATTTAATAATGTTGGTTGTGAATTTTGGACCTCCCAGTCAAATTCAATATTAATTCTTACATCTTGGTCAATATTTAAATTTTAGACTCAATCTTTTTGGTCTTCATATGCCAGACCTGGAATCTAGAAGAAACATATAATAATAAAAATGTGAATTTTAATTTTATATGAAAGTTAAATTATTATTATTTTATTTAAAAGAAGAGGAATTGAACTTATAACCTTGACTTCAATAAATAAAAAAATTACACTACAAATTTTTTAGTACTGAACCATTTAAATAAATGCGAAAGTTCAAATTATTGTAATCACTGCTAATACGTTCAGTAATCATTCTTAGCAAGTTTAGTAATAATTTTTAATATTGATGAGCAGTAAGAAAAAGAAGGTAATAATGATAAATGTTACCAAATAGACACTTACTTTTATGGTTATGGGTTTATTTAAAATGGGTCTAGAAATGACAAATGATGCAAATAGGCAGGGCAAGAAAAGCTTGAGTTTGCCCCCAAAAAAAAAATCCAAAGTAAAACCAAAATCAAGTGATTTTTGTTTAATTTTCTTTATCAATTTTTTGCTGCTTACTGTATACATTTGTTTCAGTAGCCTATTTTATTAGACTGAATTAAGCCAGAGTAGCATTGCCTTTTTGCATGTATATTAAATTAATTATCATATATGCACGACTTCTTCTTCAATCTAACTAATTGTGAGCATCGAATATCATATTTGCAACAAGAATAACATCAAAATTAATTAATGGCATCATGAAAAAACAGAGTTGGTCATAGTTCACATGAAAATAAAATTTATTAAATGATATTTAATGTAATAGTTATAGTTGTCATCCCTGCAATGTAAAATGTAATCTTTAATAAAATTTATTTATTATCATTCAATATTTTTTTTTATTCAACTTTTTTATTAATATAATAAAGTATTTTAGTTGTTTACTATACATTGGTAATATTATTTATCAACTTTACACTATTGTATCATGAATACTCTTAAAGTAAGAATTAATTATAGAAAAATTCACGTGTTTAAAAAAGTTAATATATTCAAGGGTAGAAAAGTCATTCATCATTTAAATTTATTTTTAAACATTTTTAAAAAATAATAAACAAATTAAAAAATTAAAACAATAGTGGCACTAGCTACATAAGAATCATATCAGGCCATTGTGCACGGCCAGCTCAAGGTCGCAGCACAGTGGCCTTGGCTTTTTAATTTTTTTAAATTTTTAAAAAAATTTGGCAAAAATTAACGTTTGCCTTTTTCTAATTTTGTACATTTTTTTAATTAATTTATTATTATTTTTAGTTGGTTTATTTTATTTATTTTTAATTTTTTAAATAAGTTTATTATTATTTTTAGTTGGTTTATTTTTTTTGTTTTTTAATTTAATTTAATTTATTATTTTAATTATTGTTATTTTAAATTTTATTTTAATTTTAAAATTTTTTAAGTGTTTTATTTTTCATTAGAAGTTTTTATTAAGATACAAATTTAAAATCAATATTGAAAGGATAATTTAGTCATTAAATGCACATTGACAGATAATCTATTAACTTTAATAGAATATTCCTAACGGCAAGACATTTGTGCATATTTTTTTAAACATTTGGGTATTAGTATTATTTTTTCAAACACGTGAGTTTTTTATAATTAGGCCTTATCTCAGAGGTGTTCTTGATAATTACCTTTAAATTAAAGATATTATTTAATGTATTTTTTTAAAGAAAATTTAATACTAGTACTATATTTTTATTTATTCACATCCTCTTTAATTTGTCCTTTTCAATAATTTAATTATAGAAAATTTCTTTTTAAATTGTACAATCAAATAATTTATTAGATTAAAAGAGCTTTCTTAATTGATACTAAAAATTAATAATTTTTTATTAAAAATTTTATATATAAAAACTCTATTTTTAAAAAATTTGTTATCAATAATTTTATTTAAAAAATCCAACTAAATGAACCCTAACATTCATGTCCAACCCAATTTTAAGAGGATAAAATGAAAAAAAATATTAAAATTTGATAATAATTGTTTTACAAAATGAAAAACTTTTTTAAAAAAACATAAATTCCAAAACCCTGGTCAGCCCAAGCCCAACCACTATACACCCCGGTCTATTTATGGATCCAAAGCCGAACATTTCAAAGCCCGAATCGGGACAATTTGCACAAAATGCAAACATGTATACAAAAGTTGCTCTACATAAAATGAAAGTCTAAAAGACCAAAAGATACATTGATTTTTTTTTTTATATATATAAAAAAAAAAGATAAAACCTTAAATCTATCGAAATGGGAAAGCTTACTGATCACATCCATTTCTTCATTATTGTCCTTATTTTGCCAGCTGCATTGATGGCGATGGTACAAAGATGCATGAAGGAGCTCTATTCCATGGATGCACGCTTGCTGATTATGAGAAGAAGTGCTTCCTCAGGCACAACCAAGTTGGTGGCTGATGCATCCGAGATGCTGCCATGACTGATTTCGCTTGCTTTTGCTTTTGGAACAGTGGCTGATCTCATTATCATCTATTAAATGTTTGCTAAATTCCAGTGATCTATTATATATATTACCCAATCACTCAAGTGAAACAAAGTTTGAATTCTCCAAAGTCACAAACCACTTCACATTTTAGCTCAATTTAGTTTCATTTAGACTCAACTCGAGAAGTTTGTGATGTTAGAATGAAACTCTTAGAGAATGAGAGTATTATTTGCACATTAAATTAGCAATCAACTGATTAGAAACTTAAAAGAGTCAGCCGCCAAACTCTTGTCTCTTATCCATATTAGAATTAAAGAGTCATTTTATTGGGTAATGTTAAATGGCGATAATGGTGGGTTAACATGATGGATGCACGTCTGTAAATTAATACTTACAATTTAAATGGAATATTTACAAATCTAGAGGGAGCTATAAATGATAATTCCTTCAAAAGTTAAACTTACTTGCATCAAAATCAAAAGAAGGGAGAAGGACAATTTTGCACCGATAATTTAGCCTAATTAATAAATTTGCTCCAATTAGATTTTAAATGTTCAATTTTATTTAAATCTATTAATTTTTATCATTAATTTAGACAGAAATAATAGTTTTAATATACAATTATTAGTTTATCATGATTGTTTATCATATAATTTTGAACATGTGGTATAAACTCACTCATTCACTATCTTTGAACATGTAGAACATTCTCATTAGTTTATTTAATTTAATATAATAAAAAAATAAATTTTAATAAAAGAACTAGTGTCATAAGCTAAAATAATACGTGTCATCATGTAATTAGTTTCTATTTTATATAAATATTTTTAAAAATAAATTAATAAATATATATTTTTAATAAAATGACATATATTAAACAATAATTAGTTACAAGTGGCACATGTCATCATACAATTATAACTGTCACAAAAAAATGGCGACCGATCAATTGCCTTTTCCAACAAACCTCTAACGATAAAAATATTCATATTTAACATTATTAGACTCTATTTTTTTAATCTATACAATTATGATCATTTTTTATTTAAAAAAAATAAGAAGACAACAAAAAATAGTAATGAGGGGTGGCCACTATCGCCTACGATAAAAGGGGATACAAGTCACTACCTCCCGTTTGATGATGAGAGGCAGTGGCTGCTACCCCTCCCTATAATTTTTTGGGTGTTTTCAAATCTTTTTTTGGGGTTAAAAATAATTTTATCATTATGTAGATCAAGAAAAATGGTGTTAATAATGTAAAATTTTATTATTTTTATTGCTGTAGTGTCGCCTAAAAAGGCAACCAGCTGATCTATATTTAATTTTTTAATTTAATTTGATTTATTTTTAAAAATATTTATTACAAATTCAAAATTAATCATTATTTTACACATGCAATTTTATTGAAATTTTTTTTAAAATTATATTAAATTTAAATAAATTAATGAAATTATGTCACGTGTTCAAAAATAACTAAAATTATACCATCTATCTAAAATTTAATTTATTAATATAGTTAGATTATTTGTTATCTTTCTACTATTAAAATTAATAATAAAAATTAGAATAAAATTAAATATTTTAAATCTAAGAGGCCAAATTTGTATTTTGGGCCATTTCCTTGTCCTTCAAAAGAAACTACCTGAAGGAATTAGCCGCGTAATGACGCAAAACGTTCGTAAGCCTTACGCGATCAAACCCAACAATTTATATACTGTATGTGCATGCATACTGCATTCAGTTAACACACACAACAAAATTCTCACAATGTACAAGATCAGAGTTACATGCGGCGGCGTTGATTACGGCACTTTGGGGAGTTGTTCTTCCACTTCAAATCAGCAGTGCCCCCACTGCGTGTTAAAATTACAACACCAAATTAAATTAAATTAATTACAACATCAAGCCCAAGATTAAGCCCAAATATTTACAAGCCCAATTCTTGAAGTTTCTAGATTAGGTAAGATATTTTAAGTTAATAATTAAGGAGATAAGTATTATAAACTTGTGTGGTTAATAAATTTTTACATTATTTTATTTGTGTGGTTTTGGTTTGTTGAAACTAAGTATAAATACCCCCTTCCCTCATTTAGTTTTGTAAGCAAGCAAGTTAAGAATAAAGAGTTGATCAAAGAATTTGATCAATTGTTGAGAGTTTAGAGTGTTAGCGAGTTAAGCAAATAATAAGCTCAACAAAGAGTGTGTGAGAGTTGAGTTGTGAGTGTTATGTTGTAAATGAGAAAGAGTGAGAGTTTCTAAATTTTGTGTTGTAAGTTTTGTATTAATAAAAGTGTTCCATTTGTGCTCTATTATTCTCTACAATTGGTATCAGAGCGGGACTGTCTGGGACTGCTCAAGTTGTAGGATTTCTAAGAATTCTGAGTATGCTCTGTGGTTACAGCTTTGACTGATCTTCCACATCAGAAAGGATTTTTAGAAATTGTGAGTGAGTAAGCTTCTGTGTTTCGTGAGTAGTCTGTGACTCTGCAAGTTTGTTAACAAAACTTGTTTCTGAGGTACTGCCAACACGATGGGTGACCTTCAAGTCGTTGGAGGAATCAAGAAGCTCAACAACCAAAATTACAATACATGGGCGACGTTGATGGAGTCTTACCTTCAAGGCCAAGATCTTTGGGAGGTCATTGGCGGGAATGAAGTGAAGCAGCCAACAGACGAAGCCACTTTAAAGAAGTGGAAGGTAAAAACTGGTAAGGCTATGTTCGCCATTAAGACCACAGTTGAAGAAGAACTGTTAGAGCACATAAAGAAGGCTAAGACGCCAAATGAAGCATGAGACACTTTTGCATCACTCTTCTCAAAGAAAAACAACATGCGACTATAGCTTCTAGAGAATGAACTGTTGTCAATTGCACAACGCAACATGACGATCAACCAATACTTCACAAAGGTAAAGTCCTTGTGCCGTGAAATATCTGAGTTAGATCCTGCCGCTGCCATTGCTGAAACTAGGATGAAAAGAATTATCATCCATGGTTTGAGGCCCGAGTATAGAAGTTTTGTTACTGCTGTACAAGGCTGGCCAACCCAACCATCTCTCATTGAATTTGAAATTTTGCTTGCTGATCAAGAAGCGATTGTCAAGCAAATGGGTGGAGTCTCTTTAAAAGGCGATGAAGAAGCACTCTACATCGACAAAAGAAAAGGTCGATTTAAACAACGTGTTGGTGGAGGATCTAAAAGAGATGATGACAAGATAAAGAGTTATCATCAAGAAGGTAGCTCACAAACAGGGGGAGTATGGAGGGCTCGCGGCAATGGTAGTCAGTCCAACCAAAAGAAAAAGTTTGAAGGAAAATGCTACAATTGTGGAAAAATAGGACACATGGCAAAAGATTGTTGGTCTAAGAAAAGGTCTGCTGAGGGTAATGCTGCCACATCAAACTCAGAAAGAAAAAGTGAAGATGAGTGGGATGCTGAAGCGTCTGTCGCTATAGAGGAAGAAGACCTATCACTCTCAGTGATAATGCCTGGACGGATTGACTATAAAAATGATTGGATCGTCGACTCAGGATATTCAAATCATATGACTGGTGACGAAGAAAAGCTGCAAGATACGACTAAGTACAAAGGAAGTCGCGTGGTGGTGACAGCCAACAACTCAAGATTGCCTATAGCTCACATCGGTAACACAGTCCTTCCACCTCGTTACAGTCCTAACAAGGTAACACTTCAAGATGTCTATCATGTCCTCGGCATGAAAAAGAATCTATTGTCAGTATCACAGTTAACATCTTCTGGACACTATGTCTAGTTCGGTCCACAAGATGTTAAGGTGTACCAAGATTTAAAAATCATGGGAACACCAACAATGGAAGGAAGACGACTAGAGTCAGTCTATGTACTATCAGCAGAGTCAGCTTATGTAGACAAGACTCGAAAGAATGAGACAGTAGATTTGTGGCATGCACGATTGGGACATGTAAGTTATCATAAGCTAAAAGTGATGATGAACAAGGCAATGCTTAAGGGTCTACCTCAACTTGATGTGAGAGTGGATACAGTGTGTGCGGGATGTCAGTACGGCAAGGCACATCAACTATCATATGAGGAGTCAAAGTTTAGAGCTAAGGAGCCATTGGAGTTGGTTCACTCTGATGTGTTTGGACCTGTCAAGCAGCCATCAATTAGTGGTATGCGGTATATGGTGACATTTATTGATGACTTCTCGAGGTATGTATGGGTTTTCTTTATGAAGGAAAAATCAGATACTTTTTTGAAGTTCAAGGAATTTAAAGAAACAACTGAAGGAGAAGTTGGAAAGAAGATTCATTGTCTCCGCACAGATAATGGAGGAGAATATACCTCTAATGAGTTCTCACAATATCTTTGAGAAAATAAGATACGACATCAGTTCACATGTGCCAACACGCCACAACAAAATGGTGTTGCAGAAAGGAAGAATCGGCATCTTGCAGAGATTTGTAGAAGTATGTTGCACGCAAAAAATGTACCAGGAAGATTTTGGGCCGAAGGAATGAAGACTGCAGCCCACGTGATTAATAGGCTTCCTCAACCAAAGTTAGGGTTCATATCACCCTTTGAGAAGTTGTGGGATATGAAACCTACAGTGAGTCATTTTCGAGTATTTGGTAGTATATGCTATGTGTTTGTGCCAAATCACTTGAGAAATAAATTCGACAAAAAGGCAATCAGGTGTATTTTTGTTGGATATGATAACCAGCGCAAAGGATGGAAATGTTGTGACCCTACTAGTGGGCGGTGCTACACATCAAGAAATGTGGTGTTTGATGAAGCATCTTCATGGTGGTCGCCACAAAAAGATGAGCTTCCAGATTCAAAAGAAATAGAAGAACGACTACAACAAAAGATAGATGATCAAATTGCTGAAATCCGACCGAGCCAAGAAAACCTTGATAATGGAAGCAGTGATGACAACACCGAGCAAGAGACAACTCAAAGTCCTTGGCAAACTGGCATCTATCAACAACCAACAACGGATGCAAAATATGAAGGAGCAGAACCTGCAACTCCTCAGTCTCATCCTCGAAGGTCAATAAGAATACGAAAGCCTAATCCTAAATATGCTAATGCGGCTATGGCGAAAGAGGAAAATTTTAAGGAACCTGAGACTTTTGAAGAAGCATCACAGAACTCTGAATGGATTAAAGCTATGGAAGAAGAAATTATAGCGTTGGAGCAAAATCAAACTTGGGATTTAGTGCCAAAGCCAAAGGATGTGAAACCTATATCTTGTAAGTGGGTGTATAAGATCAAAAGACGTCCTGATGGATCGGTGGAGAGGTATAAAGCTCGGTTGGTAGCTCGAGGATTTTCTCAACAGTATGGACTAGACTATGATGAAACGTTTAGTCCAGTAGCCAAGATCACTACAGTACGAGTTCTACTTGCATTGGCAGCTAGTAAAGGTTGGATATTGTGGCAAATGGACGTAAAGAATGCTTTTCTACATATGATTCAACCAATTGGATTTGAAAGCAAATTTCATCCTGATTATGTGTGTAAATTGAGAAAGGCATTGTATGGATTAAAGCAAGCTCCAAGGGCGTGGTATGGTAAAATTGGAGAATTTCTAACACATGGTGGTTACTCTGTAGCACCAGCTGATTCTAGCCTGTTCGTCAAAGCTAATGGAAAGAAACTTGCAATTGTGCTGGTATATGTGGATGACTTAATTATCACTGGAGATGATGAAGAAGAAATTCGTCGAACAAGAGAGAATTTGGCGGTTCGCTTCCAGATGAAAGAGCTTGGACAACTTAAGCATTTCCTTGGGCTCGAAGTTACTCGGACAGCAAAAGGAATTTTTCTAGGACAACAAAAATATGCCAAAGATTTGTTGCAGAAGTTTAGGATGCTAGAGTGCAAGCCTATCTCAACACCGCTAGAAGCCAATGCCAAGTTGTGCGGTCATGAAGGAAAGGATTTAGAAGATGGAACTATGTATCGACAACTGGTAGGAAGTCTCATCTATTTGACATTGACTCGACCAGACATTTCTTATGCAGTTGGAGTAATAAGTCGATACATGCAAAATCCTAAGAAACCTCACTTAGAAGCAGCTCGACGAATATTGAGATATGTGAGAGGCACAATGGACTATGGTCTCTTCTATAAGAAAGATCAAGATTGTAAAATAGTTGGCTATTGTGATGCTGACTATGCTGGAGATCATGACACACGACGTTCGACCACTGGGTATTTTTTCAAGATTGGTTCAGGAACAGTCTCTTGGTGCAGCAAAAGGCAACCGACTGTATCATTGTTAACTACTGAAGCTGAGTACAGAGCAGCCGCAATGGCAGCTCAAGAAAGTACATGGTTGATGCAATTGATGAAGGATTTACATCAGCCAAGAGATTATAAAGTGTCAATATATTGTGATAATCGGTCAGCAATTTGTTTGGCAGAAAATCCAGTTTTTCATGCAAGAACAAAGCATGTGGAGGTGCATTATCACTTCATCCGAGAGAAAGTTCTGCAAGAAGAAATTGAGTTGTTGTATGTTAAGACCGAAGATCAAGTGGCTGATTTGTTCACAAAAGGCTTAGGTGTTGATAAGTTTGAAAAGTTTCGAAGACAACTCAACATGGTTAGAAGAATGGAAGTTGGTGTTGAGGGGGAGTGTTAAAATTACAACACCAAATTAAATTAAATTAATTACAACATCAAGCCCAAGATTAAGCCCAAATATTTACAAGCCCAATTCTTGAAGTTTCTAGATTAGGTAAGATATTTTAAGTTAATAATTAAGGAGATAAGTATTATAAACTTGTGTGGTTAATAAATTTTTACATTATTTTATTTGTGTGGTTTTGGTTTGTTGAAACTAAGTATAAATACCCCATTCTCTCATTTAGTTTTGTAAGCAAGCAAGTTAAGAATAAAGAGTTGATCAAAGAATTTGATCAATTGTTGAGAGTTTAGAGTGTTAGCGAGTTGAGCAAATAATAAGCTCAACAAAGAGTGTGTGGGAGTTGAGTTGTGAGTGTTATGTTGTAAATGAGAAAGAGTGAGAGTTTCTAAATTTTGTGTTGTAAGTTTTGTATTAATAAAAGTGTTCCATTTGTGCTCTATTATTCTCTACACTGCGTGATTCGACACGGGAGGTGTGTTGCTTGCAAGAAAGGTATGCCCGATTCCTATGGTCTTGCTTTTGATTATCTTTTGCCGGGATTGAGGTACAGTGATGATGAGGTTTCACGTCTGAAGAAAAGAAACACCAAGTGTTTGTTGAGGAAGAGAAAACTTCAGTTGGTTCTTGATTTGGACCACACGCTACTCCACTCTCGGAATGTTAAGAAGTTGGCGACTGAAGAGAAATATTTGGACAACCAAGTTGACTCTCTGGAAAATAAATCGAACGGCAGTTTGTTCAAGTTAGATGATGATGGTTTCTTGGTGAAGTTGAGGCCTTTCGTCCGAACATTTCTTGAAGAAGCAAGTAACCTGTTTGAGATTTATGTATGCACGATGGGTACTCGATTTTACGCCATTAGGGTTGCCAAGTTCCTAGACCCGGATCGTAAATACTTCAATTCCAGGATCATCACACGTGAAGATTTCAAGGAGAGAGACAGGAAAGATCTGAATCGGGTATTGGGACAGGAAAGTGGCATTGTTATAGTTGATGATACTGAAAGCGTGTGGAGTGGCCATTCAGAGAACTTGATAGCTGTGGGCAAATATGACTACTTCAATTCCTAGACAAGTTAATATTACACCTTGTACAAATACAATTGTAATACACATGTATTACAATAATACACGTGTATTATATATATAAAGTTTAGTGTAAAAAAAAAAAAAAGAAAAGAGAGAGAGAAGAAGTTAAAGCGGTGGCCGCGTATATATATTAAACATATTGTTTGTTTTTTTTGGGTTAAGAAGAAGAAAATTGAAACGGGAAAAGAAAGAAGAGAAAGCGGAGAGAAGGAAGAAAAGAGAAAAGAAAAGAAAGAAGAAAAAGAAAAGAAGAAGAAATGGAAAAAGAAAAGAAAGGGAAAGGAAGAGCCGGGAAGAGAAAGAAAAAGAAAGAAAATAGGAAATTTTAGAAAATTAGTTGGGTAGTCAGAATTATACCCAGTGGTTTAACAGATAATAATTTTACGATATTAGAATATTTAGATTTTAATATTTATAATACATATCGATACTAATGATGTATTTTTACACCCTATGATATAGGAGGTGTGCCGATAGCGGGTAGATCTCAGAATCCAGACCCAGCTCAGGATTAGCGCACTTTTGTGAGTGGATAATTATATATATTTTATATGTTTTTAATACAGCTAATTATGATTTAATTACGCGTTATCAGATTTAGTTATGATTTATTTTAGACAAAAAAAATATTTATACTATTTAGTATATTCAGAAATGTTTTAGAATTTATTATAGTACAGTTTATAATTATGTTCAGTACAGAAATAATTATTTCAGAATATTTATGGTCATGATATTATGGGAAAAGTTCATAAATAGCCTTTAAATTATTTTATTTTAACCAAATATAAAATGATTATACTTTATTAGCCAAATAATTTAATTTTGGACAAATTTATCCTTATATCAAATTTATAACTTCGTGTTTTTTTAAAGTTTAAAGAAACTTTAAAGAAATAGCTTACCGAATATTTTTGAAGTTATTATTCTAAAAATCAAAGGGTTGCTGAGGATCGCTTCGAATCAAATCAAAGAAATAGCTCGGGTAAATTTTCTAAACTCGTTAGAAATTAGATAAATTTACATTTGAAGTTAAAAGTAGTTGTTATTAACCAACTAAATGAGTTAGAATGGTATAAACGGCGTTGAAATCCGGCCAAAAATACGTTTTGGAGTGTATTTGGCGAAAACCAGACGGCGGTCGCTGCGGCGGCCGTCGATTTGGTCAGGACACATCTCGGGCCCGAGATGGCCCCGCGGCGCCCACATTGTGTGCATCTCGGGTTCGAGACGTGCCCCCGCGATGCGCACATAGTGCGCGCCGCGGGGCCGTCTCGGGCCCGAGACGACCCCGCGGCGCGCAATCTGTGCGCATCGCGGGGGCACGTCTCGGTCCCGAGACGGCCCCGCGGCGCGCAATCTGTGCGCATCGCGGGGGCACGTCTCGGTCCCGAGACGGCCCCGCGGCGCGCAATCTGTGCGCATCGCGGGGGCACGTCTCGGTCCCGAGACGGCCCCGCGGCGCGCAATCTGTGGGCATCGCGGGGGCACGTCTCGGGCTCGAGATGTGACCCCGCGATGCGCATTTTTTTTATTTTTAAATATTTTATCGTTTTAAAAAATTTTACTAAATTTTCCATTTGTGAACTTTTCCTAATCTTTTTTGTTTTTTCAGGTCATATGGAGTGTGATGCGATAGTTATTTGTTTTGGTGGAAAGTGGGAGAGTTCTAGTGACGGGGAAGAAAGTTATGTTGATTATAATAATTTTGGAATTTCAGTTTCGAAAGATATTAATTTTGAAGATCTTTTAAATGCAGTATGTTATACCTTGGGAGTCGACAATGTGAAGTGTAAGGTGACTTTAAAAATCAAAATTGATGCAACGAGGTATAACCTAAAGCCTATTGAGATTAGAAATGACAATGATGTTCGATTTTTTTTAAGCGCCAATAGAAGATCGTATTGTCCTTTATGTGTAACAGTGGATCCTAGAGCTCCTGTTTATGAAGATAATGTACAGCCCCCCAATCCACCATCAATTCATGGTTATTTTATGTCAGCTAGCGGTAGCAACCAAGTGAGCCATACATCTCTATCAGTTCCAGCAGTGGTTCCTGCAAACACAACGAACGAGTATCACAATGTTTCTCCTATACCTTTTAATGAAGACCCAGCCTATACACATTACGCTTGTGATGACATTGAAAATGTTGGGGATGTGGAAGGGGACTATGATGATGTTAGAAATGTTTATAATTTAGAAGGGGATGATTTAGCAGAAGGCGGACGTTGTTATGTTTCGACAAGCTCCCTAAATGTTGAAGCTAGAAGAATAGATTTTTGTGAAGCAGAAAATCCCTTTGCGTTTATGCCTCCAATACCACCATCAGACTTGGTCATTTCAGATAAGATATCGAGTAGTGGAATTGACGATGTGTTTGTAGGAAAGTTGTTTGATAGCAAAGACGAACTTCACCAGGCTATTAGTATGGTAGCACTTAAAGGTAATTGGAGCTTTAAAGTGTCAAGGTCGACAAAAGATCGTTTTGAGATCAAATGTGATGATGATAGATGTCGATGGCGATTACGTGCAGTGTCGACAGATGCAAGGAAACATTTTATTGTGCGCAGAATTGATTCAAGTCACGTGTGCCAATTAGATCGATTACGCGATGGTCATCGACAAGCAAAGTCTCGGATTATTGGCAAATTTATAAAAAATAAATTTGCATCTGCGAGTCGACTTTATAGACCGAAGGAAATTCAAGCAGACATACGTGCGGAGTTTGGTGTGGACTTAACTTACCCTACTGCTTGGCGGTCTAAGGAGCATGCATTGGTGTTGATACGTGGTACTCCAGAGGGTTCATATAAATTACTTCCTGCATACTGTCATATATTGGAACAACAGAACCCTGGTACAGTCACACATTTGGAGATTGACGATTGCAAGCACTTTAAATATTTCTTCATGGCTCTTGGACCATGTATTAGAGGGTTCCAGTCTTCCATCCGACCGGTTATTGCAGTTGATGGTACATTTTTAAAAAATGCATACTTGGGAACAATGTTTGTGGCTGTTTGCAAGGATGGAAACAACCAGATTTTTCCACTTGCATGGGGTATTGCTGACTCTGAAAATGATGCTTCATGGAAGTGGTTTATGGAAAAACTCCGAGGAGTTATTGGCGATCTTGCGAACCTTGTATTTATATCTGATCGACATGCTAGTATCGAGAAGGCCATTAAAGAGGTATTTCTTAATGTATATCATGGTGTATGCATCCATCACTTGAAGGGTAATTTGGTAGCACGATATAAGATACCATCGCATACAACAAAAGGAGGGGGATACTTGGCCTCCTATTTTGTTGCTGCCAAGGCGTATCGCATAGCTGACTTTCAAAGGGAAATATATAAGATGCGAGAAATGAAACCGGAGGCAACGAGATACTTGGAGGAAGAGGTTGGTTTTTCAAAATGGGCTCGATCAGTGGGAGCATTCAGAAGATATGACATCATGACCACCAACATTGCAGAGAGCATTAACGCTGTTGCGAAAGATGCACGTGCCATGACGGTGACTGCCTTAATTGAGTGGATCCGAGAGTTAATGCAAAAATGGTTTGTTGAGAGACGTGAGGCTGCAGAAAATATGTCAAACTTCTTGACCACTTGGGCCCATAACAAGATTTGGAAGCACAATGATGATTCCGCTCGCATGACGGTGCATGCAATAGATCGATCTCGTTTTTTTGTTAAGGACGGAAAAAGAAATGGAATAGTGGACATCCCGGGAAAGTCATGTAGTTTTCAAAAGTTTGATATGCGGCAACTACCGTGTCCTCATGCACTTGCAGTATGCAGGCAGGTCAGATTCCAGTACCAGACTCTTTGTTCGCAATATTACACGACTGAGTGTTTGTTGCGTGCATACAGTGAACCAGTAAATCTGGTTGGTCATCCGTTAGATTGGATTGTTCTAGAGGAGTTGAGAGCTGCTGACATCCAGCCTCCTATAGTACGTCGGCAATCAGGAAGACGTCGGAAGAATAGAATTCTATCGCAAGGTGAGGCTCCCACGAAGAATGTATGCAGTCGCTGTAAGCAGCATGGACATAATCGACAAACTTGTCGAAACCCAATTCCATTACATGGTAGTTGATGTGTTCTTTATGAGTTATATTTGTATTTGTATTTTAAAGTCATGTAGTTATGGACTTTATTTGTACTCTTATAAACATGGAAATTTTATTTTATTTTCTAAAATTTCTGGATTAAAACGGACAGAGTTTCCCCTATTTTTTCTCAAAATCTATATTTCATAAACCTGCAGAAAATACACTTCAAATATTTCTCACATCTCTTAGCTGTAAAGGGAACCTCCCATCCCTACCCAAATCAATCAACATCATTTTACAATCTTTATAAACATACATAAAAACATACAAATCAATCAACATCATTTCACTACTTTTTTGCACATTTCCATAAGTCGGTCGCCATTTTGGTCCTAAAAAATGACCCATGCTCAGGACCAAAATCTAAGGGATGACAACACATCAAAAACTCTATAAACATACAAACATAAACCCCACAATCTCCACTATTCACTGTCTGTTGTGGCACTCCATCCTTTAACCTAATTACATGAAAAGGGGTTAAGTCAGGTGTAATTCGTCGTTGCTCATATAATCTACAAGCATCTAAGTAACGGGGTAACAACATAGCTAATGGCAGGACATGATTCTCAATCACGCCATCGGCAAATCCCTTGATGCTAGAATCGTAGATCAATATTTGTCGATGCAAGATGTCCACCTCAGCCGTTACCCAATGCTGTTGATTGTAGTTGACAGGAATATAAACCTACATAAAATTCAAATAAGTCTTAGAAATAGTACTACAAGTTATAAACAAAAATAACAACATTCACACAAAATAGTACTACAAGTTATAAACAAAAATAACAACATTTACCTTATCAACCTCAATCCACATACGTGCACCGAGTAAATCTTCTTTAGCGCCTTGAGCATATGCCATCACTTCATCACTCCATACAATGCCAGTAATGTCATTTTTGTGCTGCTCATAAAAGAGTCTAAAAGACTCCTACAAATGCAGGGCCATCGAATAATCAATAAAATTGAAATAACAAAATATAAATAATTTAATTTATCACTCACAAAGAAGTACGAATCCACAGAAGTGGACAATTGAGGCAATGCATTAGTGCAACCGTATTGCCTAAGTCGAATCACCTTCAAATACTCATTAATATGCTGCATTTAGAAACAATAACCGTCAAGTGATTCTATAAATTTATAAAAAAACTGCAAGGGGATAATTATTCAATAATTTACTTACAAAGTCATCCAGCCAACTGTGTAGCAATTCCCGAAACCATGTCGGGTTAGCTTCTAGCCCAGGTAAGCTGACTACACCCTCATCCCTGTCCATCCAAGCCTGAAACTGAACCATGATAGTCGAGTCTATCGGCTGCAACGGATTCATGTCTGCTTGAGGTTGCACTTCAATTTCAAATTTCTTCTTTTCGTGTATCCTTTGTGGAAATGGATTTGTATATGGGGTGTGCAAATACCATGCAGGCCTATACTGTCTCCCAAATTGACTTACTCCCTTATGCGGGACAGGCAAGATCTCAACACTTGTAGGACTGTCAATCAGTGGCTGGGGCAATATATCATGACCAGTAGCTGGGGTCTGAAAATCATATTGACAACTTGCCGGTGTGTTCTCTCCATACTACAATATATGTATATATTAAAATAAATAAAACTGCAATTAAGGTAATTGTGTTTAAAATTTATTTTGCTTACCATATTATGGCTTTCGTTCTGTTGGAATGAGCATGACTGCCTAAACCACATCATCATTTGCTGCATCTGCTGTGTAAGATCGGTCCGGAGTTGATTAACACTTGTTAAAATTTCATCTTTATCCTTGTCCATTCTTTGTAGAAGTGCAGCTTCAGTATGCTCAATTCTCTTAATCATCTCCTCCCGCAGCTGCTCAATCTGATGTGTTACGCCATGGTCTGCAGATGCACTGTGTTCAGACTACAAGAAACATAATCATAGTTAATGACTTATTTAGAAATATTAGAAATATATTGAAATTTCTCTTTAGTTAATCATGTAAATATACCGTTGCTCCTGCCACTGGTGCTGACATTTGTGGGTTTGTCCATTCATATCCACCCCCCTCCACATCCATAACATCATCGTTAGGGTCGCTAAAATGGGCATAGGTCCTGGGGCGCTTGCTCTCGCTGAAATCAGACATATTTGGTAAGTCCCCAGCATAACTTCCGCTTGGAATGCCTACACGTCTAGCCAGGCGCACAATTGCCTCTCTCTTCTCGTGGTCTTTTGGTACTAATTTACGATGTACCGAAAGAACCTATAAATCAACCAACCATATTAAGTTACGCTTAAAACAAAATAAAAGTTATAAACCAATATATATATATTTTACATTCATATCAACACATACCAAATCCTTTGCTAACATTGTATCCTGAACCTCATCGAACAATGGAATCCCTCGAGTCGTCCAATTCAAAATACGAGGGAAGCGATCACCATTATGATAACCAAAAATCTCTCCGCACACTGGAATTGCCTCGAAAATCCATACCTAATATAATTATATTTAAAATATAAGTTTGACGTA
This sequence comes from Ailanthus altissimus, assembly GCA_946807835.1. Lineage (NCBI taxonomy): Eukaryota > Viridiplantae > Streptophyta > Magnoliopsida > Sapindales > Simaroubaceae > Ailanthus > Ailanthus altissimus. Next base: position 27,166,454 of record OX327691.1, on the reverse strand, counting down.
TACAAACAAAATATATAATTAAGATCAAAAAGTTAAGTACATATGGCGTACCAGAAATGCGTGCGAAAAGCCATATACGTTGTAACTCTCAAACTTCTTCTGTGCAAACCCTTTCCTTTTTATTTTCTCAAGTTTTTGGAATGCAGCCTTCTTAAGTGAGTTATGAAGCACGGTCCATGCAATATTACCCCATGGATACTTATTAAACTCATCAAGGTCATCCACTAAACATAAAACAAAATTTTGAATTCCACTACGCTCGTCACGTGGAATCAAAACACGATGCACAAAATAAAATAAACTCAACTTTACTGCATCTGTATCGTCCATTTTCTCCAAATTTAGACGTGCGTACCATTGATCAAGAAATATGTAAGATAATTTCTTTACCCCAGAAAAATATGTATCCCATAATCGAGTGCCCAATTTCCTATGCAGCTGCTGGGCGGGAGGGTAATCTCGCATTTGTAGTCCAGTGATTAGTACAAACTCCTGCCGGCTAAAACGGATGCGTTTCCTCCCTATGTAAAACCACATCTCATCATCTACATTAGAGGTATGCACCTCACGCAACAATAACTCGTGCACCAAAATACCAGAGAATGTCAACTCTGACATATCTAAGAAATACCCCATACACGTCTGCCTAAATAATGTTTTCTGACTTGTTGTCAGTTTATCCTTAATGCAATTTAGACCCCACATCTTAGCATAAGCCGTCACTGATGCACGAAAAAACATATGCTCTGGAATTCTATATTCTTTCGATATGTTCTCTTTCCTGTAACAATAAAAAAAAATAAACAAAATACATTAATATTAATCAGAGAAAGATTATTTACAAAAACAATTAATTTAACATACATAATACATTAAAATAATTAATTACTAACATATTAATCAACATATTATAATAATAAAATCAAACCAAACTTAATAATTAATTTACTAACATATTAATATTAATCAACATTAATTATATATTAAAATCAAAATAATCATATATAATAATAATAATAATAAATGTTACAAACCAAAATTAATGAGTCATTTAAGCAAATTTTTCCATCTATTAGATCAATAATATTCTTTCTAAATAGAATTTATGAAATCTTTTATTTAATTTAAATAAAATTACATTTATCTAAATTATTAATGTAAAATATATTTAATTAATTTAAATATAATTAAATTTAATTTTAAAAAAAAACCTAATTCAAAAAAATTCGCGCCATCGCGGACGTCCGCGATGCGCCCTTAGAGCGCATCGCGGGCGCGCATCGCGGGCCCGAGATGGCCCCGCGATGCGCGTTAAGGGCGCATCGGGGGTCGTCTCGGGTCCGCGTTGTGCGCCCGCGATGCGCGTTAAGGGAGCATCGCGGGCGCGCATCGCGGACCCGAGATGGCCCCGCGATGCGCCTGTTAAATGCATCGCGAATATGACCCAAAAATCACAATTTTTTGCCCATTTTCAACGTTTCTTACACCATTCAAACCCATTTTTCACATATTATTCAATAATTTCATCTATTGCTAGCTTTAAATATAAATTCTAATCATGTTATAAACAAATTTAAAATTTTCAAAACTTAAACAAAACTCACCAAAAATCGGCCATTTTCTTTGTTTGAAGTGAGAAATCTGTTGTAAAAGCTCCGATCTATGCAGTGATAACTTCAAATTTTTCGATCTAACGAATTTTGATAATTTTTGCTTTTTTTGATTGATTTTCGGGTGAGTGAAAGTTAATAGAGAAAATGGGCAAATGTGTCCAAAATATTTATGTTTGGTTAATAAAGTATATTTAATTTTAAGTTGGTTAAAATATTATAATAAAAAAATAATAAGGCTATTTGTGAACTTTTCCCTGATATTATATTGTAGTAGTTTTTGAACCACCATATGCGTACCCTCCCCTTTAATGTAGTTGCTCTGCGCATGCGTTAGACCAGTTTAGTTTGCTCTGCCCAAGCGATGCAACATTCCGCCGGGTTAGACCAGCTTAGATCCCCCGCTCTGCCTGTGCGTGAGTTACTCCGCCAGGTTAGACCAGATTTTCCCCGGGTACAAGTTTGGTGTGGTTTTCAGTATATATATGTAGTACATGTTTCCAGAGTTATGTTACATATATTCAGCTTGATAATAGATTTTATGATAGTTTGCGCTTTCAGATTCCAGTACTATGTCATGATTTTAATTTTAGCACAGATTTTATGACAGTTCATATTTTCAGTACAAGTTTATTGATTACTCAGTATACAGTTTTATGATTATTTTATCATACAGATTTATACGTGTACAATACATATAAAGTATATAGTATTTTCAGATTATGTCCACTCACTGAGCCACAAGCTCACCATTTTTCCTATTTTTCCCAGGTTGTCACAGGAATTTGTGCAGTGTGATACAGTCATCACATTTTGAGGTTGGGCCAACGTGCATAGCTGCATAAATATTTTAGTTTATGTATTTGTATATGTTTTTGTATATTGGATATACACTTTTGTTGAGGCAGGTAGTTTCATTGTATCGTATGTATGAGTAAAGAGTATGTTAGTCACATATCATCGCAGGATCTGTCTCGATTCTCGAAGAAAGGTCGGGTCGGGTCCTGTCAACAATGACAAACCTGAACGAAGGATTATATGGCTTGTGAATCCATTTTGGCTGGAATTAATTTGCTCTTTTAAATAAGTGGAAAATCTCACTGAATTTTTCAGTATGACCCTTTTGCTGAGGCTCCGTTGAGTTAGTTTGATTCCTCTACATTGAGGAAAGAAAAATGAAAAACTTTAGCCAAATGGTGGCCAACTTATGATTCTTTCTTTGAATCCTGTCATTCTAGTAATAAATAAATTACAACACAAGGAAAAGTACATATATGATCATGATAACAAACCTAACTGCCTGCTATGAGACATACAAAGTGATCCCAACTGTTTTAACTGCCTTTTGATGTTATTAGTGCAAAAATAATGAAAACCTGCTTTGTGGTCCAGGTGGTCTATCATAGCCCAACAACTTCCTGGGAGAACAGACAATAATGTGAAGAACTACTGGAACACTGAGTTGAAAAATAAGCTTTCTGAAATGGGAATAGATCCTGTCACCCACAAACCTTTCTCTCAAATCCTAGCTGACTATGGTAACATTGGACTCCCAAAATCCGGAACCCAAATTGGATCTCTCAGTCGAGACACGAAGAATGCGTTTATGCCAACACCTGAACAACATCAACCGCCATTTCAGGTTTTTTCAAACATCAACAGCACTCAACTGATGACAACAACAATGGTGTCACCAAAAGTAGAGCCAATCCAGGATAGCCTCGTGAAAAATTATAGTAACAACAATTCAATGGATCTTCTTGCTCAGCTTCAAGCCATAAGGCTGGTGACAGAAGCCTCCAAGTGTTCTAATAATCAGGAATCTATATCACCTCATCAATTCTTTAACGAAGTCGCCGCTAAACTTTACTTGGCAAGATTTTCTACTAGAAGAAGAGTTTTTGTGTGCTGATGATCCACAAGAACAAGATCAAAAAGGACAAAACAACATGGTGGAATTTTCACCAGGGACTTCACTGATGACCATTCAAAATGTGATACCACAAAATCTCAACAACAATGAGATTCCTGCGGAGGTAAATAATGAAGTTCAAAGAATGGATGTTGGAGTCCCAAGCCATGAGTTTGCCGCTTCATCATCTGCTAACACTTTATTTGTGGAAGCCATGGTCGACCGAGAAAATGAGATGTTCTTGGAGTTTCCTAGCCTCTGGGATGAACCCTTCTAACTGAGTTTTTTTTTTCCCAAGTCATGACTATTAAATTGAAATCATATTGAGATTTGTAGCAAGACCCGTTTCTCTGGCATCTGTTATTTTTAGCCATTTTATGCTTCTCTGGATTTAAAATACCAAATTTTTTCACTAGTTCCACGTTGTTTGCAGCAAATATGAAGAGATCTTGCTGATTTTATAAGCCATATATACATGAAGTCATGAAGAGCAACTCTTTCCAAGAACAAGCTCCTTTATTTTACTATCATTATTATTTTTAGGATATTATCTTGAATATTAATGCCTAATATAATAATACCTATTAATTTGTGAAATGTGCAATAATATTTAACAGTTAAAAAAATATTATATGAGAAATTACGTGAAAAATAATAATTAAATCATTTTCAAATGTATCGACCTCTATCAAATTTTTAATACAAACATGGTACAAAATTTAAAATGACTTCTAAATTTTAAATTTCGCCATAATATTTTAAATATTTTAAACTACATCTCACACTCTCCTAAAACCACATCTCACGTCATTCTGAAGACTAAAATCACATCTCTCTTTCTTAAAATCACATCATCATCACGCTTTCCTAAAAGGTTAAAGCTCCATCACTTTTTTGAAATATTTTTTGATTTGATTATTAATTTAATATAAAATTTTATTTTAATCAAAATTAAATATTTTAAATTATACTAATTAAATATAGATAATATTTATTATTTTATTTTTATTATATTTTTAATAAAATTTTATTGTTATTTAATTTTTTATTTTATTTTATATAAATTACTTAAGAACATAAATTTTTAATTAATTATAAAAAAATATTATGTATAATAATAATTATAAATAATAATTATAAAAATTATAAAAACAAAAAAAATGCTTGCTAGGAGCGCGTCTGGACAGGAGCAAATATCTGAAAGTCAGCGGTCATAAATTCGGTATCTTACAAAATCAAATAATACCAGTAATGTATTAACTTGTTAAACTTTGTATCCAATAAATATATTTTAGGTTTAAAACGTATCATATTTTACCCTACATTTTCAGAGATTTTGACTGGTTTAAACTGTTGCATCAAGAGAGATATCTGATGCAAAATATTTTCTTCAACCTTATCAATCTTAGCCCGAAGCTCTGCGTTACCTTTATCAATTCTGATAAATATCTTTTTTTCAAGATCATCCATCATCTTCTCTAGGATTTGATACTGTGATGTTGACATATCGGATTAAAACTATACATAAGTTATTATAATCAATTTTCACAAGCTAATACTAATTAGTAACATAAGCATCAGATAATTCAAATAAAAAAAATTAAATTATTATACCATTGATTCAGTCGCTGGCGGGGTTTCAAATTCGTAGAGATGCTGCAAATTATCGATGAATTGGGTGTCTGAAATATCAACTGTCTCCAACTTAAGACTCTTTCCCCATTTTTTCGATGGAATGCAAAAGTTTACCGCCGCGCGATAGTCAACAGTCTTCTCATGTTTATGGGGTACCAACTTGCTATGAACCTTCAAAACCTTTATAATATTTTAGATTTATTAATCATTCTTAGAAAATATAACACAAATTATAAATAAGTTATATATATTTTTTTATTGAACATAAAAGCATACCTCAACACCATCGAAGAGGACATCTACGACGTTTTCGTATAATGGGGTGCTCGTGCCAGACTAATTTAGAATACGAGAAAAATAATTTCCATTCCTATCGGCAAATAGCTCTCTACACCTCGGGATTGTTTCGTAAATCTACACCTGAGATGATAATAAATTTAAAAATTATAATATTAACAAAATAAATTTTTCTCTGTCCTAATATGATAATGAATCAATGAGATAGAATTACTTACAAAAAATACGTGATAAAATGAGTATAAGTTGTATGATTCCTTATCCCCAGCGCCTATTTTTTTACCTTCACTAACTTTTTAATTGGAGCCGTGCATAAACTATTGTAAAGTACAATCCATGCAATCGTGCCCTAAGGATAGATATTAAACTAATCTAAATTATCTATGAGACGAAGTACAAAATATTGTATGATTCTATTCCGATCACGTGGCATTATCAATTTATGAAATACATAAAATAGACACATTTTTACTGCATCTACATCATCGTCAAATATAACGCTCACGAACCATAGATTCAAATCCTTGTAAGTCAACTGACTTCTACCCGAAAAATATTTATAGCATAGTCTATCACCTAACCCACTTACTACAGGATAATCTCTCATCCTCAAACCAGTAATCAAATAAAAATCTTGACGAGAGAATCAAATATGTCTTTTACTTATATATAACCATAATTCTTTGTGTAAATTTTTTGTATGCACACGTCTTAATAAAATCTCATGTGCTAAAATATCTAGGAATAGAATATCTGATGCATCTAATAAACTACAAAAACATGTGGTTTTAAATATTTCTACCTGTCTCGAAGTTAATTTATTTTTTATATTTCGTATAACTCATAACTTCGAGTAAGTATGTACGTTCGCTCGATAAAAATATTTTTCGGTAATTACGTATTCTTTTGTGACATTCTCCTTCTTGAAAAAATTAAAAAATTATTAATATTCACAAAACAATAATCAACATAACATATAACAATTAAATCAAAATTTAATTTAATTACAACTAACAACCTAGACAAAAATTTTATTTACATAATAATTAAATAATTTAAATTATTAAATTAAATAATTATAGATAAACATAAAGTAATTAAAAATAAATAAATTTTTTTGAAAATTTTTTGGTCAGACGTGTCAGCGCGTACGTTTACGCGCTGCCAGTGGCGGGCAAGTAGACGTACTACGCCACCGAGTTAGACGTACGCCGCTTGGTGCGGGCGCCTAACGCGGTGGCGCGTGCGTCTACTCGCCCGCCACCAACAGCGCGTAGACGCACGCGCCGACGCGTCTGACCATAAAAAAAGTCGGATTCCACCATTTCTGACCAAGTTCTCAATTTACACACATTTTCAACTTATACTACATTTACATCTACACATTTCTAACTAATATAAATTATAATGCACAAAAATCACAAAAAATTAAATTTATAAAATATATTTAATAATTTTCTATCATATATGTAAAATGAGAGAATTGTTGAGTGTTAACCATAAGAGGGGAGAGTTAACCGTCAATGGTTAGAGTAACTGTGAGAGTGAGAAGGAGATAAGGAGAGTGTCGGTGATGTATTAAAAAATAAAAAAAAAATTATTTTTTAATTTTATTTAGTATAAGAGTAAAATAAAAAAAAAGAAATACAATTGATTATCATTGTATAAGTTATTTTGAATATAAGTTATTTTGACTCAATATAATATTAAAGTAGGTTAACTCGTCAAATTTTTTCTTCTTTGGTCAAAATAACTTATACAATATTAAAGTAGATTAACTCGTCAAATTTTTCCTTCTTCCTTTCTTCCTTTTTCCATTTCTTTTTTAATTTAAAAAATTTCTTTTATTGTCTTTCTATTTCTTTTTCTTTTTTCAAGGAAAAAAAAATACCTCCTTTCAAGTTCCAAGCTATTTTGGCACCAATTTTTTAAAAATCAATCCCACTCTAAAAAAAAAATTCATTAAATTTTTAAATTTAAAAAGACAAAAATAAAAAAATAATAAATAGAAATGGTTGCCATGACCATTTCTTTTTTTAAAAAAAATAAAAAAGCAAAAAGGCCATCCCATCGCCTCCCTCGACCCCACCATCGTCGCCATCTCCTTCACCACAGCCACCATTGCCTTCGTCTCCCTCACCATCCACATGCTCTTCACTATTGTCAATCCCAACAAAACTGTTCAAATTTGTAATCGGTGCGTGGCCCACTTTTTTTATTTTTTATTCTTTGTATAAATATAACAATTTAAAGAATAACAAGATGTTTTTTATTATTAAAAATTAAAATTTTTTTAAGAAAAAATAATACCTGTAAAATAATTATTTCATTATTTTTTAAATTTTTTAATTATTTTATATTGTTCAATATAAATTTTATTAACTCTCACAATTTTTTTTTAACAATTAAATATTATTATTTATTTTATAAATTAATAAATTTAATTAATATTAAATCTTATCTCGACCGTATTCATAATAATATTTCTTTCAATCATTACAGCTACAGGATTTTAGTGCAAAACATGCGTAAACCATAATTTAGTAATAACTACCAACTCTAATGTTGAGATACTATATTTGAATACTTCTATCTAAATCTACTCTTCTCCAAATTTAAAAAACAAAACAAAACATAACCTAACAACACACTTCCTCGAGATCCTGTTTTAAAATTATTGTGAAATTATTTTATAAAAAAAAGATCACGGATATAAAAATTTTAAAATTTTTTTGAGTTAATCTCATTTTAAGCTGTATAAATTATTTTGACTGAGTCAAAATAATTTATACAATTATAATCAAATACTTTTTTTTTTTTACTTTACACTTATGTTAAAATAAAATAAAAAAATAAAATTTTTAATCAATTCCATCGACACTCTCCCTCTCTCTCTCACGATTAATTCTTTTCTCATGGTTAACACCTAAAAATCTCTCTCATTTTACACATAAATTTAAATTCTTTAAAGTTTGAAGATATAATTAAAAAAAAAGAGAAAATTGATAAGTATATTTTTTAAATTTAATTTTTGTAATTTTGAGTATTTTTATATTATTATTAAAAATGTGTAGATGTAGATATAGTATAAGTTGAAAATATGTGTAAATTGGGTACATGACCGAAAATGACGAAATCTAGCCTTTTTTTGGTAAGACACGTTGGTGCATACGTCTACGCGCTGCTAGTGGCGTGCGAGTAGACGCACGCGCCACTGTGTTAGGCGCACGCCGTTGGGCGCATGCCTAGGCGTGCGCCCAGTAAATTTTTTTTCTTTTTTTATAATTTATATTAATATTTTTTAAAATTATTATTGTTATTATTATAAATAATATATTTTTATAATTAATTAAAAAATTAATTATTTAAAAATTTATGTACTTAATTAATTTATATAAAATTAAATTAAATATTAAATAACAACAAAATTTTATTAAAATTATAATCAAAGTAAAATAGTAAACGTCACGTATATTTAATTAATATAATTTAAAATATTTAACTGCGATCAAAATAAAATTTATATTAAATTAATAATTAACTCGAAAAAAATTTCAAAAAATTTATATTTTCCTAAAATCTCGTTTGAACTCATTCAACCTTTAATTATATCTCGAAAATAAAAATTTTAATCAATATTTGTAAATAAAAATTAAAAATTTATTTTTAAGCTTAAGAAATAAAATGGGTAGTTTTCAAACCTTTTTTATGAAAAGTTTTAATCATTAATAAAAATTACACCAACGACCTAAGAAATAAATAAAGTTGATTCCTATGGTTGGACGCACACGAGCAGTCGTTCGTTTGTGGTAAATTTTTAAAAATTAAAAAATAAAAATAACCATAAAAACCGACAATTAGTTGATAAGCCAGATGCAATATATATAGCTGAAATTCAAAAGACTTGCACAGAAAAACCAGACACAAACATAATTAAGAATTAAGAATCCTCCCAAAAAAAAAATGGTGGCGATATCTCTGTACCGAGGGAACCTTCACAGGGTCCCAGACGTGCCTCGTCGATGGCTAACGCCGACACCCAAAATCTCTCTCAAAGATTTCAAAACCCTTTTAAGCCGCCGCAACAGAGCCCTCTCTTGCCTCCGCTCCACCGCCACCACCGTCACTTTAAACCCTAATTCTTACTCTAAACTGCAAGCTGAAACAGAGAAGCCTAATGGGTTGTCACTTCTTCAGCCCAAATTAGAGACCGATAAAGCTGGCGATTGTCAAGAAGAGGGGGGGAATGTTGATGAAATTGAAGAGATCGAAGATCAGCAAAAATTGGACGGTGGCGATGGTCAAGAAGAGGGAGGGAATGTTGATAAAATTGAAGAGATCGAAGATCAGCAAAAATTGGACGGTGGCGATTGTTTGGTGAAACCGGTCGATGAAGCTAAGGTGGCAGAGGATAAAGCAGTTGATGCGGTGGATGGTGATGGGAAATTGCAATCTTCGGAGATAATAGAGAAACCGGCTGAGAGGCCTGATCTGGCTGAGCGGTCTGAACCGGCTAACCTCAATGAACAGGTACTCAGAAGTGAAAACTTTACTCGGATTTTTATATTTTTATTATTATTTTTGGGAAAAATACTCCTCAAGTTTGGTTTATTAATGATATGTATCACTGTATTCCCTCTGGGAAAATTAATGAATAGAGAAGTAATTTAAGAAATTGCATCATTTGCCATAATACTACTCAAGTTGATATTTCTTATGGATTATGTTAATGTGTACAAAATAAGGGGGAAAAAATACATTTGATGCATTAAGAGTGCCCTAGTTGATTTGGGAACTAGAATCATTCTGTTTGTCATCGCCTCAAACTGATTACAGTTTTACTAACTAGTAATTGAAATTTTTTTTGGGAAACCTAGTAATTGATTTTAAGACCCTCTTCTTTTCTTTTTTTTTTTCTCTCTCTCCATTGAGCTGTTTCTGTTAATGGTTTTTATTTGTTTATTCTAATAGACAAGTGATAAAGTGCAAATGCAAGATGATAAAGAGAAAAGGAAAAAGGAAATCGAGGAGAAGCTGGAAACTCTGAATGCAAAAAAGCATAATCTAGTACAAGCTCTGAAGCAAGTGAGCTTTGCTTTTATCCTTATTTTATGTTGAGACTACAGTTTTGGATATCGTGCTTGGCTCATGTTTTGTGCTTGTAAGAGCTAAAGTTTGATAATGGTTCTTGGTAGTTATTGAATGCTGAGGAGGAGTTAAAGAGACGTAATTCTATGCAAGGAATGGCAACTTGCCCATCTGGTACACTTCAAGGGGATGTCATAAACGACTCTGGGTTAATGACTAGGCATACCACCCCTAGAACAGGCTCAGAGGCAAATCTTGGCGGTGATACAGAAGGGGCAGAAGCAGAAGATGCTTCAAACCAATATGCTCATTCACGCCATATGCTTAGAATGAGCAGCAGGTCACCATCTTCGGAGTCTCCTCTCAGAAGGCCCACCTATTTTCAACACAATGCAGTAACACATATATCTTTTAACTATTTATTTTGACAAATTAGTGAAACGTCATGCCGGTTGTTGCTTGTTTGTTTGTGTTTTCATTTATTTTTTCTCCAAATTATATGATTACTGCAGGATTGTGGTTAGCTTGACCATATATTGAAGAAATGAATTCCAACTAATTGTCTTGCTTCCATAGCTATTGAAGTTTTCTAAGATTACTGTGATCATATAATTGAGAGTGTATTACGAGTTATACAATCAATAGAACTTAAGATTGTATTAGTGCTAATCCTTTCATTTTTGAAATTGTTTCTGGTTATCAACAATCATAGATGTAGTAGTTTTGTTAACATTTACACCACATGCCTGCAACTCATATAACAAGGCTAGTGTTGAGGTCAGCTAGAATATCAAGTATATAAAACTCCAATCACCCCCCACCCTTTGAGGGTGCTATGGATACTTGCATCTGCAAGATAGTTAAGATATTGAAACTCTAGCTAGCAAAACTCGGGCCTGATATAGAGAATAAGGACGTATATTCCATCTACGTTCTATTAAATAGTATTCTTGGAGCATTTTTTGTTTTTTTATATTTAGAAGTGCAATTTGTTTAGTTTAAATATTGACAATAAAGCTTACTGGAACAAATAATTCATTCAGAATCCTTAGAAAAAATTTATATCCTTCAATATACACATATATGCATGCCTGCCATACATCATCAATGTTTTGAATCCAGAAATTCTTTGTATGAAAGTTTTCATGAAATGATATATTGGATGATGCTAAAATCGTTTGATGTTGCAAGTTCTGTCGTTCATTTTTTCAGTTATTGCACTTGCATCTAGGTTCCATATCCTTCTCGTGCAAGTTTGGGAGTCACTGGTAGTCCATCTCGCTTTGCACCTACAGGCCATCAAGGGAACTCCGGGAATCTGCCAGCAGTATCTGCATCAGGAACAAATTATATTGCGTCTTCTCCTTCCCCTGCAGCATCTGGTGGTACATCCGTATTTAGAGATGCTCGGCAGCCAAGTCCATGGAATTAGAAGCTACATGCATACACCACCATGATCCAACAATTTTTCTGTACCCGAGGTTAGTATTTGATCATGCCCTGCAGCAATTGGTCAGTGCTAAGCACACAGTTTTACGTTGATGTGAAACCCTTGCGATCACATATCATGCTGAATACCACTAACATTATTATAACCTTTCTTCAGAGGAATGAGACTATATTGTTCCATTGTCATGTTTGTACTGGAAACTGATCTATGGTGTGTTTTGTATCCCGCAGTGGAACATCGCTAACAATTAGTTAATTGTGTGTTTCCCAACAACACAAAGTTGTAAATTCAATGCCATTCAAAGGTCATTTCGTTTACATATTCATGCTGCCTGGAGGTTGAGTGAATTAAGATGCACAATGTGTTTCCATTTGTATGATTATTTAATTAAGATTCTTTCATAGATGATGCGTTCTAGCTACTTTTTCATGACAAATCGCCTGAGAGAATTCATGGATTTCAAATACTGGAAAAGTCATAGCAACTCCTAACACAGAAAAGGTCAAAAAGATAATAAGTTGCTTAATAATACCTAAGAAATTATTGGAATCTCATTAATTCACTTGGTTTGGATGGACGTATGGGCCACAACACTTTGGAATTTTAGAAAAAAGGAAAATATCATTATGCTTCTGCCATTGCATGTGCTGTTTGTTTGTATTTGCCTTTATTAGATAAATAAACAAAGCAATCTCATCAAGTATTACTACGAATGGCTATGGACCAGACCAATTCTCTTAGGCTTAGGCCAGTGCCCGGTAGAAGTGACTCGTATAAGAGAACACGAGGGTGCAAATTTAAGGATATAACATAAAGTGCGCGAGAGTTGGTTGTCTGCAATCAACTTTTTCCATCTTTTCGCCCGCTCTCCCACCGTCCACTCGTCTTTTTGACCATCTTTTGTAACTGATGTAGGACTGTTTGATTTGCTGAGCTAGTGGTACATTCTTAAACTTACCGTACAACCTCAACCATCTGATAATTTCTTCAAATAGATCAAGTCAACGGTCAAAAGATCACATACCTCCATTACCATTACCTGCACGGCTGCACCCCTTGCATGTTAGAAGAACAAAAGAAAAAAAAAAAGAAAACACAGCCCTAGACGGCTAGATCTCCATCCCATCTCACCACACAAGTCCCAATCTACTGAACCCCACACATCACTCACACTCACCATCATCATCCTTTAAAAAAAAAAAAATTACTCATTTCCAAAATCCCAAACAGGCCAACAACAAGATTAAGTCATTGACATTGAGTCTTGCCTTCTTCATTTTCTTCTTATCCCCTAACACAAAACACCACCAACCAAAAATAACACAGGAGCTTCATACTTATAGCAGCAGCCCGAAGGATTATAATCCATTCATGGATCCTTCCCTCAAGAAGCAGGCTGACGCCATATTCAAAACCAGCCACCCAACAACAAAAGAAACAAACCCAGATGCCTTAAGACCATCTAAACCCTTTTATTATATGAATAATAACTTCTCCAGATTGAATCTTTATCACACCAAAACACGTACATCTCAGAAACGAATCATCAACCCACCTGCCATAGACGTCCATTTGCAAGCCAAAGCCTTGACAAAGTCTGCTGATTCTGATTCCTCCAAGCTTTTGCTCAATAAACTACAAAGCAACCAACCCCAGAAAACAGCCGGCCGTGGCGCTAGAAGTGGAAAAGAGAGCAGAACAACGAAGGAAGCATCTAAAGAGGTGCTAAAGAAATCAGTCAAAGGAGGGTCAGTGATTAGTAAAAAGAAAGAGGCTCATGAACGAGAACTTGACAGTAAGAAAATACTGTTTGTGAAAGATAAAGATGCGAAGGATCTACAACATGAAGGGCAAGATTTAAAGAGAGTTTCGGTTACGTTAGGCAGAAGGAGATCCTTCTGTGGCTCGCAAGTAGAATTGGCAGATGCTCTTGCAAATTGTGGTGTGAAAATTGTTTCAGTTGATATGCCACCATTTATGCAGATCCATGCTGTTGATTGTGCAAGAAAGACTTATGATAGCTTAGAAAAATTCACTGCCAAAACCCTTGCACTCACGCTCAAGAAGGTAATTGATTTTTATTAATCACACAATCCTTTATTGGTGATAACTTAATGGTTTAGTCGGTTTTTCTTTGTCTTTTTTTTTTTCAAAATAAATATACGAGCTTCTGAGTTTATGAATGATTACTAATGAGTTTGTGGGGGTTTGCCATTTTTTCCCCTGCAGGAGTTTGATGGGGTTTATGGGCCGGCGTGGCACTGTATCGTGGGAACAAGTTTTGGGTCTTTTGTTACGCATTCAGTTGGTGGGTTTCTATATTTTTCAATGGATCAAAAGTTGTATATTCTCATGTTTAAGACCACTGTACAGAGAGCAGATTGAAGTGGACTAATAGAAAGTTGAAAAGCATTTCTAGTTTAGTATAGAAAAGTTTACAAACTATAATAGCAGCGTTGTAATGTCCCCACTTATAGCTTTTGCATTTTAGTTTTGGCTCAAAAACAATAGGACTTGAAGAATTCGGTTTCTTTTTGGTCAATTCACTTGATTGGCAATGGGACCTTTTGTAAGTGGTCTAAATCTACACACTAAGATGATTGAGTTATAGAAACAGAGAACCCATTTCCTTGAAACGTGTCGTTCTTATAGTCACTTCTTTGTGCTTTTACCAATTCTTGAATTTAGTTGATTTAATGTTGGTTGTCTGGTCCTTGCCTTTTCTCTTTCTCATTTTTCTTGTCCAGAATCTCGAGTCTAGAGTTGATTTCTCAGATTTTTGAACTTAAATCTGAGGACCCACTGCAAATTGACTTGTAAACATCATAGCATCAAGCATTAGAGAGAATGGAATTGCTTATTGGTGTGTTATTCGGAGGGTGAAGCTTCATTAATTAGAGTGGCAGAGCACGAACATGATACAGAGCAATGTCGCTTTGATTTCACGGGTCATTGTAGTGGCATGTTGCGTACTATGGTTGATCACAGGACTAGCAGGACCCTCAGTCCTCACTAACAACAGAGAAGTGGCTGTAGCTCTCATCACTAGGTCAATAATTTTACGTTTTATTTCTGAGCACAGGGGTCATTTCCTGCTAAGTCATTTATTCTGGGGGACAATTTCAAAGATGATTTTACTAGCCTGCCTGTCCAACCTTCATTTGATAGCAAATTTAGGAGATGTCTTGATTATAGCACCCAAGGTTGTGTGCCCCTCCTTTCATGATTGCAAACTGTAGCAGTATTTTCTGCTTTTTTCTATCGACAGCAGTGTAAAGTTTAGAACGGCTCTTCGGGAGTCTAGCATCAACCTTCTTGTGACTTGTGAGTGTGCATGTCCTTGGCCAGAACCTCGGTACTTGTACATTTCTAGGCATTTCATAATGTACGTGGTCCTCAATCGATGATAAGTCGGAGATTTCTCAAATTTGATTAAGTGAATTTAGCACAAACTTCGAATATATCAATCAATTGACTTCATTCTTTTGCTCTGATTAACCAAAACCAAAAGGAGGGATCCAAACAGATCATGTAGACTAGTTTCTGGAAAATACCATAATCAAGCTCATTTTGACGGGGTCTGGCCCCTAGATTATTTATTCAGCCTGAACAATGAGGGCCTCCACTCAATCAATGAGTGGGCATCGGCCTCTGTTTCTTTCTGGGTAGCTTATTTGCCTAGCTCTGCCTCTGCCCCATTAGATTAAAATACTAGACATTATGATTTAGGCACCCATTCCATACTCGTCTCCACTTTCAGTTAACGAATTGGATTTGGCCTTATAACACAAACCCCAAAATCTCTGTGAATCTAATGCTCGAGCCTAAATGACCAAAAATTCACTTTCTAAAAACTTTGCCTTTACTTTTTTTTTTTTAATGGGTATAATAAATAATTTTAAAATTTATATTATTTTATTATTTAATATTTATTTGACATTTTATTTTTTAAATATAATTTAAAATATTTAATATTATTATTTTTAAAATAATAAATGTCTATCCATCCATTTATAGATCACCCAAACGACTTGCCGTATGACCACGCCTAAATTATGTTATTCAGTAGAATCCCTAACAATTATGGATAACATAATCTAAAATTTTCTAATCATCGTTCCAGTAGAGATGGGAACTTTCCACGAAGACTAGTTAGGCTAAGGGACACATGATACATCAACGTAATAGTGAAATTTACACTTACAAGGGATTACTAGCATGCCATGAGGTGGACTAGATGTAACGATATATTACAAGGCCAAATTTTACGTCCCCTTATCGAAAACGAAAGTCTTTTGAGCACTTTTTTAAAACCAGTTAAGAAGAGTAATAATAAAGGCCATGCCAATGCAAAATCCCACACTTACTATGGCTTTAGAAAAGACCATAATGATTAAGCACATGAAGTTGGAAACCATACACATATCAGTGGTTTTCTTTTCGGGGCATGGAAACAATAGGCTTTTTTCTAGTGATTAATTACATTTGTTTAGCCAAGGGTGTACTTTTTTTTATGGGCAAGTTAGCCGCAATGAATGGCAATTGTGTTTCAGTTTTTAATCTTGTGACAGGCATTAGGCAAGACAAGCAGTTGCAGTTGAATCATTGATCGCTGCAAAGCTTCTCTAAACCCTTATTGTATTTGTAATTTACAATCTAGGGATATTATCATGAATGCCCTTAAGCTTTGATTTAATAATATAAATACCTTCAATTTTAAAAAATAGATAATAATGCTCGATCGTTAAAATTTTTTTTATTAAAATTAATTAATAAAATGATAAAATTATCATTTTATTATTATTTTTTTTCAAACAATCTTTATTCCTTACCAAACACTTTTTTTTTACTTATAACCAAACAACACATAATAAATAATAACAAAATATTTTTTAAAAAATAAAAAAAAACTAATAAAAAAAATTAGCCAACATTGGCCACAAATGGCTGTTGTTACAGGCGGCCACATTTGACCGCTGTTGCAATGGTCACAAATGGCCGTAGTACATGACCACTTTTGGCCGTATTTTGGAGCGACCAAATGTGGCCGTTGTTTTGGCCATTTTTATTTTTTAAAATTTATATTTAATATAATAATTATATTATTAATAACAATTAAGAAATAAAAAGATATTATTAATTTATTATTAAATTTTAATTTTTTTATTATAAAAAATCGTACTTTCTTATTTGTTGTGCAATATCATTTTATTTAATTTCATTACTTTTTAATTTGTAAGATTAATTTATCATTTCACGTAATTATGTTAAAACTAACAAAATATTCTTTAATGATTAAACATTACCACTTTTTCAAAATTAGATGTATCAATGCTATCAATCAAAACTCAAAGATATTCATAATAATATTTCTATAATCTATTGACAAAACAAATGCTTCTTCGTTTGATTCAGGTGAAATATTTAAATGAATTTTGTTGAGATAACTCATAAAAGGCTACAGTATAAGGAGATCTAAACAAAAAATTTATTACTTTTTTATTATTATTTTTAAGAAAAAGCAAAAAAATTGAATAGCTAATAAAGCTATCAATATGTTTCATCAAGAATTAAGATTTGTTTATAAATTAAACTCACTTAAATTTTTAAAATTTTTTGACACATGTTAATATTTAGGTATAAATAATCAAAATGTATTATTATAATGTTTTTTTTATTAATTATTAATCTTATACTTGTATTTGCATAGATGAAAACTTAATTTATGAGAAAATCATAATTTTTGTCAAAACTATTTTTAAGACTCTCATTATCCACAACTTATGTGTTTCATTAATAAATAATGCTTGTTTAGGAAAAGTTTGGTTCCCCGTAATCCTTGGGCAAGTGATTGTCCCAATGCAACCTTTACCAAATTTAAACTCAATTCACATAAAATTTACTTCAAATAGCTTCATGGTTTTACATGAAACATGTAGGATTATAATAATAGAGATGTAAACAACACGATATCATAAAATAAAATAAAAAGTCAATTACACCACTTTATTACTCAAGTTTTCTCTTTTTTTAATCAATAAAATTAATCACATAATTTTTTGTTTTGGGTTGAAACTTGTAAGACGTGAAAATTTTTCACAAAAGATATGAACTAATTAATCATTATTTTAATCATCTATTAATGACAAGAGAGATATTGGTATAGAGCTTGTAACGCTTTAAAATTAAAAATATTTTAAAAAATATTAAAACAAAAAAAAAATTGTATAATTTTTAAAATATATATGAGTTTACAAGAAAAGATATTGGTAATGTGGAATTTCTTTCAGAGTAATAATTAATTTATTTAATTCAACAAAGAGAGACTTTAATATACAGCCAAGTATAACGAATTTAGTGGCTGATGATTTGCTTTCAGAAAAATTAAAGGACAAGATGGACTGCGTGCGCGTGAGCGTGATACCATAATTTCCATTTCCAACCCTCGGTTATATCTAACAATGTACTCGCGTAGCCTTCAGTTAATAAATCAACGCCAATAACCATTTATACACGTGCCGCGTCGTTAGCGCGAATAAGATTATTCGCATACTCTCGTGATTGTTCACAGTGTTTGTTACATTCAAGCAGATCCTCCGAGCAAACCTCACTCAATTACACTGCTTTGCGACTCCCCATGTCTTAATCTACCTGCAAGTGAAAGGCAATGTCTTAGAATGTACGGTATGCGCACTGCGCACCACTCATTATTCTCTCTCTTTTTAATTTTTTTTTTTAAATTTCCCCTTTTCCCTTTATTATTGAATTTCTTAAGTTAAAAAAATAACTTACATTCTAATTCACTCAAAATTTTAAATCGGTTAATGTAATATATTTTTTTTCTAAAACTCGTTGACATTGAGGGAAACTTAAATAATGATCATTTATTAAATTAATTTTAAATTTAGGTACTTTAAAAGTTTTATTAAAGATGATAAAATAATTTAAATTTTAGGTATTTTCTTTGAACACAAAGCAAAAGTTCTTAAATAGCATTCTAAAAAAAATAGGCAATATAAGAAAAAGAAAAGTAATTAAATGCTGTCCAGGTGTAAAAATTAGAGAGTGCAATTGTGCACAGTGCACACCCACCTCTTATCCTGGCTCAACCCAAGAGAAAAAAAAAATTGGCTTAAGTTTCTTCACCAGGTTTACAACGAGTCTCTCTATCCATCAACTCTACGAAAACAAAAACCTTCACTCTATATCTCACACTCCTAATCTCAACTTTTTAAATAAACCCCATGAACTCACTAACCTCACTCTCTCACTATCTAACTAACTTTCTCCATTCTCTCCCATAGAAAACGAACTTTTAACAGACCCATTTCAGGCCCTCAAAGTCCCGATTCGAATTCTAAATTGGATTCCTTGTTTTTTTTAAAAAAAAAATTATACATGAATTTGGGTAATTTGAAATGAATCCTTTGTGGGATAAAAAATTTTAATTAGTGAAAGAATCACCATAGTCAGGATCTTATGTTAAATCATCAAGAAAAATAAAATTAAAAGCGTACTTAAATTTATAGAGACGCAGAAAAATTAGAGTTAATATCTTCCACGTCTAAACTTTTTCTTTATAAGAGAAAAACTAATGTTACTCATTGATAGGATATAAATGAATAATATGTTCGAGTTTAGATTGGAAATCTCAACCTATTATTTATAATATTTTATTTTATTTTGACCTATCATAAAATAAAATAAAATAACTGAGTCTTTACACATTAAAGCTTATGTCATATGTGATACCCTAAAAGTCCAATAATAAATAAAATTTATTTGATCACTTTTAATGGACAACAAAATAGATAGTCAATAGTGTATAATTAATTAATATACGTAGATTTACTTTAATATATAATACCAAACAATCTCTCACTTGGACCACATATGTCACTTTATAATTGTACATTATCAAATAACTTTATGAACTCAATATTTGATATATTAATAAAAGACATCTCTTAACAATCAAGTCTATTAATTATATTAATATAGGATCAAAGCGATCTTCGTTATCTTTCTTGTAACTAGACCCATCAATGATTACATACATTAATATAATCAATGACATAAATCAAGTATGGATGTGTAGCATGAAAATTTCATGCAACGTGATCCCTTAACATATTTATTTTCAACTGGTCCTACTTTATAACTCATAAGAGTTCAACAATATACTTTCAAAACTTTATGCAAAACTGCAATTGAAAGAATATAACTTTATTTCAGAGTTTTCAATAAATAAATAAAGAGTAATACTTTAGTCTGATTAGAAAACATATCAATTATAATTAAACATCGAGAAACAAACTCCCACTATAGAAGCATATCATCAGGATGAACTATACCTATACGAACCACATGCTACGAAAACACCTTATGTGGTACACCTTTGGTAAGCGAATTCGCAATCATTAAGTTTGTACTTATATGTTTAATAGATTCCTGAAGACTCTAAAGTCTCTCTTTAACAACAAGAAACTTGATGTCAATGTGCTTCGATTTTTACAAGCTTCTGTCGTTCTTAGAATATAACTCAGCTGCTTTAGTATCACAATTTATTCTTAATAGTCTTTCAATGCCATCGACAATTTGTAGCTCAGTGATAAAATTTCGCAGCCATATTGCTTGATTTGATGTCTCATAGCAATCTACAAACTTTGCTTCCATTATGGATGAAGCTACGAGTGACTGCTTGACACTCTTCCATGACACATCTTCCCCAGCCAATAGGAAGAGATAACCTGAAGTGGATTTTCTACTATCGAGAAAACCAGCAAAATTGGAGTCTAAATACCCAATGATTAGATCTCCGATATGTGAGCATATAATCTTTTACTCTCTGTAGATATCGTATAACTTTTTTAACTGCTCTCCAATGATCAATTCATGGGTTACTTAGATATCTGCTAAACATTCCAACTATATACGCAATATCCGAACGCGTACAAATTTGGGCATACATAAGACTCCCTACTGTCGATGTATAAGGGATATTCTCTATCTCTTTCTTCTTAATCTCATTTCTTGGGCATTGAAGCAAACTAAATTTATCATCTTTAGAAATGGGTGTGTCTCCTGATGCACAATTCTTCATATAAAATCTAATAAGCATCTTATTGATATATAATTTTTGTGATAAGCCAAGTATGCCACGAGAGCGATCTCGGTGAATCTGTATACCCAACACAAAAGAGGCATTCTCAAGATCTTTTATTTTAAATTTATTTGAAAGAAATCTATTGGTTTCATGCAACAATTCCATATCGCCGCTTGCTAGTAGAATGTCATCCATATATAAGACAAGAAGAATAAATTTTCTCCCACTAATCTTATGATAAATGCATTGATCAACAATATTTTTCTTAAAATCAAATGAGGTAATCACTTGATTAAATTTCTGATAGAATTGACGGGATGCTTACTTTAAACCATAGATGGATTTCTTTAATTTGCACACCAAATGTTTTGAATCTTTGGTTTAAAAGTTCTTTGGTTGTAACCTGTATATGGCTTCTTCAATGCGCCATTAAGAAATGCAGTCTTTACATCTATCTGATGTAACTCTAAATCATAATGAACTACAAGTGTGATAATAATTCTAAAAGCGTCTTTCGATGAAACCAGAGAGAAAGTCTCTTTATAATCAATGCCTTTCTTTTGAGTGAAACTTTTTGCGACTAGACGTGCCTTATATCTTTCAACATTGCCTTTCGAATCCCGTTTGATTTTAAAAATCCATGTACAACCAATTGGTTTCGCTCCGTTAGGCAATTTGACAGGATCCCAAACGTCATTGTTTTGCATTGATTTCATCTCATCATTAATGGCATCTATTCATTCTGGGAGTTCACACTTTGTTTGATTTGACTGAAAGTTATTGGATCATCTTCCAGTCCTATATCAAACTCATGTTCTTGGAGATACATGATATAATCATCTGAAATCGCTGATCTTCTTTCCCTAGTAGATCTTTTTAATGACACTTCCAATTGAGGTTGTTGTTGTTGCTTCTCTACATGAGTAGGAGCAAGTTTTTCAATATTAGCAGGAGGTATCTCAAGAACGTATTGATTATCTGTATTTGCATCCAGCATAATGACATGTGCAATTACTTGGTCATTATCAATTACAATATTAAGAATAGTTACATAATCCTCTCCAAAGATAATGTTCCTGAGTTTAGAACTCCCACTATATTCAACATCCTCAATGAACTTAGCATTCCCTGTCTCAAAAAAGGATTTACTTGAGGGATCATAAAACTTAAAACACCTCGATCTCTCCGAGTATCCATCAAAGTAGCAGCTTATTATTCTTGAGTCCAACTTTCTTTCATTAGGTATGTATGGCCTAACCTCAGTTGGATAACCCCAGACATACAAATGCTTAATACTAGGCTTTTTTTTTCAGTCCATAGCTCATATGGAGTTTTAGCTACTGCTTTACTTAGAACTCGATTAAGGATATATACTGCAGTCTTTAAGGCTTCACCTCAAAGAGATTCTTGTAAAGAAGAATAATTTATCATACTTCCAACCATATCCTTTAGGGTTTAATTTTGTCTTTTAGCTACACCATTTTAACTTGGAGTCCTCGATATTGTATATTGAGAAATGATGTCATATTCTTACAAATATCTCGTAAAAGGGCTTGAACGTTATTCACCTGATCCGTCATATCTACCATAGAATTCATCACCACGGTCAGATTTAACAGCTTTAATTTTTTTGACAAGTTAATTTTTAACTTTAACTTTATAGGTTTTAAAAACATCAAATGATTGAGACTTCTCATGAATCAAGTATAGATACCCATAATGAGAACAATCGTCCATGAAAGTAATAAAATATTGTTGACCATTTCAGGAAGTCGTAGGAAATAGACCACAAATATCAATATGAATTAATTCCAAGACGTTTGAACTCCCGTTAGCACCAAAATTTCTAATATTTATTTATTTTTCCTTAATGCATTCAATACATATTTTAAAATTTAAAAAATTAAGGGAATTTAGAATCCCTTCTAACACAAGCCTTTGAATTTTTTGTTTAGAAATGTGTCATAAACGCTTATGCCATAACATATAAGAATTCTCATTAATTAATTTGTACTTTATACTATAATTACTTACATGCAAGGTTTCATTAATTTGTAAGGCATGAAGATTAAATTGATATAAATTATCAACTAAAGAATCAATACCAATAATATTTGAATTCTAAAAGAGACTAAACTTTCTATTTCTAAAAAAACAAGAATAGCCGAATTTGTCCAAATAAGAAATAGAAACTAAATTCTGTCTAAATGACGGTACATAAAAAGTCTTATGCAAATCTAAATAAAAACCAGATTCTAGTTGTAATCTAAAAAATCCAATTGCCTCAATAGGAGTCTTGTTGCCATCACCCACATAGATGAATCTTTCAGTATTAGTTGGCGGTCGACTCCTTAGACAACCTTGCATAGTCACACTTATGTGAGTAGTTGCACCCGTATCTATCCACCGAGTGTGACTTAGTACTAAAGCTAAATTAACTTCTGAACAAACAAAGTTGAGAAGTTTACCCTTTTTGTCAAGCCATTTTGCATACGTGGAACAATCATTCTTCACATGTCCAACTTTCTTGCAAAAGTAACAAGAGATTTCAGTATTCTGTTTCTTTTGCACTATAGGCTGTGAAGTTCTAATGTCTACAGCTCTTTTCTCTTTATTATTTTATTTTATTTTCTTGTTGGCAGCATTGTCATTGGAAAAAAGTTGTTAAATTAGCACTCTCTATCTTTTCTTGTTTGAATCTCTCTTTCTCTTGCACACATTGAGTAATGAGCTCATTAAGAGTCCATTTCTCTTTTTGAGTATTATAATTAATTTTAAAATAACTGTATTGTGCAGGAAGAGAGATCAAGACCAGGTGCACGAGAATGTCATCAGACAACTATAACTTTAGTGCCCTTAATCTTGTAACAAGATTAGACATTTTCATAATGTACTCCCTTATGTTTTCTTTGCCTTTATACCACATTAAAACAAGCTTAAACAAAATGGTGCTTGTTTCGACCTTTTCATTTACTAGTGAATCGGTGTGCTATTTAGCTAAAAAATATTTTAACATTTTCTTCCTCAGGCATTGCGCCCCTGATAGTATCTGGAATAGAGTGCTTCATGATCATCAGACTCATGCGGTTAAAGTGCTCCCATTTTTCATAAAGTGTCATTTGTTCAGCAATACTACTATCAGTAAGGGCGAGAGGTTCTTCAATTCAGATTGCATAGTTTAGATCCATACACCCAAACACAATGGTAATGTGCTTCTTCAATTTCCTGAAATTAGTGTCGTTAAGCACTGGAATATTGTTCAAGTTGGCAGATATAGAAGAAGTATTTATTGTATAGAACAAACAAAAAACTCACAATCAACAACCATGTCATTTAATCATGCATTCATATACATACATGACATAAGATATAATAAATTGAGCCATGTAAGATGTCAAGTATAACATTGTTATTTAGTCTTTGGACAGAAATAACAATTTGTAAACGGTACTAAAAAAATTTGGATAATAAATATTGATAATTGATTCTGCCAATAATACGTCATTCTTTGGACTGACATATTATATGCATAGAAAATGTCAAAGTTTATTACATATTTACTATCACATGTGTCTATTATCTGGCCAAAAAATAATCTTTCTTTGGGCTGATTATTTTTCGCATAAATTTAAACACAATTATTTAATTTCTTTAATAATACCCACATATTTTAAAATAAATAAAACTGCATAAAAGAAGTCATTTTAGTGCATTTTATTTCAATTCAATTTATTTTAAAATATTGGATATTAGTTTACAAGAAAATAGAGAGAAAAAAAATAATAAAATGATAAAGTCAAAGTCAAAATTAATAGTCAACAGTCAAATCATGTCAAAATTAAGACGGAATCGAAATTGGTAGGGATTAAAATAGTTGAGTTAAGTCAAGCCTAACCTTTTTGAATTACCTAAATCCTAAATTTTATCCAATAACCTAAACTCAAAATGAGCTTAGATCCCTCTTAACTTACTTGATTTGATTACTATGTTTGGTATAAAAAGTTGGACCCGATCAAATATTTATGAGCCATATAATATAGACTTGATAAATTTTCAAAATTTATAGACACTAATTATTTAACGCGTACTAGAATTAAATTTTTTTATATTAAATTTGACATTATCAATTTAATTTTAAATAAAATTTAACTTTATCTCTTTTTTTTTCTTTTTAAATTTTTTAATCAAAAACAAATTTCATAATTCTATATGTGCATTGATTGCACCAAATTTAAAAGGACGCATAATATGACATATTTGCATGCTTAATATTGCATGAATTGAATTGATAATATAAAATATTTTGAATCCATGAATATTTTTTTTTATATAAAATACAATCATTACATACCAGAATTCAAAATCAATGCAATTGACATATTAATACATTATATATTCAATCAATGCAATATTATAAAATTCAGCATATTAATAATCAAAACAATTAGGCTTTATTTAATTTGGCACATTCATATTTATGCTGCATACACACGTTAATTGCGTATATTAATATTCGATAAATTTAAAGTATTGAAACAACTAAATTGAACGAGTAATTAAAGATATATACGAGGATATAATCCATTCAACTCATATATTTATACACAGAGACAAAATCAATTGCACATATACATTAAGGCATATATATATATATATATGTATGTATAATATATCAATGCAAACAACAATAATAGATTAAATTGAACATGCCCTTTTTTTTATGCATGCCGTATATAGCCCTTTCTTTTATAATAATTATGTTTGAATCATAATTCTCAATATAATTAAATCAATGAATATTTCAAAATTTTCTAATTTAGTGTTAAATATTTTATCTCTTAATGATTTAATACGAGGTGGTTCTGATACTACTTGTAAGATAAAAATTTTAATTGATGAAAAAATTATTATAATTACGATTTCATGTTAAATCATTAAAAAAAATAAAATTAAAAGCGTATCTAAATTTATGGAAACACAAAAAAATTAAAGTAAATACCTTTCACGTTTAAATATTTTTTTTATAAGAGAAAAATTATTATCACTCACTGATAGAATGTGAATGAACAATACGTTCGAATTTAAACTGAAGATTTTAATCTATTATTTATAATATTTTATTTTATTTTAATTTATTAAAAAATAAAATAACAGAATTTCTACGTATTAAACTATATATCATATATAATAAATTTTATTTAATAATTCTTATGAACAAAATAAATAATTAATTATAACAAAATAAATAATTAATATATATATATGCCTACTTTAATATTTAATTCTCAATGTACTCCGCTGGTAAACGAGTCATCTTTCTCTGCAGCCAACCCATCTTCCTACGGTTTGGCGGAGATTTGGCCTTATCCAATCAGCGGTGGACCGCCGGTAATGTGGGGCTCCGAATGGGGAATATGGGCCATGGTTTCGGGGAGTTCGGGTCACGGAGACGGTTCTGTAGAGGAATCAACGGTCACGAAGCAAAGTGGTTGTGGGTCTGAAAGGAAGAGAAGGATTTGAGCTCTGAAGATGAGTCTTCTAAGGTGGTTTCTACTAATAGCAGTGCTAAGACTTGGTGGGTCTTATTTTGTATTTTTGTTAATGGGGAATTTGGATATGTTTGATTGATGAGAAAATGAAAAGAAAAAAAAGCAGAAAATTTCAATCGATGTGTTTTGTTTTGATTAGATTTTAGTTGAGAGAGAGAGGGAGCAAATGAATAGTTATGTTTCAGCTCGATTGAGTCTTATTTGAGATGTAATTGAAGATTGAATTTGCTGTGCCTTTTGTTTGTGGTTAATCTACTTGAATCCCACGGAATTTTAGTCCAATATTAAGGAAAATGAAGGGAAAAAGGAAATTTTGTGATAATTGTCTGGTGATGATTTGGTTTGTGAGTTCTTGGAAAGCACAATTAGTTGTGTTATACTTAATTGACTGGGGGATTTCTTTTCACTCTAAAGGTGCCAAAGGATTGATCTCTTAAAGATTTGAAATTCTGGTTCTTGTTTCTTGCTATTTGATTCCTTAGTAAATCAAGGAAAGTAAAAGAAAAGAAATGCTAGTTCGTGAGCTTTGAACATTGGATCTTTATCAGAACTCTTATGAAATTTTAGGTTCTCTTGTGGTTTTCTAATTTATAACTGAAAAAAGAGAAGGAAAGAAATAGGTAATTTGTTAATTTTAGCCTTAGAATATGAGTAGGATTTCTCAAAATTTAGGGTCTCTGTACTTATTTGGATGTGGTAGTTCAAATAACATGGGAAAAATAATATCACTTGATCTGTGTTTGGATAAAATATAACACGGGTTGTGTCTATGTTCATATTATCTTTTTTCTGTATTTGATTATGAAGCCATATCTTTTGTTGGTTGCAGAATGACACAAATGGTAAATGGGTGAAAGCATCAGGATCAAAAAATGAAAACGGTGGTTCAAAAGCTGATGCGGAAGCAAGTTCCGCAGCTGGTAACAAGCCAGCTGAACAAAGCAGTAAACCTTCAAAGCCACCTAAAACTGTATTCATGTCAGAGCAAGAAGGGCCCAAGCTATTGATAGCCATAGTCTAGCAGAGAGAGTAATTCGCTTCAGTCCTCTTCGCTCTTCAATTACCAATCATTCTGCAGCTTCGAAATTAATAATGAGGCTTTCATGTGGTTTAATAAACCATTGATGCTGATTGATAGGAAATTGTTATCACTTTTTCTTTTTAATACGAACTATTTTCTACTTTATTTGGCTCTTCTATTTTAGAGCTAGATGGTACAGTACTGTATTTGATTCAATTTGTAAACATACTGTATAACATACTCTTTTTTTATTTTTGCAGGCTAGAAGAGAAAAAATTAGCAAGAGGATGAAGATTCTCCAAGATCTGGTCCCTGGATGTAATAAGGTATAAATTATTGTTACGGCTAATTTTTGTACTAGAATGTTAAGGTCATGTTGTAATTTATATATTATAGATTAGGTAGAAATTTTATAAATTAGGCATTTCTTCTCTGTTGTATATTTTATTCAAGTTCCTACTGTGATCTCTTAATATATTGATGTACTTTACTCAAAATCAGGTTATTGGAAAAGCTCTTGTTCTTGATGAAATAATTAATTACATCCAGTCATTGCAGCGGCAGGTTGAGGTATGAATCGCCTCTCTTAAATGTCTATGGCCATTTTCTGCATAGAACCTCAATCTGTTCCATATGATTTCACTCTTGCAGTTCCTGTCGATTAAGTTAGAAGCCGTCAATTTGAGGATGAGCTTGAACCCTACCTTTGAAGGATTTCATCCAAAAGATGTATGTGTATCAATAACCTCTTTTCACCTAGAAATCGTTTGGTCACATTTGAATATGCAATGGAATTGAAACCATGGACTACTGCTAGACCCAGAAGATTTAGTAGTCAGAAAACTTGTAGGGTATAATATGTTAGATAGGTGCTCTGATGACCATTTTAACGTTGGATATCTTAGTTTTGGTTAGTGTTACCGAGGGACTTAGCAATTGACCCACTCCTTGAATGAGCCTGTCCATACAAGCGACCATTAAACATCTTCATCATTATGAAATCTATTGATAAACAGTACCAAGATGTTTTTTTTTGACTGTTTAAACTTAAAAGTGTCCAAAGACTTTACTTTTTCCACGTTTCCTCTGTGAGGTAAGGGCTTATCTCTACATATTCCTTTAGAAAGACAGACAAATCACAAGTCTTTTAGATTATAACGAACTGTGATTTTATAGATGTTATTATGTTTAAAGCTACATAGTTAAAAAAAATAGTAATAATAAATAAATAAATAATATTTTCTTGGAAAATTTGTGCTCTATAATTAACCCTTTCTCCCTGGTATTTTAGCTTGGTTGCACCACCGTTTGATGCTACTGGAATAATATTCAGCTCACAAGCAATAAGGGAATTTGCTCAAGGATCATAACCCAAATGGCTGCATATGCAGATTGGTGGAAGTTTTGAAAGAGCAACATAATTTTAGATGACCCTGCTTGGCATTATTGGTTGATTAAACAGCAAGTTTTTAGTTGTCTGATTTGTCATCTGATAGGGAAGAGTTTCTATTTGTTTCTTTCTACATGCAAAACCATTCATAAGTTTCTATTATCGTATCATTTGTAGAAAATGCATCTCATCTTTATATGTAGCATCTGACTGAAGACTCTGCACCATTTTTTTTTGGTAGTATTTAAACAAAATTGTCTAGAGTGAAACAAAATTGTCTAGAGTGAATTCAGATCTTGAACTTTTTCAGATAAGATTCTGTTAAAGAAATTCTACATGAATCATCTTCATCTTATAAAAAAATAACAACAATAATGAATCATCACTTAGTATGAGTAAAAGAAATGTGGAACATAAGAAAGAGGTTCCCAGCAATCAAAACCTCAAAAGTAAAACGAAATAACTGTCGCTTGGCCACAAATCTTAGGGGCAGGCGCCTGAATCTAAAGGGCCAATACAAATGGAAGTTTATGGATATTCTGAATGGTTTTGAAGCCAGGATATGTGAGGGCTTTTTCTGCAGTCGTGCCAGTCGAAAATGATTTGTTATTTTTTCCCCTTTGCTCATTCCATCACAGAAAATATCAACCAAATTAACTATTGTTTCACGTTTACAGGAATACCATTAACAACTATAGAGAGGATATATGAAAAGTATGAGCATTGTTATACAATAACTAATATCTTCCTTTATCGTATCCTTTCGAGTGATTGATACAGCAGCACGACAACATGAGTATAAGATGTTCATCCATAATCTGCCGTGGCACAACCAAAAAAAAAAAAAAATACATAACAAAAGCAGAAAGCTCCATAGAGAATTGACCTAAGTAAATTATTTCCAAATTTATTATTCCATATATAATGAGACTCTCTTTCATGCATACTTCATCGTTGAAATACAAAAAGAAAGTACTCATTCAATACAGAAACTATAAAGTAAAAAACAAAACCACGAAGCAAGGAAATTGAAAATTGTTTGTAACTTTATTATTTGTAATCGAGTAAAGTATTGCTGCTACACTTTAGGTTCAATATGAAACAAGAAGTAATGTGGTAAAATCAACAACAGTTGTAAATACATAGCAAAAAATCAAAGAATGGCTTAAGCGTGGGAACTACAAAATTCTTCACTGATCATGGCAAATAAGCCACTTCAGGCTGCCTGCGCCAAAGGAAATAAGCAGCGTCGATCCATCTTGGATGTACCAAGTGCTTTTTCTCTTGCACTGCCCACAAACAATCCTCAGTTCCTTTATTTGATGAGACTGCATGTGTAACTGAGGAGTCAATCACTGTTGTGCATGTAGCTCCCATCTCCTCCGCCCTGGACCAGATTAAACGAAACTCCTTGACATCACTGAAGAGCAATGTACAGCCCTTGAGAATGCCACCTCGAATTTTAGCCAAGTAACTTCGAACATCTCCGCAAGTAATATTGGCAGGATTGTTAAAAAACATCCAATGCAGTGTTTTCAAAACCCTAAGCATGTTTGCCATTGCCCCATTACTCTCGCTTTCATCTGTCTTCTCCACAGAAAAAGACTTGTCATCTTTGCTTTGTCTGAAGTAGTCGTATTTGCCCACAGCTATCAAGTTCTCTGAATGGCCACTCCACACGCTTTCTGTATCATCAAGAATAACAATGCCACTTTCCTGTCCCAATACCAGATTCAGATCTTTCCTGTCTCTTTCCTTGAAATCTTCACGTGCGATGATCCTGGAATTGAAGTATTTACGATCCGGGTCTAGCAACTTGGCAACCCTCATGGCGTAGAATCGAGTACCCATCGTGCATACATAAATCTCAAACAGGTTGCTTGCTTCTTCAAGAAAATTTCGAACGAAAGGCCTCAACTTCACCAAGAAACCATCATCATTCAACCTGAACAAACTGCCATTTGATATATTTTCCAGAGAGTCAACTTGGTTGTTCAAATATTTCTCTTCAGTCGCCAACTTCTTAACATTCCGAGAGTGGAGTAGAGTGTGGTCCAAATCAAGAACCAACTGAAGTTTTCTCTTCCTCAACAAACACTTGGTGTTTCTTTTCTTAAGACGTGAAACCTCATCATCGCTGTACCTCAATCCCGGAAACAGATAATCGAAATCAAGACCATAGGAATCAGGCATACCTTTCTTGCAAGCAACGCACCTCCCGTGTTGAATCATGCCGTGGGTGCACTGCTGATCTGAAGCGGAAGAACAACTCCCCAAAGTGCCGTAATCAACGCCGCCGCATATAACTCTGATCTTGTACATTGTGAGAATTCTGTTGTGTGTGTTAACTGTATGCAGTATGCATGCACATACAGAATATAAATTGTTTGGTTTGATCGCGTAAGGCTTACGAACGTTTCGCGTCATTACGCGTCATTACGCGGCTAATTCCCTCAAGTTTACCTTTTGGAGGAATTATCACTTAGATCCCTCGAGATTTTCTAATATTTCATTTAAATTGTAAGTATTAATTACTTGACACATATCCGCTCATGTTAACTCACAATTATAGCCATTTAGCGGCCGACTCTTATAAGTTTTCAGTTAATTGCTATTTTGATGTGCAAATAATACTCTTATTCCCTAAACGTTTCTTTCTAACATCACAAATTTCCCAAGTTGAGTTTAAATGAAACTAAATTGAATTAAAATGGGAAGTTTTATGTGACTTTGGAGAATTCAAACTTTAGTTCTATCGATTGACAAAATTGTGCCCATAAAATGCAATGCACTCTCTTTCAAAGTACACTTCTTCTCCCTCTCATGCTTCACGTTCTTGTTTTTAAGTTTTCTAAGTAACAACATGTTTTAGTTAAAGCCTGTTTTAAATAAATATCTCATTATTTTTATTTCATTTTTAACACCATAATTGACTACTGAATTAATAAATCAGGACATATGAAACTTAAAAGTTTATTTGATTTCAAAATTTTAATTCATGTTGTAAAGAAATTGAAAAAAAAAAAAGAATACCTATTTACTTCTGTCTATCACAGCTTCTTTATTTCTTCAATAACTATGCAATAAAATTACAAAGTAAAAATCTGAATTCTGTTATATCCCTCGTGGAAAGGAAGTAAGTCAACCTGCAGTCACTATCTTAGCATCTTCAAATTACATCTAAGATTTGCTCAAAAAATAAAACTTGGATTTTACAGTATTGGTCTTTCATCTTTATAAATATTTAACTGTAGTACGTAAGTTTTTCTTTATTTAATAATTATTACATAATATTAATGGAGAGGATTGCTATGATTACAAAGTTGGAATACCAACTTTTTAAACTAGCATTATTGTAAAAGAAATGTTTTATACATTAGACATTAAAGGATGTCAACCAATCATCATCTCAATCTTCAAAATACATATAAGAATTGCTCAAGAATTAAGATTGGATTTTATGGTATTGATAAAATAATCATCTACTTGGAAGGCTTTGGTTAACACTTCATTAGGAATTGAAGGTGTTGATGCAAATAGAGTTGTGGGAACAACCACAGCACCAGGCAAGTGACTGTTGAAAGCAGTGAAGGCGAGAGCCTTTCCCTCTCCAACATTGCGCTGGAAGTGAACAAGTCCTCTAGGAATAACAAACATCTGCCCAGCACTCAAAACTTTAGAATAAAACACATTGTTAGTTGATATGAATCCAACAAGGAGCTTTCCTTCAATGATTATACCGGACTCAGTTGCACGAGGATGAGAATGAGGTGGGTTGACTCCCCCTGGGGCAAAATCCACTCGGTTCATTGAAATTCCGAGAGTGTTCAGTCCTGGAAATGTAAGAACATTAGCTGGAGTTACCGTAGCTCCGAAGATAGTAGATGTGTTTCCCTCTTTGCTCAGTCCATCGAAGAAAAAATCATCTGAAGTTACTTGTGCAGCAGGTTGCAGGGGAACCCATTGAGAGATATGGAGGCATTCAAATCTGCGACACAGAAGTCCTGTAAAGGATCAGGATCAGCTGAATGGGATGGGAAAGGGAGAATCAATAACACTATCAGGCAGCATAGCAACTGGAAGAGTGAGATCGATGGGGAACTCATGGCAGAGATTAAGTTCTAAGCTGCAAAATGGCAGGTAATTTTGAGTAACAGGATGCTTTGATGGATGAAAGACTCTGAATCCATATATATTGCTCTTTCTAGTGTGAAATCCAGAACAAATTTTTCTTGCTTATATGAAAATAATGCAACGAGTGGAAAAAAGTCGAGGTTAGTTGGGTTTCTGACTCTGGGATAGGCTGGTGATAACATCATAACTGCTTCTATTAATGCTAAACAAGATTAAATTTGTAGACATAGCAGAACATACTTGGTCAAGATAATGACCCAACATTGGGGCCTTATTGTTTTTCTAGAGATGACATGGCCAACAACAATTTAATAGGTGAAAGGAGAGATATTTCCAACCTAATCTTAATTTAGAAAGCTGGAATTTACAGCTTGTGCTGCAATCTTCAATGAGATGTGGGTCTGTGATAGACCAATATCTGGTCATTTTGAAGGTTGTCAAAAATTGACTCAGTAAACCTTGTAGCTATAGAGAGGTTGGCCATTTGAATAGTTAAGAAATATGATCAATTACGCATTGAACAACCCTATGGTAATTTCGGTGAGCTTATCTGTAATGAGCAATTTTAGAGGACAGGAAAAAATCTTGAAGCATAAAATTCTTAAAAATTCTATGCTAACTATTGAGTTGTTATTCCAAAAGAAGTAAGAAGATAGAATAGTTTATAAGGAAAAGGGTCAAACCTCTTAAAAATGGTATTAGAGCAGCGTGTCGAACAAAACCCCGGTGTTATTCCCCTATCGGTGGATGTTTCATTTGAGGTTTGTTCTGAGGTTCCTAATAATGGTATTAAAGCAGTGTGTCGAATAAAACTCCGGTGTTACTCCTCCCATCAGTGAAGGTTTCATTCGAGGTGGGTTTTGAGATTTGAAAGTGAGATGAAAGTTTCATTTGAGAGAGGATTGTTGAATTGTTGTCCCACATAAAAAATGAGTGAAAAGATAGAATGATTTATGGTTCGAAAGTGAGGTGGAAGTTTCATCATTTGATGTGGGTTCTAAGGTTCGAAAGTGAGGCGAAAGTTTCATTCGAGGGAGGATTGTTGAATTGTTGTCCCACATAAAAAAGGAGTGGAAAGATAGAATGATTTATGGTTCAAAGTGAGGTGAAAGTTTCATTTGAGGAGAGATTGTTGAAGATAGAGATTGTTGAATTATTGTCCCACATAAAAAAGGAGTGGAAAGATAGAATGGTTTATGATTCTAAAGTGAGGTGGAAGTTTCATTTGATGGGGGATTGTTGAGTTGTTGTTCTACATAAAAAAGAGTGAAAAAATAGAATAATTTATAAAAAAAAAAGTCACACCACCTAATAAACTAGCCTTGCCTTTTGAGTTAGATGTTAGACCCTTAGCCCAATCTCCTAACACTAACACATGCTTATGTAACTGATAAACCTCAATATGGTAGTAATGAAATTAGTAGCTCTACGCGTTGGTTATGTAACTCTAAACAAATA
The DNA here is from genome assembly GCA_946807835.1 of Ailanthus altissimus. Classification (NCBI taxonomy): domain Eukaryota; kingdom Viridiplantae; phylum Streptophyta; class Magnoliopsida; order Sapindales; family Simaroubaceae; genus Ailanthus; species Ailanthus altissimus. The sequence goes on along the minus strand of OX327691.1, from coordinate 27,131,804 downwards.
TTAATTGCGCTATGGGTTTTTCAATTAGTCCAGATTAGTTTGTTTCGATTGTTTCGAATATTTAGGAAGGAGCAGAATGAGAAACTTCAGTGACCAATTCCAGTAATAGTCAGCAACTGATAGAGAACTTAAATGTCAAAGTCCAGTAATTGTCAGCAGTTGGATCCTTTTAACTTATTTTAACTTTCGGATGGTGCTGAGGGCCAACGGTTATAGGCTGGCTAGCTGCATCTATTAAAATTAGTGATTTTAAACCCAATATAGGTACGGGTTCATTGGTTTGATAGTTTCTGAACGGAAGTCCAATGCTTCAGCAGATAACAGATTCGTTGACTCCAAAACCTGACGCACCAACAATTAAATACAAGTTCTGATGGTCTTACCGAGAAACAAGTGGAATTCTTGAGAAGTTGCAATCAGAATCGAAACATTTTGTGAAAATGAGACAACGTGGCGCAGTTCCTCCGTCTTCAATCATCATTATAACATCTCAAACATGTTAATTTCATACAACAGACTACAAATATATGGAACTCATTCCAAAAAGCCCAAGGTTATGATCAGTGGACAGTCAGCCATGGCCTCCCAACAATGGCATATCAGAGCCTTCATTCCATTCCTTTGATAGCACAAACCTTGAATGTCAACATTTGACAAGCCATATAATCCTCTTGACAGCTTACAGTCGAAGCAGTTCACAATTTTCCAATTATTCACTTGAAGAGAGCATTAGGTTTGATTTCGAAAACCAGCATCAAAGTTGCATCCTAACAGTCGTATCAAATTAGTTGTAGGAGAAGAAAATGGAATCATTCTTATTAAAAAGGAAGAAATGGAATCAGAACTCGTCAATTAGCTGTCACTAAATGCACCTGTCTAAGGCAGCCGAGCTAATGGGAATTACACCAGATCGGGACACAAGTGCATCCACTGGCATGTCATTTGGAGTAACTGATATAACTCCATACATGATCTGTAGAGAATATGACAGTGCAACTGCAAAACCAAAGTCAATATAGAGAAATGATATAATCAGGATATTTAACTGAACTTAGACACAATATGATAGGTTATCTAATTGCTTCTAATATTACACAGAAGGAAAAGTGAATCATAAGTAATCCATACCTAAGAGAGGTTGCCACCAATTTCTTTCCTCAGCAAGCTCTTGGTATTTTCAGGAATGTGTCATAATAACTTCTATTAATATCACAGACATTAACCTAAAAAAAAAAATTGCACAAATTAAACCAAGATATAACAACCCAAATAAAGTTAAGAATTTGGAGAGAAAGCTACAACAAAAGAGGGGAAAAAAGAAAGAAAAGTGTGCCTTGCGTATAAAACTGGATAAGAAATATTTTTGAGAATCAATTGGTAATTTGGGATATACAGAGATAATAGCTTCCATATATCGAAATTCAGCAATTTTATTGGCACCATAACCACAGGCCAAAAGGAATCATTAATTTGGTCTCATATTTTATGAACAAGTTGCTACAAATTGGTCAGAGGTAACTAACCCGCGGGCAGAAGCTTCTGTGAGAGGTTCAATAAAATATCTGTTATGTGTGCTATCTCCATAACTCATATTACGGTACCACAAAGGCTTAACAATTTCACCAGGCCAAAAGAAGTGTGAGCCTTACCCTCCACCACGGCCCAAGCATCTCTCGGATCTGTCAAATGCTAGTCCTGGAAAAATTTAGCAGATATATATGATTGAATACAGTTCCATTTCTAAAATATACATAAGAAATAGACAGAGAAAAAACGAGAAAAATGACTGCTAAATACCTAGTAAGAGGAATAAATCCACTGGCTCATTTCCCTGCATTACTGCAACAAGAGAGACCATCAAAATTCACGATGTCAGACATTAAGCCAAACAGAGAAATGTTTTTCCTGTTAATTTATATTACAATTAAACATGTTTTTCACTAGAGAAGGCTTCAAAATACAAAGTTGTTGTAGATTTGGGTAACCGGTCCCTGTTGTGGAATTATGAGAGCATTGCAGAACTAATATGATCATGGTATATATGCAAAATTTCATTTCCTTTTCAACTTCTTCTGGGTGTGAGTCACATGTATAACACAAAGCAATTAGATTCTATAACATATTGAACAAAAATATACCATCTTCCCCTTCATTTCCATTGGTAACTACTGGAGGCAGTTCCAAAATATTCATTGAATTAGCAATTAGATCATCAATAATTGAGATGTGGAACATTCGCATGTGACTATTCTTGTCCTCCACACGTGGCACATAAAGCTTCTTCCTTGTCTTCATATCACCATCTAAACACAGTAACTATTTAATATGAATCACCAGAAGCAAACAAAAGCATACATGGTAAGCAAGTACTGTAGTTAAAGAAATAAGTTTAAACAACTTTTAAGCAAAACACAAATTACTAGAAAGAAAAAGATAAACAAACAGCAAAAAGAAATCTATCAACGTTAAAATTGTGAGTTCAAAACATACAAATTTACTAGGGCTCACCCCATTTATCAGAAAAAATTAAATTCTCAACTACCAAATTTTATCACCACGGAGCATCCCAAAGATAACATATATAGAACAGACCTTTGGCTGATGTTTGTAGAATTTCGGACAACAGTTTTGATGTATCAACTTCACGCAAAGCACTGCAGCTTACGTAGGCACATAACCTCTAACTAGATTTAAACTACAGTGCTTACAAAACAATGTTCTAAATAGCATTATCTGAAACCAAAATAATATGACCAACACATAAATTTATTATTAATCATGCACACCAATCTCAAAACTATTTAAAAAGAAATCTGTTCATATGAATTCAATTTATTTAACTATATGTAATATCCAAGATTTAATATTCATAAAATCATAAATAGCAGGACAAAATTGATGAAGTGAGGGTGAGGTATTAGAAATCATATTGCCTGATTAGACAAAGTTTTTAGACTATATATGTACAACTTATTTTCAAACCGTACAAAGCCTTTAAAAAAAATTTAAGAATAAAATCGTACAACCTAATCTTAAGGCCGACAATATTATGTGTAAAATACTAAAAAATAAAATTGTACAGACTTAGACCTAAAGCAAATAATATCATACTATATAGAAGCGAGTCCTTATACTATGACACCTAGAAACAATAAAACATGTAATAACTCAAACAAAAAAAACAAAGTTATGTTGAGATCGGGAGTGGAACAAAAATGTTAATGAACTTCATGGGATCTAAGGGAGGGATCTATGGACTTGAGGGTCTTGCCGATCAAGGGATTTTTTTTTTGCTTGACAGATGTTCTTGTTGCTCAGGGTTGCTGCTGCTATTGGTGTTCATCGTGGTCACAAACAGCTAGGTGAGACTCCGAGACCAAAGGTAGGCAGGAAAGAGTGACTTTTTTTTTTTTGGCTGTTATTTTGTTGGCTTTTGGCTTTTGTTATGCGCGCTTTGGTTCGTCACCACCATCACCACTGCCTTATTGACCTCTTTGTCTTAGCCCCCAGTCCCCCGCTTGTTCTTTCTTTTATTATCATTATAATAATTATAATGCGTAAGCACACCTAAAGTGAAGCATATGGTTTTTGGTTTGGAGAGCCAAAGCAAAATACTGAAATAACTCAATAAGATGGAAATAAAGGCTGAGTAACATCTAATATTAAAAGTGAATCTAGACTATTTAAATTATATTTACATATTACTAAATTTTATTTTTTTAAAGATATCCAACTTTTTTATTAACATACCTCATTAATCATTATAATATTTTAATATTTTTTATATCAAACTAAATTAAATCAAAAGGGAGACATTTTTTTCCCTTAAGCGGGCATAATATGTGTGTGTGTTTTTTTTAACAATTAAACCAATCCTATTTGGGCCAAAATACAAAATATTTAAAACTACAAAGAATAATCCAGAATACATAAAGATTCAGAGACCATCCTTTAAAACTCATTCGATAACAAAAATAATGCTCAACTGTAACCAACTACATTACAACCAAGCTCGAGAGCCAAACCAAATGCACCCCCTCTTTAAAAATCACCAAGCCTCTGTCGGAGCATGAAGTTAGAACCTTGTGCGAGCAAGCGGGAGCTATTCTTGTAGAGGAACGGAACGCGCAGCTCGTAAAATGCCCAATCACTGTCTACGACGACAATAATGAACATAATAGATGGTATCAAGGTGGGCACACGATCTAATGTGCAGATTAACTGACCCTCACAAAGACAGGAGGTCCTAATGAAAATTATTACATCTTACATTGTTCGCGACGAGGAGCCTAGAATAGCTTATAAAGCTTAGCTTCTCTAATTAAGTAGAAGCGTTTTAGATAAAAAAAAATATTTGCATGAAGTCCAAAAATAAATTTGTAAGAGTATAAAGCTCAAAACGAATAATATTTACTTGTTGGCCCAAACTTTACACATTCTCTATAAACAAACATGTATATGACCAAATAATAGAAATATTGTTAACAGTCATGAGAGTTTGCCTTGAAGTTTGAAAAAGTCTTAGTTAGACTTAGTCTTTGTTATTGGTTCATATCAGATTTTTACTCCTTGATTTTTTGTTCTTCAGTTAGTAGAAGTAATTCCAATAAAATCTGATAGTAGTTTAAATTTTTTAACAATTTCAGTTTGGATGTAAGCCTATAAATAAGCATTTTCATTTGTGAAATAAAAGTGTGTCTTTCCTCAACTCTTAACTCTCAAATTATTTATTTCTCTTCATATAAATTTTTACTCCTTGATTTTCTGTTCTTCAGTTAATAGAAGTAATTCTAATAAAATCTTATAGCAATTTAAATTTTTTAACAATTTCAATTTGGATGTAAACCTATAAATAGGCATTTTCATTTGTGAAATAAAAGTATGCCTTTTCTCAACTCTTAACTTTCAAATTATTTATTTCTCTTAAGTCTCTAACAGATATATGTTGATAGAATCTTTAGAGTTTTATCCTATATTGCAAAAAACACGTCACCTGTGGGCACCCATGTCACCTTCGACAAACAGATTTCACAACATTACACATTCTCTATAAACAATCATGTATATGATCCAAATAATAAAGATATATGTTGATAGAATCTTTAGAGTTTTATCCTCTATTGAAAAAACACGTCACCTGTGGGCACCCATGTCACCTGCGACAAACAGATTTCACATAGGGCTTATAACATGCTTATATAAAGGCCTTATCCATAATTGTTTTATGTACTTGGTAAGTTTTTCTTGTTAAGTTAGATCAAGTTTTAGGTTTGGCATCCAAGAGGTCATTCTGGTTCTGGACATACCTATGTACTTTTAGAAGTTAATGTGCAATGATTCTGAACATCTGGTATTGTAAGTGAAGGAACTAAGGACATAGTGGTTTGTGGATGGTTTTTATAAAGAAACTGTATTATAAAGCCAATATGTAATGGGATGATTGTGATCTCAAGTGGTAGGAAAAGTCAATTATTCGTGGAGAGATATCTTGCAAATAAAATGTAATGTCTCCAAAAGAATTTATCTCACACTTGAATCTTATAACCAGCATTTCTTTCTAACTTGTTCGTTTTTTCAGTGACTTTCCATTATATTCCTTTTTAACATTTGTAACGGAGTTTGTATTTTTTACATGATTCTTTAATTGGATTGTCATCAATTAATAGTGTTCTCATATAATACAGATCGTGGATACTACTCGGTAGAGACTTTCTCCCTTTTAGTTGCTCTGAAAGTTCATTGTAGGGAAAGAGTAACAATTTTAAGAGGAAATCACGAGAGTTGTCAGATAGTTCAAGTGTAAGAATATATTTTACTATGAATTCTACCAGTTGAAAATTTGCAATTTTTGAAGTTGATTGTTCTTTTTCCATCTTTTGGCGGTGGTGATGGCGAGGATCCTCAAGTAATTAAGTGCTATTCAAGTGTTCATAATTATCTGAATAGCTATGATGCATATTGAATTGTTTACTTGCTATAGTTTTTAACTCTTTTAATGGATTTGTATCTTTATATTTCTAGATGTACACTACATTCTTATAAGACAGTTTTGGCTTTCCCCTCCTCATTGTACCTTTGAAGTTTTTTCTTTTGGTCCAATTTTAACTGTGTTTACTGCCCCTCATGAGATCAAGGCCTTTGAAAGGGCCGTCACCTAGACTTTTCTCCTTACATCATTCTGACAACTGAATGGCTTCTAAAACTAGCCTAGGTTATGTCAGCTGTTTTTCTCAATCTTCTGACAAATGCATTTTTCATATGTGATGCAATTGATTTATAACTTGGGAAAAAAAAAAAAGCACGTAGGAAGGAGCTACCTTGAAGTATTTTGTCAAAGTTTTTTATTCTCCTAAATCCTAATCAATGCTGGCCAAATTTCTACGAATTTTAATGAGAAAGAGAAAGTGCCAGTGAATAAATGTGGTGAAATATATTAATTATTGTGAAAATGAAAATCTAACGGTAATTTTGGTGTCGTATGTTGGTCTCTATGTGCTGTCAGATTTGGGTGTATATCAAAATAACTTAGTAGTTTCTCTTTTCAGGTACGGGTTTTATGATGAATGCTTGAGAAAGCATGGATGATAATGTATGAAAGCATTTCACGGACCTTTTTGATTATCTGCCACTTACAGCTGCGATTGAGAGTCAGGTTTGAATTTTACATGCAGTCTTAATACGTTTATTTCCTAGTACTGTGGTTCACATATATTTGTACCCTCTTTTGTAGGTTTTCTGCTTGCATGGAGGACTCTCTCCATCTTTTGACACATTAGACAATATACGTGCCCTGGACCGTATACAGGAGGTAGACCTACAGTTCTATCTTGTTTTTGTTGGCAATTCACCCCTTCATATCCCGGGATACATTAGATAATATACGTTCGATGTATGCAATGTATGCATTTTCCAACCTTAATTAGAATCAAAATCTGATTAGGATAATATGCATTTCTTTCCAAATGTCTGAAACCTTTGCTTATCTCATCAGAAGGCATTCCAACATCACCATAATCCTTACTGCCATTGTTTACGTGAGACTAGGTTCCTCACGAGGGTCTAATGCGTGATCTCTTGTGGTCTGATCCGGATGACCAATGTGGACGGGGAATATCTCCTCGGGGGGCTGGGTACAGCTTTGGACAAGATATAGCTGCACAGTTCAATCATACTAATGGGCTCACACTTATTTCTAGAGCCCACTAGCTTGTCATGGAAGGATACAATTGGTGCCAGGTATGAAAATAGTGAAACTAGAATTAGTTCTGATTTTTTTCCTGGAGTATTTCTTTTCATTTGTTTGTATTTAACAATGCATTGTAGGACAAGAATGTGGTGACGGTGTTCAGTGCACCAAATTACTGTTATCGGTGTGGAAATATGGCTGCAATACTTGAAATTGCGGAGAATATGGAGCAGAATTTTCTTCAATTTGACCCAGCACCTCGTCAAATTGAATCTGTCCAGACAATTTTTTGTAATTGCAAGAAGTTACATTCCCTGGCAGATTTTATTATTTCCTGTTGTGTTATTTTTTTTTTTGTGTAGATGTCTCTTACAAAAATTGAGTTCTGGTTTAGTTGAGGGAGAGACTAAAGGAACCATTGTTTTTGTCATTCTTTTGATTGGAGTTATTCTGATGCTGGTTCATCTGAGTTTATAGGTTTGATCTGTAGAAGCTTCTTTTGTATTCTAAAATGGGAAGAAAATAGAAATAAGTGATCTTTTGCCTTGTGAATGTTACTTCTGCTGGGCACATTCCAACTTTGCTTTTCTAAATGCAAAAAAGAGCTGCTTGCTTTAGCAGTTTTACTTTCTCGTGTGGTTTTTGTGAGGTTGTAAGAAGTTAAGGAATGTTTAATATTGTATTTTTATTAGTTTTCTACATTTATCTTAAAAAATAATTAGTGTTTATGATATGGTGTTTTTAGATTTTAGTTGCAGAAATGTGTTTGATCCGTTTCTAGATGGCCGTATTACTAAATTGGTCATTTCAATAATCTAGCCATTTTAATAATCTAATAATTCGTTAATGATAATATAGTCACTTTAAAAAATCAGTCATTTTCATTAACATGGTCATTTTGGATTATGTGGCCCTTATAGAAAGGATGTTATTTTTTTAATGTCATTTAAAAAATGGTCATTTAAAACAAAGTGGTCACTTTAACAAACGTATGGTTATTTTTAAAATTTTTTTTATTAGCTATGAACATTTTAAAAAGTTTATTTTTTATAAACTATGATCCTTTCTAAAAAATAGGTTACTTAAGAAGAGGTTTATTTTTAATAATGCAGTGCTTTTTAAAGATGCAACTTTTAAAGCTTTAAATATATATATATATATATATATGAATAGTACTCTCTCACAATTTAAAAGAAAGAAATATTTCAAGAATTTCCCTATTCATTTTTTTGAAAGGGGATATGGGTAAAAAGAATTTTATTTCAACCAAAGTTCTTAAATCTACTATTTTGATTATTTTTAAAAATGCAGAGGGTCATGGCATGAATCACGCTGGAGACATATAAATTTCTAATAATTTCTCTTTATATATTTTAAAATAATAATATATTTGGTTTACTAATATAATTTTTTTTAATTTAAATAATATTATACATTTTAAATTATATCTCAAATTATATTATAAATAATGATGTGTCAAGTAATTATTAAATGATGAAATAGTATAAATTTTAAAATTATTTATTATATAATTTTATTATTTAATAATTACTTGACACATTATTATTTAAGATATAATTTATAATACAACTTAAAATGTATATTATTATTTTTTTAATTTTTAAGATTTTTTTTAATTCACAAATGTTAAGGTTTATCTTTTTTTATTTTTCTTTTCTTTTTAACAAACATTTTTAAGGTTTATCATTATAATAACATGGTTTATAACCCCTTCGAATTACTGGTCAATATAGTTGATGTTTTTTAATAATAGTAGAAATATTTTTAATTAATCGTACTATTTTAATAAATAAAAAAAAACTGATTGTGTCCGTAAAATGTGGTTGTTACTTGTCAAGGAACAAATTTGTGAAGATGTACGGCAGTGGATTATTGACTACTTGTCAAGGAAGGAGACAGCTTTTATCATAAATTAAGTAAATATATTTTTTTATTTTAATATTTTGTATTTACTATAAATTTATTAATACAACAAAAACAGATATAACTAATTTCAACATTAGGGAGTAACGATATTACTAACGTGTGAGAGCAGCGGAAACCCTAAACTCTCTCAACTCTAAAGCCAGCAGCCGCCGCTCTTCCAATATACATCCACCGGAGAGAAGGCCTAGGCCCCTCTCCGGTAGACACATCCATCATCTAGCCTTTGCTCTTCTTGCTCCAGTCTTTCCCTTACCTATTTCCTTTTCCTTTTTCTCTTTTTCCAGCTCCTCACCTCCGTTTCTTGCTCCTTCTGGCTCCTGTGACGGTCGGGGCTTTAATGCGTCCTTCCCTGCTGCAAGGCCGAGTTCGACTGACTTGGCCGCTCGACGTCATCTGTGCCTCCTGTCGGTGGCGGACCCAGCCGAGCCTTCAGCAACCAGCATGCCTTACTGATGCAACTCCATCGGCGTCTGCTCATGGGAAGCTGTCCGCTGCTAGTTTCCTGGTGGTCAGGCGGTGCTCTCTCTGCTCGGGTGCTTTTCATCTCTCCGGTGGGCTCGTTCTCTGGTTCCAGTTACAGGCTGAGTATCTTGATCGCGGCCATCCTCTTCATCGGCGTTTCAACACCTCCAACCATTCACTGCCGTGGCTCCGCGTTGTACGCCATCGTTCACGGCGATCCATGAACCCTTTTGGCCCCACGTCGGCTTCTTCGGCCAGTGCTACTCCTTTTTTCCGCCGTCAGTTCCTCTCCTGTGACCGCTGACCCCCGCCGCGGTAGGCACCTGGCTGCCTCCGCCCCAGTGTCCCCGCTCTGCCCATTTCCGATCTGTCTGAGAAATGCTCCATCATCGACTTGCTGGGCGAATCGAAGTTCTCTTCCGGTCAACTGTCCACCCAGCCAAGTGCAAAAAAACACAGTAGAATCACGCAACGCACGCTGCTGGTGTGCTTCCTGTCCGCGAGGAAAGAAAGAAGAGCGGCAAGGTTTAGTCCAGTTGGGATGTTGCAATATGCGGTTTATTGGGCGGTGGGTAGCTATTTGGTGGTGTATTTTGCTGTGGCCCTGTCATTTAGACTGGTGCCGTCACCTGGTCTGACTTCCCCTTAATGCAGGAATATGTTACTACTTACCTCCGGTGAAAGATTTTTGTTGGGGCATTCAAAATTTTTTCCGTGGCTAAGCTAGTTTTAATTTTATGTAATAATAATTTCTCCCTTATTCAAGGGATCTGATTTTTCCTCCTAAGTGATTAGGAGGTCTTTATCTCCCTTCTATGTGAATAGGAGGTCTTTATCTCCCTCCTATGTGAATAGGAGGTCTGTCATTCCTTTCTCTTTGAAAGGTTTGTTTTCCTTTTTTTTGAAAGGTCTTAGTTTAGGTATAGTTGTTACTCTTCTTTGCAAGAGTTTGAATTCAGGTGATCTCAAAATGTATCTATTTTATCCTGTTATTTCTTTGATCTATGTATCAAAGACATTTGATGTAATATCTTAATGATATTAATGAAATGAAATGAAATCTTTACTCAAAAAAAAACATTAGGAAGTAACGACGATACGAAGACAATTGCTAGTGGGTGGTAGCAATGGTCAACTTCTGAAGGAAGGGAACGGGGACACGTGTCAAGTGTAAAAAAGTCTTTTGACATTCATCCAATTTCATTCCTTCTACAAGAAGGAGACGCACTTAAAAAGTGCTTGGCTCCACCGACTGTCCGATGTTAACACTTACCTTTTTCTTAATTTGTTTAAAAGCATGGTTAAATGACGTCATCACCTGCCACTTGACGATGCCGTTACATTAGTAACGATCATTAACAGACCCGTTTATTGATCCATCTCAATTTTTCTCACCACGGCTTCCTCTGCTTAACGGCGTTGTAGAAAAATTTAAAGTTCTCGGGCGGTTGCTTTGTGCGTATTACGTATATAAATGGATGGCGTCTTGCCTCATCTTCTTATATAGTCAAGTTAATTCTAAATTTTTTTAATCAAAACCAGAGATAGCGCAAAGCAAGCTTAGCTCTGTACTCGTTTGAATCAATCAGAAATGGAAAATCTTGTGGGATACAGATTCCATCCAAAAGACGAAGAAATCATCAGTCTTCTCAACGAGAAAAGACTTAACCCTGGTTTCTCTGTCCAAACAATTACCGAAGTTGATATTTACAACTTGGAACCTTTTGAATTGCCCCGTAAGTACCCATCATCATACTGTCAGTTAGTTAGTCCGTCTCATATCAAACACCTCGCCAAGGCAATTGCCAAAATGATATTAATTTGTTTTCTTTTATTTTGTTTGTGATGCAGGACTTTCTGCAATTAAATCCGATGAACTGGTGTGGTACTTCTTTTGTGCGCCTTACTATAAGTTTTCCAAAAGTAAGCGTGCCAATAGAAGAACCCAGACAGGATATTGGAAAGTGACTGGTGAAGGTTCTAAAATCTTTGCCAAAAACAACAAAAATGTGATTGGTAAAAAGAAGTTCTTGGTTTTCTGCGAACATGGTAATGCTTCTAAGAAGCACAAGGCTGAATGGGTCATGCATGAGTTTGATTGCGAGCACAACCGTCTTCATCAGGTAACTGCTTTGCTCATTTTCTATCTATTTTCTAGATTTTGGTGCTTACCATGAAGAAGTTAAACATGGAATGTAAGTTTCAAATAATTTCAGATTATATACTTTGTTGAGTTTGGTGAAAGGCTAAATAAATTTAGCTCCTCATCATGATTGTAATGTGGTTTGAAAATTGAAATAACTAGTGAGGGTGCTTGAATTTTGATTTAATTGGTCGGTTTCATTAGACAGCCCAAGTACTGCAAACTATAAGTTCATTTGTGTGGATTTCATGTGTCATTTTAAAGAAATTGAAAGGTTCGTTTTCGACTCCAATTACATTTTTTTTTAAAAAATAAATCATGATGGATGAGACTAGGTAAACTCAGTTTGCATATGAGTTATTGTGATGAATAAGAATCCGTGTTTTGTTTCTCCTAGAAGTTTGGTACGTATTATACCAGCATAATTAATGAAAATTTGTCTTTTTCTGGAAAATAATTGATTATACAACATCCTAGATTATGAGCTCATATTTTTTTTACCTTTAATTTGTGCAGAAGGATTTTGTTATCTGCCGCATAGAAAGAAAAACAAATAACAAGCTTAAAATTTCAGCCCGCGATGATGGTCAATCAAGTCACCATTTGGCTTCTAATACTTTGAATCACGTTGAAGAAGACTTCTTTTCAGCGGTTAGAAGGAATTTGTTTTAAGATTTCAACATCAATTTGTACATGCAGTTCATGAGGAACATATTCTTAAAAGATGCTTTCTTGCTTGTGGATTTTACTTCAGGTAGAATTTCAACAACTACGTATTGATGATCATATGACTTCTAATCTTAAAAATCATGTTGCAGAAAATACCTATTCAAGGGTGAGATAGAGCATTTATAATTTATGAGCAGTTCCAATATTAAGTTACACGTGGTGTATGCAAATCACATCCAAAATTAATACTTCTTCACCTTTTGATTTCAGGTAGAACTTCAGCAACTACCAAGTCACATGCCCTTTGATTTTAGAAATCATGTTGCAGAAAATAATGATCAAGGGGTAAGAAAAATAATAGCTTATGCTTAATTTTCAAATATCAATTCATAAATGGTGGGTGTGAGGAACATTTCCATTATTAATGCTTCTTTGTTTGCGGTTGTTTCTTTCAGGTAGAATATGAACAGGTAGCAGGTGATTATATGATTTCTACTTATAGAAATCATGTTGCAGAAAATATATTTTCAATGGTGAGAAAGAACATGTCTTGTGGGCAAGTTTCAAAATTAACTTATGTGTGTAGTACATGAGAAACATATTCAAAACTAATGCTAGCTATGGTTCTTATTTCAGGAAGAATCACAACTACTGCCAAATCGAAATTTGGCTTCTGCTTCTAGAAATCATGTTGCAGAAAATACGTATCCTAAGGTGAAAAGCAGCTTTACTTGGCAGTTTTTGATATCAGCTTACATACATAGTATATAATATAACATATCCAGAACTTAATGCTTCTTTTTTCATGGTCTTTACTTCAGGTGGGATATCAACTACTAAGTCATTCTTTGACTTCTGATGATAGGAATCATGTTGCAGAAAATAATCTTCTAAGGGTGAGAAAGAACTCGACTTGTGGGCAGTTACCAATATAACTTAAACATGTAGTGCATGAGAAACATTCAAAATTTAATGCTACTTTATCAACGGTTTGTATTTCAGGAACAATCACTACTACTACCAAGTCACTATTTGACTTCACATTCAACAAATCATATTGTAGAAAATAATTCTCCACGGGTGAGAAAAAGCATGGATTATAATCCCTTTTCGGTATCCATTAATATCTATAATGATGAGAAATACATCCAAAACTAATGCTTATGCATGTCATGATTCCTATTTCAGGTAGAATCTCAACAACTACCAAGTCACTATTTGATTTCTGATTTTAGAGATCAAGCTGCAGAACATATTTTTTTGGGGGTAGAATGACCATGCTTTATAAAGAATTTCAAATGTTGACTTATATATTATGTGCTTGAGTAGCATTTCTAGAACTGATGTTTCTTCCTCTGTGGTTATATAGGTGGAACCTGTTCTACTTGCACAATTTGATGCACACCATGGTTATGATCAGCTGGATTGTAACTCTTTCTCTGCACTGCAGTCACCAATTAATACAGAACACGAAGCACATTCTGCGTCTAATTTGTTGGATCAGAATTCTCTCTCTGTGCTAGAGTCTCGAACTACTCTGGAACAGAGATCATCTTCGTACTCTTGACGGATTTACTAATGACTATAATGTGCTGGATTTTCAATTTGATGACAAGCAGGAAGATGTGAATTCACAATGGCCTGTACAGGACAAATTCCCTCTCGAAGAAACTAGAGATGCTCTTGCGAGGCTTCAACTCACTCAAAATCAGCCATAGAAGTTCATTTTGGGATAGCCGTGACACACACACTGGAAACTGCCTATCCCTGGCTAAATGAATATTCTCCTATAGCTGATGGAGAATATTACTTCAATAGTATAGGTAAATAACATAAAATTCTCTAGGAGAGTTTCGCTATTGATATTGTAATAATGCTTCGCACATTCTTTGCTATATGTTTTATTATGTATGAGAATAGTCAGTTTGGACTGTGATTTTTCAGAACACTTGACAGCTCAACTAGTTCATCCATTTCGGTACATAAAGAGTATGGCCTAGTTCATGAAACTGGGAGCTTGTTTTAATAGAAATAAACCTTCTTGTTCAAGAAGACAAGCAGCAGAGATATATACCGAGTGAAAATTCATCCTCCTCCATCCGTGAATAGCAACGAGTTTTTGCATTACACGTTCTTCCTGTTATCTCAACCTTAAAATAGGCATATACTTTATATCAATTGCCTTGAGCTACCCTTCACAGGAATATGTCCCTATCCGTAATCTCATTGTATCAAATGTAAAAAAATAAAAAATATGTCAATCTCGTATTATTGTAAGATCTACCTCGATTCTCAAAGAGAGCTCAAATTAAATCATGTTAGAAGCATTAAACTAACCGAAGCTAAATGCTTAAGTAGTAACATAATAAGACCCTCTACCTTGTACCGATAATTTAACAAAAATGTATACATGTATTCTAATATACATAAATATATATATAGATACATAAATTGAAACACTCATGCAGTTATGTGTATAATGGCCAGACCTTCAAATGTGAAGTATAATCGCATTGCATGATGTCCTTGTGACAATATAAAAAAATAGGGTAAATAAAAAAAAGGATAAACTTGTGATTCAGTGAGTAGATATAATATGAGAAGATTATATAATTTATACGTAATATAAATAATAGCTTCTTAATTATAATTTAATAAAAAAATACTATATATAATGTACACGTAAAAATCTGTAATATAAAATAATCATGAGATTATATACTAAGTAATTAATAAAATTTTACTGAAAATATGAGTTGTCATAACAATCTATATTAAAGTTGAAAATCATAACAAAATATTGAAATGTTGAGAATTTAAAAATATAAGATGTCATAAAAATCTGTGCTAAAATTGAATAAATATAATATAATACTGAAAATAATATATATTATATATACATTGAAAATTACACCAAACTTATACTCGGAGAAAGCTGATCTAATTTGGTAGAGTAACTTACGTACAGATAGATCGGGGGATCTGAGCTTGTCTAACTCGATGGAATACTGCATCGCTTGGGCAGAGCAAATAAACTGGTTACATGCGCAGAGCAATTACACTAAAGAGGAGGGTGCGCATATGATAGTTCAAAAAATACTACTATATAATATCATAAGCATAATTATTCTGAAATAAATATTTTTAAACTGAATGTAATCATAACTATACTATAATAAATTCTAAAAATATTTATGAATATATTAAATAGCATAAATATTTATCTGTCTAAAATAAATCATGAATAAATCTGATAACGTGTAATTAAGTCATAAACTGCTGTTTTAAAAACATAATATATAAATAGTTATCCACTTACAAAAAGTGTGCTAATCCTGAGCTGGGTCTGGATCTTGGGGTCTACCAGCTATCGGTACTACTCTTATATCATATGGTGTAAAAATATATTATTAGTACCGATATATATTATTAAAACTGAAATATAAATATTCTAACATCATAAAACTGTTACTTGCTAAATCATTAAATATAAATCAAATTATCCAAACTTATTTCCTGTATTTTTTCTTTCTTTTTATTTTTTTCTCTCCCTTTCTCTCTCTTTTTGTCTCAATTTTCTTTTTCTTCTCTTATTTCTCTTTATAATTTTATATTACTTTTGGTCTATCTTTTGTTAACTTACATATCGAATTGAAGAAAAATTCTTTCATTATATAGGTAAACCAGCCGCCCAACTAGCAAATAGAATGAAGCCACTAGCACTTAATTTTTATTTATTTCTTTTCCCTCACAATACCACCATGCCTCACGTGTTGACGTCCTAGCAATTCATTCACCAAATTTTCATTATTTTATAACCTAAATTTCCACTAATCTCATATACAAAAGCTAATTCTCCTTAAATATATTATTATATTATTTTTTTCCTGCCACTTAAACACAAAGCAAGGAATCCGAATGGCACATATATTATAATTTCTCCACTTTATAAAAATATCGTCCTTAAAATTCATGCACCTATCTGAAACAAATGAGGATATTGAGCTCTCATATGATCCTCACGCTAGCCTCTTCCAATGTATGATTCCTTCATAAGACTTTAACCAATAAAATAATCTTATTACGTAATACTTGTTGGTGATAGTCCACTATTTGAATAGGTTCCTCGTTATAAGTCAAGTCTGCCATCAAGTAAACTGATTGAATATCTAAAATATGAGAAGGGTCAAATATATACTTTCGCAAAATAGAAACATGAAACACATTATGAATACGTGACAACTCAGGCGGTAATGCTAAGCAATAAGCAACCACACTAACCTTCTTTATAATCTCGTATGGCCCAATATATCAAGGACTTAATTTTCTCTATTTTTCAAAATGAAGCACACATTTCCATGGTGAGATCCGTAAGAAGACTTTGTCTTTTACTATAAACTCAAGCTATCTATGACATTTATCTGCATAACTCTTCTATCTATCTTGAGCTGCCTTGAGTCTATCTCTGTTAATATTGATCTTCTCGCTAGTGGCCTAGATAATCTTTAGACCCAACAATTTCCTTTCTCCAACATCATCCCAACAAATTGGAGTTTTATATTTTCTTTCGTATAAAGCCTCGTACGATGCTATTCGAATGCTAGACTGATAACTATTATTATATGAAAACTCCATCAATATAAATAATCATCCCAATTACCCTTAAGCTACAACATAAAGGCTTGAGCATATTCTCTAATATTTGTATAGTTCTTTCTGATTGCCCATCTGTTTGATGATGAAAAGTTGTACTAAAGTTTAACTTGATACCAAAGGCTTCCTATAAGCTATGCTAGAATCTAGAAGTGAATCGAAGGTCTCTATATGAAACAATAGACACTAGAGCCCTATGTAATCGTATAATCTTACTCACATAAAAATAAGCCAGCCTATCTAA
Source organism: Ailanthus altissimus (assembly GCA_946807835.1). NCBI lineage: Eukaryota > Viridiplantae > Streptophyta > Magnoliopsida > Sapindales > Simaroubaceae > Ailanthus > Ailanthus altissimus. Next base: position 27,114,500 of record OX327691.1, on the reverse strand, counting down.
TGAGTATGAAACCTTATAAGGTAGGAAATAAGCAAAATTTGTGAGTCGGTTAACAACCACTCAAATACTATTATAACCACTCTGAGTACGTGGAAGCCCAACAACAAAGTTCATGGTGATATATTCTTACTTCCACTTAAGAACTAGAAGTGGTTGAGATAATCCTACTGGCCTCTGATGTTCTGCCTTAACCTGTTGACAAATTAGGCAATGAGATACGAATTTTACAATTTCTCTTTTCAGACCTTGCCACCAGTAATGTTCCCTTAAAGTACGATATATTTTAGTGCTGTCAGGATGCATAGTATAAGCTGAGCTCTGAGCTTCTTTTAAAATATACTTCTTTAACTCTGAGTTTTCGAAACACAAAGCTTATTACCCATAACTAATGTCCTATTAGCTTTCAACGTTAAATCAGTTCGCATTCCATTCCTTACTTCTTACTTAAGTTTAACTATGTTAAGATTCTGATTTTACATCTCTCGAATCTGATCCCCTAACTTAAAAATGTGCTACAAGAACTCTAGACTCATTCATAGACAATTCAACCCCATAGATCTTAATTCAATAAACAATTGATGATAAATCACTTTCAAATGAGCTATATAGTTAGAAGACTTCCTGCTGAGTGCATCTGCTACCATATTCGCCTTGCCTGAGTGATAGTCAATTGTACAGTCATAATCTTTTATTAGCTCTAACCATCTTTGTTGTTTCATAATCAAATCTTTTTATGTGAATAAATACTTCAAACTCTTGTGATCGGTGAAGATTTAACATGTAACACCATATAAAAAATGTCTCCAAATCTTCAAGACAAATACTACTACTGCTAATTTTAAATCATGGGTTAGATAATTCAACTCATACTTCTTAAACTGCTGAGAAACATAAACTAACACCTTACTATGTTGTATCAATACACAGCACAATCCATGTCTAGAAGCATCACTGTAAATTATAAATCCTTTGGTGTCAGATGGAAGAGTGAGAACAAGAGTTGAAGTCAATCTTTTTTAAGTTCTTAAAAATTACCTTCACATTCATCAGTCCATTCAAACTTTACATTTTTTCTAGTCAACTTTGTAAGTGATGCAATATTCTTAGAGAAGTTTTTAACAAATCTCTGATAACAACTTGCTAGATTGAGAAAGTTTTTAATTTCTATCACATTAACTGATCGCTCCCAATTTACCACAGCTTTAATTTTTTGATGATTCACATAAATTGTATATGCTGAGATCAGCTTAGAAATATAACTTTATGTAGCTAGAATTGACATTTACTGAACTTAGCATATAACAGTTTATTGCTTAAATTTTGTAATATTGTCCTCAAATGCTCTGCACGCTCCTCTATACTTCATTAATATATAAGAATACCATCAATAAAACTATAAAAAAAAAATTAAGATTAGGACAAAATACCATATTCATAAAGTTTATGAATATAGCTGGAGCATCAATAAACCCAAATGGCATTACTAAAAACTCATAATGCCCATATCAAATTCTGAAGGTAGTTTTAGACATATCAGTATCTCTGATCTTTAACTGATAATACCCTAATCGTAGATTGATCTTTGAGAAAAATTTTGCACCAGGTAACTGATCAAATAAATCATCAATGCGAGGGAGTGAGTACTTGTTACATATAGTGACTTTATTTAGCTTTCGATAATCAATGCATAGCCTCAAAGTTCTATATTTCTTTTTAACAAACAACACTGGTGCTTCCTATGGCAATACACTAGATTTGATGAAACCCTTATTTATCAATTCTTGTAACTGAGTCTTTAATTCTTTCAACTTTAAGGGGGTCATTTTTGTATGATTCTTTGAAGATATGAGTTGTGCCTAAAACCAAATCAAAACCAAAATCAATCTCTCTATCTAGTGATAAACTTGAAAAATCTTCAAGAAATACATCTGAAAAATCTCTTACCACTGGAATATCTTTTAATTTAGCTCCATTGATTCTGGTATCAATAACATGTGCTAAATAAACTGGACATCATTTTTAAGCAACCGTTTAGCTGTCATAGCAGATATAGCACAGAATGAAAGAACTCATCGCTCTCTACAAAAAATAATATCATGCTCTCCATGTCTTCTAAATATAACATCTTTTCAAAAATAATCTATTGTAGCATGATGATTAGCTAACAAATCCATCTCAAGTATCACATTAAAATTATGTATATCAAGAGGAATTAAAGCTACTACCATCTCACTATTACCCACTTTGATAACACAACCTTGAAATACATTCTCAGCCAATAATGATTCTCGAACTGGTGTGGCTATCACCAAGCTACAATCTAGAGATTTTAACACTCTGTCTGCATGCACAGCAAAAATGTAGGAAATAAAAGAATGCGTAGAGCCTAAATCAATTAAAATGTGGGCCTCTTGCCAAAAAATAGTCAGCATACCTGTAAAACCATCTAGGGTAACCTGTGTCTCTTGCTGAGTCAAAGTAAATACACTTGTATGGATACGGGGTCGACCTGGTTGACCCCACTGTGGATCTCTAATAGCTCCTAAAACTTTAGGTTGTACATGAGTATTAGAGATAAGATCTCTTGTCTGAGATCCTCAATGTCTCTGAATATTGTTACTGACACCTTGAAAACCTTGAAAAGTTGTACCTTATACTGAGTTGTTACTCCAAAGTAGAAAAGGGCAATCTCTCATCAAATATCTAGTTTGTTCGCAAAGATAGCAACCTCTAAAACTTCTCAAACACTGTCCCTCATGACACCTTCTCATGTTAGCATTACTACTTAACTGGTTACCACCCTGAGGCCTCTGACTCCCAAGGTTGCTTCCAACAGATGGAGGCACAAAACTCTGACTAGAACTCTGTCTCTGCCTTTTTGATAGCATAGTACTTTGACTATACCGTTATCTACTTGAATACTATGTATAGGATGTCTCTCCTCGAGGTACTCTACTACTACTTGATCCATAAACTGACCAACTATGGCCTTATTTCTGCTTGAATGACTGGGCTCTGCGTATCTTTAACAAGCTTCTCTTAACTCTCATTACAACCCCTACTAACTCACTGAAATTATTATGCCTCATTGCTGTCCTAATATTGCCTCTAAGGCCCTGTTCAAATATCTTACATTTATCCATCTCATCCTGCACTGCATATGAAGCAAATCACGACAACTCTATAAATCGGTTCTCATACTCCTCCATTATCATCGATCCCTATTCTAGCTCAAAGAACTTATTAGCTTGGATGTCTTGGTAAACCATAGGAAAGAATTTAACATTAAATTCTTTACAAAAATTAGCTCAACTAATCACTCATCCATATCTACGTAATATTGATCTCCATCAGTGGTATGCCCTACCCTTAAGTAAAAATGTAGTAAAGAAAACCCTCTCATCATTAGTACATCTCATAACATTAAATATCTGTTCTACTCTGGTCAACCATGACTCTGCATCAGCTAGCTCTGTAGTGCTTGAAAAATTCTCTACCCCCAAATTACGAACATGCTCTATTATGTTCTCTTTCTTGAGTTATCCATGTGTTTGTCTTTTTACTGTAACTGTAACTAACTGGGCCAGTTTATCTATGGATTGCTCTAAGGCAAGTTTATTAGGTTGTCCCTATGTAGGTTGTATCACATGCTGTGGTACTGGCCGATGGTGTATTTCATCCACAATAAGATTTGGCTAGGTTTGAGGTATGTGCACAAGGAGAACTAATTCAACTACTTCCTCTCTAATAAATTCCTCCCTTCTATCTATTACTGAGAGAGCTCCCAGTTCAATCACAAGTTTCGTGCGAGATCGGCCACATGGATGCATGATGAAAATCTATAAAATGTAATAAATCATTAATAACATCTTTAACATGTATGTATCATGTACTAATCTACAGAATCTAAAATCATGTTCTGATACCAAACTGACTGGACCTGACTCAAGCCCTCATTAAGAATCGAGGCGGATCCTATAATAACATGGGACTAACATACTCTTTACTCCTTACATTTGATACAACGAGGTTACGTGCCTTAACAAAAGTGTACATGTACACTCCAATATACATAAAAATATCTCGATACACAGGTTGAAACACTCATGCAGCTATACGTGTAATAGTCAGACCTCTAAATGTGAAGTTTAATCATACTGCACGATGTCTCTATGACAACCTAGAAAAATAGGGTAAATAAGAAAAAAATGTGAACTTATAGCTCAATGAGTGAATATAATCTAAGATCATTATATAATTTATATGTACTATAAATAATAGCTTCTTAATTATAATTTAATAAAAAAATAATATTATATATAATGTATACGTAGAAATATGTAATATAAAATAATTATGAAACTGTATACTGAGTAATCAATAAAACGGTACTGAAAATATAAACGGTCTCATAAATCTGTGCTAAAGTAAAAAATCATAACAAAATACTAGAATTCTGAGAATTTGAAAGTATAAACTGTAATAAAAATCTGTGTTAAAATTGAATAAATATAATATAATACTGAGAATAATATATACTGTATATATACTGAAAACCACATTAAACTTGTATTCGAAAAAAAGTTGGTCTAACTTGGCAAAGTAACTCACGCATAGACAGAGCGAGGGATTTGAACTGGTTTAACCCGGCGGAATGCTGCGTCGCTCGGGTAGAGCAAATAAACTGGTCTAACGCATGCACAGAGTAACTACACTAAAGAAGAGTTTATGCATATTGTGGTTTAAAAATTACTACTATATAATATCATAAACATAATTATTTTGAAATAAATATTTTTATATTGAATGTAATTATAAACTATAATATAATAAATTCTAAAAATATTATGAATATACTAAATAGTATAAATATTTATCCGTCTAAAATAAATCATGAATAAATTTAATAACGTATAATTAAATTATAAATTGTTATATTAAAAATATATAAAATATCTATAATTATCTACTCACAAAAAGTGTGCTAATCTTGAATGTATCTAAATTCTAAGATCTGCCAACTATCGGTATTCCTCTTATATTATATGGTGTAAAAATATATCATTAATATTAATATATATTATAAAAATTAAAATATAAATATTTTAATATCGTAAAATTATTATCTACTAAATCACTGAATATAAATATAATTATCTAAATTTATTTTTTATATTTTTTCTTTCTTTCTATTTATTATTTACTCCCCGTCTCTCTTTTTTTCTTTTTATTTTGTCTCTTGTTAACTTGCATGCTAAGCAAAATCCCTTCATTCTATAGGTAAACCAATCGCCCAGTTAGCCAATAAAATAGCACTTGCACTTAATTTTTATTTATTTCTTTTTCCTCACAAAGCTACCATGCCTCACGTGTTGACGTCCCAGTTATTCATTAACCAAATTTTCATTAGTTTATGATCTAAATACTAATATCATATACAAAAGTTAACTTTCCTTAAATATATTATTATATTATTTTTTCTTGCCACTTAAACACAAAGTAAGGAATTCGAATGGCACGTGTATTAAAGCTTCACCAACCTATTACTGGATATTGAATACTGTAGTGAAGGAGACATGAAAGAGCGAGTTCCAGGCAAATTCAAACCCTCAACAGACAAAAGTGTTCTTATGATATCTACATTAAGGGTTAAAGGGGCCTTGCCCGCCCAGAAAATTTTGTGACTAACGAGTATATAATTTGTATTTAGTCCTTAAGTTATGAATTATAGGTTTCGGCCATCTTATTTATTTATTTATTTGCTTGTTGCATCTACCCCCAATTGCACAAACTAGACAACCACTAAGCTAATTTTTTTTTTCGGTTTTTCGCATTTTGATTCCCCCAGTTTCAAAATTTTGGTTCTGCCCCTAAGGGAATTCCACTGGCTGGCTTTAGAAACCAAAAAATTGGTTCTGAAATTCCGGGTGACACCTTCAGACCATAAATAAAATCCATCATATGATTTACACTGACGATTGACGAAGACTTGGACCGTGCAGAGGAGACAGATACCAGAGTCACGTTTTAGTCTAGCCAATCCCAGACAATTGCTTGAAGCAAAAGGGAATCCTCTTCTGTATATTGTCCCCTTTTATATAGGGATATAGAAATACCCGCGGGTGGGGCCTGTGGGATCTTGTATTGAATAGGCGGGGTGAAATAATTTTTGTGAAATAAATTAATGGTTGAGAATGGAATTAAGATAACTTTATTACTCTATCTCCCCTTTTTTTTTTTTATTTATGTATATATTAAATATAATTTTTTAGTATATATTATTTATTAAATAATTTATAAATTTTTTATTTTATAATTTATATTAATTAGGACATATTTTAACAAAATATTTTAATTAATAAAAACAAAATATGTAATAATAAACCCTTAAAATCTATTTTTTTATTTTTTGTTATAAATGATAAAAAAAAATTTATTTTTTATTTGAGTGGTCATTGATTTTAATGAGAATATAAAATAATTAATAGAAAAATCAATGATGTTAAACATTAAAAAGTTACAAAAATTTTTTATTTTATTTATTATTTATTTACTAGTTACTATTTATATTATTAAAAAATATTATTATATTATTCTAATTTGGTACTTTTTTAATTATGATATAGATTAAAATTTTATATTATTAAAATTTATTAATATATATTATTATTTAATATTAACAAATAAAAAAAATAAAGGAACGGGGAGAGGATAGAAATGGCATTCCCTGCATGAGGATTCCCCATCCTCGCCCAATTAATTTTTTTTAGGAGTAGGATGGGATATGGGGGTTAAAATAAAAAATGGGCGGGGTATAAGAAAGGCCACCCTGCCCCGTCCCCGTCTCCGTCTCCACTCTGCCCTATTTTCATCCCTACTTTTATAGGGATGAAAAAATACCTCACGAGGTCAGAACTCGTGAGATTCCACTCCGAATGGGGCGAGGATGAAATAATTTTTGTAAAAATAGAATAATATATGAAAAAAATTTATTCTTCAAATTATTAATGAGGCGATGATGAAATTAAGTCTCCCTACCCTGTCTCCGTCACGCTTCATTTTTTATGAATATATTAAATATAATTTTTTAGTATATATTATATATTAAATAATTTATGAATTTTTTATTTTATAATTTATATTAACTAGAATATGTTTTAATAATATATTTTTATTAATAAAAACAAAATATGTAATAATAAATCCTTAAAATTTACTTTGTATTTTTTATATTATAAATAATAAAAAGATTTTTGTTTTTATTTGAGCAGTCAATGATTTTAAAGAGAATATAAAGCAATTAATAAGAAAATTAATAATGATAAGCACTGAAACATTACAAAATTTTTATTTTATTTTATTTGTTATTTATTTAAAAAAATTATTTACTAATTATTATTCATATTATTGAAAGATATTGTTATATTATTTTAGTTTGATAATTTTTTTAATCATGATATAGATTAAAATTTTATATTATTAAAATTTATGAATAGATATTATTAATTAATATTAATAAATAAATAAAAGAACGGGATGAGAATGAAAATGGCATTTTTTGTATTGAAATTCTCCATTCCCGTCCCCGTTAAATTCTTTAAAGAGTTAGACGAAATATGGGAGAAATATGGGAGTTAAAATAAAAAATAGGATGGAGAATGAAAAAGGCTTCTCTACTCCTACTCCAGCCCGTTCCCATTTGCCTAACCTTCTATATAAAAAAAAAACTTTTTATCAGGACAATGTATGTAACAACATGGAATAAACACCCCAAATATGGATTCGCAAAAGCTTGTAACGATAATTAGAATATTCTACGTAATATAAAATACATTCATTATAAATGGGAATTCTTTTCTCTTGCACGAGAGTTTGGTTAAAAGATAAAGAGTTGCTAACATATTTTTCTAAAATAAATCTTTCACCGAATTTAGTCTGAAAGAATGAGAATAATTAGTAATCACATGAGAATTAAAAATTATAAATCAAGAATATGATCAATGTATTTACAATGTAAATGTCATTGTCATCATTTATCATCAGTCTTTTAGAAGTAAACACTTTATTTTCTTGGTCGTCAATCATCATCCCTCCACGAAATTGCAGAGAAAGAGAGCAAAATGTGGCAGAAGATTCTAGATTTCAAGTAACTGCAATCCAAGTAAGCTCTCACAGTATCCGTCACAGACTCGACTCACTTGTACACTTTTTTTCCGCACATCCGAACCCAACTCCTTATCACTTGGACCCTTGGGTAGAGAGGGGAATCTTACAAGGCAAATGGTGGGGTCTCATGAAAAAAAATGTTCGGAGTGATAGGTTCACGCTGTTACTCCTTAAAAAATTTTAAAAATAAAATAAAAAAATAGCAAAATTGTTAAAAGACTACTTATCAAATTCTCGTACACACTGTAGCACGCGTTGAAATTCAGTAAAGCAAGACAGTTAACCAAAAACCAGTATTCGCTTTCTGCTTATAAAAGGGAGTGATCTCTTCACTCGTTCTTTCATACCGAGCCAATTCTTCCCATCAAATTACAGATAGCTCTTACCCTCTCTTTTCTCCATCGTATGGAACCAGAAGATGACAGTTACTTGGGGTCTGGATTTCGACCCAGTGAGGAAAAAATAATCCATTGTCTAGAGAAGAAGAGGCTCTCCCCCGCTCTCATCCACTTCGCCATTGAAGAGATCAATTTCTACAAATATGAGCCTTGGGACTTGCCTTGTAAGCAACCAACTATCTAGACCATTCATTTAATTTTATCAAATTCAGTCTAGTCTAAAACCCCTTTAAATTTTTTCATACTAAATAATTGTTTTTGTTTTGATGCAGGGAAATCGAAGATTAAGTCTAAAGAACAAGTGTGGTACTTCTTCAATAAACCATATTACAAGTATGCCAATAGTAACCGCGAACATGTAGAGAATAATAGAGCACAAATGGAACACTTTTATTAATACAAAACTTACAACACAAAATTTAGAAACTCTCACTCTTTCTCATTTACAACATAACACTCACAACTCAACTCTCACACACTCTTTGTTGAGCTTATTATTTGCTCAACTCTCTAACACTCTAAACTCTCAACAATTGATCAAATACTTGATCAATTCTTTATTCTTAACTTGCTTGCTTGCAAAACTAAATGAGGGAGGGGGGTATTTATACTTAGTTTCAACAAACCAAAACCACACAAATAAAATAATGTAAAAATTTATTAACCACACAAGTTTATAATACTTATCTCCTTAATTATTAACTTAAAATATCTTACCTAATCTAGAAACTTCAAGAATTGGGCTTGTAAATATTTGGGCTTAATCTTGGGCTTGATGTTGTAATTAATTTAATTTAATTTGGTGTTGTAATTTTAACACTCCCCCTCAACACCAACTTCCATTCTTCTAACCATGTTGAGTTGTCTTCGAAACTTTTCAAACTTATCAACACCCAAGCCTTTTGTGAACAAATCAGCCACTTGATCTTCGGTCTTAACATACAACAACTCAATTTCTTCTTGCAGAACTTTCTCCCGGATGAAGTGATAATGCACCTCCACATGCTTTGTTCTTGCATGAAAAAACTGGATTTTCTGCCAAACAAATTGCTGACCGATTATCACAATATATTGACACTTTATAATCTCTTGGCTGATGTAAATCCTCCATCAATTGCATCAACCATGTACTTTCTTGAGCTGCCATTGCGGCTGCTCTGTACTCAGCTTCAGTAGTTGACAATGATACAGTCGGTTGCCTTTTGCTGCACCAAGAGACTGTTCCTGAACCAATCTTGAAAAAATACCCAGTGGTCGAACGTCGTGTGTCATGATCTCCAGCATAGTCAGCATCACAATAGCCAACTATTTTACAATCTTGATCTTTCTTATAGAAGAGACCATAGTCCATTGTGCCTCTCACATATCTCAATATTCGTCGAGCTGCTTCTAAGTGAGGTTTCTTAGGATTTTGCATGTATCGACTTATTACTCCAACTGCATAAGAAATGTCTGGTCGAGTCAATGTCAAATAGATGAGACTTCCTACCAGTTGTCGATACATAGTTCCATCTTCTAAATCCTTTCCTTCATGACCGCACAACTTGGCATTGGCTTCTAGCGGTGTTGAGATAGGCTTGCACTCTAGCATCCCAAACTTCTGCAACAAATCTTTGGCATATTTTTGTTGTCCTAGAAAAATCCCTTCTGCTGTCCGAGTAACTTCGAGCCCAAGGAAATGCTTAAGTTGTCCAAGCTCTTTCATCTGGAAGCGAACCGCCAAATTCTCTCTTGTTCGACGAATTTCTTCTTCATCATCTCCAGTGATAATTAAGTCATCCACATATACCAGCACAATTGCAAGTTTCTTTCCATTAGCTTTGACGAACAGGCTAGAATCAGCTGGTGCTACAGAGTAACCACCATGTGTTAGAAATTCTCCAATTTTACCATACCATGCCCTTGGAGCTTGCTTTAATCCATACAATGCCTTTCTCAATTTACACACATAATCAGGATGAAATTTGCTTTCAAATCCAATTGGTTGAATCATATAGATCTCCCGATCTAACTCTCCATGTAGAAAAGCATTCTTTACGTCCATTTGCCACAATATCCAACCTTTACTAGCTGCCAATGCAAGTAGAACTCGTACTGTGGTGATCTTGGCTACTGGACTAAACGTTTCATCATAGTCTAGTCCATACTGTTGAGAAAATCCTCGAGCTACCAACCGAGCTTTATACCTCTCCACCGATCCATCAGGACGTCTTTTGATCTTATACACCCACTTACAAGATATAGGTTTCACATCCTTTGGCTTTGGCACTAAATCCCAAGTTTGATTTTGCTCCAACGCTATAATTTCTTCTTCCATAGCTTTAATCCATTCAGAGTTCTGTGATGCTTCTTCAAAAGTCTCAGGTTCCTTAAAATTTTCCTCTTTCGCCATAGCCGCATTAGCATATTTGGGATTAGGCTTTCGTATTCTTATTGACCTTCGAGGATGAGACTGAGGAGTTGTAGGTTCTGCTCCTTCATATTTGGCCTCCGTTGTTGGTTGTTGATAGATGCCAGTTTGCCAAGGACTTTGAGTTGTCTCTTGCTCGGTGTTGTCATCACTGCTTCCATTATCAAGGTCTTCTTGGCTCGGTCGGATTTCAGCAATTTGATCATCTATCTTTTGTTGTAGTCGTTCTTCTATTTCTTTTGAATCTAGAAGCTCCTCTTTTTGTGGCGACCACCATGAAGATGCTTCATCAAACACCACATTTCTTGATGTGTAGCACCGCCCACTAGTAGGGTCACAACATTTCCATCCTTTGCGCTGGTTATCATATCCAACAAAGATACACCTGATTGCCTTTTTGTCGAATTTATTTCTCAAGTGATTTGGCACAAACACATAGCATATACTACCAAATACTCGAAAATGACTCACTGTAGGTTTCATATCCCACAACTTCTCAAAGGGTGATATGAAACCTAACTTTGGTTGAGGAAGTCTATTAATCACGTGGGCTGCAGTCTTCATTCCTTCGGCCCAAAATCTTCCTGGTACATTTTTTGCGTGCAACATACTTCTACAAATCTCTGCAAGATGCCGATTCTTCCTTTCTGCAACACCATTTTGTTGTGGCGTGTTGGCACATGTGAACTGATGTCGTATCTTATTTTCTCGAAGATATTGTGAGAACTCATTAGAGGTATATTCTCCTCCATTATCTGTGCGGAGACAATGAATCTTCTTTCCAACTTCTCCTTCAGTTGTTTCTTTAAATTCCTTGAACTTCAAAAAAGTATCTGATTTTTCCTTCATAAAGAAAACCCATACATACCTCGAGAAGTCATCAATAAATGTCACCATGTACCGCATACCACTAATTGATGGCTGCTTGACAGGTCCAAACACATCAGAGTGAACCAACTCCAATGGCTCCTTAGCTCTAAACTTTGACTCCTCATATGGTAGTTGATGTGCCTTGCCGTACTGACATCCCGCACACACTGTATCCACTCTCACATCAAGTTGAGGTAGACCCTTAAGCATTGCCTTGCTCATCATCACTTTTAGCTTATGATAACTTACATGTCCCAATCGTGCATGCCACAAATCTACTGTCTCATTCTTTCGAGTCTTGTCTACATAAGCTGACTCTGCTGATAGTACATAGACTGACTCTAGTCGTCTTCCTTCCATTGTTGGTGTTCCCATGATTTTTAAATCTTGGTACACCTTAACATCTTGTGGACCGAACAAGACATAGTGTCCAGAAGATGTTAACTGTGATACTGACAATAGATTTTTTTTCATGCCGAGGACATGATAGACATCTTGAAGTGTTACCTTGTTAGGACTGTAACGAGGTGTAAGGACTGTGTTACCGATGTGAGCTATAGGCAATCTTGAGTTGTTGGCTGTCACCACCACGCGACTTCCTTTGTACTTAGTCGTATCTTGCAGCTTTTCTTCGTCACCAGTCATATGATTTGAACATCCTGAGTCGACGATCCAATCATTTTTATAGTCAATCCGTCCAGGCATTATCACTGAGAGTGATAGGTCTTCTTCCTCTATAGCGACAGACGCTTCAGCATCCCACTCATCTTCACTTTTTCTTTCTGAGTTTGATGTGGCAGCATTACCCTCAGCAGACCTTTTCTTAGACCAACAATCTTTTGCCATGTGTCTTATTTTTCCACAATTGTAGCATTTTCCTTCAAACTTTTTCTTTTGGTTGAACTGACTACCATTGCCGCGAGCCCTCCATACTCCCCCTGTTTGTGAGCTACCTTCTTGATGATAACTCTTTATCTTGTCATCATCTCTTTTAGATCCTCCACCAACACGTCGTTTAAATCGACCTTTTCTTTTGTCGATGTAGAGTGCTTCTTCATCGCCTTTTAAAGAGACTCCACCCATTTGCTTGACAATCGCTTCTTGATCAGCAAGCAAATTTTCAAATTCAATGAGAGATGGTTGGGTTGGCCAGCCTTGTACAGCAGTAACAAAACTTCTATACTCGTGCCTCAAACCATGGATGATAATTCTTTTCATCCTAGTTTCAGCAATGGCAGCGGCAGGATCTAACTCAGATATTTCACGGCACAAGGACTTTACCTTTGTGAAGTATTGGTTGATCGTCATGTTGCGTTGTGCAATTGACAACAGTTCATTCTCTAGAAGCTGTAGTCGCATGTTGTTTTTCTTTGAGAAGAGTGATGCAAAAGTGTCCCATGCTTCATTTGGCGTCTTAGCCTTCTTTATGTGCTCTAACAGTTCTTCTTCAACTGTGGTCTTAATGGCGAACATAGCCTTACCAGTTTTTACCTTCCACTTCTTTAAAGTGGCTTCGTCTGTTGGCTGCTTCACTTCATTCCCGCCAACGACCTCCCAAAGATCTTGGCCTTGAAGGTAAGACTCCATCAACGTCGCCCATGTATTGTAATTTTGGTTGTTGAGCTTCTTGATTCCTCCAACGACTTGAAGGTCACCCATCGTGTTGGCAGTACCTTAGAAACAAGTTTTGTTAACAAACTTGCAGAGTCACAGACTACTCACAAAACACAGAATCTCACTCACTCACAATTTCTAAAAATCTTTTCTGATGTGGAAGATCAGTCAAAGCTGCAACCACAGAGCATACTCAGAATTCTTAGAAATCCTACAACTTGAGCAGTCCCAGACAGTCCCGCTCTGATACCAATTGTAGAGAATAATAGAGCACAAATGGAACACTTTTATTAATACAAAACTTACAACACAAAATTTAGAAACTCTCACTCTTTCTCATTTACAACATAACACTCACAACTCAACTCTCACACACTCTTTGTTGAGCTTATTATTTGCTCAACTCTCTAACACTCTAAACTCTCAACAATTGATCAAATACTTGATCAATTCTTTATTCTTAACTTGCTTGCTTGCAAAACTAAATGAGGGAGGGGGGTATTTATACTTAGTTTCAACAAACCAAAACCACACAAATAAAATAATGTAAAAATTTATTAACCACACAAGTTTATAATACTTATCTCCTTAATTATTAACTTAAAATATCTTACCTAATCTAGAAACTTCAAGAATTGGGCTTGTAAATATTTGGGCTTAATCTTGGGCTTGATGTTGTAATTAATTTAATTTAATTTGGTGTTGTAATTTTAACAGAACATAGAAGAACAAATGAAGGATACTGGAAAATCACCGGCAAAGGTTCTAAGATCAAGGCAAAAGAAAGTAATGAAGTGATCGGTAGCAAAACCATTTTGCTTTTCTACCGTCATGGTCCTGATCCAAAGGAAGCAAAGACTGAGTGGGTTATGCATCAGTACCATGCCAATTACAACCCAGAATTTAAGGTATCAAAGTTAATTGCTTTTACAAATTATTGTTAGTATATTTGGTTTTGTTTTGAATCTCATACTCATCAACTGCATTATGTTATGATGGTTGTCTACAATTCTTTGCTTAATGATGTGTATTATATAACTTCTGAAAATTTTCATTCTATAGGTTTAATTTAGTAAAAGACTTCATAATCTTTGCTTCTCTCGATTGATTTTAACTCAATAACAAATATTTTCGCAAATATAATTGGAGTTAATTTTTTGTGTCAATATGATAATTTTGTGATTTTTATGAAAGAAAAAAAAAATAATTATATGCTCTTATGGATTATGAGTTTATTTTGTCGTTTTAGTATTTAATTAAGGGAAAGACCCAAGATTTCTTAATAATTAAAGTGGGACAAAGATTTATCAATTAGAGTTTTACGAAAACAAAGAAATCTTGAGACTTAAATTTTTTTTTCTATGAATAAATACTTGTGTAAGAAGGGTTTATTTTATGTTATTTAAAAAGTATAAAGCTTAGGAAGATTTCAACCAAGCCAAATAGATTAAAGAGATAACTATTATTATTGATTTATGAAATTAATATAAAATATATAATTAAATAAAAAATATAAATTATGTTGATAGAGAGCTATTTTGAAAATTGTATTAAATTCGATAAAATTAATTCCATTACAAGTAGTATTTTGAAAGTGTTTATTGAAAACTTTATTCGGCTATTGTTAGTAAATGATTGATTATACATTCTATGTTATTTCTGTTTTTTGTTTGTTGGTTTTTATTTTTTTGCCTTTAATTTCTGCAGGAGGACTTTGTTGTGTGTCGCATAGAAAGAAAACGAGATAGCAAGCATCGTATTTCAACAAATGAAGGTCAACCAAGTCAACATTCGGTTTCTTCATCTAGAATTACTGTTACCGGTAATATTTTTTCGGGGCCAACACCACCACCAAGTCAACAATTGGTTTCAAATAGAAATCATCATGAAACTCAATCACCACCTAGTGACCATTTAATTTCTGGTTCTCAAAATAATGCCGCTGACATTACTTTTCCAGAGTCACAGCCACCGCCGAATTACGATTCCATTTCGTACTCTAGCATCCACACTCCAGAAAATATTTCCCCAGAGTCGGAGTTACCATCAAATGACTATCCGATTTCTGATTCTACCATTGACGTTACAGCAAATACTTCTCTAGACCCACAACTATTTCCACCTCATAGTTTTATTTCTTCTTCTGAAAATCAGACTGTAGAAAATACCTTCCCAAAATCGCAGATACTACCAAAAGAGATATTGATTTCTGATTCTACAAGTCATTTTGCCAAAGATATTTCTTTGGACTCTCAACTCAATTCAAGTGACCATTTGAGTTCTTATCCTAAGAATCATTTATCACAATCATTCCTAAATTACAATATGATTCCTTCTCCCGGAAATCATATCGTAGGAAACACTATCTCAAAATTTCAGCCATCACCCAATCACGATTTGATTTGCCATCCTAAAAATCAAATTGTAAAAAATAATTCCCCAGACTCTCAACGAGTACCTAATCACAATATGAATTATTGTTCCATAAGTCATATTGTAGAAAAAAAACCCCCAGAATTTCAGCCAATACCAAGCCACGATTTGATTTCCCACTCTAGGAATCAAGTTGTGCCAAATGCTTCCTTATGGTTGCAACTACTTGAGAATCAACCTTTGAATTCTCATTGCAGATATCATAATGTAGAAAATACAACAAATTTTCAACTACAACTAAATTCTGATTTGGAGTCACAACTACTGCCAAATCAGTATTCAGTTTCACAACATATACTAAATTCTGATTCGGAGTCACAACCACCGCCAAATCAGTATTCAGTTTCACAACTTACACTAAATTCCAATTTGGAGTCACAGCCACCACCAAATCAGTATTCAGTTTCAAAATCTCTACTAAATTCTGATTTGGAGTCACAACCACCACCAAATCAGCATTCTATAAATTATGCCCAAAAAAATACTTTTTTGGCAAAACCTCTAGTATCTGCAGAATTGAATGCAGGTAACAGCTACAATTTGCTGGATAATGCCTCCTTCTCTGCACAGCAGTCTCCAATTTGTCCAGAGCAAGGATCTTCATATTCTAGCGTTTGTAGTAACGATTGTAATTTGTGGAATTCTGAGTTTGACATTGAGCAGGTAGACAACCTGATGAATCCAGAAAGGGCTTTCCAGGAGGACTACTCTTTTGAAGGAATTGGACAAACCGTTACTCCTGACTTAAACTCAATAAAGTCAGACGGAGGAGTTTCTATTGATGATAGCATTGACATGGTCAATGAATACATGGATGAATGGGTAAATAAACTATCAGAGAATATTACCTCGAAATAATATGTTAACAGCACTCAAATTCTCTCGGAGAATGTTATAATTACTATTGATATTGTAATAATGTTTTATTCACGTTTATTGTATTCCAAATGTTGTAATATTTGAGAATGGTTATATACTATGGGAGTTTACTGTTTAGAGTACTTTGATATTGAACTTGCCCTATCATTTCTGATATTTCTATAAGTAGTGGTACGATCAAGTTCTAGAATGTACAGGTTGCATGTCAAATGAGAATGCTTATTTAAAAGAGTACCATGAAATTCCAGTGGCTGATAGACATAATGGAATATCATCCATGGACAGTCTGAGAGTGGTTTCTTTTATTAAGGGATGCCACTTGTAGATTTTCTGCCCATCAATAAATTGGGTATATAGTTCAGATCAATTATATTGAGCCAGTTCTTAACTTTGTCAAACTCTTAAAGAAAACCATCTAGAGTGAACTAGGGTATATTATTGTGTAAAAAAAAAAATGGAAGGTAGCTTGTTTCATCGACAATTCAATTAAAAATTTTAAACTCCAAATAGTTTCTGCTGCCGACAAGAGATGAGGCAGAGCATGCTCCCATTCTGGGTCATAAGGAAAAATCTATTATCGAGTTTGGCAAAGGTCATTAATGGCTCTATAAACAATTGTAGAAACAAGATTGAAGTACGTAGAATTGGTCAAATGGCAGCAACATAAAGGGTTCTTCATTTTCTTATAGCATGGGTAAATCATAATTAAATTAATTGCGCAAAAGATCAATATTATTTGACATTGTAACATTGCTTTTGAGGCGTGCTTAATTGTATTTCTAGCTTTGTTAGTTGCATCAGTTTGGACCTTGATGTTCTTATATAACACTTGAAGGCTTAACTTTTTTATCAATCCATTTCTACATTTAATAGTGTAGCCTAGTTCATGAATCTTAGAGCTTGTATGATGGGATTGTTGGGGGAAAAAAAAAGTACAAGCAAACGTGAGAATGGTAAAATTGAGCTCACACCCAATTTCACATTAAACAAATTTTCGGATGCATTTCAAATTCTCGAATACCCAGTTTATTGCAAATCATACAATATCTTTTTAGTTCCAACTTTGTATTCTTGTTTAGTACCAAGTGAACTAATTTCATCACTATCTAAAACTCATTCAATTTCCATAAACATTATATCAAAATAATCACTTTAATGTGTAAAAATGATAAGGTTCAATTCCTTCCCTTTTTGGTACAGAACACGTCTATAAACCAAAATAAAATTCGGCTAATATCACTTCTTCATTAGAACAACTTTTGCTTTCTCATTTTTAATAAATCATTCTTAACACCCAAAAATTCTAAAATTTAATACAAAGCATCGGAACACATGTGGCTTCTGACAGTAAAAATTTTAAAACTTTTAACATAAAAAATAATTGAAATTAGATTTTGGTTTTAGCAATATTAGATCCTGCCAAATCAGATTTCAGAGTTAGAGTCTCTTGGACATAATAAAATTCTCAAACAATTCAAATACAAGTTGAAACGTCGCGAAATTTGCAAGGCTATATGTAGATATATAAAGGCATTGGATATAGAATTTAAAGGTCATTTGATTTGTCAAAACACTTCCTTAACTTAGTCATCATGTTGAAATTTGAAATTTCCAGCAAATAAGTATAAATTTTAAAAATTCATTAAAAATTTAATTCTTTATGTTTCTAACTGAAAGAAAATTTCAGTATTAAAAGGTTAAAGATGCGTAGAGAATTGAGAACCATTAAGGCACTGTAAATACAAAGGTTTTTAGAAACCTTAATCCATACAAGATAATAATCATAATAGCTTACTGAAATAATTATACAATTATTTTTTTCCTCGTGTCATTTTCTAATATTTCTTTACTTCTTTCTTTATCATTTTCATTGTCAGTCTCTTTTTCTTTTTTTTGTGACCACAATATTCTTTTTTATGTAATGATCACCAAATTTTATATTAATACAAAAATAGACCCTATTATAATTGGGCTAATAATATCACTCAACTCAATCTTTCGTAATCATATTTTTTTAAGGATTAAACTATATCGGGGTATTATAAAGAGTCCACTGAAAGATAAGATCTGCTAACATAATCAATCAATCAAGTGTTTTTTTTTTTTTTTTTGGTCTTTAGCTAAATCTTTCACCAAAATTTAGTCTGAAGGAATGAAAATAATTACGGAGAATTTGCGGTGTAAATCACTGAGTACAGTGTAAATATAATGGCAGAACTTGGTTTGACTAAATCATCAACTTTTTTTATATATAAATTGGGAGGATTAAATTAAATTTAAATTTTTAACTTTAATAGAGAAATTTACTGTAAATTTTTCATCATTAAACTATTTAAGCGAGTGATAAAATCATAACGTTTTTATCCACATGGAATTGGAAAGCAAACAACATTTTACATATCTATTCTTTTCTTGGTGTCTATCGGTCAGAACACGAAAATGCAGAGAAAGGGAGCAAAAGTACCAGCAGACTCTTCTTATCGCATAGTTCCAAGTGAGCTCACATCACACTAGTGCACTTCCTATTCGTCCCACTTCCTTCTAAGGAAAGCTGCTTGATGACTCTTATGACAGAGGAATCTTGAAAATGAAATGGTGGGGTCTCATAAAAGCTCAGTTAAATAAGCTCGTACTGCTATTTTTTCTTTATTTTCAGAAGATATATAATAACAATTCTTCATTTTATAGAGAATAACCATCACAAACACATCGTCAACACACTACCCAATAAATAGCATGACTCCGTCAACGTACCTTCAAAAGTGATCATTAGTGGCTCAATATTCTACTTAACGCCGTTGGAGAAACATCAAGTTCTCTAACTGTAGCACAACACGTTGGAATTAATTAGTCATATCACATGAGAGGGGAGCATGTGGAACTAATGCTTTTTGCTCATATGAGTGATCGCTTGCTCACTCCTTGCGGAGCAAATTCTTCCCATAAAACCAGAGATAGCTCTTACTCTCTTCATGGACAGTCTCGTGGGGCTCAGATTCCAACTCACTCAGGGTCATTGACCCTTGAAAAATTAATATCTACAAATATGAGCCTTGGGACTTACCAGCTGGCAAGTACTAATTTACTAGTATGCTGGTAAGTCCCAATTTACTAGTAGAAGGTATCTTTCAATTATTTTAATAAAATAATTCAGCCTCGTCTAAAATGCTGTAACTAAGCAGTTGTTTGTTTGTGATGGAGAGAAATCGAAGATTCAGTCTGAGAAATAAGTGTGGTACTTATTCTGTAGACGTTTCAAGAAGTATGCCAAGAGTGGACGCGCACTCAGAAGAACAAATGAAGGAAATTGGAAAATCACTTCAAGAGATTCTGTTATGTAGAGAGGAAATGTTTTTTTTCCTCTCAAAATTATATTAAAATAAAGAATTTAAAATTTAATTTAAAATTTTAATCTTTTTATATAGCAAAATAACTTGTCAATAAAAAAATAATAATAAGAATCTAAAATAAAAAATAAAATAGTATAACACAATTTTATGTGATTCGATCAATTGATTACGTCCACTGTAGATCCAAAGATTCTAGTCTCTTTTATTATAACTCCCTAAAGATTTTATAAGGAAAATCCAATATGAAATACCCTCAAAAGGACCTAATATTCAGTGAACCCTTACTCTACCACGAACAATTATCACCTAAACGACGGTTCCACCCTAGCACACACAAGCACTTAGTGTCTATCCAGTTCTTCCCTTCTCTTAGAGTCTCTCTTAATGCTTAATCTGAAATCAAGGGTTTACAAGTGTTTATATAGGATGTATTTCGTGTCGACTAACCTTATTCCTTGTTGCAGTAAGAGTCCATTAGTTTTAGAAGTCCAAAACTTCCCAAAACTAGAAATTTCGAAGAAAAACGGACATTTTCATGAGTCTGGAGCGGCGGCGCTCGTCCCTGGGCGCCGCGACGCTCAACCCTGTACGCACCTCCCGCATTTTCTTCGCGTCTTTGAGTCCCATTTCGCTTCCCCCTTCTTATCCCATAAGTCCTAAACTTCTCCATACGTGTCCCACACATTATAGACTTCTTGTAACTCTTTCTTTTAGTATTTATCTCAATTCTTGTCTAACCAAGATTGTTGAATCACCAATTTTTTAACAAACCCTTCCTTGATTCAAAATCTTCCAAATAAGAAGGCTTCGAGATCCAATCTACACCAATACTCTATCACCTAGAGTTAAGTCCAGTTAAGTTTTCACCAAGACTTAACTTTCTCCGGGCTAGTGACTTCAACCTCCAAAGGCATTCGTGCACCTTGCATAGGGTATAGATGGGTTGCACTCCTTTCTGATCTTCATCACCTCTGAGCACGGTTTAGATGTCGCCTAGTGGTCTGCATTACCCCAACACCCTGCGTTGGGCCACTCATGGCCATCCCAATAAGCACATAGAGCCCCACATTATACTTTTCACCCTCAAATCTTATAGGTCATTTCTCTACCCTTAGTTTTTCTTTTTCCGCTCTAACTAAATACCTTTCCTCATCGAGCTTGCCTAGGGATATCAAGTTTCTCCTCAATTTAGGAACGTGCCTCACACCATGTAAGTTCCTAGTTTCTCAATCTTGCATTCTCAGCCTTATGTCACCAACTCTTATAATCTCACAAGTCATGTCATTTCCCATTAGAGCTTTACCTCTTTTGGCTTTATAGTTGGTAAACATTGATCTGTCAGGACACATATGGATGCTGCACCCCGAATCTAGTATCCATTTGCCAACGTACTTTCCCTTTGAGGCTACCAATGTGTCTATAACTTTGGTATCTTCCTCAGTACCGATTGTAGCCCACCCTTCACAAAGTGCCCTTCCTTATTACAAAAGAAACACCTCTGGGATCTCTTCCTTAATTGGTTGTTCTTCCTTCATTGTGCAAGCAAAACTGTTCCACTATCAGACTCAGATCTCTTTGTCAATTCTTTTGAGTTCAATGATGCCTTGACGTCATTCATCGTTAAAGACTCATTTTCATACAGTAGCGTATCCATAAAACTCTCATAGCTCTTTGGCAACGAACTTAACAGGATAATGGCCTTGTCTTCATCCTCAGTCTTGATGCCTAGTTGCTCAAGACTTATAATGATCTTGTTGAACTCGTCAATATAAGCTCTCAATGAAGTTTTCTCATGCATTGTTAGCTGATGTAGTTTCTTTTTCACAAGAAGTCTATTTATAAGAGACTTCTTCATGTACAATGCCTCAAATCTTTTCCATAGCCCAAAAGCAGTTTCTTCATTACCAACTTCCCTTAATACTTCGTCACTCAACGCCAAGAATAAGGTGCTGTGATCCTTTTTCTGAATCGTGTCCCAATCTTTCTGCTTGGACTTTGAGGTTGTTGCCTCATCGCTAGTTGAGTAGCTAGCTTCCTTTAAAGCTGAGTCTAGCCCTTCTTTCATTAGTAGAGCCATAACCTTCTTCCTCCAAAGATTGAAGTCATTCATCCCATTGACTTCTCTATTTCTTGCTTGATTATAGCCATAGTTTAAATACCACAGGTGTGTATTATCGAACCTCTTGCTTTGATACCAGTTTGTTAAAGGAGGAAACGTCATTCTCCCTCTCGAGGTTATTTTGAAGCAAAGAACCCAAGATTCAACCTAGAACCCTAACCTCCTTGCGCAACAGAATAACCTGTCAATCAAGTAAAAAACAATAAAAATCCAAAACAGAAAACAAAAGAGCATAACACAATTTTACGTAGTTTGACCAATTGCCTACGTCTACTGTGGATTTAAGGATCCTATCCTCTCTTATTATAACTCCTTAGAGATTTTACAAGGAAAACTCAATATGAAGAACCCTCAAAAGGACCTAATATTTAGTGAACCCTTACTCTACCACGAACAATGTTCACCCAAACGACAGTTCCACCCTAGCATACACAAGCACTTAGTGTCTACCTAATTCTTCCCCTCTCTTAGAGTTTCTCTTAATGCTTAATCCGAAATCAAGGGTTTACAAGTGTTTATATAGGGTGTATTTCGTGCCTACTAACCTTATTCCTTATTAGAGTAAGAGTCCACTTATTTTAGAAGTCTAAAATTTCCCAAAACTAAAAATTTCGAAGAAAAACAGACTTTTTCACGCATTCTGGCACCGCAGCGCTAGTCCCTGGGCGCTTCGGCGCTGGGTTACTATCCTGGACGCCACGGCGCTCAGCCATGGGAGCTGTGGAGCTCAACCCTATAATTACCTCCCGCATTTTTTTCACTTCCTTCGCGTCTTTGAGTCTCGTTTTGCTTTCCCCTTCGTGTCCCACACGTCCTAGATTTCTCCATACATGTCCCATATATTCTAAATTTCTTATAACTATTCTCTTTAATATTCATCTTAATTCATATTTAACTAAAATTGTTGAATCACCAATTTTCTAATATGTCGTCAAAACAAAAAAAAAAGTGGTGAATCGGTCGGTAGCAAAAAGATTTTGACTTTCTACCGTGATAATCCCGATTCCAAGAAAGTGAAGACTGAGTGGGTTATGCACGAGTTCCATGTCAAGGATATGGTATCAACTTCGACTCTTTATTATTCATTTCCTTGTTTCTCGCTCTCCCATGAAGTACCATTTCTTTTAGAATTTGTGGTATATTTTGGTCTTGTTTTAAAATGCATTACGTTGTCTCTATTCCTTAGTGATTAATTACACATGTATTGTACATATTATACGATATTCGTTTTAAAGACGCAGTTTCTTTTTAGTGAAAGGCTGCATAATCTGGCTTCCCTCGATTGATTTGCTGGATGAAGATTGAATGATTGATTGGTGACCTTGTTAGTATATTGAGTTTAAGTGTTAACGGAGATGTGTTCTATTTAAGCAGCCAAGTATTAAAAACTACCACGTGCATTTGTGCCGTCTCATATTTAAGTGGATATATTTCTGTTATCTATTAGTTTAGTTGGTGCTGGATCAGACTCACTGAAGCTAATATTGGTGGATAGAAGTTGGTCTTTAGTTGATTAAATGGATATGTTATTTTGTTTCTCATAGAAGTTTGGAGAGTAGTATTCTGAAAGTGTTAACAAAAATCTCAAATCTGCTTTTGCTGGAAATGATTGATTATACATTTCATACCGTAAACTTGTTTTCTTTTTGGCCTTCAATTTGTGCAGGATGAGTTTGTTTTGTGCCGTGTTGAAAGAAAACGAGATAAGAAGCATGCTCTTTCAACCAAAGATGAAGTTCAATCAAGTCAGCACTCGGTTTCTTATTCTGGAATTCATGTCACTGAAAATATTTCTCCGGAACCTATGCCACCACCAAGTCTACAGTTGGTTTCTAATAGAATTCATCATGTAGCAGAAATTTTGGACACACAGCTACTACCAAGTGACCATTTGATTTCCTATTCTGGAAATCATGCAACTGAAATTGCTTTACCAGAGTTGCAGCTACTATCAAATCACAATATGATTTCTGGATTGAGAAATCAAACTGCAAACGATACTTTTTTGGACGCTCAACTACTATCAAGTGACTATTTGATTTCTAATTCTAGAAACCACTTGACAGAAAATGCTTCGCTAGACCCGCAGCTATTACCAGATCACAGTTTGATTTCTTATTCCGGAAATCAGACTCTAAAAATTCCTTCCCCAAAATCAGAGCTACTACCAAATGATAATTTGATTTCTTATTCTAGAAATCATTTTACAAAAGATATTTCCTTGGACTCTCAACTCTTACCAAGTGACCATTTGATTTCTTTTTCTACAAATCAAGTTACAGAAGATACCTTCCCCCACTCACAGCTACATCAAAATCACGATTTGATTTCTTATTCTAGAAATGATGTAACGGAACTTATTTCCAGAGAATCACAACTACGTACAGATTACAATTTGATTTCTTGTTGTAGAAGTCAAATTGTAGAAAATAATTCCCCAGAGTCTCAGCTAATACCAAATCACAATATGATTTCTTGTTCCATAAATCATATTGGAGAGAAAGCTCGCTCAGAATTTCAGCCACTTCCAAATCACGACTTGATTTCCTATTCTAGAAATCATGTTCTGCAGAATGCTTCCCATGAATTGCAACTACTACAAAATCACAATTTGATTTCTTATCCTAGAAATTGTTAGAAAAATTGCTTCCACACAATCACAGCCACTATCCTATCAAAACTTGATTTCTTATTCTAGAAATCCAGTTGAAGGAAATTCTTCTACAGATCCACAACAACTACTAAATCACAATTTGATTTCTTATTCTAGAAATTATATTGTAGAAAATACTTCCACAGATATACACCTACTACCAAATCCTGATATGGAGATAGGGACACTACCAAATCAGCATTTGGTTTCACAACTACCATCTAATCTTGATATGGAGTCACACCCACTACCAAATCAACATTTGGTTTCACAACTAATACCAAATCCCAACTTAGAGTCGCAGCTTCTACCAAATCAATATTTGCTTTCACAACTACTGCAATCAAATCCTGATATGGAGTCACAACTATCAGCAAATCAACATTTGATTTCACAATTACTATTAAATCCTGATTTGGAGTCACAATTGCTACCAAATCAGCATTTAGCTTCAGAGCAACTACCAAATCCTGATTTGGAATTATAGATGTTAAAATTACAATACCAAATTAAGTTAATTACAACATCAAACCTAAGATTAAGCCCAAATATTTATAAGCCTAATTCTTGAAGTTTCTAGATTAGGTAAGATATTTTAAGTTAATAATTAAGGAGATAAGTATTATAAACTTGTGTGGTTAATAAATTTTTATATTATTTTATTTGTGTGATTTTGATTTGCTGAAACTAAGTATAAATACCCCCTTCCCTCATTTAGTTTAGCAAGTAAGCAAGTTAAGAATAAAGAGTTAATCAAGTATTTGATCAATTGTTGAGAGTTTAGTGTGTTAGAGAGTTGAATAAATAATAAACTCAACAAAGAGTGTGTGAGTGTTGTGTTGAAAGTGAGAAAGAGTGAGAGTTTTTAAATTTTGTATTATAAGTTTTGAGTTTGTTGTATTAATAAAAGTGTTCCATTTGTGCTCAATTATTCTCAACAATAGATACTACCAATTCAGCATTTGGCTTCTTATTTTATAAATTGTTCGGTAGAAAATACTTTTCTGGCAGAACCTCTGGTATTTGCAGGATCGAATGCAGGCAGCAGCTACAACGGGCTGGATAATGACTCTTTCTCTGCAGTGCAGTCACCAATTTATCCAGAACAGGGATCCTCATATTCTAGTGTTTGTAGTAACAATTATAGTTCGCTGAATTTTGAGTTTGATATTGAGCAGGTAGATGACCTGATCAATTCAGAAAGGTTTTTCAAGGACGACTACTCTTGTGAAGGAACTGGACAAGCCCTTACTCTTGACTTCTAACTCATTAAAGTTAGACTGAGGAGTTTATGTTGATGACAACAGTGACATGGACACTGAAACCATCATTGCATGGGTAAATGAACTATTTGAGAATATTACCTCGGTATGATATGTTAACTACAGTCAAATTCTCTATGAGAATATTATAATTACTATTGATATTGTGATCATGTTTGATTCATGGTTTATTGTATTCCGAACTCTGTAATCTCTGAGAATGGTTACATACTTTCAGAGTTTGTTGTTTATAGCACTTTGATACTGAACTTGCCCCATAATTTCTAATATTTATATGTGTAGTAGTATGGGTAAGTTCTGGAATGTGCAGGTTGTTAAATGCGAATGCTTATTCAATAGATTGCCAGCAGATGCCAATGGTTGATAGGCATAATGGAATGTCATGCATGGTATTAGAGTTGTTTCTAGGAGACACAGGCCATAGATTTTCTGCATCGATAAACGAGGTATATATTTCAAACTCAATTGTATTGAGCTAAATCATGTAACATTAAAAAAAAAAAACTATCTAGAGAGGACTGCGGGTTTTTTTCTGTGTGAGAATACCGAATATAGCTTGTTCCATTGGCAATTTGATTGAAGCCTCAAGATACCAGGAAGATTTTATGCTCCAAATAGTTTCTGCCGCTAGCAAGAGAGTATATCGATGGCATGCTACCTTTCTGTCTTGGGGGAACAAAGTCCATTGTTGTCTAGTTTGGCAGAGACCATAAAATGGCTCTACAAATAATTGCAATAACAATTTTGAAGTATTATTACGTAGATTTGGTCAAGTGGAAGCAACAATTACTTAGGTAGCGGAGAATTTTACTTAGATAGCATGTGTTAACCACAATTAAGTTCCGCAAGAGAATATTATTATTTGACATAGTAATAATTAGTCAGGCGTGCTTCACTGTATTATTTGCTTGATTATCAGTGAGAACAGCTTCATTATTTGGGACATAACACTTGAATGCTCAGCTTGTCAATCCGTTTCTATATGCAATAGTATAGCCTAGTTCGTGAAAGTTAGAGCTTACTATATATAATGGGAATGAAACAATTATTCGTGTGAAAAAAGATAAAAATAAAATAAAAAGACAGTAAAAATAATAAAAAAAAATTAAAAAATTCTAAGAATTATATTATTACTGTAAATCTGTGTATTATAAATGCTATATAGATAACTTTTATACAGATTTTAGGTTAATATAAATAAAGGATATAAATATATATAAGAAAATTAAATATAACTTATTAATTATAAAATATATATGGTAAGAATCAATTATCTTAATTTCGTTATATATTTAATATTTCCCCTCAAATTTAAGATGGTAGAAATTTGAATTTGAAAAGAAACATTCTTAATTGTAATAGTACTTGTTAAGATACAATCGCTGTCGGTGAATGATAATCCTTGTTGGAGAGAGACAACCCTTGTGGAAGAGAGGTAAAATTGTCGTAGAGTGACAATGTTATCGGAGTGACAAGCACGTCGAGAAAATCAACCACTACGATTGCAAACGTGTTAATAGAGAAAATAAGAAATCAACCATTACGAGTGCAAGTGCGTTGAGAAGATCAACCACTGCGATTGCAAACGCGTTGATAAGGAGAAAGAAAATTAACCGTTGTGAGTGTAAGTGCGTTGAAAAATTCTATATTAAACTCTGATAATAATCATAATTTGGTTCGAATACCATGTGAAAAAAGATAAAAATAAAATAAAAAAATAATAAAAATAATAAAGAGAAACTGAAAAACTCTTAAAACTATATTATTACTGTAAATCTTAATATTACAAATGCTACATAAATAATCTTTATACAGATTTTAAGTTAATATAAATAAAAAATATAAATATATATAAAAAAATTAAATATAATTTATTAATTATAAAATATATATAATAAAAATTAATTATTTTAATTTCTTTATATATTTAACAATTCGCTCGAAATACAAGCAAAAGTGAGAATGGTCCATATATCTAAGGAAAATCCATTATCTTCCGGCCTCTCAGCTTATATTTGTATATATACTTCATGTCAATTCTGAAACCCAGGTGTAATTCGGTCAGACGACAGTAATGCAAACGGCGGCCTCCAGAGCACTCCGCCTTTAAAACCATAAACAAAATCCAGCATTTCTTAGCTATCCAAACAGTGAAGACTACGCCGAGAAGAAGATACTAGAATTAAACTTCTCTAAAAAATGGACGAGCTGGAAATTTTTTATTACTATTGAGGAGGGTAACACTTTTTTGCTTGTCCCCTTCTTTTTGAAAGCTTCACTGGATACTCTTCTTTAATATACGATAAACACTCGGGATATTATGTAAAAGTTATAACGCTAATTTCAAATAGCCTCAATAAAATTATACTAATTTAGTTAATAATAATTGACCAATTAAATAATATATTAAAAATTTATAAATATATTTTTTAATTATAATAAAAGGTTATTTTTTTATAAAATTAATAATTTATTATTTAATTGATTAATTAATATATTTTTTATTTTAAGAGTATTTATTTATTGAAATTTTTTTATACAATAAAAAAAATAATATTACACATCTTAAATTTATATTCTAAATAATGATGTATAATAATATTGAATGTAATAAATAATTTTAAAATTTATACTATTTTAATATTTAATAATTATTTAATACATTATCATTTAAAATAAAAATTAAGATGTGCAGTGTTTATTTAATAAAAAAAAACTAAACTGAATTTACCATTTAATCATCGCCATCGCCATGATAGTGTAGCGATAACAGAGAAAGAGAAGGAAATGAGCAGAAGATTCTAGATTTTATGTAAGCTTACACTTGTTCTATTATTCTCAATACAGCTATGCAATAAAAGTTATAAGGATAATTAAAAATATAAAATTAATAATTTACAAATCTTTCACCATAATTATGAATCAATTTCTTTTTCTCTTACAAACCTTTGTAATTTTTACTATTATACTGAGAATTCATGAAAAAGATAAAAATTGACCAATTGAGACACGGAAATAATAGGGTCATCTTAATTTTAGAGATTGTTATTATTTACGGATGACATAAAATAATTTTAAATTTTAATTTTATCTTAATTTTTCATCTTCTTTTTTAGTCTATTTTATGTCATTCATAAAAAATTTATAGTAAGTAACAATATTGTAAGAATCATTTTGATCGCTTGTAATTTAGATTTAATCATACCTTCAAATAGAACAATACAATAATAGATAAATTGGCGAATTTAAAGTTACAATTTGATAATTTCACATAATAGTTATGATTTTCTTTAAATATTAATTTTATGCTCTTTAAAAATACAAATAGAATACCTAATTATAAATTTTATTAGTATTACTTTTTTATATATATAGTGAGATTTTACTTTCATTCTTCTATTGGATATTTTTTGTATTTTTTATGTGTTTTTATTAAGGGTATGGCATTTTAGCCTTTCCTTTTTTGTAACTTATTTTTTATTTAATTAATAAATATCTCGTATTATCGAATTTGTCTTTAAAAAAACTAATAAGTCAATTATGAAAAAAAAAATTACCAGATTTTAGTCTGAATTAAAGAAAATAACTGCAGATGTTGCCATGGGGGAATTCTTAATTATAAGTCATTAGTAGGAGTATTATGTACATTTCACACAGGACTTTGTATTATATGATCATCAACCTTTTACCCCCGTCGAAAATATATAATAAGACGTTGATAATTCAAGAATGGCGAGAACAAGAACAAGAGTAGCAGAAGATTCTACATTTCGGGTGGCTCCAAGTAAAGCTCAACCTTGTTCGTTCCACTGATAAGAAAATATATATATAGATATATCAGAACTCCGAGGGAGCGAAGTTGTCTGGTGACTGCAAGAATTGAAATGGAATAATAAAAGAAAAACGGTGGGGTCTCAAATAACATCTATTGGGTGCCAAGCACATGTACACTGTTACCCTTTCGTCCTGTTTGTTCTTTTTCCAAAATATAACAACAATTTTCACCTGACACATCATCGTCAACTGAGCTTCAAACGTGATCCCTTAAATCTTGTACATTCTCAATATTCTCTTTAACGCTATTGGAAAAGCATGATCGAAGTTATAATACTGCACCAAATTGCTTGCAAATTAAGTTTACTGTTTCCCCTTTGAAAATTCTTCCCTTCTTTCTAAGGTCTAAGGGCCTAAAATAAAGCAGGTCTAGAAACAACGGTTAAAGAGCTTAAACATGTGAGAACAAAATTGATTTAGATGCAGAGAATTTAGTCAGTTGATGATGAAATTTATTCGACGTATATTGATCTAATTGCGATTACAATCAAGTAGGTATTAATTTGGGTTAATTAAAATAAGCTTTACTTGATCTAAAAATATTAATGAAAATAAATTTAAAGAATATGCTTAAGTATATCAAAAGTGACATTTGACATGGGATAAAAATAGAGATAAAATTTGTAAAAAAATATTCGGCGGATATTAAGGGAGACAGTATAAAAGTATCTGACGAGCGTCAGAAATACAATAAAAAATATCCGGTGCAAAACAAAAATACTGCAAAAGAAAGTCCGAAAAAGTCTCTTAAAGGCCATCCCTATAAAAGAAAAAAAAAAAGAGACATAATAGAAGATGATAAAAAAAATTCAGAAAGATAAAAAGAGAAAAAAGAGGGAGAAGATTTTACTTCCTAATTTGCCATATTTTTTATATTGAGAGAACAAATATTCTTTTTTTGACTTAAGTATTAGAGCATCTTCGTCAGAATTCACCTCTAGCAAAACCACCTTTGGATTTGTGTATGTGTTACTATTACAGGTCTCTATCTACAGCTCGCGAAAGACAAAGAATCCCAACTTGAATCTACTGATCCGGTTCAGACGAAGCCCAAAATTTAATTCTTCCTCAATAAATTTAAGACTCGTTGATCTAAAGAATCACTTCTTCAAATTAACATTTACTATAAATTATATAGGAGGCTTTATGCTTATATAAATGGTGCATCGCCCATTCAGTTCTTCCTATCAAACTATAGATCGCTCGTCCTTCATTTCTTCTTTGTGCTGCTTGAACTGAAAAATGGACAGTCTCATAGGTTTCAGGTTCCTCCCAACTAATGAAGAAATCATCTATCTTCCGAAGAAGAAGAGATTTGACCATGATTTCTCTGTCCATACCATTAAAGAGATCAATAACTACAACTGTAAGCCTTGAGAATTACCCCGCAAGTACTTGATTATATCATTCAATTTGTTTAATAAACTTCAGTGCAATATTAATTAGCTTTGACCCCAAATCCTATAACTTTTCGATCTAATAAGTTGTTTTTTTGTTTTGGATATGGATTTTTGCGATGCAGAACATTTAGAGATGAGGAACTAGTGTGGTACTTCTCCTTTGAACCTTACTATAAGTACGCTAAAAGTAAACGTGCACATAAAAGAACAATTGCAAGATACTAAAAGATCGCCGACACTGGTTCCAATATCAAGGCTGTTGGAAAATTGGTGATTCAATAATTTTGGTTGGATAAGAATTGAGATGAATACCAAAGTGAAGAGTTACAAGAAGTCTAGAACGTGTGGAATACGTATGGAGAAGTCTAGGACGTGTGGGACACGAAACGGGACTAAAAGAAGTGAAAAAAGCAAGAAAATACGGATAGGTATACAGGCTCAGCGCCGCAGCGCCCATGGCTGAGCGCCGCGGTGCCCAGGACAGTAACCCAGCGCCGCAACGCCGGGTCCTCAGTGCCGCAGCGCTGGCCGCGATTTTGTTCAGCGCCCAGGGACAAGCGCCGCAGCACCAGAACGCATGAAAAAGTCCGTTTTGGTTCAAAATTTCGAGTTTTGGAAAGTTTTGGACTTTTAAAACAAGTGGACTCTTACTCCAACAAGGAATAGGGTTAGTAGGTAAGAAATACACCTATATAAACACTTGTAAATCCTTAATTTCAGATTAAGCATTGAGAGAGACTCTAAGAGAGGGGAAGAACTAGGTAGACACTGAGTGCTTGTGTGCGCTAAGGTAGAACCGTTGTTTGGGTGATCATTGTTTGTGGTAGAGTAAGGGTTCACTAAACGTTTAGGTCCTTTTAAGGATTTTTCATTGGATTTTCCTTATAAAATCTCTAGGGAGTTATTATAAGAGAGGTTAGGATCCTTGGATCCACCGTTGACGTAGGCAATTGGCCGAACCACGTAAGATTGTGTTGTGCTCTTTTATTTTCTGCTTTGAATTCTTGTTGTGTTTGCTTGATTGACAGGTTATTCCGCTGCGCAAGGATGTTAGGGTTCTGGGTTGAACTTTGGGTCCTTCGTTTTAACATAACCTCGAGAGGGAGAAGGGCATTTTCTCCCTCAACAAAGGCCAAAAACAACAATAACGTAATTGGTAGTAAAAAGTTTTTGTCTTTCTGCTAGCATGGTCTTGCTTCTAAAAAGGAAAAGTCGGAGTGGGTTATACACGATTTCCATGTCAACGACGACCCTCTTTATAAGGTGTAATCTCTTTTTGTTTCTTCTTTTTTTGGTACTCACATAATTTTTTTTTTATAACTTGTTCATTTTGTTTTGTTTTGAACTTCACTACTTACTATGGGAGGTCTGTATTCCTTGCTTAATGATCGTCTACTTATTCCTTGCTTAGTGATTGATTACGCAAATCTTATGATAGTTTCAATTTATTTACTCTGGTTTATTTTAGTGAAAGGCTGCATGATCTGGCTCCTTTTGATTGATTTTATTGCTGGATAAAGACTAGAGTGATTGGTTGGCATGCTAGAATATTGAGTTGAACGGACAACGAAGATATGGTATAATGAAACAGTCAACTTACTGAAAACTAGAGTTCATTTGTGTGGTATCTTTCATGTGGTCATGTTCTACAATTAGAATATGCATTATCTATTTATTTAGTTGGTAGGATCTTATAAATAGCAGATCAAATCTCACTGAAACTAAGGTCAGAGAGTAGGAGGATGGTGCTTAGGATGAGGGGTACGTGTGATTTTCATTAAATCATGTTAAAAAAATTGGCTTTTTTCTTTTTGACTCCAACCATAAATAATCATCGTTTGTTATTAGGAAGTGTTGAAAAATTGGTGATTTAACAATTTTGGTTAGATAAGAATTTAGATGAATACTACAATGAAGAGTCACAAGAATTCTAGAATGTGCGGGATACGTATGGAGAAATTTAAGACATGTAGGACACGAAAGGAGAAGCGAAACGGGATTCGAAGACGCGAAAAAAGTAAAAAAAATGCTTGGGAAGGCACCAGCACCGAGCGCCACGGCGCCCAAACTAGAAACCCAACGCCGCAGTGCAAAGTCCTCAGCGCCGTGACGATGGGCACAATAATGGCCAGCGCCGCAGCGTCCAGGGATGAGCGATGTGGCGCCTGAAGCGTTAGGAAGCCATTTTTGATCCGAATTTCAAGTTTTGGGAAGTTTTAAACTTTCAAAACTAAACTTCTCAAAACAAGTGGACTTTTACTCTAATAAAGAATAAGGTTAATAAGCACGAAATACACCATATATAAACATTTGTAAACCCTTTATTTCAAATTAAGCATTAAGAGAGACTTTAAGAGAGGGAAAAAACTGGGTAGACACTAAGTGGTTGTGTGCGCTAGGGTAGAACCGTCGTTTAGATGATCATTGCTCATGGTAGAGTAAGAGTTCACTAAACATTAGGTCATTTTGAAGATTCTTTATTGGATTTTTCTTATAAAATCTTTAGGGAGTTAATAAGAGTTATGATCTTTGGATCTACCGTGAACGTAGGCAATTAGTCGAACTACGTAAGATTGTGTTGTACTCTTTTATATTCTGCTTTGGATTCTTAGTATTTTGCTTAATTAACAGGCTATTCTACAGCGCAAGGAAGTTAAAATTCTAAGTTGAACTTGAAGTTCTTCACTTCAACCTAATCTTAAGAGAGAGAAGGGTGTCCCCTCCTTCAACAAAAAGATTTAGCATTTACATATGTTATTTTGACA
The DNA here is from genome assembly GCA_946807835.1 of Ailanthus altissimus. NCBI lineage: Eukaryota > Viridiplantae > Streptophyta > Magnoliopsida > Sapindales > Simaroubaceae > Ailanthus > Ailanthus altissimus. The sequence goes on along the minus strand of OX327691.1, from coordinate 27,080,326 downwards.
AATGAATCTGTTGGCTGAGTTAATAAGAATCCAAAAGTTTTCCTCGAAAATAACTGAAAACATGACATTCCATGTTGTGAACTCATTATATTTTGGCTTTATTTCATGTAGGACTTCGTTCTTTGTCGCATAGAAAAAAAACGAGATAACAAGCATGGCATTTCAACCGGTGATGAAGATCAATCAAGTCAACAATTGGTTGCAGATTCTAAAAAATATGAAACAGAAAGTATCTTTCTGAATTCTGCATTACCACCAAATAAAAAATTGGCTTCTAATAGAACTTATGGTCCAGAAAATATATTTTCAGAGAATCAGCTACAACCAAGTGACAACTTGATTTCTGATTCTAGAAATGATGTCACACAAAATGTTATTTTGGACTCTCGACTACCATCAACTGACCTTTTGATTTCTAATTCAAGAAATCATGGTGCAGAAAATGATTCCCTAGATTTGCAGCTATTACCAGATCACAATATGATTTCTCATTCCAAAAATCATGATGCAAAAACTGCTTCTCCAGAGTTGCAGTTAATATCAAGTCACAATTCCATTTCTTATGGAAATGATGATGCAAAAATGATTCCCAAAGTCGCAGGTACTACGAGATCACAATGTGATTTCTTCTTCCAAAATTTATTCTGCAGAAAATACTTTTGCAGAATCTCAGCTACTAACAAGTCACAATTCTGTTTCCAATAGAAATGATGTTGCTAAAAAATCATTCCCCAGAGTTACTAATAAATCCAAATTTGGAGTTGGAGCCAGAATTCAGTGGCTACAGTGGGCTTAATAATGCCTCTTTCTCTGTAAAGCAGTCACAAATTTATCCCCAACAGGAATCGCCATATTCTAGCAGTTCTAGTAATGGTTGTGGTTTTTTGAATTCTGAATTTTATGTTGAGCAGGTAGATGACTCGATCAATTCGCCAAAGGCTTTCCAGTATAAATATTCTTGTCAGGAAACTGGAAAAATCCATATTCCTAACTTCAGCTCATCCAAGTCAGATGGAGGAGTTTATATGGAGGATAACAGTGACACGGACACTGAAACCATTAATGCATGGGTATAACAACTATTTGTTACTTAAGTAGACAGTAACTTATATCAACAACAACCAAAATACTCTTGGAGTATATTGTTATTATTATTATTATTATTATGGATATTGTAATATTGCTTCACTCATGTTTATTATATTCCGAACCCTGTAACCTTTGAGAAAGTCTACATACTTAAGGAGTTTGTTGTTTAGAGTACTTGGATACTCAACTTGTCCTATGTAGAGTATGGCCAAGTTCAGGAATGTAGCAGCTTGTTGTATGTGCATGCTTGTTCCAAAGAGTACCAGGCCAATGGCTGATAGACTGAATGGAAGAGCATCCATAGACATTATGAGAGTGGTCTCTTTCATCATGAGCTGTTGCCGATAGATTTACTGTGCAGCTTCTCATCCAGGTATCTACTCCAGTGTAGAGCTAGTCCGTTAAGAAAACCAATAGCTGGTTTAACTTTCATGCAAAGCAGTATCTAGAGAGAAACTAATTGATACCTTGTAGCTTGAAAAACAAGGAACATTGCTTGTTCCACTGGGAATTCAATTGAGCCTCAATATACTATGAGAAGATTTTGAACGCCAAGTAATTTCAGCTATTAGCAAGAGAAGATGCAGAGCATGCTAGGGCTCTGTATAGAAAGGAAAACTCGGGTTTGGCGAAGACCAGAAAATGGCTCTAAATGTTACTACAGAAAAAATTTTATATATACAAATTGGTCAGATGGCAGCAACAGAAAGGAGTGTTCGTTTTCTTGTTGACACATTCTAGATAGGCTGTAAACAAATCTACCACCATTGTACATTGTAACTATATTTTAAGTGCTTCTTTTTCAGTTATAACTGTTACTAGGGAAGTTGTATGGTCATGACACGAGACAGGAGCAAGGTCCTGCAAGGCGTGAACTATAGGGCAGAAACGCCGCTCAAAAATGCAAGGGAACTATAGCAGGAATACAGAGGAAGATAAGGCTTTCCAGTACCACCATTAGTGAAAATATCACACTTACAGTAATAGATAGGGTCGAGGATTGATGTTTTGTAACCTAGTTTATGAGATATTGTATAATATCAATTTGTATCTTTGGTTAAGGCTAAAAGTATTTTGCTCCTAATTTCAAGTCCACGACTGATTGAGAAGAACAAAGAGACCTTTCACCTGTCCTCAATCTCAGTATCCTATGCAGAAGGCATGTCATTTTGTTCACAAGTCATGGCCATTATGTTAAAAGAATTTTCCAGGATACTTCCACCAGGCACCAACTAGTCATTCGCCGGCAAATCTTGACCACTCCTAAGAGTAATTTATTCCCGAATGACAAAATGAGGTTCCAGCTTCATGAAACCTGTTAAATGGTAATTGTGTATCAAAGTTTCAGAAAATGGCTTCTGAATACCCCGCCTATAATTTGGTCTGATGTCATGCTGGATAATGCTGAGCGGGGTTTCCAGGGGATTGCGCTGCTCCTTCAAACCGTAAAATAAAATCCAGCACATGGCAGAGAAGAAGATTCGAGAATCATACGATTATCAAATCCCAAACAATTACTTCGGATCAAAGGGGACATATGGAATTTTTACCACACTCGTCGAGAAGGAGACAAGACACTTTTATTCTGTTCCCTTCTATATCAAAATATTCGATAAGTTTTCTAAGGTGCCATTCTTACTCGTCAGTTCATTTCGTCCACCGAAGACGTGTCACTTTATATATTTATTTCATAATTAATTAATTAATTATAATATTAATTTAGATAAAAGAAAGAAATAATTCAAATTATGTAATATACTTTAATGTGATGACCACCTGGAGTAATTCCATTAAATTTTTTTTCTAAAAAAATAATCAAAAAAATTAAAATATTTATAAAATATTGCTTCTTTTTCAATGAATACATGTGCCACGTAATAAAGTATTAATACACGCATAACATGCATTTAATAAAAAAAGTAATACTACAATGAATTTTTAAAATCCTCTCTATTGTTATTTTTATCATACTACTTTATTAAATATGGAATAAACACTAAAATATTCATAAGTAGAAAATTATATATAAATTATAATGAAAACTTTAAAATATGAATCTCACACACACATATATATACATATATATTAAAGTGAAGGCTTGAGTTTAAACTTTATGAGTAGAAATCTCACATTCTCTATTGAGTTTTTTTTTTTTTTTTTTTTATAAGTAATCAAGTTGAAGTTGTATAACTCAAAAATAACTACATACATCTGAGTACCCATATAGCTAGATAGGGTAACAAATTAAAAGCTATAACAAAAAGAACAAAATATCTATTAATTCACTTCATGTGTGCATAATTATCTGTATTGATATTATTTACATTACTTAAGTATTTGATATTTACTACGTTTTTAATATTCTGAAATACAACATTAACATCTTGTCTTTTTTTGCTAAAATATTACTTGATTATGTTCTTTCCAAATGACATAAACAGTGGCGCATAAAAGTAACTCTAAGATATCTGCTTAAAAGAGATTTTTCTCCTTCATGTCAAGAGACTTTTGTGTATTTGGGCTTCATGTAACACTTGCTGTCATATTCTCTTTGAGAAAGCGCATTGAAAGAATAAATATTAGATTATTTCTCTATCAACACCACACAACGCAAATAGTAAGAGCAGTAAGGCGCCATTTGGCTATCTCCTCCAAAGTTTGAAGCCTATTATTAATAGCTAGCCATGTGATGAAATTGTGCGTAGGAATATGTTGAGCTCTCTATACTAGCTAGTACCAATTTATCTTGTTATATCTTCTTCTCATAACTCTCCAAGCATTGGCAATTGAGAACTGTTATGCGAAGCTGTCAACCCAAGAAATCTTATTTGCTCTTGCTTCATGCGAGGAAGAGTTGTTGCAAATATATTCTCAAATTTGGGCAATGAGCTCATTTATTAGGTCAGACAAGTACCAACTATCATTTTTCATACCTTGTTCACCTTATTATTTTTGGGAATGTCAAAGTTATCAATTTACACACCACAAAACCGATTTGTCATATACCTTCCATTAAGTTATGGATCAAACCAGAATCTAAAAATTGATCCATCACTCAAATATAACAAAACAACTCTTTCACTTGCCCTCTTAGTTGAAGGAGCTTCTGTCACACCTAATTCAAGTCCATGGGTTTTGTGATTCCCCCAGAAGCTAAGTAGGCGAACTTTATTGTCAATCACCCACTTTGTCCATAAAGATATCTTAATTACTAGCAAATTCCATACAAATTTACATATCGCAGCTTGGTTTCAAATGTGCAACACATTAATGCCTAGACTCCGTTCCTTTTTAGGCTTGCAAACCTTTGACCAAGCCACTAATCTTCCTTTTCTTAGAGAGCCATTTCCTCGTCATAATAACTTCCTACAGAGAGCCTCTACTTCTTTAATAACTGCATTTAGGAGTACAAATATAGAACACCAATAAACATTCATGCTCATGAGAATCGTATTTATCAATTGAAGTCTTTCAGCATAAGATAAGTACTTGACTACCTAGCTAGAGATTCGCAGGGTTATTCTCCCAATCAAGTCCTAGCAATGATTTTCCTTTAACCATCCATTTAATAGAGAGACACTAAATATTTTATAAGGAGGGTTCCTAAGTGAAATTGGGTAAACTGCAAAATGAATTTTTTGAAAGCTTTTGAAACATTTTCGAAGAAGATAGAGCTTTTTTTAGATTCATCTGTAATCCTAAAATCATATGAAAGTCATCCAGCATTATTTTGAAGTGACCTACTAACCTTGATTTTTATAATAAAAAAAAATTCATCAACAAATAATTGGTGATAAATAAATATATTGAAACAGACATTAATTATATTAAAATACATTATAATTAAAACTCAATCTATCATATTGTTACATGATAAAACTTTAATTATATTAAATTGCATCATAATTTTAGATGTACAACAAATAAAAAATATAAAAAAAATATTGAAGGGCTATAACTCTCATCACATTTTGCTCACTTTTCGTCCATGGCCATGCAATAACAGGAAACAGTACTCTTGGACTTGTTGGTCATTAGTCCAAGACGAAAGAGAAAAAAAATAAAAATAAAGATAAAAAAAATGAGCAGAAGATTCTAGATTTTAAGTACCTCTCCACGTAAGCTTACACTTGTTCAGAATATTGGTTCGTAAAAACTACATAATAGTATTTTACTCGTAAACATAATTTATGGTGCAGTCTCCATCAGATTCGAAAAATGCAAGTAGCAGAAGATTCTAGATTTGAGATTAGCTCCAAGTGAGCTCCCTCTCACCACGGCACCGCTTGTTCACTTTCAGTCCATTAATCCAGTAAGTCTATGTGAGCAATGCGAAGGTGATGGCTAAATGTAAGAAGAAAAAGAATCATGAAAGAAGAAAATTTGTGGGGTCTGAATATCTCAATTGAGTGTACTTGGGCTCCAGGGACATACATACTGTGACCTTTCTCCAATTTATTCTTCCTCAAAATATAATATAAAATTATTCATTTTCATATGGTGATTAACCTGACGCATCATCTACTTTGTATAACCATTTTTTTATTTTTGTTATTTTCATTTATTACTTTAAGAATATTCTTAAAAGTAACTCTTTAAATTTTAGTACTATTTTTTTTTTACTATTAAAATATTTTTTTACAAATTATTTATTATTTTTAATTTTTAACACTTTTTAAAATTTTTATTTTTATTATAAAATTTCTTCTAAGATTAAAATATTTAAAATTTTAAACGGTAGTTCAAAAATAAAAATAACAAATATTTTAATAAATTTTTTCTTTTAATAATCAAGTAAGAAAGAAAAATAAGCATCAAAATTGAAAATAAAATTAAATAAATATTAGAAAATAAAATTAATAAATATTATTTTAAATTTTTTTATTTTAGTACTCAAGTAAAAAAAAAGAATACAAAAATTAAAAAAATATAAATAAGAATATATTAATCATTTTATAATAATTTTGATATATTTTATTAGCATCTCACTGTAGTAGAAATATTGGAAGTTAATCTAAAAACTTGAAGGGTATTGTTGATTTTAAACCATATCTCAAAAGTATTGGAGACTATTTTAAAATTTTGAGAGATATCTTAATTTTAAGTCATACTTAGTAACACATATAAAAATAACTTATATAGAGAGAATTGATTTAGTGAGCGATGAAACTCGCCACTCAATAGTTTTAAAATATTGTTCATCACTATTTATTATTATTGAAATAGTATCAATATGTTACAGAATACTGACACATATTCAGGTACTCACAAATGGTGAGATCCATCACCTATATATATATATATATATAGTGTGTGAGAGAGAGAGAGAGAGAGAGAGAATTGATCTAGTGGGCGACGGAGCTCACCACTATAAGCTCTAATACACTTTTGGCACTGTGTATCACTGTTGAAACAATACCAATGTGCTACAAAATGCTGACACGTGTCTAAGAGCTCAACAAATAGTGAACTTCATCGCCCACTAAATCAATTATCTTTCTCTCTCTCTCTTTATATATATATATATATATATATTAAGCTTAACATTAATATCTCTTAGAGATTATTAGCCTTTTACTATAATACCTACTTATTACGGAAGTGTATAATCATAAGAAAAATAAGAGTAAGAAATGAAAACAAGATCAAACAAAGACACACACAACCAATAACATGGTTCAGCATCATCAGTCTACGTTTACGGTGGATCAAATGATCATAACCTCTTTTATTAACTCTCTAGAGATTATAAGGAATGCATAATAAAGAAATCTCAAATGATCTATTTGGTGCTCCTTTTGTTTACACAAGAACAAAGATACTCAATAATGGTTCCATCCTAATGCACACAAGTACTTAGTGTCTACTTAACTCTTTATTCTCTCTTAAAGTTTATTAATGTTTAATCAATCCTTAAGGGGTTACAAGGATTTAGATAGTGCTTACAAATACCTAAGAAATCCTAAAACTAGTTAGAATAAAAGTTATTTCGTGTAGGAGTTCGAAACTCACTTAAAGAAAAGTCAATTTGAATCAAATTAGATTTTCTCGAACAAGCAACGGTAGGGCGTTCAGTATCCAACACTAGGGCGTTAATGCGATTGTTCCAATATTGAGGCATTCCTTAGCGAATGATGGAGTGTTACTACGACCTTGTCACAACGCCGTAATGTACTTGGGCAATGCGGGGGCGTTGAGCTCTTTGAAAATGACATTGGAGAATTTTATCTTCTAATGCTAAGGCATTTAGACTTATACATCCCTCTTTATCTTTTTAAGCCCCTTCTTACTTTCGGTTCCACATTTTGTTCCTTCCTCGTATAACTTTTTGCGTACTAAATTTCATATTAACTCTTCACTTGGTATCCATCTTAATTCATGTCCATACATAATTGTTAAATCATTAATTCTAATAAATCCCTCATTAATTCACAGTCTCTTCATAAAAATGCTTATGGATTCATCTACACTAATGCTTATTCCATTTAAGTCTTTATCCAAATTTAACTCATTATAGGCTTGTGACTTTGCTCTTTAAAGGTACGAATACTTCTTGCATAGGGTATAGATGTCATGCATTCCCTTTCGACTATTATCACTTTGGTAAGTTAATTTTGGATATTACTTTGTGGCCTACATTACCCCAACACTATATATTGGATTACCTATAGCCATCAATTTAAGCATATAAAGCCCCTCATTGTGCTTCATAATTTTCATTCTTATAGATCATTTTATTACTTTTAGTATTCATTTTTTTCACTATAATCTAATACCCTTCGTCATCTAACTTATCAATGGATATCAAATTTTTTCTAACTTTAGAACATATCTTACACCTTACAAGTCCTTAAATTTTTTACCTTACATCTTCAGCCTTATGTTGCCTCAATAGCCTCATAAACCATGCCATTCCTCATTAGTACTTTATCTATAATGGCTTTATAATTAGTGAACAATTATCCGTCAAGACACATATAAACATTATAGCCAAAATTTAGTATCCATTTGTCAGTGTACTTTCTCTCAGAGGCTACTAAGGAGTCTACAACTTCGATGTAATCTTTTTGACACAATATTAAAGCATCTCCATCATTTCCTTTTGCTTTAGGATAATTCCTTACAAAGTGTCATTCTTTGTTATAAAGAAAACACTTTTTGAATCTCCTTATTCTTCTTTCCTCTTGCAACCAGATATCTTTCCAATTTTTTTTTTAATTTAATGATGCCTTGACATTATTCATTATAAGAGTATCTCTACTATACATGAGCATATTCACAAAATATTCATAACTTAATGGTAACGAATTTAATAGGATGATGACTTTGTCTTTATCCTCAATCTTGATGTTCTTCATTCTCAATCTTGATTAGGGTCAAGATCTATGATGATCTTATCTTCTTGAAGACCTTTTAGATATAGATAACAAGTACAATTTCTTCTTCATATACAAATGGTTCGCCAAGGACTTTATCATCTATAGGGCATCGAGCTTCTTTCATAAATTTATTGTTGTATTCTCTCCAGCCATCTCTTTTAATACTTTGTCACTCAATGTTAACATTATGGTACTGTGAGATCTCTTTTGAATGGTATCTCAATCTATCATTTAGGCTTCACGGGTTTCTTCTCTTCGCTAGTAGTTGCTCGAGTTTCTTTTAAGGTTGAGTCTAACTCTTCATTCACTAGTAGAGTCATAACATTTACCTTCCATAGTTTGAAGTCATTTATTCAATTGAATTTCTCTATATCTTGTTTGAGTGTTGCCATGATTAATTCCTCATTTGCTTTGCAATTTGACTCTTTCGCCTATGATCTGTTATCTAAACCTCAACCTTACTCTGATACCAATTTTTTAAAAAATAATTAGGCTTAACACTAATATCTTTTTGAGATTAACCTTTTGCCATAATATCCACTTGTTGCGGAAGTGTATAATCACAAGCAAAATAATAAGAATAAGATCAAACAAATACACACACACAACCAATTATATGATTTTACACCAATAACTTATGTCCACGATAAATCCATCTTTTTTGTTGTCTAGCGTCTAGTTGATAAATAAAAGTTTAATTTTTCCAAAAATTTGAAGTGGACATTAAATATTAAATTATAGTATAATTAAACTCAATCTATCAGATTAATACATAACAAAATTTTAATTATATTAAATTGCACTATAATTTATATGTACAACAAAAACAATTAAAAAATATTGAAGAGTTGATCATTTTTTAAGTTTTAAAAGAAATTTATCCAGTCAAGTATGCTCTACAGTTACCATTTTTTAAGGGATCCTCTGTATCAGAAAGACCGAAATTTAAAAAAAAAATGTTATTTTTATCACAATTTTATATTTTTCGACTCTAAATCTTGTAGAGTTGTCACTATATTATATAAAAGACCAGACAATATAAATCCACCAAAATAAAAAGCCGCTTAAAATGTTATGCCAAGGCATGCCACGGTAGTCATTAGCCCAAGTGAAAAGAGAAATAAAATAAAAATGAAGATTAAAAAAATGAACAGGAGATTCTAGATTTTAAGTACCTCCACGTAAGCTGGTACGTAAAAATTACATAATAGTATTAGTATTTAATTTACTCATAAACATGTGGAGTTTGCATCAGAATCGAAAAGTACAAGTAGCAGAAGATTCTAGATTTGAATTAAAAAAGTAGCAGAAGATTCTAGATTTGAGATTAGCTCCAAGTTCACTATCTATTAATACAGTCAGTCCATGTGAGCAATGCGAAGGTGACTGCTAAATGTAAGAAGCAAAGAAGAGGAATCATAAAAGAAAAAATGGTGGGGGTCTCGTGTCTCAAATAACTTTACTTGGGTACCAAGAACATGCATACTGTTACCTTTTTCCAATTTGTTATTTTCCAAAAATGTAATAAAAATTGGTAAAAGTTATTTTCCGTAATTTTTTATTTTCTTTATTTTTAGAAGGATTATTTATTATTTTACATGTCTATTTTAATTTTTTTTAAATCAACTTTATTTGATATTTAAGAGTATTAAAAACTCTAAATTTGTCATTGATTCATTCTGATAATAAAAATTTATCTTTAAAACTTGTGTTTTTTTTAAAATTATTGTTTTCAAATTTTAAAAATATGTGAACGGCAACTGAGAATCATTTTATAAATCTTATAGCATAATTATAACTAAGATGTTTTTTTTTCTTCTTTGTATTATTGTATAAAAGGTTCTCGAAGAAGATAAAAGTTGGCAAACATAATTAAATGAATGGAATACTGTCTTTCATAAAAAATTGTCATAATAAAATTGAATGTACATTGAAGAAATTTTACTAAATAATTGCAGATGTTTCCATTTGGGAATTCTCAATTATAAACAATTGAGTAGAGGGTACATTTCATCAAGCTCTGTCGAAATCATACAGTATTTTACTCTCGTTCCAAATTTGACGGTGGAGTTTCCGTCAGAATCGAAAAGTACAACAAAAGTAGCAGAAGATTCTAGATTTGAGATTAGCTCCAAGTGCGCTCCCACCACTTGTTCACTATCTATCCATTAATCCAGCAAGTCCATGTGAGCACTGAGGAATGCGAAGGCCACGGCTAAGTGTAAGAAGAAAAGAAAAAGGAATCACGAAAAAAAATAAATGGTGGGGTCTCAACGTCACAGGTTTCTTTACTTGGGCTCCAAGAACATGCGTACTGTTATTCTTTCCCAAAATGTAATAACATAAAGAGGTGATTATCTTGACACATCATCTACTTCGTATAACGATTGACGGAGCTTCAAATATGATCCTTTAAATTCTGAACACTCGATATTCTACTTAACGCCGTTGGAGAAATTAACATCATCAAAGTGAACACACTGTAGCAAAACGCGTGGAAATTAAGTCAAGTAGACTGTAGACCATGAAGCTTCTGCATACTATATAAACCATGGGATCGCTCAATTCCTCCCATCAAACTACAGATAGCTTTTACCTTCTTTCTTCTCTATACCGCTTGAATTGGAAATGGGCAGTCTCGTGGGTTACAGATTCCTCCCAACTAACGAAGAAATCATCTTTCTTCTAAAGAAGAAGAGGTCTGACCCTGATTTCTCTGTCCATACTATTAAGGAGTTTAATATCTACAATTGCGAGCCTTGGGAGTTATATCGTAAGTACTTTATCATATCATTTGATTCCTTTGAGAAACTTCTGTTATAATCTTAATCAGTCTCGTCCAAAAAGTTAAAGGTATTTTGAACCAAAGTAGTTGTTTTCTTTTATGTTGTTTTGAGTGTAATTTTTTTTTTTTAATGCAGGATATTCAGATATTCAATCTGCAGAGGAGGTGTGGTATTTTTTTTGTGAACCTTATTACAAGTATGCAAAGAGTAAACGTGCACACAGAAGAACAAATTCAGGATACTGGAAAATCACCAGTACGGTTTCTGACGTTAAGGCAAAAAACAGCTCTAATGTGATTGCCAGCAAAAGAATTTTATCGTTCTACCTTTGTAGTCCTAATTCTAAAACAATAAACACCGAGTGGGTTATGCATGAGTTCTATGTCGAGGACGGCGATCCTCTTTACAAGGTACGAACCCTTTTATTTTTCTTATTTATTTTCTTGTTTATGTCAACTCCGATAATGTTCGTTCTTTATGACTTCTTGTAAATTTGTTTTTCTTATTGATGAGCTAGGTATATGTTATAAATCATATAATCATTTCATTTTCTATAATGTTGTTTATTTTGTTGAAAGGCTTCATAACCTGGGTCCTCTTGATTGATTTTGTTGCTGGATGACGACTTGAGTTGAGTGATTGGTAAGGATGCTGGAAAATTTCAGTTGAACGGAGATATGGTATAAATAGTGGGGCTAAAGTGTTGAAATTACAAAGTTTATTTGTGTGTTCTCGTTTATGTGGCCATGTTCTGCAATTAGAATATAGCCCTCTTAGCTATTGGTCTAGTTGATCTCACTGAAACCAAGATTAGGGTTAGAATGCGGTGCGTTATCAATTAGGAGTTAAGAGTTAATGTTAATGTGATTATCATGGAAGTCATGTATGAAATTATAACTCTGCTTTTTATCTCCGACCCTAAATCCGAGTAAAAACCAATTTGTGTTGTGACCTGTAAAATTTAGCATGTGCATGATTAATGTGATGAATGAATCTGTTGTTTCTCCTAAAAGTTTGGCGAGGGAAAATCTGATGTTGCTGGAAAATAATCGATTATTTAACATTTCATATATCTGAAATTATTTTCTCTTTAATTTGTGTAGAAGGACTTTGTTGTGTGTCGCATAGAGAAAAAACGAGATAACAGACCTCGTGTTTCAACGCATGATGAAGGGCAATCAAGTCAAGATTCAGTTTCTTCTTCACCTATTCATGTTATTGAAGATACTTCTCCAAAGTCTATATTACCACCAAGTCAACATTTGGATTTAAATGGAAATCATGTTGCAGAAAATATATGTTTTAAGAGTCAACTTATTGACAATTTGATTTCTTGTTCTAGAAATCGTGTCACAGAAAATACTTTTTTAAAGTCACAGCTACCATCAAATCACAATTCGATTTCTCATTTCAGAAATTACGTTGCAGAAAATGTTTCCCCAAAGTCGCAGATACTGCTAAGTCACAGTCCAATTTCTCATTTCGAAAATCATGTTGCAGAAAATACTTCCGTTGAATCTCAGGCTGCATCAAGTCACAGTTCCATTTCTAATGGGAATGATGCCGCTGAAAATGAGTCCCCGAAGTTGCAGTCACTACTAAATCAACAGCCAGGAGATACTTTTCAGGCAGAATCTCTGTTAGTTGCAGAATCAAATTCACAGGATGGCTACAATGAGCTGAATGATGCCTCTGTCCCTGCATTACACTCACAAAGTTATCTACAACAAGAATTGTCACATTCTAACGGTTCCAGTAAGGGTTGTGGTTATTCGAATTTTCAATTTGACGGGAAGGATATCAGTGATATGGACACTGAAACCTTCCTTGCATGGGTGAATGATGCTATTTATTAATTAAGTAGAAAGTTGTGTTACCAACCACCAAATCCTTTTAAAAGATATTATTATTATTATTATTATTATTATTGGTATTGTAACAATGCTTCAGTCATGATTTATTGTATTGTGGATTTTGTAATCTTCGAGAATGGTTAAAACACTCGTATGAGTTTGTTGATAAGAGTACTTGAATGCCAACTTGTACTAAGCAGCAGTATGGCTAACTTTTTGAGTCGGTCAGCTTGTTAAATTGGAGTGCATGTTCAGGAGTACCAGCAGCTGCCAATGGTTGATACACCTAATAGAAGAGCTGTCTGTTCTTGAAGGTGACGGGAGGGGTTTCTTTCATCATTAGATGTTAGGGATAGCTTTACTATCCAACATCTCATTCAGATATCTACGCCGGATTAATTCATCGTATGGAGCGTACTTGAATGCCAACTTATCCTAAGCAGCAGTTTGGCCAACTTTGAGTCGGCCAGCTTGTTAAATTGGAGTGCATGTTCCAAACTCCAGGAGTACCAGCAACTGCCAATGGTTGATAGATCTGATAGAAGAGCGTCTGTTCTTGAAGGTTACAAGAGTGGTTTCTTTCACCAGAAAATGTTATGGATAACTTTATCATCCAACACCTCAGTCAGGTATCTACTCTGGATTAATTAATCGTATGGAGCTAGTTAACGAAGAACACAAATTGCGTGGTTAACTTTCTTTCAAAACATGAAAGATAACTTGTTTTGCTAGCAATTCAAATGTATTACGTGTTGTAATACATTATGACTATTGTAACATATATATATATATATATATATATATATATATATATATATATATATAGTAAAGACCACTTGTATTTATAGGCAGAATCCTGAATTCATATTGAAATGGGCAGTAATTGGGAAGACAAGATTTTCTTTTCTTTTCTTGTTTCTTAGAAAAATGGGTCACATTTTACCTGAGAATTTCTTAGAAAGATCGTTTATTATTATTTCTGTCATTGGCAAGAGAAGACATAGAGCATTCTGTCCTCCTGTCTATGAATGAAAACTCCGCTATCTAGTTCTGCGAAGACCAGAAAATGGCTCCAGAAGTTTATTCAAAAGCAACTTTTTAAGTCTATGTACTATTGCTCATATGGCAGAAACAGAAAGGTGTCTTCATTTTCCTGTTGACACCTTCAAAAACGGCTGCACACAGAATCCACCATCATTAAACATTGCAACCATATTTAGAGGTATTTTTCGTGCCTAAATGTAATTAGGGAAGTGGTATGGTCATCACATTACACAGGATCGAGGTCTAACATGGCATGTACTAGGGCACAAATGCACCCAGAGATAGAACTATAGCAGGAAGCGGAGGAAGTTTAGGTTTTCCACTACCGTCATTAGTGAGTTATTTTCACTACACTACCGCCATTAGTAAATATCACACCTATAGGAATAGGTAAGGTCTAGGGTCGATGGTTTGTAAACTAATTTATGAGATATTGTATATTTGTTAAGTCCATGATCGCTTGTGAAGAACAGCGAGAGTTCTGTTCTTGCAATTTCAGTATATTTATGCCTGGCCTTAATTTCAGTGTACCAGATAGAAGGCGTGCCATTTCGTTCACTGCCCTTATGTTTAGTGAATTTTTCAAGGCAGCTCATCCTTTATTACTTGCATCAATTTGTATGATTTTATAACAATTATCTATAATAATGTTAAAGGCTTAAGATTTTTAACTATTTATTTTAAATTTTGTATAAATTTTATATCTTTACTATTAAAATAATTTTTGTCCACTTTTACTTAATTTATTATATAATGTCCAACTTATAGTGCAAATCTTAGCAATCCTAAGAGCCATCAATTTCCAAATGGCAATTTTTTCTATTTTTAGAATGGCAAGATGAAGTAAAGGATGAGTTTACTTGCTGAAACCATACAACTGATTCCTACCCAGTTTAATGAACATGTTCAATGGTAATAGATTTGAGGCTGCTCCATGTTAAAGCACAAAATGCCTTGTTTAAGACTGGTCTTCCTTTTAAAACAGAACAGTAATTTCCGAGATCATCCAAATTGTTAGTCCTGAAAAAGAATATGTAGCTGCATAACTCAAAGCTCCATGACACCATATTGAAGAGAGAGGAAAATATTCCTGGTTGTTAAGTAATAGTTGCCATGGTTAACCCTAGATCTAACCCTGCCTAGATCTACTTTTACTAATTAGCGAACGATCAGAAACATATCATAAATGTAAGATTAAGTGTATAGTCCCGTTCATCATATAAAATTTACCGATTAACAGAACAACTGAAGAAAAAAGGTAACAAGGATCCGAATATGATACAAAAATTCTGGTGAAAGAAACAATCATCAATTCATGTGCGACACTCCATGCAGTGTATTTGTCAGCTGTAAAGATTTATCTGCATCCTTCTCTACTTTCCATGGCATCTCCAACGATCTCCTAACACCCTTGTAATAATACAAAAATATCAGTCAAAGCAGCTAAGTACGGCTTTGAAGCTTTAAAGTATCTGCTGAGTACATAACATATAATCTTCGAAGCCATTGCATAAGTTCACCTAGTGACATCACTGATACCAAGCCTGTCAGAGACATCAATGACTACCCATCTTGCTGCTATATATTGCTCGCACAATAATCATCAAAGTTCAGCTGGAGATGGGAAAATATGAGACAAAACAAAAGGTAAAAGAGATCTTAAGTTCTATTACTTCGTTACAAATATAAGACATATTATAGAGGTTAATCACTATCATCTATGAAGCCTATACTGGGAAGAACTTCTGAAGATTGATTTTATAGGCCATGAGATATCTCTATCAAATGTTTGATCCTTCCTTACCATGGTGGAGGATCTGAGAATGAAGTTTTAAACTGATCATCTGCTTCAAAAGTCACCATCCTCTACATAAATGTATGAGTGTGTGAGCATGCTTGTAAATACAAGCATATAATACATGGGTACAGCATGCGGTGCACAAGTTAAATGAATTAGAATATGGCGTTTGTGTATAATAGTTTAGGTATTTTTGCATGTCTTACCCATTACTTGTTTGTGGTTAACAGCTAGATTGCAAGGAAGGGATCACATCGTCTGTAGCAAAGTGAACTTTCTTGTTTGTGATTTTCAAATGGCCAATTTGTTTGGTTTTCAGTAATTTGTCATCGCTTCTCCCTTCATTCTCATCCAGCAATGACCCGTCTTGTTCTTTAATATTTACACCTTCTCCATGATATGACACTTTAATAAAACCATCAGGTGGGCTGCTACATTCAGAATTTTCGTTGTTGGATGAGCAATATTTTGATTTAAATTCCTGGTAATCATCATCAATTTCACCCTTTTCCCCTTCAATTTCTTCGTCCCCTAAGATTCCATATTTTTCTCTATAAACACCTATTTCAGCCTCTAAATCCTTAATTTCTTCCTCTCTTTTGGCGAGCAAATCCTTTGTTTGCTGCAAGGCTTCCTGATCATACTCTGCCTGCTCCTCCATCATCCTTTGGTATTGTAAGGCATCCATCTGAACAGCTGCCTTCTCTGCTTGCAAACGGGTGATCATTGCCATTGCATTATTAGCTGCAACAGCAGCAGCATTTCTTTCTTCGTCCAATTCCATGTACAAAGCCATTAGTGACTTGCGATCAAAACGAACTTGTCTATTCAAATGAAGCAAAATAGTATCGCCATACGCTTCACTGTGCACTTGCCCCTCAGCATCATCTGTTTTCTCAAGTGGCGATTTCCTCGGAGCCCTTATATTCCACCTTGGACTGTTTGGAGCTGAATCTGAAAGTGGGATTCCAAAAAACCTGTTTCCTCTAAAAAATGCAGGTGTCTTGTCTTCATTAAAATCTTCAGCATCTGTTAGCAATGGCACTGCAGCAGCTTTCATATCTTCCCTAACTGGTCAAAAGATTCATTAACTAGATTAATAACATGCCAAACAGACATCATCCTAGACAAAAGCACTTCAAAGCATTAGGAATCCAGCGAGAAAAATCAGTGCGTAAATTAAACCTTATGGAAAAACATAACATAATGGTATAGATTGATGCATGCTATGAAGAGAAGGAAAAAGTATTATCAGTCATGAGTAGAAGAAAGAAAATTAATATTAATAAAGGAAACAGAAACATGTGAAATCATGAATAAATGGAACTTGGCAAGCAATTCAGGAGTTTTGATAAAGTGATCATTTGTCAAGAATAACAAAGGTAATGTAACAAATTTCATATAAAAGGTTGAACAGAACTCACGTTGCCTACTAAGACCCAATGCATTTGACCCGCCCTCATCTTCTGGAAGCTCCGGGTCATTATCTGACATAAACTTGAGTTCTGTGTGGCGTATGTGTGGAAACTCTAAATGGCGGGGTGAGTCCAAGCTGCGAGTCAACTCATTCCTATAAGTCATGAACGGTGCTCGTGGAGAAGGAGCAGGGGCTTGCGAGGTCGGGCCAGCAGCATTGATCCCTTTTGAGTGGGACTTTACCTTCAATGGCTCCCCACAACACGAGCAATATTGAATGCTACTCCTCTCCTTATCTACCATTCCATCCTTTTTATGAGAAGGCAGTGTCAATTGCATTTCATGGTCATCATCCACAAGCAACTCGAGATCCTTATGCAAAATCCCCACAAGGGACTTGTACCTATCCCAATCCCCTGATTCTTTCTCTGTTGCAAACGAAAGGAGGCACACCTCACACATCTTCCTTATATCAGAAAGCTTTTTATGGACATGACAATACGCAAGGGATGATAAATCCTTCTTGTGAGTCTCACATACGGAATCATTATAATAAAAATCAGAATCTCTATGAACAAGAACATGATCTATTCTTGTACAAAGCAAGCAAGGAAGTCTCAACTCAAAAAACTTAGCAAATTCATTAGCAGCAAATGCAAGAAACCCATCAATTAATAGCATAATTATTAACACCCATTCAAGAACAGCATAAATCAGGAAATGTGGGAACTTTCCCAGTTCTTCTTCCACAAAACAATTAAATGATCGCTTTGCCATAACTCTTTTGGACCCTAAAACAAGAAATAGATTGGAAAACAGAAAGGACAAAGACAAATCTTTGATCTTATTCTTATCTAAGTTTGCTGAAAATCAAGCAGGTATTAAAGAGAGAAATGCTCAAAGGATGATGCAACACCCGCTATGTTCAAAGGATGATCAATCGAAAGATCATGACCTGACAGGATGAACCAGACCATGATCATGACCTTTCTGTTTCGGAGTGATTGAGGAACAAAATGACAGAACTCAGATGTCTTGTTCCAATTTAGGTTTCAAAGTTTGAATGGTGAATTTCAGTTAACTATAAATAGGGCATTTTTTATCAAAAAAATTTGAGGTTTATTAGCGGGACCATTTACCGGAAATAACGGTCTATCAAGCACTGGCCAACCAATCCTCCTATGGACAAAACGCAGCGTTTCGTTGGGCTATTTTGTGGAGACGAAACCTCAGTAAAATTGAAAATTTTTAGAATTGGTTGCAGCGAGTAAATATTATTGCATATTTACAACAACTTCTCAGATGGTATTGTTGATAATAAATAACTACAGGTAAGGTTATCGCTGACTTAAAATGGTTAATTAGAATATGTTAGTTCATTATTTATCATTATTAAAAAAAATCAAAATTGATAATAACATCCACAGAAAAAATATTTATATCAAATGTACAAATTCATCGATGTAACGTGATATCATAAAATGTATAATTTTATTTTTATTTATTACATGGAGTTTTTTAATTCATCCATCTAACCGGTATAAATATATTTATATAATAGCCAATTAGTCGAGCTTTCCATTTAATTCACATCTAATCTGGTTATTGTCAGATTTTATTAATGACCGTGAATTCTCTTCACTCTTTGAGCCTGCAAGTATGATGCTAGTGAATAAACATGAAGAATTGCTGCTTTCATGAAGGTTGGATGCCAAGTTTTGGTGCAAAATGTGACTTTTGCTGAAGCTGAAGCTAGTTAAAAGAAACTTGGCTTCCAAGACAGTAGAAGTTTTCCACTTCCACCACCACAATCTTTAACCTTGGTTAAGTTGCCCAGAGTCCAAGTTCCAACCCAAACACACGCACACGTTTAGAACAATGTAACATCTAGGCATATAGTTTGAAATAATCATCCAGTAATCCATTTCAACAGATGAGTGAAAGCAGATTTCACCTACCACACCAACTATCCTTGTTATATAAGGACAGCAAATTCTACGTAAGATCGATATATCTATTCTGGCTGATTGTCTAAATTAATTGACGACAAAACCAGTCTAGAAATATATACCTGGCATAATTTATTTGTTAGTTTAACTTGAGAATTAAGGTAAGTTTTTTACACAAAATTATCTTATTCAAACTCAAATGAAGGTTTATGATATCTGTTCAAGCTATAAACTGGTAGCTACTATGTATCCAAAATGCCTGTATCTTTCAAGCAAGGAATGAAAATAAGCCAAAACACCAATCAATTAGATGTATAAAAACTAGTTGTTGAGTATCAATTAGCTTGTAGGTAAAACATTTGTAGACATGTAAGGAGATATGCATCCCTGCACCTGGGGAAGCAAAAAATGAATTGTTCAAAATAAAATCTCAAGACAAGTTACTAGGATCTATAATTGACATAAAATATATCAGAATAATAAGAGTTTAGGAAGAAAATACTATTTTCTGAAGGAATCAGTTACCTGCAGCAAGCAAGTAGGAATTTGGATGAAACTCTGCAGAAATTATCAACCTTTTCCAGGATGCTTGGTGGAACAGGTGTGATCACATAAAGCAAACCTTTCAATGTGTCAATTCCTCTAACAATCCCTGTGTAATACACGTGTATTATATATATAAAGCTTAGTGTAAGTTAAAAAAAAAAAAAAAAAAGAAAGAGAAATAGAAGCGGTAGCGCTTTTATATATATATATATTTTGTTTTACTTTCTTCGTTTAAGAAGAAAGAACTGAAACAGAAGAAAAAAAAAAAAATGAAACAGAGAAAGAAGAAGAAAAAACGAAAGAAAGAAAAGAAAAGAAGAGAGAAACCGAGGAGAAAGAAGAAGAAAAAGAAAAAGAAAAAGAAAAAGAAGAAAAAGAAAAGAAAAAGAAAGAAAATAGGAAATTTTAAGAAATTAGTTGGGTAGTCAGAATTATACCCAGTGGTTTAGCGGGTAATAGTTTTACAATAATAGAATATTTAGATTTTAATAGTTATAATACATATCGGTACTAATGATGTATTTTTACACCCTATGATATAGGAGGTGTGCCGATAGCGGGTAGATCTCAGAATCCAGACCCAGCTCAGGATTAGCACACTTTTGTGAGTGGATAACTATATATATTTTATATATTTTTAATACAGCCAATTATGATTTAATTACGCGTTATCAGATTTAGTTATGATTTATTTTAGACAAAAATATTTATACTATTTAGTATATTTAGAAATGTTTTAGAATTTATTATAGTACAGTTTATAATTATGTTCAGTACAGAAATAATTATTTCAGAATAATTATGGTCACAATATTATATTGTAGTAGTTTTTGAACTACCATATGCGTACCCTCCCCTTTAATGTAGTTGCTCTGCGCATGCGTTAGATCAGTTTAGTTTGCTCTGCCCGAGCGATGCAGCATTCCGCCGGGTTAGACCAGCTTAGATCCCCCGCTCTGCCTATGCGTGAGTTACTCCGCCAGGTTAGACCAGATTTTCCCCGGGTACAAGTTTGGTATAGTTTTCAGTATATATATGTAGTACATGTTTTCAGAGTTATGTTACATATATTCAGCTTGATAATAGATTTTATGATAGTTTGCGCTTTCAGATTTTCAGATCCTAGTATTATGTCATGATTTTAATTTCAGCACAGATTTTATGACAGTTCATATTTCCAGTACAAGTTTATTGATTATTCAGTATACAGTTTTATGATTATTTTATCATACAGATTTATATGTGTACAATACATATAAAGTATATGATATTTTCAGATTATGTCCACTCACTGAGCCACAAGCTCACCCTTTTTCCTATTTTTCCTATTTTGCCCAGGTTGTCACAGGAATTTGTGCAGTGTGATACAGTCATCACATTTTGAGGTTGGGCCAACGTGCATAGCTGCATAAGTGTCTCAGTCTGTGTATTTGTATATATTTTGTATAGTGGAGCACATATGTATACTTTTTGTTGAGGCATGTAGCCTCATTGTATCATATGTATGAGTAAAGAGTATGTTAGTCACATGTCATCGCAGGATCTGTCTCGATTCTCGAGGAGGGCTCGGGTCGGGTCCTGTCACCCTGTATTATAAGGGCACCATCTAAGTTGAAAATATTAAATTTTAATTGCCACAATTTTTTCTAAAATGTCTCTGCACTGAAAACAAAGATTATAGTAATGATAACCATATTCATTAAGCTGCATGAGCTAAGCATGTTGTAACAGATAGATGAAGCACTATTTCTTGCAATAAACAACAACAATCTGAGTCCTAATATGCCCCAACTATTAAACTATAGTATACATCTCCACTTATTAATGAATACGTTGACTTTTATTATTAAATATTGTTCTACGGCATTTTTACTGTTACATGCTACAAGACAACCAAGAGCATGGTTTCAGCAATAGAGGATGGACATATCTGACACGTTATTTTCAGAAATAAGTTCTTTCCTTTTGTATTAAATATGAGAGCAAATATATATGAAACTCACAGGAGTTTCTGGCATGCTAAAATTCTCAACACATATTTCTGATGCTAATGAATTAAACCACTGAAATTTTGACTTATTCAAACACAACAACAGGTTATACAGCAAAGGAAAGGCAACGTTATCAATTGAACATAGTAGGACAATGAGGTGAAAATGACCTACCAAGCCCGACACACTGATGTAAGTTTTCAGGTTCTTCAGAGCTAATTGCCAAGCCAACGATGGTTCCATTCAAACTGTAGATGATTTCAGTAGCAGGTACCTGACATAAAGCATATGAACCATAAATTAAGGTCTTCACTGCACATTGGCACAAAGTGGAGAAGCATATAGAACAGTACCATAACTGATATCTGCTTAGGATCTTCCACATATCTTATATGTAAGAGGAACAAGACAGAAAAACTAAAATGGGGTTGGTGCAAAGTGAGTCAGAGAAAAATAAAATTGCCAAAACACCTGCGGCAGTTCATTTGATGTCTTAAACCCACCTGGCAATACAGATGCCTTATTTTGATACTAGCTATTGAAATTTGTTAAGGAGGATGAGCAGCAAGTTCTTTAATTGTAGTAATGTCTAGGTTAATGGGAAAGCACTGCCTGAAATAAGCCATTATTCGAAAATCCCGCAAAAGCCGCGCATCCTTTTGTACTAGCACCCTGTAAAACACAATGTAGGCATGATGTAATATACAGAAGCCATATTTCCTTAAAATATGATTCTGGATAGAGACAAACAATTGACATCAATATTCAAAATTTTGATTTGAGAGTTCATCAAATACACTCAAGGAATTAGTGATGTCCAGGATTTAGTATTTGAGAGTAAACTTAAAGATTGCCAAGAACTTATGATCTATTGAAAGAGTCCTGACAAGCTGAATTGATCTCTATAAGATTAACATCCCCATCATCAAAATCATCCAACCAGAATGCCCCAGCTGGTAGATTCTTACTCACAAATGATATATTTATCTTAACTACATGAGTAGGAGTAATATATTTCAACATGTCCACCAATATATCATAACCAATACCTGGAACATTAATAACAGTTATAGTTCTATTAAATTACTTAAATGTTTGCAAATGACAAGAGTCATAGTTAAATAAGTAATCCACAAAAGAAAAATTAGTTCCAGTTGCCAACAATAGAAACAAAGATGCAAGTGCAAACATTATGAAGCACACCTTTTACCCAACCAGATGTATGGACAACAAGAGGCAACTCAGTCTTGCCAGGGCTTTCACTCTTGTCAAACATGCAGTACTTGCGATAATAATCTTACAGGGTGAAGATATATTTCAAATATGTTGCTGGATCCCTTTTTGAAGAAACATCGCCGAAGAAATAGCATTTATAGAAAACAAACATCAAACTGTTATTGACCACATTGTATACATCAACTTTTGGTCCAACATTATTGAAGATTCATATGTTTCCAGTAACACCTAGTATATAAGCTTCCATAACCAACATTCAGATTATAATAGATTCCAAAAAGCAAAATTTCAAATTCTCATTAAGCATAATAAAATTATTGAACATTTTGTACCTCTCTGGTGTCTTCAAGCATGGAATTGTCAAATCTATTTTCAGAAAAAGCAACAAGAAAACAAATCTTGATTACTAATAGAAGAAGGAACAAGTATTTGACTACAAAAAGAAAAAACTAGTATGAAAACCAAAATGTATGACAAGCTGTGAAGAGAACAAAGACTGTCAACAAATACCTGGAGTCAGTTTGTCAACCACAGTGATAGATAAGAAACCAGGAGCAGTAAACTCGGCCTGCCCAACATCAGTATCCAAGTAAGCCAATTTTCTATATCTGGAAGACTCGCGATACAAGAATTTACAAAGACTATACAGATTCGGCAGACCAAATTAACTTAAAAAGACATTTGTATCTTTTTAGTACATAAAACTCAATTAGCAGAACCAATTCCGCAAGACTCTTAAGAAAATTATTATCCACAATTAAACCAAGCAAGCAAAATCTCCTAGTACCGACAATAAATAAATAGAAACTACACAAGCAACATCTGTTAAATAAATTATATAAAGAGACAATGTTCTAAATTCATGCACAAGTACAATAACCCAGATTACACTGAAGTGCTAAATCCCGTTTTAGTTCCTTTTAAAACAATATCAATACCCAGCAGAAAGAAGTTTTTAATTCATGAAACAAACATTTAAAATGTCACATTATATATTCATAATAATTTAAAAAAAAAAGCAACAAAATATGCGCAAAAAAAAAAAAACCTCTGGAGAAGAACGTTAACAAGATGGCGGGAGAAGGTGGTTTTGCCACAGTTTTTGACTCCACAGATCAAGGCAATAGGAGGAGGTGCAGTGTCTGAATCATAGGCTATAGAGTCCGCCGCCCGAGACCATTCTTCAGGTATGTAAATGGCTGGAGATGGGTTTTCAGTCTCTGGCAAATATGCGGCCATAGCTATGGTTGTTGTTCTTTGTTCTAATTTTTTGTGCAGCGCCTTTTGGCCTCCGTTGTTTGTTGGGGATTTTTTTGCATGTTCATAAGAAGGCAGCGCTGGCGTCGGCGCTGGCGTGAGTGTGCAATTTATGTGCGATTATCAGTTGCTTCTGTTTTCTTGGTAAAGAGTGTTGATGTTTGCGAAGGGGGCTGCTTCTAGTTCTGGCAAATATCCATGATCGCTCAAAAACGTATTTGGAAGAAAGAGATTCGAGTTTGGTTGAGTCGACTCGACTCGTTATAATAATGTGGGGTACTATTACATAAAAAATAATTCTACGAATAAAAATTAATTTTTTATTTTAAATAATGTAATTTATATCAATTAAATGATATATCAAATATAATATTTCTCTAAAAAATTATACAAATTTACCATCTAATTAATGTATATCACATTACTCATGATGAAAATTTTTATATCCCAAATTTTTTATTATAAAATAATGTAATTATTGTAAATTTTTATTATTTAATTAATGCATATCACATTCACTTCAATGTGTATATAATTAAAAGTTTTTGGGAATAATTTTGTTACTTTTAAATTTTGAAAAAATGCAATTAGAATTTACTTGAATTGTTTAAATTTAAAACTTTTTTTTAAAGAAGTTTAAATTAAATGTTTGAATTGTATAATAAATTTTTATAACTATGTTCACATTTTAAATAAAATATATTTCTTGAAATTTGTAGTCAATTCAGTGTTTGATTTATGAACAAAGAATCAGCATTTGTTTAAATAGTTCAGTATTAAAAAATTTATATTTTATAATACATTCTTGCACTAAAATTTAGTAAAAATCTTAAATTTCAATCCCCTTCTTAGTTTTTATATTAAAAAAAATCAAAGAGAAGCAAAAGAAATGCAAAATATTTTAGAAACTCTGTTTGATTTATTAACAAAGAGAAGCAGCATTTGTTTAAATAGTTCAGTATTAAAAAATTTACATTTTATAATACATTCTTGCACTAAAATTTAGTAAGAATCTTAAATTTCAACCCTCTTTCTTAATTTTTTTTAAAACAAAAAACAAAGAGAAGAAAAAGAAATGCAAAATATTTTATAAACTCTGTATACTATGCGATGATTAGTGCTTCAATGAGTGCCAAGCATCATATAAATTATTACATTTTTATGTTGGACAAAGAAAAAACATTTTTTTATTTACTATAAGCTGATCAATCAATTTGCATTGGATTTTTTTTATTTTTTTTTTTGGTTTCGACTTGCATTTAATTCAAACTTCTCTTCATTTCTAATTTTATACAGGATTTTAGCCAAATTCAATCTCAATTTAATTATTATAATTCTATAAATCAATTAATAGTGAATAAAATTCTTTATTGACATAAATCATAAGTTGTATACCTAAAACAAATTTGTTTTCAATATTCTAATTAAAAAGGTGGGCAGCGACAAAAATATCCAATTTTACTTTAAATAAAGTGCAGATAAAGACATTGATAGCATTTCAATCGACACAACAAATATTGATTTATTTTTAGGGTAAAGTTTATCAAATGATTTTATTAAGTCTCATGTTGATTTTGTATCACATGATAACCTACTTGTTATTACCCAACTGAACAGAAATCACATTGAAATTTTAAACGAGATAATAATTTGAATTAGAATTGTATTTTTTAAATTATTGGTAATTTATTGCACATGCAAAGATATTATTTATTTATATTTTTTTTTCCAGAAAAAATTACTCTTTTATATTTTAAATGAATTGGGCCAATCCGTTGGCCCATTGATCAGATGTTCTCGTCCAACGAGGTTTACCACGCAGACAATCTGTTCAAGCCACGCGTCCAGTAGTACAAGTACGGTGCGGTCATGTCTCTGTACAAACAAAATCTTGGCCCATCTAGAGTAGAAACCAAGTCAAAGTGTATACTGATCGGACGGGTACGTCCTCACTCTTTCTCTAAATCCCCGATCACCACCGTCCACACTGCAGCCGCCAAAACCCACTCTTCCGTAAACAAAAATCCCTCCTCGGCAACTCTTCCAAAAATAATAAAAAAATGGGACAAATTAAATAATAATAATAATAATCGAAACAAAACAAAACCAATATTAATATTTATGTTTATATTTACATCCGTTCTTTCTCTCTGTTACAGTCTTTCTTCAGTTCGATTTTGAAATGGAGAGAAGCATGGAGGTTCAAAACACAGTGAAAGAAGCCCTAAACGCACTGTATCATCACCCGGACGATACGTTGCGTATGCAAGCCGATCGATGGTTGCAAGATTTTCAACGCACCATCGATGCTTGGCAGGTATCGTCATAATCTTTTTCTCATTATTTCTTTAATTTCAAATTCAAAATTTCACCTTTTACTAGTGTTAAAGTAACTAAAGATTTCTTCAACTTTAGTTCGATTACTTAGTGACGCTATTTGTATTATATATATTTCCGATAATTGTTGCTAAACATGTTTCCTTTTTTGGCGAGATTGGATCAGTTAGTCTTATTTAGATATTCAACAGCCTAAGTTTGAATTCTGTGCATATTATTTTTTTCATTTTAGGGTTGGTCGAATTTTGAGTGTTGTTTGTACACTATGACAGTATGTGTACTTCAGGTTGTCTGAGAAAGCATAATAATGGAGGAATAACTGAAATTTGTCTGATGTTAGAAATATGCAGCTTGAGGTCCAACAGATAATAAACTTTCAATACCTTTTATAATTTAACAATTGAATGCTCTTACATTTTGCTCGATTCTAGTTTAAAACTCTTGGTGTAAAATTTATTACATATTTTATGGTCTGAGCTTTGTTTTTCCTTTTCCATATGAGATAAAAATGCTATTAATCTGTTTTCTCTTATATTTGCTATAGGTTGCTGATAATTTGCTTCATGATGCCACTAGCAATCTCGAGACATTGATCTTTTGTTCTCAAACACTTAGAAGCAAGGTAACTGCATTTGTTTATTTGTTTTTTTACTCGTATTATTTATACGCATGGATTTTACAATGCTTAAATTCTATATATCTGGGAGATGTTAACACCGGTTTAGGACCTAAGCATTAAAATCTTGTTTGGCATGCTATAGTATTTATCCTTTTTGTTTTAATAGTGAAAGATTTTGACACTTTCTAGATTTGATTCATAGGTACAACGAGATGTAGAAGAACTGCCTTCTGAAGCTGTTTGTGCATTACGTGATTCCTTAAATGTGAGTGGAAGTAGATACGTGCTTCTATTTATTCAAGAAGTTTGGGTTTATATTTTATTTGGATTATTTGATTTTTGCATATACATGCTCTCTAATAGTCAATGGGCCTCTGCTATTGAAATTATTTTTTTAATAATTTTCTGGTTATAACGAGGATTTTGTAGGATGATGGTTCTTTTCTTCCCCACCTTTTTTTTGTGGGCTCATACAAAATGCTTGACTGTTCCCATATCTTCTACGAAACTTAACGCCACGGATATTTTAAATGCAGACCTTATTGAAAAAGTTTCACAAAGGGCCCCCGAAAGTCAGGACTCAGGTATTTTTCTTAGAGTTGCTTTTCACACAAAGAACTTCTTAATGCAACCTATCAATACCAAGGGGTACTTTTTGATTTTGTAGATTAGCATTGCTGTTGCTTCTTTGGCTGTACATGTTCCTGCAGAAGATTGGGGAGGTGGTGGTATTGTTAATTGGCTTCGGGATGAAATGAATTCTCATCCAGAATTTGTACCTGGGTTTTTAGAGCTACTTACAGTCTTGCCTGAGGTATCTATAAATCACATATTGGAGATAGATTCTTCAAGCAGCATTTTGTTTCTTCCTGCCTTTTTGAATGTGCAATTCATTCATGCTTTGCTTCACCAAATAGCAACCAGTGTAAAACTTGTGACAAACTGTCCTTGGTAAAATTGATTTTCATAAGAAAACTATTTTAATGTGATATGGCTGCATGATGCGAGAATTCAGTATGCATTTTTATTTTGAACTTGGCAAATGTAAAATCATATGGAGTTTTTTATAATAATTTTTAAAATGTAGTATTTCTGAATACCGGCAAAGCCTCATCAATCGGCCTTTTCCTTAATCTATGTTCAATCTTGATGCTCATACTGGATGTATAATTTTATGGCTAATGAGTTGAGAATGTTAGGAGGAGTGCACCTTTCTGTGTTAGACAAAAATTTTGTTCTTATCTTATTCTGATTTAGAGCACTTAATCATTGTGGATTCTTATTTTATATGTACATCCAAGTGCTTTTGCTTGTGCCATTGAAGTAGACCATACAATTATTACCTTGTTTGCGAGCATTGAGAAATTTTGTTTACTACCTTATGTCGTTTCTACCTTCTTCTGCTTGTTTTTGCATCAGGAAGTATATAACTACAAGATAGCAACTCGTCCAGAAAGACGTCGTCAATTTGAAAAAGAGCTGACTTCTCAAATGGAGGTTGCTCTTAATATATTGACGGCTTGCTTGCATATTAATGAACTCAAGGAGCAGGTGAGCACATTTCTTCCCATGTTGTGGTGTACAACTATCATATAGTTATTACTAACAATAAGTTCCCTCATTAGTTTGCACGCTTGAGGTGAACCTTTCATTTCAAATGTCGTTCCACCAATAGTATCATATTTTCTTTATTTATTGGGTACTTTTCATATGGAGCCTAATGTTTGCTTAAATGTTACAAAAATGAACAAGTTTCTATAAGACTTGTTTAAACTTTGTCATTGTTATTTCTAAGGTAATCTATACATCCTCACTTGTACAAGCAATTATGAAATCTCCTCCTTTCAGCCAAAAAAAAAAAAAGAAAGAGAGCCTGCCTTTTGTATGTATCATTAAGTGTTTTGTGATAATTTCAGCTTCCTTCATTTGCCAGGTTCTTGAGGCCTTTGCATCTTGGCTTCGCTTAAAGCATCGGTAAGCATATCTCACCTCTGTGTTTTTGTGAGAAGATGGATTCTACCAGTCATTTTCTTGTTTACAAGCTTTGCTTTATTCAGGGAATTGTCTAGTGAATTAAAAATGCATTCCTATGTAGTTCCATTGGTGTTTTGCATTACTTCCCAACTAGAGCTTCAGATGCTTCAACCTTCACATTTATCCATCTAGGAAATCATACTCAACGTATTTGAACCTTGAGAGAAACTCAGCTTGTTGTCAGCTTTAGGGAAATTTCTTTAATGTCAGTGCCAGGAGTGATAAACATCATTTTTTTCTCACGCCCTTTTACTTCTGTCCTTTTGTTTGTAAGAAATTATGATATAGTCTTACTCCATAAAGAAGATAGTGGGATGATGTTGGGGAAGATGAGTGTATGAAAAATTTCATCTGTTAGAGGAGCTATCGATCTAACACCATAAAATTGCTTACTGCTGATTAAGTAAAGCTATTGGCTGTGATGTGCTAATTCTTGATTGGCTATTTGACATAAAATTGTAGCCGATTTGTGTGACCTCAGCATCTGCCCTCTTGAGGGGGAAGAATCTGTAATATGGAAATTCATATAACTTATATGAACATCTTTGGTTCAGGATCCCTGGATCTGTGCTTGCCTCTCATCCCTTGGTGCTTGCAGCGCTCTCAAGCTTGCATTCTGAGATACTTTCTGAGGCATCTGTAAATGGTATTACTTATGAGACAATCTAATATATCTTAGCCATGTCAGGAAATAGTTTGGCCATTTGTCTGACTTTAGGGTGTATGTGTGCATGTATATATCATCATTATTATTATGTTTACAGGGTTGCTTCTTGTGTAAATGTCTTCTTTTCTGAAATTGAAAGTTCAATATTTGGCTTGAATTTTGATTTCTCTCGTATTTCAGAAAAGTTGCTGCTGTAATTTTATAAATCTGTGATGCATGTAATATGTTTTCCTATTTCTCTCTTTCTCTGTTTTTTTTCTCCTTTTTTTGGAACTTTATTACTCTCTGTGCTAATGATGCCCACAAAGTGGGAAAGGCTACTGGGTTTGGAAGGATTGGTCTTGGATTTAGTTCTTATGCTTAATGAATTATTATTCCTTTTCGTCTTTGCAGTCATTTCTGAATTGATACACTACTCAGCCGCCAGAATTTCTGGTGGGGCTGCTGTAAACTTGCCCTTAATTCAAGTAATTGTGCCTCAGATTATGAGTTTAAAGGCACAACTTGCAGATTCATCAAAGGTATGCTTCATTTTGTCTTTCTGGGACCATGTGGATATCCAACGTATAGGACTATGCCTTTGGCCCTGTGTTATTGTAGAAATTCTGAAGCATCTGTATCACTTGTTAGAAAAAAGAATAGTAGTTTAGTATTCTGAATTTATTATTATTATTATTATTTTTCTTTTTTGTGTATTGGGGTCAGGGTAGGCCTTGAATTACAAAGATGGTACTGCCTGGACGCACTAAATCGCGGTTATGTTTTGGGCACATTTAGTTGTGGCTATTCTTTAGCATCACCTTCAAGGATGATTTTGGGATATGCATTTCAGAAAATATGGAAACGATGTAATTGTCTGATATTAGGTCTGTATGAAGAAAATAGAACAATTAAACTTACCTATATGGCTGTTTTCTTATTCATTCAGCTTCCTCTTAGGGTTTTCCAGTTGTTCAACATTGTTGTCTTAATTTTGTTTGTTTGCAGAAGTTTGAGATAACCATTTGCGTTATTCTCATTCACAACATCAGTGCATACTGTTAAAAGTAACTGCAATCTGATAATATTTTTTGTTTACTTTGGATGCTTACGTTCAGGATGAGGAAGATGTGAAAGCCATTGCTCGATTATTTGCTGACATGGGTGATTCATATGTTGAATTGATTGCAGCTGGTATAGGTTATCTTTATTTACTGAACTTTAAGAGATATTGCATGCTTTTTGCTGTTTATGTCTTGTATTCTGATTAATTCAAATTGCTTTTGGTTAGATGAGTTAGATTGTGTTACTACGGTCATCCTTTCATGATTTTCTTTCTACAGGTTCTGATGAATCAATGTTGATAGTACATGCCTTGTTAGAAGTTGCTTCACACCCGGAATATGATATTGCTTCAATGACATTTAATTTTTGGCACAGTCTTCAGGTTATCTTGACAAAAAGGTGAATCCTTCGTATCTTTAACAAGATAGGTGATTCATTTTTATTATGAAATCTAAACATGTAATTCTACTGTACAGGGATTCTTATATCTCATTTGGTAATGAGCCAACTACTGGAGCTGAGAGAAATAGAAGACTGCAGGTTTTTCGTTCAGCCTACGAGTCTCTTGTATCCTTGGTTAGTATGCTGGTTAAGCTCATAAAAGTTAACTGCTGAAGTATCAATTTTATACATTTCTGCAAATATTTGATAATCGTCTATGCCTCAAAACTCTTCTTTCAAGAAAACAGCATTCTGGTTTCTGGATCTATTGATACACTATTACTAATGTTGATCTTTTCCGATAATGCCTGTACTTGCATTAGTTGGGTAGGGTTACTATCCTGATTTGAGAAAAGGTTACTATTGTATTCGTGTAAACCCCTGGCTTTGTTTCTGCCAAGAATTCATAAATATTTTTCTTCAAACTGATTGAACTGACTAGAACAATCAACTGTATGTAAATCTTATTGGCTAATACTTGGAGTTTTTTCTTCACAGGTTAGCTTCCGAGTTCAATATCCTCAAGATTATCAAGACCTCTCATTGGAGGACCTCAAGGAATTTAAACATACTAGATATGGTAATAATCAGATA
Source organism: Ailanthus altissimus (assembly GCA_946807835.1). Lineage (NCBI taxonomy): Eukaryota > Viridiplantae > Streptophyta > Magnoliopsida > Sapindales > Simaroubaceae > Ailanthus > Ailanthus altissimus. The sequence goes on along the minus strand of OX327691.1, from coordinate 27,048,246 downwards.
TTTGGTGTGGGATATATGAAATATAAAGTTTTTTCAGCTATCAGCATCTATCAATAGGATGTTTTCCCCAAAGTTTGCGTTGCTTCAAGGATCTAAACTAGGGTATTTTGGCACCTCAATTGAAATATACTCATGTTATAAGGAAAAAGAGTAGATTTTTAGTTCCTCCAATTTATGCCTGTTATATGCACCTTTTCTTAGCCGTGTTTTTGAATAGGAAAAGGAGGAAGATATCAATGGCTTTGGGACAGAATTCATTTCTTTACATCTCTATTTGCCTTGGTTAAGTATTTTCAAGATTCTTCATTCTTTTTCATCCAGCCCGATTGGGGTACAGTCATGGGTTAGGTTTGCTTATTGGGGGTTCTTATTTTCTTCTTATCTCATGTTTTTGGGGTATACTGTGCACAGAGATTTAATTGTATAATTTTTGCGTTTCTGCATAGTGGGAAAGTTACTGCTCAATGGACCACTGGTGGACTTTTGTAATCCTTTTTTCTTTGTTTCTTTAATAGATTTTTATTTGTTCCCTATCCAAAAAGAAAAAGTGCTCCTTTCCTTGGACTATATAATAAGCAGAATTTAGTGTATGATTGTTTCCATGTTCTTCTCAAAAGAATGTTTTACAGGCAGGATGCGAGGCTTGCTTATAAATTGAACCTAGATGTATCTTCTTTCATATATCTTTCTAACATGTTGAAATGGTGCTCTGTCTCTCACCTCTTACTATGTGATTTAGTCACGGTTATCTTTTGAATGTGAAGGTTGTTCATCTGCCTCTTCTTTTATATTTTCATCTTGATGAGACCTGGCGTCTAGCTCTTCTTCAACGCTAACGGAATCTGTGATGTTGCTAGCTGTTGCGGATGTCTTAACCGATGCAGCATCAGCTTTAAGTGGTGACGCGACGCTGAAAATTCTCTATATGAAGTTTGTTGAGGTTTGTGTTGTTTGTTTTGCTGCTGGAATACTAATACTCTTGATAGCAGTACCCTGCTTCCTAGTAACCACTGTCTTGGAAGTTCTAGCCATTTGCATCTCTATCATGTTGGCCATAAAGAAATCCCATATACTGGAAGCTAGAAGTTGCTATTACTTAATTTCTTTCCCCATATATAAAGGGAAAATACTGAGTTGTAGTCAAGCATTTTGCGATAATAGAAGTCAGAGAAAAGGGAAAAAAAAGAAAAGAAATTTAAAACTTTGTGAGTGCTTGTACTTTGTATGGCTTTGTAAAATTTTTGTACAATTCCAAATTTTTATTTCTTTCCCTCTCAGTTTTGTCAGCCCAATTGATTTATAATTCTTCTGTCGTACTTCTAAAAATGTCCTAATAAACCTGTTCATGTTGCTATTATGTTTAATTATTAGTTTATAATATTCTTTTTGGTGGTTTAAGCATTTCCTTCTGAATTGATAAAGGGTGTGGCTTGCTGTGGAAATGAACAAAGTGAATGGCGTCCAGCAGAGGCTGCTTTATTTTGCATCCAGGCTATATCTAATTATGTTTCAGTTGTTGAAGCTGAAGTAATGCCGCAGGTTTGAATAATCCTCAATTTCCTTCTAATTATTCTCTCTGGTGATAAATTACTAGACTGCTCTTGATTGCAAGGAGATGTCTATGTTGCGCTTTTTGATTCACATAGTTTCTCACGTAATATCATATATTATAAACATTACACCCACTGCATTTCAGGTTGATAAGTTTTCTTGTGGTTTGATACCTCAAATTTGCTTTTAAAAATTTCGTGAATTTTTTTTCTTTTTACTATAATTAATGGAGTGATGTGCAGTTTCTCTATGCTGTTAGGTTGATTTCCGTTAATTTGTTTAATTCCATGAATTCCTGTTAGGTTGAATATTGTCTTGTTTGTCTTTTACACAGGTTATGGCTTTGCTTCCGAAACTTCCTCAACAACCGCAACTGCTCCAGACTGGTATTCTGTTTTTAAAATTTACATATTTTCCAATTTATCTATTTTGGGAAGAGGGCCATGTGGGTGATACCCCAGAATAGAGATGGTGGAACATCAATTCCTTGGGCAGTAGTTGATGTTTTCTCAAACTGGTGTTCGTACTACTAATTTTGCAATAGTTATTATTGAATGTCATCATTTGTAATCATTTTCTTTTCTAATAATTCTTAGTTTGCTTAACCATTGGAGCATACTCAAAATGGCTTGATGCTGCATCAAGTGATCCATCTATATTGGCTTCAGTCCTCGGTATTCTCACAAGCGGCATGAGTATGTCTGAAGATACAGCTGCAGCTGCAGCTTTGGCATTTAGACACATCTGTGATGGTATAAAACATATTTTATCAACTAATTTTTGTTCGTTTACCTACTGATTTTAACCCCCCACAAAAAATAAAACAAGAATATGGCTGCTTGTATTTTAATAATATCTATATGTGCTCTTTCCATTGTTTACTTATGGGTGAAATGTGTGGATACATGAGCACCTGAAAAAAAAAAGGACTCATCTATCTAGATGTTCTTTTCTTATTATGTACAAAATTTTATTATAACCTTAAAGATATTGAGCTTCTGATCTAGACTTGATTATCTTCATAACAAAGATTGTTGATGGCTCTACAGTGAAGACACTCCTATAGTTCTGACAGATGGACATGAAGTGTGAGGGTTATAATTGGTATTAGTGGGTCAAATAATGTCACTCTTTTTTCCTAACCCAGAGTTCAGAGGTTCAAACCCTGTTGGGGTCGCCTACCTAGGATATATATATCATGGTTTTCCGTTCCAGAAGTAATTTCAGTTTTGGAGATTGTGTACATATTGGAAATGTACAGTTCTAGCTACTGTTTTGGGTGATTTGGGAAGAAAGAAACAGAAGGATTTTTTAAGATTTTGAGGAAGACACCAACTTTTTATGGGATAGAATACAATTACTGGCCCCACTTTAGGCCTCTATTACTAACGAAATTCGAGATTGATTCTTCTTCTTCATTCATCTAAATTTGGATGGGGTTCTAGGATAAAGTGTGTGATCTCTGGGATAGTTTTCCTTTGTTTGTTTTCAGAGCCTATTCTCTTCTAGTGAGCTGATCAGATTTAATTATATAGCTCCTTTTATACAAGTTTCTTTTTTCCTATCAAAAGAAAAAAGATTGTGTACATATTGAGGGTGTAGGATTACCAAACAAATAATTGGCATCATAAAAATAGAAATTGGTGAAGAATGAAAAAAGATATTGATTACATTCTAGAAGATTCAAAGATTTTTGCTGGGGTTTTGCATGGCCAAATTGTGTATGAGAGATGGACTGGGTGGGCTCATTTTGATTTCTGACCCATGTCCAGTATATTGCTTGTGCATGCCTCAGAAATGTTTAGTGTTCATATTATATCTTATGATCTTTTATGTTTGCTATTCTTCTGCATTATTGTTCGATCTCAATGCTGTTATCAATGTGTGTTCTTGTTTGGCTTTGTCTTCAGCCTGTCTAAGATGTATGCCTTTCTAATTTAATTGTTAGTTCAATGTTTATTTGTTTAGGTAGATTATGGTTGTGTATATTTTAAGTAATTGTAATGATTCATTTTTCAACTTGTAGATTGCCGGAAAAAGCTCCGTGGATACTTGGATGGTCTCTATAATGTATACCGTACAGCAGTTAATGGGGAAGGCAGTTTGAAAGTTTCTCCAGAGGACTCGTTACATCTAGTTGAAGCATTAAGGTATATTTGTTGCTCAACAATTTTGAAAATAAGTCCAACACATGATGAAATTAAATTCTGCGTAAATGACTCGATTAATTTCTTTAAATTTATTTTTGCAGTATGGTTATTACGGAACTTCCTCAAGATGATGCTAAAAAGGCTCTGGAGATGTTGTGTTTGCCAGTTGTTTTGCCATTACAGGTTAGTTATGCTTCTAGTGGATTCATCTAGCTCTATTTGCTCGTCAATGATACAATTGATTTTATGATCTCACAAGCAGCAAATTATTAATCAAGGACCAGAAGTATTGCAGAAGAAACATGCTCGCGATTTAACTGTTCATATTGATAGATTTGCTTACATCTTTAGGTATGGTCAGTGTCCTTTCAGTCCTGTCTTTTACTGGTTCAACTATTGAAATGTTCTGAATGTACAGCTGCCCCAATTCTAGGTATGTAAATCATCCTGAGGCCGTGGCAGATGCAATACAAAGGCTTTGGCCCATATTCAAAGCCATATTTGATATGTGAGTGCTTTTTACATTCTTGAATCAGGAAATTCCTATAAATCACATTTCATTATTGTCTAATCTGTGTTTTATATGTATCTGGTTGCAGTCGTGCTTGGGATATGCGAACTATGGAGTCTCTTTGTCGAGCTTGCAAATATGCTGTGAGTTAAACTTAACATGTTCGATATTTGATAACCAAATGTAGCTTTCTGCCTGTGAATTTAAAAGTCTGGTCATTAAGAAGGATCTTTTACAGGCTTACACCAGAAATTAACAGTCAAATCTAACATTTTTATTCATAGTAATGCAATGTATGTGTTGTTAAGTTTCCAATAAATTGCCATCTTCTTATTCTGTTGAATCTTATTTTTCCCTCCATAATCATACAATTCCTCGTGAGTGCTTTTAGTCTCCATGCATTATGCCTACATGCCTTTATCTCTGTATTCTAATGTCTGAGATCATATTTTGCTACGTGCATTACATGTCTGCAAATTGAATGTAGTAAACCAGATTTTTCTTGCCTGTAAATGCACCCTGTTGCGTTGCATAAACCTATGTTTGAATATTACAGTACTTTTCCAAGACTTTACATCATTGATAGTCAGGGGGGTGAGTCTGCCTTACTAGGCTCATCTGAGTATGCCTGGCCTAAGAAGGACAAATTTTTAATAATGACTGGCAAATAAACTTCCCAGTTTGGTTAATAACACGAAATGATTAATTGTCGGTTCCAAGTTATCTTGAAATCTATAGCTGGCAAAATGTGCAGTCTTAAGGCAGGATTGTTAGTTTTACATGGTTAAATAAACTTTGGTTATATAATTCTTTAGTTATGGTGAGTTACAAGATGTATCATTCTTGCCAATGATTGTGTCATGGCTTTCATTAGGTGAGAACTTCCAAAAGGTTTATGGGTATTACAATAGGAGCCATTCTGGAGGAGATTCAAGGCCTGTATCAACAACACCAACAGCCATGCTTCCTTTATCTCTCCAGTGAAGTTATAAAGGTAGTCTTCTCACCTTAAATATCAGCATCACATTCTATTTCTTTTTTCTATTGTAAATTGAGCAGTTGGCATATTCTGCGTGACAGATATTTGGTTCTGACCCATCTTGTGCACGTTATTTACAAAGTTTGATAGAAGCGCTTTTCAAGCGCACAACGTGTCTGCTCACAAGTATTGAGGTTTGAATTTAATGCTCTGGATTCCATTTATTTAGAGTTGTCTGTATTTCTCTTGCTACATGATCATCTACTCTGCAGGAGTTCACTTCCTGCCCAGACGTGGCAGATGACTGTTTCTTGTTGGCATCAAGATGCATTCGCTATTGTCCTCAACTCTTTATCCCATCTTCTGTCTTTCCTTTATTAGTAGACTGCTCAATGATTGGAATCACAGTACAGCACAGGTCTAGCTTCTCTTTCTCTCTCTCTGTGCATGCCATATGTGTGGGTATGCATTTTGAGCAGTGTAGATTTTTTTTTAATTTTTAGATGTATGGTTTGGAGGGCAAGGAATAGGACGAAAAAGTTACTAAAGTGACCATATGATCTAATGTAAATCCTTGATATATTTTACTTCACTGATCAAGTTGGTTCGGTTTTCATATGTGTCGAAGGACATGATAACCATAAGGTTGCTCATCTTCCTGAACTACTAAACGGAGAACAGAAAACCTACTCTTCTCTCCAGACCAAGAAAAAGAACTGAATAGTGTGTCAAAAATGAATAGTGAATAGGGACTGCCACATGATCCAGGCCTTTGAATAAAGGTGGATTAAGGAGATTTAAGTTAACCAATATCTATAGACTGCAGGGCTTTTCAGTTATTCAATACAAATACGTCTAGAAAATTTTCTTGGAACACATTGGCTTAACTATATGTGGAGACGCGTACATACAGGCACATGCATTTGTACATAGTGCATGCAAGCCTTATGCACACGTGCCTATGTGCATGCACATTATTTGCTTGTGATTAGAATATTAGATATATCAGAAATGGATATGAACTTTGGGACAGACAGTGTGTGGACACATATTGTAACCCATGTCTACTGGTACAAGTGTTAGCCTTTGGCATATCCATGTCCTACAGATAAGAGGTTGTATATGAAGGACCCTTTGTAGATCCACTTCCTGGCAAATTAATGTGTGTTTCATGGTTAATTTTCACTTTCTCATTTTCTTTTTCTTTTTTGGTTTGCAGAGAGGCTTCCAATTCCATATTGACCTTCTTATCTGATATCTTTGATCTTGCAACATCTTGCAAGGGAGAAGAATTCTTATCTATAAGGAATAACATCATTATTCCTCGAGGTGCTAGCATTATGAGAATTTTAATTGCATCATTAACAGGAGCACTCCCAAGTTCTCGATTAGAGACGGTAGGTCCTATTTTTCTTGAGATTCCTAAGATGTTACTGGTGTGGACATGGTTAATGCTGTGAATTACAACCATATTGTCTCCAACTTGGATAAGATTGAATATTTATGGAAGATTTTTTTACTCCAGGTAACATATGCACTGCTAGCCCTAACTCGAGCATATGGTGTGCAAGCTTTGGAGTGGGCAAAGAATAGTGTTTCATTAATCCCATTGTCAGCATTAGCAGAAATAGAACAGTCAAGATTTTTACAGGCACTGTCAGAGGCAGCATCTGGGGCTGATGTCAATGCCCTAATGGCTCCCGTTGAAGAGTTGTCTGACGTTTGTCGTCGTAATCGAACAGTTCAAGAGATTGTTCAAGGAGCTTTAAAGCCGCTTGAATTGAATATGATACCTGTATGATAGTGGAAAGTAAGAAAAGGGAAGGGGGGCTGTTTTGCTAAGGTTCCTGAGTTGGTTATATGAACTAGTTTGTGTATTAGTTATAATGTCTATTCATCATTTGTGTATCGTCATTCTCCAATTTTTTTCTTGGGAGAATGTTGGCGTTTGTATTGGGTGGGAGAGCATAGGTGATTGTTGTATGTTCATTGACTAAATGGTGGTTTCAATTGCATTGGCTTCAATTCTTTTGGGGTGAAATTTCGGGTATAGATTTGTAATTTTCGGATTGGAATGGAAAGGTTTTATTTCTTCAATGCGTTTTACAGATTTCACTTTGCATAACTCTTTTTTGAGTTAGGAACACTTGCAATTCTTGAACTATATTGTTCAACTCCACCGGATCCAGATTAGCGCAAAAAGAGAATTTGGCCGTATGCTATGGGTGAAATTTGCGTAGCTAGAATATAGAAGTCGGGACATCAGTTGGACTTAGAAGCTTATTGTACGTCCTTCAAGTATAACGTTAAAATAAGCCATGTTAAAAATTTTCTTTTCCTTTTTTTTTTGGTTTATTAGTTGTGAAAGCTGGAGAAAAGCCGCAACACATAAAACTGGGATATTATATTTCCCCTTTAATTAATGTGGTACTGATACAAAATCACCCCACAGAGACTAGTACAAAATCATCACGTATGTAAAATAGTAAAGCAAAAGATTAATGTCATGTAATCTCTGATATAAATCTTATATTTCAATTTTGTGGTTTAGCATTAATATTATTATTTATTTATTTATTTATTTGAATTTCATTATTTTGTACGTATAAATATTATTCTTCCACTAATTGTACAGGAAGTGGGCGGCCTTCAATTTCTTTCTATTATTGGACTTGGTTAATTCAACATTTGGAAGAAAAAAAGAAGTAATATAATAATTAATTATAGTTACGGTAGGTTTGGTTCACGAACATAACAAGCGCGTGGTAAGAGAAGGTCAACACCCAACATCCACACTTTTTTTTTCCCCGGATGTAATTAATTAATTCATTGCCAAATGCCACCGTCTATTCTGTCTCTGCACGCTGATTCTGTTTTTCCCGTTTGAGATTTGATTGATCATCTTAAATCAAATCAACTCTCTCCCTTCAATCTGCAATGTAATCTCAGCTTTCCCCAGCCCGCCTCGTCGGCTGGCTCTGTCTCTACATCTTTTAAAACTCATAACAAGAACTTCGTCTCTCTATCTCATCTTCAATTCTACAAAGCAAAACAGAAAGAATTTTTTTTAAAAAAAAAAAATGGTGTCCACATCGCAGAAAAACCTTTACTCACTCTTAGCAGCTAACCTGAAAAAGCTCACTGTCACTATCACCCCTCCCTCCGCTTCTTCCTCAGACTTCGACTTCTCCGAAGTCTTCGGTCCTTTAACTCCCCATCACCTGAACAACCCATCACCCCCTTCCACCTCATCATCGACTCCCGCCTTCTTGGGCAACCCGCAGGTGATCCACAACCGCTCCCGCTCCTTCGTGGGCCCCTCCCCTCGCTACACCCTCTCCTCCTCCCTCCCTCTTCAAATCCAAGAACTCGAAAATGATGCCGAATTAGAAAATGAAGGCGAGACTCGAAAGGAGGAGAGAAAGATAGGACCGGGAGACTTTGAGATACTGAGAGTTGTGGGACAGGGCGCTTTTGGGAAAGTGTTTCAAGTGAGAAAAAAGGGTGATGATGATTGTAGTAATAATACCGGTGATGATGGGATTTATGCAATGAAAGTGATGAGAAAGGATACCATTATTAAGAAGAATCACGTCGATTACATGAAAGCTGAGAGGGATATTCTCATCAAAGTCATGCATCCTTTCATTGTTCAGCTTCGCTACTCTTTCCAGGTCATTACAAATTCTTTATTGTTACTCTCTTAAATTTTTTTTATTTTTTGTCTATTTACTGTTGGGTAATGTTACAGACTAAGTCTAAGCTGTATTTGATATTGGACTTTATAAATGGAGGGCATCTATTCTTTCATCTCTGTCGGCAAGGAATGTTCAGGTATCTTGCTTTTAAGTTTTTGAATTTTTTTTTTTTAATGATTATGCATGTAATGTAATATAATTGTTCGCCTGTTTCTTGTTTTAATTTTGGTTTTCTGTTTTTGGGAAATGTGTTTAGTGAGGAGCAGGCAAGGTTTTATACTGCTGAGATTGTGTCAGCTGTTTCACATCTTCACAATTGCGGGATTGTGCACCGGGATCTTAAACCTGAAAATATACTCATGGATGCTGATGGGCATGTAATGGCCTCACCCGCACATGCACTCTATTCTGATTAAAAAAAGAAGAAGAAGAGTTCATAATATGTACTTGGAAGTTATTTCACATTTATGTTGAATGTTTGTTTAACTCCTCAATGTGATTCTTGTTTTACAGGTTATGCTAACAGATTTTGGACTGGCAAAGGAAATTGATGAATCAAGCAGGTCAAATTCAATGTGTGGGACAACAGAATATATGGCCCCAGAAATTTTACTCGCAAAAGGTCACTCCAAGGATGCGGATTGGTGGAGTGTTGGAATACTCTTGTACGAAATGTTAACTGGGCAGGTAATGCCATCTATGGAGTTTATGCAATCAATAAAAATGTAAATTTTATTGGTTAATTCTGGCATGTTCTGCAATGGTATTACTTTAATTGTTCTCCACTTTCTGTTAGGAATGATTTTAGAACTGCTCACTTACCAGAAAATTTATGATTTACCTGTTGGAATCAGTGGCCAATTGATTTTATGCTTGAAAACAATTGACATATAGCCAAATTATGAAGGATCAACAGACTTGTTACTTCAAGACATATAATTGAGAGATTGACTTACATTTGCTGTTTCTGTTTCCTTCTTGCAGCCACCATTTACACATGCAAATAGACAGAAGCTTCAACAGAGAATTATTAATGAGAAGGTGAAACTTCCACCATATCTTAGCAGTGAAGCTCACTCTTTGCTCAAAGGAGTAAGAATATACTTACATGTAGATTTATTCCTTTCCGAGTCTTATTTTTTCTTTAATTTGTCCAAAATTGATCTGTGACAAATGAAAATTCTTTTATTTCAGTTGCTGCAGAAGGATCCATCTAAAAGGTTAGGCAGTGGGCCTGGTGGAGGAGATGAGATCAAACACCATAAATGGTTTCGTTCAATCAACTGGAAAAAGTTGGAGGCCAGAGAAGTATTGCCAAAGTTCATGCCAGGTGTGAGTGGAAAAGACTGTATAGCCAATTTTGACAAGTGGTGGACAACAATGCCACCAGATGACTCACCAGCTCCAACACCAACAGCAGGTGAGCAATTTCAGGGGTATACTTATGTGGCGCCTAATCCTTGGCTTTCATCAGTATGAGCTAATAAGGGGTTCCAACCCAAATACATGTGGTAAGGAAAAAAAAGAATAGGGGATTGTGGTAAATTATCTTCTTTCCATATACTGATAGGAACTCCATGTAAGTTCTTTCTTTTCAAACAACCAGAAGACAATAAAATAAAGTACATGTGTCCACTTTCAATACATCTTTTTTATTCTTGTAAAAGTAGTCAAGGATTTCATTTGTGCCACTAAATGATATCAAGAAATGTTGAAGGCCGTTATTGATTATATTGGACTATGTATCCATGATTTTCTTTTCTTTTTTGTTTCAAGCCAGTTATGCCTCAATTCTGTTGCAGAAGATGAAACATTTTCATGCTATCCTTTTTTTTGTCCTTTTCATTTGAGGCTGCAGATGATTGTATTTGTATAAAGAGTTAGTTAAAACTATCTGGTTCACAATTCTATGTTCTATGTTTTCTGATCTTTTAACCACCTTTGAGTTATCCTATACCCTGGACTTCCTTAACAAAGTTGTCAGTTATTCTGGATCATTTTTTTAGTTAGTTTATTTCTTTCATGTTATGCTTGAAGTATATATGTTCTTTGGAATAACTGCAGTATTAATTCAAACACTGGATGTTGTTGAAACTAACTAAACCATGTTGTTATTAATCTCAATCCTATTTTGTAATCCTGTCGAGTAAACTTTTCCTGATAAGCCAGAAGTTGTATGTGAAACTGAAATCTTGAATTTCTTGAGGATGGAAAGCAAGGGAAATAATAAACAATTAGAGGCTGGATGTGCATCAATTGGAGGCAAGATGCACAAAGTTGGTTGAAATTGTTTGATTATGTGCAAAAGAGACTTTGCTGCAGTGGTAATGAGCAGCATGATTCAAGTTGAATGTGGCAGCAGGATTCTGCTTGGGGCTGTAAGATAAGAATTGATTTCTTGTCGTGTAACCCAAGGTAGAATCCAAAAAAGAGCTAGATGGGAAACCAGTGTGCACTGCAGGAAATTTTTTGAGCCAATTTTAGTGAAAGCTGATGCGAGCAAAAAATTTTATTCAGCATAATGTCTTTCTCCTTATAGCGTTGCAAACCGGTCACCTTATTCTCCCTGTATAAATTGGAGAGCATGGAAACTGGAGAGGGTTCTCAAGTCTTATTTCATTTACTAATTGTAGCATACAAGAATAGCTATCAGTAGCACCAAAATAAGTTATGGCAGTACTGTTGATACTTTCTGGAAAGTAACAGGATTTGATTCTTTTCACAAGCAACCTTACTACCTTACGAAGAGGTGACACAAAGCAGTGACGAATTGTGAAGTGAAGCCTTTAGAAAGTACAAAAGAGGAAATTAGTGTAGAATAATCTTGTTCCATCCCCATGGAAACAGGCAACATAATATTGTATTGGGACTTAGATTTAAACGAATAATTTAACTTGTAACGACCCAAAAATAATAATAAGGTAGTTATTTGAGATATTTACTTATTTATTTAATTGGGTTAGGTTTATGAGTTATATGTGGTTAGGATTAAGTCTTATTAGGATTAAAATTCTCCCAGTTTTATGTTAGAATATGCCTAAGATTATAATTTTAAGGAAAACCTTTAAACTATAAATAATTTAGTTTAAAAGTCTTTATTCATAAAATACACGTTTACTCTAAAAAAGACAATCCTAAAAGTAAGGAGGTAACTTTTCAAATCTTTAAATTGTTTTTGATATTATTCATTAAATTTAAAGTAATTTTATGAAAAATATAAAAAAGAATAAGGGATTAGATTTTGACTTTATTATTCTAGAGTTATTAGGCATGAATTTGGGGAGTTATTGATTAAAGAAATCACAATTACATAGTATAATATAGGAATCAATGAAGCTTTATAGGTTCTATTCATAATAATTTTATATTTCGAGCATTGATTTGTGTTTTCTATCATAAATTGTGTTAATATCTTTATATTGCATTAAAATATACATCTTAAAAATCATATAAGTTTTTGTTTCGTTCAAAAAGACCACGATTAAAATTTTTAGTGGTTTTTCAAATCCGACTTTAAGTTTTTAGAATTTGTCAGCCTTTGCAGAAGTAATTAAATAACGAAAATTATTTGATTGACCAAAATATCTTGGAAAATTATGAAATTTTGTATAATAATTCGTTTATATGTCTAATATGATATATTAAAATTGTGTAGTTAAATTCTCTATTTTTCAATTGTTATGAATTTCGGAATATACAAATATTAGTACAAAATTCTGAATAACAGAAATTGGAAGTTTTAGAATGACATTTATATAAAAAATTTTGGGTTGCGTTAAGACACGAATATGTTTTTTTGGTAAACTCTCTATGTGTCTATAATTGTTTTGTAAAATTTCATGAGATTTAAATAAGTGATTTATTTATTAAAAATTTGAGATTAAGAGCTATTTAGTGAAAGTTCAATTCCTGACAGGTTTTCGTTTTACCTTTTGAAAATTTGGTAAAATACGCTTATAAGAATTAAGTGTCCTATATTTTTTATAAGTTCTATAATATTCAAGAATTATGATATTTTGAATTCGTAAGCATTAGATTTTGTTTAAGGCTTAAAAAAATTCGAATAAGAGTAAAGGATCAATTTTTAAAAAAATTAAAGAAACTAATTTGATAAATTAATTTGATAAGTATAAGGTTTAACAAATTATTTTAATATTTCAATTTCACTGTGATATTTATGAGGGAATTAATTTTTTATATTAGTTTAAGGAGTTGATTCTTTATCGTATTTAATAAGAGATAAGTATTCTAAACTTTTATTGTGATTACAATAAACATAATATTGTTTGTACATATAATATTTTGTATATGTTTTGAATTTTGATTATATTTTGTGCCAAATCTATTTTGATATAAAAATATAAATTTATTTTTGTTTGTAATATGAGCATTGGCATCAAGTATTAACATGCATGAGATCTTATTTGAATAAAAAAGTTTGTTTTAAAGTTAAAGTTTTTTTATTATATAAGTTTTATTTTTTTAAAATACCTTAACTTAATATTTGCTTACTTTACGCCCTTTTTTTGTTCTAGATTTTTTTTGTAAAATGTATAGCCTTTTGTTTGGGGTTAGTATACGCGATCTGTTTGTTTCTGTTATTGTATATTGAGAGGAGTCCTGTATATCACCAGAATTTTTAAGTCTTCACATTTATGTATCGATGTATTTGTGCATGTAAAGGATTCACCCACAATCAAAGTGAGGGTCTAACTTTTAATTCCGAGCATAAGTGTTCTTTGTGTGTGAAATTTAAGTCTTATATTATTCTTCTTATATAGTATGTCGCCGACATGTGACTTTTAGGCTCATTCAATAAGTTTTGAGAGTAAGTGATAATCAAATGAAAGAATTTCTAACATCAATTTGAAAAAAAATTTGAAAGATATAATATGATATGTTTTGAGATTTTAAAAATTATTTCTTTGATTTTGGCATGTCATGCATGCATTATATATATGTATTTATTTTATTATATAAAAAAATTAGTTTATTTATTAAATTTCATATTTATTATAATTTATTACGATCGTTAAATAACTGAAAATTTATGTCTCCCAAGCCTTTTGATATCCCTTAATTCTTAGTTATTAAGAATTTTAAGTTTTTGAATATTTTGTTAGAATGCTATTTTACTTTTAAGCGGTTATTTCTCCATTTTAATTTTGAAAATTATTATGATTATGTTTGATTTATTTGATTATTTATTAAATTTAATAAATTTAATTAGGTGTGAATCACTATTTTTTGACCCATTTGGATCGAGACGTGACATAACTTGAGCTTAGACGTATGGAACTTAGGACCAGCTTTGTTTCAGTCTAAGATTTTCAAAAGGATAGTGCGAATGTACAGATGTAAATATATATTTCTATATCTTTTTCTCCACGTGAATTGCGTTAATCGCTGTTAATATGAGTTAGTGATCTGTGCATCTGGAGGAAAATATGTATAAAACAAGTGAAGATCAGTTGATGGTGACTCTTGTCAATGACATAATTTGACACGTGTACTCAACTTGTCACAGACAAGCGAGGAGGATAGATTCTTCCTTGTCGCAGGAAAATTACATCATATCATGGAATGAGAAGGAATCTGGGCTGTAATAAAGAGTTACCACAAAACCCAAATACCATATGATTATTTAAACCCCCTTCGTGCATTGCTTCAAAAGCAAGTATCATAAGCTTACTTATATACCCAGGTGGTCATTTAACCTTCAATCATTTCAGTTTGTTCTAGGAGAATAGTTTTGTGTTAAACTTGGTTAAGAGTAGCCATGAGTGACAGAAACAAGTCCCTTTGTGAGAAATCAATGAAGATGGTGGTGAACATCATTAAACTGTCATCTTTTTCTATTGCCAATATGAGTCTTGGAGCTGCAGGAGCTTCAGCAACCACCAGAAACCTCGGGCCTGTGGCAGACTCTGTCATGCTTGCTAATAAACCCCTGCTTTCTCAATTTTCTGGGAGCAAAAGGTCAGAAAAGCCACAGAACAGCTCAAAGCCAGTTTCCTTCTTGACGGAGCCAAGAGAAGGGAATGAATCTTCATATTTGATTCATGAAGAGAAAAGTGTCATCGATGGAAGGGCTTCTGCTTATATCAGAAAGGTGCATCAGAAGAACCGTAGTGATTTGTCTGAGTCATCAGACCTTCCAGCATATATACTGCCACCTCCACCTCGCGCAATGATATAAATGCCTGATCTTTGTTATGCATCAAATTGTAGTTGTTAGTTTTGCCGGTTAGTATAAACCGATAATAAGACTATAATTTGCTTGATGGTTAGTCGTTTCTCTTAATTGTTTATCTTATCTTCAGTTGTGTAGATCCCCATCTTCTGTAAATTGTATCTTCATGCTCCTGTCAAATAGGTAGAATTCGTGCTCCTGTGCCAGAGCTCACAGGATTTGCACTACAATAGCATGATTTGCACTGTTTTTATCCTGTCGTGTTGGTGACAGACCAATCGTTCCTTCAAAAACTCGCTGCCTACTTAATCCATTTATCATATCATTAACTTATTTAAGGTTATGCAAATCACATCTTAATCTCGGATTAACTTATTTAATAATTCTTGTAAGGATTCCAAATCATTTTTAACTGCATGAGAGAAAATTATCTTAATCTCAGTTGTTTCTTGCAACTTTCTATTGAATTCAGAACTTTTATTGTCGACCTGAAAATTTATATATATAAAAGAAGGTAAGATGAATGGGGGAATATGAGAGGGAATTTGATATAAGCAAACAGAGCAGGATAATTGGTGTTTTCATAAAGCATTTGAGAAGATGGAGTAACGCAAGCAGGAAGAATCATGTTCCAATTTTCTTTTATTTAATAACCACCTCAATAATAAAGTGATTAACAAAAGTGCCAGATCAAATAAGGTGGAATCTTGTATTCCATGATTATGCAATGCAACATTGTCAAAAGGAGAATCATTAAAGTTAATAACCAGGCATTTTTGTTCCGTGTGAAGGAGGCTAATCATCTTCAAAATGTCCCTTAGCGAAATTTTATAAAATAGCAAAAATATCCAATTTGAGACCACTATAAATTTCTAGATTTCCAATCAGTGGATTACCGAGCAGCTCATGAGGATCTTTGTGAGTCCCTTCTAAAGCGCAACACTCTCTCAACTTCAGGCAGAGGTAGATGGCGAGGTTAGATTCTCTCTACAAACCCCCGCCAGGAATATATTGAATCCAATTGAAAAGAAAGAAAATTTGCTGCGTTTTTGCTTAAATAAAGAAGATTCCTATCTACATGCATTTGGATATTTTATCTGGAAATCATTTTGGTATATCATCGGCGTTGCTCAATTGAAAACAAAGAATACTAAGCTTTATCTAGACCCATTTAATATGTTAGTAAGTATTGAGGCTGTACATTTCTTGGACAATAGATGCCTTTGGCTATGTAGCCTCTATCCCCATTAAATGGGTTCTGAAATAGACAAATTTTCCTAAATGTTGCAGCAAAATATTTAGGCAAATTTTCCTAAATGTTAGCTTAAGAAAGTTTCCCACTTAACATAAGGCAAGTAAAATCCACACGAAGAAGCCACTGCCATTTCCTTGTTTCTTTCAAGCACATTCCAAAAATTATTTAATTCGTGTTCCTTCAGCTAAATTGTAAACAATCAGAGTAGGCCCCCTTACGCCAGCCACCATGAAAAGTGGAAACATAAACATAAATTAAGCACTGAACCACAACACCACCAGGCTGCCACAGATACCAACTTTTCCTAACTTTTCAACTGTAATGGCAATGACAACTCAGCTCTTCACTCAACAATTTTCAGTGGACAGGACGCAATGTAATCCAAATTCAAATCATTTGTAATCATCTCGAAGCACATTTAGTCATTTAGGATGAGAGAAATATTCTCTACTTTGAGCTGAGGCCGCAACATCGTTCACGTTTGGTATAAGATTGGGCCACTCAGCACTGCTCAGAAGCGGGCTGATCCAATAAATCACTTTGGTAATAAATAAAATCATCGAGCTCTAAGAGCCAATAGTTCTCAGGGGTTTGTTTTTGTTCAAGGATTTTTCTCCAATACATTTTAATCGTGCCAATTTCATGTAAGAGATGGGTTGAGGTGGTTGATTAAGCAAGAAGCAAATTCTGAAGATTATAGATTTAAGATTTGAGAGAAATCTTTCTTCAGAGATATTCACCTTCTCTTCCGTATGAAATGTTGCTATCCACCTTTGAGAATAGACAAAAACCTCGGTTCCAACCGGCACGGGTTAACAACTATCATCAATTGGCTGTGCAAATTAAGGACCAACCAAGCCTTAGCCCACCACACAAATGATAACTACTTTTACTATTTATATAAAACACAGAGAGAAGGTATCTGGGTATATGCCACATGCCACCAGTCATTAAATGACTTTAATATCAGGATAGCTCCATTTAATGAGGACCATATTGAATACAACATTCATCCATCACATAAAAATGCTTCCCTACCACTAACACCCAACTTGATATATTTTTTTTCGCTCATAAAGTTGATAAAGCCACTAGATTGTTCATAACCAGATCCACCAGGATGCATTTGAGAGAAGGGTTATTTATAGTTATATTAATTATAATTGCAAGCAGACAAATTAGCAAGAATTCGAGATAATAGCAGAAAACAAGAAGAACAGGACATGGCAAGTCTCTTTCCTGGTCTGTACAATAAAAAACAAACAAACAAAAGGATCAAATCCAGTGACCTAATTATCTCTTCTTCTATGCACCTTCTTTTCAACTGTTACTTCCCTTCTCAAGCAACACTGATGATGTTATTGCTATCCCCATTGTTGAAGTTCTGCATCACCTGGAAAGCCGAATGCCTTGACGATGATTCACTTTGGTCAGATGGCAAAGATAGCTTGAGGGAAAATGGTGATGGATCAACTGCTAAATTCAAATTCAAGTTAAGATCAGACACTTTTGAGGCTTGAGGAGCTGGAAGCACAGGAACAGGACGGATGAGCTTTGTCATCTCGGAATTTGGTTGACTGGTTTGTCCTAATGACAGATCTTCCATAGGATTCTCAACTGGAGCTGGTAAAACAACAGGCAAAGCTGGCATCATAGAGAATCCAGTAACATTCTTGCCGGACTTAGAAGGCAATAAAGGATGCAACTGAGATGGGTGGTTGTCTTGGTGATTAACTTGCTCATCTTCCATTGGAAAAGCTGTGACCTGCATCAAGTCAAAACAATATGGATTAAGTAATCTTGATCGCCAAGTAAAACTTTTTTGAAAAAAGATGCAGAAATCACAAAAATACAAAAGCAAAAAATCTGAGCTCGATCCTTTGTTTGGACCGATAAACTAATACCCTAATTAATCTGTTTGATTTGCAATCCAAATTCTATAATTTGTTGTAAATCTTTAGAAAACAAATTTGTTTGGAGATTACAATCACCATTTTCCAACACACATTCCTAATAACTAGTTTAAAATCTATATATAATTTTTTTTTTTTAATTTATATGAAGTGAGATTATATGACTTAATCTAAGAACTCCATCATTGTAAATTATACTCTAATTTTCTTAAAATTTCATCAATACCTAATAAAAAAAATATATTTTCTAGGATCCCAGATGAGCTTTTATCTTCTTTATTTCTCTCAAAACAAATAGAAACAACAAGATCATTAAGAAAAAAAATCTAAATACAGAAGAGTTATCATCGTTTGATCAGAATCAAGTCAAAACTTTCAGATATAAAGATATATCTAAGATTAAATACAAAGGATAAAAATAGTTACTGTGTCGGTAGTAATATCGAAGAGGCTAGATCGGCGGCGGCGGCGGTTGAGATTGGTCCGGCGAAGAAAGTACTTCTGCGCGTGACTAGCCACCTGTGTCGGAGTCCTCGTCTTGACGAAGTTTCTAGAAATCCCCCTCCAATCTCCTTTCCCCACTTTCTGTAATCCCAACAAAAACAACTTGTGCTCTTCCTCCGTCCACGGCACTCCTAATAAATTAAATCAATTTTTTTTTTAAAAAAGAAAAATTTTCTGTACATCAAATCAATTTCAAGGTAAAGAGAAAGAGAGAGATCTGAATCAAAACCTCGCTTGCGCTCGCGACTGGCTCTGGAGTTCGGAACGGCGTCATCAGCGGAGGCGTAACCAGAAGCCGCCACGTCATCCTTGCTGCTGTTGTTGGTATTGTTGGTGTTGTTGCTGTTACTATTCTCCTGAGGCTGTTCGTACTGAGACAAATTATTCAAACTGACACTCTTCCTCATAGTATCCACCACCACCCTCACGCCGAACAGCATGATCTCCCCACCGCCTCCGCCACCACCGTTGACGGCGGAAGAGGAGCCACTCTCATCCGACATCTTCTCCTTCCGATTTATAGATATAAAAGAAAGAAAGAAAGAAGTAACAGTGGAAATAGAAAGAGAAATCGAAAAGTGAAGAGGTTTGGCGTTGGACTTGGAAGTTGCGAGATTTTTATTAAATATATATATAGAGGGAGTTAGGGAAGGGAAGGGAAGGGAAGGGAAGACAAAAATGGGGGGTGACAACTGGAGACGTGTGTAAAGTTGGAAATGCTTCTGGCTTCTCACTTCTCTCTAAGCTTGTTTGTTTTTGTTACGGTTGCTTTGTTATCCTCTTAACTCTCCACTTATTGTTTTTCTTTTCTTTTTACGATGTTAGGTCTTAAGTTTTAGTTGATGCCTATCAACTATTGTGATGATTTATGCACAAGTTGACAGTGGTCAAAGACATTTTAGTTAATAATTTTAGTTTTTTTTTTAATTATTGGAAGAATAATTTTAATTGATTAAATTTGTAATTAATTAATATTTAAATTATAATATTGTAATTATTTACTATTTAAGTTATAATTTATAATTAAAATATAATATTTGTAATAAAAAAATATTATCATGATTTATTCTCATACTAAATTTAATTAAATTTCTGTGTTCGGTAATCTATCTTTTATTAGTTACACATTAAAAATGAAAGAGCTAAATTGAAAATTAATTGTGGTCATAGATCTTGTTTAATGATGGCTATATTTATTAATTAATGATGAAAATTTAAATTCAAATATCTCTTTCTTAAAAAATTTAAAATAAAAAATAAACAGTCTTAGTGTTCCACAGATTCATAAATTTCAAAATAAATTGATATAATAAAAATTAGATAAAATGAATTAAGAATTTTATTATTGAGAAAATCATTTTCACAAAACGAGTGAATTCTCCTTTGTTTGTCGCATAAACCTTCTACTTATAGTTATAGAAGACTTATAAGCTTTGTGTAAAATATAAATATATCCTTAACAGATTCATTAAAAATAAACAACAAAATTACTTCTTTCTAACAAAATTATTTTTTTGTGTAATTTATTGTTTTTACAATAATAATTTGTTAATTTTATTCCATCACATGTTACTAAAATTACATTTTTGTAGTCTCAATTGATTTGATTGAAATATAAATTCATAACTTTTATTTGATTCGATTAGTAAAATCATTTTTCAGTGTTGATACGAATATAAAAAATTACTTTCACATATAATTGGATGGTGACAAGTGACAAGCTTAGAACTACATTTGCCCAGTAATTTTTTACACATCAAATATTATAATTGTATTTGACTAAACAAACTTCCCCCTAATACCAGGAGATATATTATTTTTATACCCTCCGATTCATTTGGTTTTCGGAAATTTTCACCTTTCACATCTGAAAAAAAGGAAAAGACAATGCACATGAAAGTGCTGTAAGCATTTCCCAGAAAAACAATATCTTATCCTATCTCTTTATCCTTTTTAATCCCAGATGAATTTCGTCAAAAAAAAACTTTGCGTTATAAAAAAAATTAACATAATCACGTGAATAAGTACTTTGTCTGCTATTAATTAAAGTAAACCTAACCCTTTTGTATTCAATTATTCTGAGTCAGGATCTTAAACAAATCTTCCAGACAGACTCTCACTTTAAACCAAAAACAAACTCTCTTCTTCCATTGTTTTTACAAAGAAATAAATACAATCTCATTTTAATAACTTTTATAGGAGGGGTAAGTTCTTATGAATGAAAGAGAAATATCCTTCACTTAATTAAGGAGTTGAAGGTGTACTTTTTATCATTTGATTATAACAAGGGTTTGTTTTATATAGTGTATTATTTATTTATTCTTAACATCAAAAGCCAAAATGAATAGACTTACAAAAAATAATATTATACATTTTAAATTTATATTATAAATTTTATTTTAAGTAATTATTTAATATAATAAATAATTTTAAAATTTATACTATTTTACTATCTAATAATTATTTAAAATATAATTTAAAATATATAACATCACTCAATCTCAAAAATAATGCTATGGATGTGATAATACTGTAGTTAACCATTATTAAATCATTAAACATGTTAATACATCTTCATCAATAGGGTAAAATAAAGAAGCATGGACCAAGGGCATCGCATATTCGCTTTAAGAGAAGATATTTTAATGGCGATCAGAGAGATGGGTCCTTTTTGTTTAATCACCTTTCATGGTGATAGTGGGTTGCATCTGATAGAATAAGCCAAGATAAGGTTTTTGTGGGGTTCCACCCATATGTCCATCTTCTCTCTCTCTCTATCTTCCCATCCCTTTAACCCATTTTGACCTAACATTTTTTTTTTAAGATTCTTCAGTGCAGTCACTACCAAGTTTAGTAACAATGATCTCATTATGTGCAACTTAATCTTCTTACCTCTCCCATTATTGTAGTTTATTGGGTCTGTGTGTCAAAGTGAAAAGGGAAAAAGCAATGCATCATTTGTAACAAAGAAAGAAGAATTTCAGTGCACATTGTAAAATCAGAGATTTGAGTGATTTGAAGTAAGCTAAACCCAGATGACACTTTGTTTAGAAGAAAAGTTTCTATCTACTTTTTCCCATGTAACTGAGTGGAACGTTGCATACAAGGCTATCTCTGTTTTTATGACTTTGCATTTTTGCACATGTGATTTTACTTTTTCCATTTCTTGTGCAATGCATCCAGAATCGGTTTTTCTACCCTGAGGCTGTTTCTTAGTGCTAAAGAAATCAAGCCTCCGGAAAGGAGGCCATAAAATACCATCCATCATTCTTGCAATGCATTTCATCACGAGAATAGGATCAAAATGTGACCATTAATATAATTTAACTGAAATCTTAATCACCTTTTGAAAATAAGATTTGATTAATGGGAGCTTTGCACCCTATGATAATATTAAGAGAAAAAAAAAAAGAGTGAAGAGTTGGTTCATGTGATGGGGAGGTGAAAGTAAACCCAGAATTGTTATGCGCCCAAGTGGAGAAATAATAAAAAAAAATGGAATGGAAACGGGTAAATAAGAGAATGAAAACGAAAGGCTCCATCTTAAAGTTGGGTGAAGACATCATGCAGGATTGTTGAAGATGCTTTCCATTTACGTTCAAATATTCTCCATGTTATCTGAATGTCATGGTTTCCAGATTAGGTAATACGAGTGCTCCATTATTGGGTCTATAGATTGTATTATTGGAGGCTTTTTCTCCCACTCGGGTTGACAGCAATAAGAAGCATTGTGATTTGATATCGGTTGAAGTGCCTGAGAAAACGATTTCATTTTCTCTCAATGTATGCAAAGCTAGCTAGTGCTAGTTCTGCTAAATCATTGTCAAGAAGATGACTTTAGAATTAAGGGTGAAAGCTTCCTTCAACCAAGCAAAGATTGTTAACCATTGTGCCACTCGGCCAACAGGTTAATATCAACAATCTGTCTAAGAAATAAAATTCTATCATTTTGGAACAGTGAACATATAAAAGCACCAATTTCAGATTAATGTTGCAAAAAAGTTCAGAAAACTCAGCGGGATACCTGTATATTCCATTAGAACTCTAGTTGATGTGAACAACGAATCTTTTGATTAGTCTAAATACCATATGCTTCAAATCTTGGGTTTTTACTGGACTCTGCATCCTGTCTGCACAAATATGTTCCCCCCATATTGTTTTTTCCGCTCTATTATATTTGCCGCTAAGAGTACAGGCAAATCATATCTGCGACTTAAAAATCATTACCTGGACGTAATCTATCATATCAGGAAAAAATCACTCTGGCTGTAATCTATCATATTCTGCAAATTTACATGTAAAAGAATGGTTTAACAACTATGAAAACAAGATCCTTCTCATCATCCAAGCTTTGCCTGCCACTGTATCAAGGGATCAGAAATTGCTTTAAATCAAAGCAGTAATCAATCAGGCTTTTCGCTCACCAAGTACTGCAAAAACATTTTAGTCCCACTGTGATTGTTTGTGGGTCGGGCTGTTTCACGAGCAGATATTAAACTTGGCAAAGACTATGAATTATTGATGTTCCTCTGAGGAAGACTGGAGGATACAATCCTCAAGACTGCACTTTCTTTCAACTACAGCAGGGAAACCAATCTTTCCTAGTGCCAAAAACGGATGAGCGGATTTCTTTTGCTATTTATACAGTGCTTGTCATAAGCTCTGTTCTCGTCTTCTTTTTCATTTCAGAATTGGCATTACCATATTGACCATTCTTCACCTCTCCTGTGGATGTTTTTGTTTCAGGCCGAGAAATGGGTGAATTACTTAGAGTAATTATAGTATCCTTTTCTGAGCCATCTGATGATGATTCTGAGCCGGACAAAAACTGCTTGAGTTGAGATCGCTGGCAGATAATTCGACCTTTATTCCACCCAGGGAAATTAAATAATGATGATGCATTATCCTGCAGGAATGAGTAGGCAGCCTTCGCAATGGGAAGATCTTGTGTAGTTGAGCTTCTCTCCATCCGCCCCCGGCTAATCAACAGAAAAATATATCATAGTTGGAAACTTGACAAAAATTCAATTATGAAAAATCTATATTAATTGTAAGCATATAGCAAACAGTTAAAATATTCAATCTCTTTCTAACACCACATAAAATGGTTGAATCTGCTTTATGCACACTATTCTCACAACACATTCATAAATGCAGCAAATTGACCTAGTTTGGCTGCTGTTCGACGAGTTAACGATCAATACCCTTCCAAGGATATCCTTTTGCCAGGAATTAGAGGCTAAATCCTCTCAATGACTATATTTTTTTCTCAATTTTGTTGATGTATCTGATCACTAATCTATAAGAGGATTTTTGCATATATTTGTATCTGATTACTAATAATGACTTCCATTAATCCTCTCATAATGAATTTCTGAGGGGATTTCTGCATATATTTGAAACTTTGAAGTTGGTAACCATGATGAATTAATGGATGATTATGACTATTGATTTCAAAATCTCCTCACTTCAATATTTATATTGACATCTAATTAATTTCAAATTTAAAATTTTCTGATAAATCAAGGGCCAGCTTGAGTTCAGCTTGAATCATATGTTGGATGGGTTAGGATTTATCTTGTTGGGTTTTCCTCAGGTCCGGGACAGGTTTGGACCCTATGTTTCTATGAATGAAATTGGTCAAACATAGGTCATGCCTGAAGAGAGAAAAGGAATGAGAAATTGATAGAAAGAATGAGAAGAGGGTTTAACTAACATATCTGTATGCTCCATAATACCCCTACTATCATAACGAAACCTAAAATATAACAACTCTTAACACTGGCCTAGCCCAAACCATGAACACCTCTAGGTCTAATCTTAGTCCAGTGTTTAAATACATATATATGAGTGTGTGTGTGTAAACAGGCATGATGAGGCAAAGGCATCAAAGATGTTTCATCTAACAATGAAAATACCAATTAGAAGTAGTGCAGGAGAAAGGACCAAGTATTTTATTCAAGTTAAAGATGCTATCAGAAGAAAAGGGTCAGTTAAAAGACCGCAGTTAGGCAGTGATGAATTCAAAGATAATACGGCTCATAACTTAATCAGAATACAAACAAGGGGCCAAATCAATTCATCGTCAAGTAAAGTTCATTCGAGTAGAAAAGGCTCAGCCAAGCCAGCTTAGTTCTCTGTCGCTCAGAGGAAAAAAGAGAACATCAAGATTGCACAGAGGAAAAAACAACTTACACTACAACAACAGTTGCAAGTTGAGGAAGATCCTCCCCTTTCATGAACATCTCATACATTCTGTTAAGCCAAACTGATATTGCCGTATATGCCCCACCTTCCCACATTCTGCAAAATGATTGATGTCAAGTCCGAAAGAAAACTCATTGAAAAAAAAACTTGGAAAAAGTCATTTTCATGGCACCTGTGCACATCCACAGACCATACAAGTTTGGTATTGCGAAAAAGTTCAGGGAAAAGCCCTCTCTTTGTTGCTTCATTAAGCACTCTTGCAGCTCGTTCCCTCTGACCCAGCCACCAAAGTGCTTCCAGAAGTGCATTATAGAACCTCATTCCCAAGCCATACCCTTCAGAGTTAAGTTTGTCAAAGACATACTCTACCATCTGCCAGCTAGACTCGTCATCAAATTCTCCCTTTATCATCTCTCCGGTCACTTGATGAATATTTGAAACCCTATTTGTGTACATCTCATCTAGTAATTCATAGGCATCATCCCACCTGAATTTAAGGAGCTCCAGGAATGAATAATTACCGGAAAGGAAGGTCAACAATTGGTAATCTAACTTGAATATCCATAGGATCAAAGGTCAACTATAATTACATATAATTATATTAAAGAAAACTATAATTATTTTAATTACCCTATAATTAATGTACTTCTAAACAATAATAACCTTGGTTCAGTTTTCCCTATTTTTCTTTTTTAAAAATTCCCTAAAGTTTACATAGAGACCTTCCCTATATATTAGTACCTGACATCTGTAGGACCAATGTTATTAATATTAAACTGTGATGGACTAGGATAACTTATGCATCTATCTTTCAATTCTGTAATATAATTGTATCCCTTATGCTCAAGTTATTCACACATTCATGATCTTGGATGAGAACAAATGCATCTGTTTAGAGATATATTACTCCTCTTCATTTCTTGAATGAACAAACTGAATGAATTCTGACCTGTTACTCTTCGCATAAACAGCAAGCAACATACAGTAGCATATAACACTGGGCAATATTCCGGACGCTTTAATTTCCTGGAATTGCTCCTTGCTCTCGTCAACAAGACCGGCAAAGCAGTAAACACTTAAAACTGCCTCAAGGGTCCTCTCATCAGGATCACACCTAAACTTTTCCATCTCAGCATAGGTCTTGATAGCTTCTTCAAACTGGCCTCCTTGCCTAAAAGCTTCAATCACAGCATTGAATGAATCCCTATTCCTTGCAACCCCAGACTCACTAATTCTCGACAAAATTGCTTCACACTCCTTGTAGAGTCCACCTCTGGCAAATGTATGAAGCAGCGAGTTGTAAGTTTGAATGGTTGGCTTGCTATCCACTTCATTCATTGTGTTAAAAGCAACAAGAGCTTTCTCATACAATGCAGCCAGCCCATAAGCTTCAATAACCCCAGTGTAAGCCTTGGAACTTGGCACTATCCCTCTCTCATTCATGTAAAGCAAAACCTTCTTGACATCCTCATGTAGCCCTCCCTTTCCACAAGCAAAAATCAAACCCTCATATGTCTCCATGTTAGGCTCAACACTCTCCTCCACCATATCATGAAACAAGGTTACCACCTCCTTAAAATACCCACCTTCGCCGAAAACCTGTATCAAAATAGTGTAAGTAGCCGCGTTTGGCTCCGTATTACTTGCTTTCATCTCAAGAAAGAGCTCCCTCACATCATCATACCTGCCATTCCTCCCATACAAATTCAACAACATACTATATGTTGTTGCATTTGGCACACACCCAGCTGCCTGCATTTGCCTGAACACATTCATTGCCTCCTTTATCGACCCCATTTTTGCATGTGCCTCCAATAACACATTATATGAAGTTACATCTGGTAAATTACCTCCTAATTCCATCTCCGTAAGAAGCTCCAAAACCTTCTCTAATTTACCCAATTTCCCAAACGTCTGAACGAGATAACTATAGGTGGTCAAATCCGGCAATACCCCACCCTCATTCATAGTCCTAAAAACCATCTCAGCCTCATCACCTAAACCCCTGCTGCCACAAGCACTTAACAATGTATTATAAGTCACGATATCAGGTTGTATCCCTTCATGTCTCATTTCAGCAAACAATCCTAACAAACCCTCCCAATCTAATCCCCCTCTTGCACAAGCATTGATCACAGTATTATAAGTCAATATATTAGGTGCTATCTTTTCTTTTTTCATTCTATCTAATAGTTCAAGGGATGTTTCATACTGACCGTGCCGTCCGTATGCATTGATCAATGCTGTGCACGAGAAAACGCTGCGTGGCACGCCTTGACTCGACATTTCCTCGAAAATCTCCGACGATTTATCGAGCAAATTCTCGCGCCCCAACAAACTTATCATTATCGTATAAATTTGTTCGTTAGGTTTGCACCAGATTTGCCTCTGCATGTATTTGAACAGCCGAAGAGACCGTTGCCAGTCGCCGCGCTGGGCGAATTCTTTGAAGACCAAAGCGAAGTCATTTTGAGATAGCTTGTTCTTGAACATGTCGAGGCATCGTGCGATGCTGCCACGTGGCGGGAGGGAGCTGAGCTTGTTGATTAGAGTCTCGACGTCGTAGCTGTACTTGCCTTTCTCAATGGTCACAGAGGGGTTGCCGAGAACCAGCTCTTTCGGCTTGGCTCGGACTTGAACGACGCCGGATGATAATCTACGGGCACCAGAGATAAATAATCCGTGTGAAAAAAGGAATCCATCATCGCTGAAGAGGAATCTCCGTTGGAGTGGGAAATGAAACCGGAGAGGCTTAGGGTTGGGTTTAAGGAGTGAAGGATTGGGAATTGAGAGGGTCATTTTAGTAAATAAGCTTGCATGAGCTTCGAGGAAATAAATTAAATGGATTTTCTAGGCGGATTGCTTTGATTTTCTATCGGATTTTAACGGGAAAGTTACGGGAAGAAGAGTGAAGAGACATTTGAGTTGAAGTGGTGTTTGAGCTCGCTTTTGAAGAAAGACACGTTTTTTTTTTTTTTTGGATAACAGCAAGAGCCGAGAGATATTGGGGCGGGCTTTAACGACCCTGATCCGAGTCCGATTGGTTGCGGGTTGCCCGATAATCTCGATTTTGGCGGCAACTTACGTTTAAATAGCATTGCTTACGTTTAAATATTCATTAACAGCTATTTCAATATATATATATATATATATATTCATTAATAGCCCACTTTTAAAATCTCATAATTTTTTACAACTAAAAATTATTTAACTAATTTTTATTAGTCAGTAAGATAATAAATTAATAAAATTTCTTTTATTAAAATATAACTCAAAAAATTTATTATTTGAGCTACAAAATCAATAAAAAAAGACCAAAAATAATATAATAATTGTATATTATAATGAAATAGAAAAAAAAATAAAGTGTATTAATAAAAAAATATGGTGAATCAAAAAAAAAAATCAAAAACAAAAAAGAAGATGATATCAAAAGATCACACAGTCTATTTTTTATGTGTCGCGTCATTGCTGTCTTCAACAATCTTTTTAAATAATTTTTATTGAATTTAACATATTTTTTTATTATTTTTTGACTATTTTTAATTAAATCTACTTGTTTTCAAATTGATCTACTTATTTTTTAACTCAATTTTTTTTTGCAAAATGCATTTTTAGTAAATTTTTTAAAAAAAAACTTACCATGGAAAAGAGACAAGATATACTTTTTATTGATAAAATTATCTGAATTTAAACTTTGAAATAATTAAAAATTATATTTTAATTTTAATTTTATAAGTATAAAATAATACCAGTTTAAAGTATAATTTATTAATGAACATTTTCCTTTCTTTCTTTTTTTCTTTTATTTCTATTGTAGTGTTCTTACTGATTTATGGCAATACATACATTTATGAGACTAGATTAATAGAATTAGGCGGAAAAAAATAACTATACGAGTAATTTAACAGCAAAAATAAACTCAAAATGATCAAAATTTCATCTAAATTTTGAATTTGTATTTTTTCTCTTTTTTTTTTTTTACTCCCTACCGTTTTATCCATCATTTCTAAAAAAAATTCACAAGTTAACCAATAAATTATAATTAGGAAATTATATTTTAAATTTATTATATGAGACTGACAATTAAGCGTGTCCATTTAAAAATATTTATAGAAGTATTAAGAGTTCAATAATAAAGTTGTTTGATTGAAATCTTAATTAATTTTTAAATTAGTATGGCGGCACTTAACATTTTTTATTTGAGATATTAAAATTACATATCCTTTGTATCTCAAATAAACGGCACCGAAATAAAGCAAATTTAAACAGAGATGGTCTGTTTTTCTATTTTTAAATCACCCTCTTTGCATACTCCCCTTTTTAAAATGAGTAATTACTACTTAATTGTGATAAAATTTGATATAAAGTCGATGATTAACTTAATCAATAAAAAAAAAATTGTTTGTCTCCGGTAAATTTTGTAATTGTGATATCCAAATTGATCGTATATATAAAAAGTTAAACAATGTTAAAAATATTTAGCAAAAAGGATTTTGATAAATTTCAAACGAAAATGTTAACAAATATAAAAATTAATAATTCTATTTTTATATTTGAGAAGTATCGACATTTACCATATTATTATAAGAGATTATTTTATAACATTAAAAAAATTGACGATATTAATAAGAAAATTATTTTTATTTATTAGATTTAATTTTTTTAATTTAATCAAACAATTTAAATTAATTATTGATATTACGCTGTAATTATAATTCCGGTATAATGGAACGTCCATTTATAAGTAAGGTTTTGACAAGTGAGCCTATCACCTTCTTCTCTCTGACGGTGACGAGGTTGACAACTCATGACCTAAACTAACGTAGTTAGATTCTAAAAGCCTCAACCACCATTTTCGCTCGAAGCCACAATAACCTGTCTACGACCCCACCGTAGGCCCGCAATCATCACCGCCCAACGGCCAGGCTCCACGGTTCTCAATGCACCCCTTCCCCAACCAACTGCATGCATTTCGCCACGTGTAACTGATACCCACGTGTACCCAACATAGACTTCCGCGTCAGCCCCACTAACGCCAGCCCGCCCTCACGCCTCGCGCCCACAAAACCGAACCGGTTTTAACAGTTTGTTATCTGACGTGGCAGTCTCGTAGTTTAGCCGAGCTAGGGAGGACAGTACGGTCATATGAACCGGACTTTCAGTTCCTAACAGACAGCTGCTTCAAGGGAAAAGGAAAACCAAAAGAAGAGAAAGGAAAAAAAAAAAAAACCAAAGCCATAACCAAAAACAAAAACGAAACAACTTCCCTTTGTTTCTCCTTTGTCTAAACTTTGTTCTGAAACAAAGACCAGCAGCACATCACTTCTATGCATTTCAGCAATCTTACGTAATGGCCGATTCCGAGGTAATGTTTTTTTGAGTCTTTGAACATCTCACTCGCAAATTCTTCCGCCACTTTTTATTTTTATTTTTTATGTACGGCTTAGGTGATGGCACGAGTTGATTCTGATATTGTTTGTGGTAGCTCGATTCTGTGTTTTTGCAGGTTTTGGTTCATGGATTTTGTTTGATTTGAAAATTAATCATGTGGTGTTGTTTGATTTTTTGTTGTGGCAGAAATTGATGGCCTTGAAGAGGGCCTACGCCGATATAATTTTGAACACCGCGAAAGAGGCGGCGTCGAGGATAATGGTGTCGGAGAGGAAAGCGATGAGATATCAAAGGGAGCTTTTTGCGGCAAAAGAAGACGCGTTGCGTATGCTGCTCAGGCTTAAACAGATGTTGGATGCCAAGGTATTTCTCTTTTCTTTCAAATGGAATACTGTTTGATCTTGTCCTAGTTATTTTTTTTTTAACTTTCTATATTGCTGGCCATTGATTATTGGTTTGGTTCTTTAGGGGGTTGGGTTTTGTGACGTGGGTTCGCTGTGTATTGTTTATTTGGTGATAGGATGTTTGGTTTTTGTCTTTGAATTGATGGTTTTACGGGGCTATTGTTGGTCTTTTTGCGTGGATTTCTGAGAATGTATTCTATGATTCTTTATGTTTTTGCAACACGTTCTAGACAGTGCTTGATGGCATGTGGTGCTTGTTTTTCCAATAAATATGTGATATTGAACTTTATACAGTCAGTTAATGATGTTTTCTCCTTCAGTTTGTTCAATAGCTTGAAGCAGACTGCTTTGGAAAATGGGTATGCCTCAATGGTGCATTGTATAGAGTATAATGTTTTCTTCAACAATTTGCTCTGAAATCAAGTATTGTATAATGTTTCTCTCACAATTTGCTCCTAAGTGAAGCCTTCAATTTGCTAAAAGCTTAGCACATTGTAAGAATTCAATATTGTATATGTGTTTCCATAGAAATTCTTCGACAGTATGAGACAATGATTTTTGTGTACTTCGTTTGTGCTAAGTATGGATTTTAGTGACTTTTATATAGTATTATTGTAGTTGTGATGGTCCATACAGTGATTATATATTATGAAATTCTAGCAGGATGTTGCAATGTTCTGAAGTAGGTCCCAAATACATGGTTTTCACACTTATTTGTCTTGCCATTTGGTTGTTTAAGGTTCTTGATGCAAGCACAATAAGTCGTGCAAGATTGCATTCCATTAGTAAACAAGAAGTCATGCACCAGTGTCTCAAGGATGGAAAATTGGTTATAGCTGCCCTTTGTAAATTGAATGTTGTTTTACTGAGGAGAATATTGCAAAATATTATTCTATCATTACATGAGCTTTTATCAACTTCGAATCATCTCATTATGTATTTGCAATTTTCTGCTCCTAAAGTCATCATCTTTGAAGCTTCTCCTGGTTGTCAAATGCTTATTCTCTTTAATTCTTCTGTTTGGAGTTAACTCTGATTGTGTGTGTTGGGGGACAAGTGGGAAGACAGAGTGACTTTTGATAACATCTGAAGTTGCCTAAAACCACTGCATTTCTTTCTGATAATAGAGGTGATCAGTAAATTGTGTTTTTAGTTCCAAGCTTGGTAAGAAAGGTGCTGAGTTCACAGAAAAGAACAAGTAGGAAGGGATCAGGCTTGTCGATTTGTGTGAAATTTAGCAACATAATGCAGTTGCCAGAGTCAAATCTTCTTTTAGATAGTTCCAGCTGATTTTTTTGTCGCTTTCCTGAAGACTTGCTTGTGTTTTCAGCTGTCTGAAATGACTAAATTACTCACTAACAGTGGTGTAATTGTAGATTAATGAATCACAGGTGGCATCCTTGTGTCAACAGCGAAAGATAGAAGAGCTTGAGGCACAACTTGGTGAAGCAGAAGATATAGTAAAAGACCTTAGAACAGAGTTGAGAGAAGCGCAGGATGAATTGGAGAGGACAACAAACAATCAAAAGCATCTTTTGAGTGAAATAAATTTAAACGGTGATGTTGCCACTCTAATGACAACATCAGTGGAAAACAGACTTGATACTTTTGAGACTGTGATACCCTCTCTACCCGATGCACGATCTGGTCTGGTCATGACTTCTGATGTGAGGAATTCAACTTTGAATGGCACATGTGAGAGCAACAAGTGCCATAGCGAAAGTGGTTCTCATAAAGATAGTTGCTATTTTTGCAACTCGGATTTTGCCTCTATAGTAATGAGAAGAAAAGGGTCTAAACTTTACAGGAATGGATGCACTCAGAGAATTCATGCATTTGAAAGGAACCTCTTAGAAGGAAATTTGTCCCTTTCGGAGCAAATAGAGGATGTGAAAAATGAAACATGTACCGGAGAAGATGAACGGGATTTGTGTGTAAACCTTGACCCTGGGGCTGGCAAAACCTGCGGGGTCGAGAATAACCCAAATGAATTCAAAATTATGCAGGCAAATAGCAATTGCATTCAAGTGCATCCTTATAAGTCTTTTCGTAGGAAAAGGAAAAGAGTTGCTAGATATAAGAAAAGTAGAACTTCCTCTGCTAGAAATTTCCCTGATCAGGTTCTAGAAACAACTCATATGTCTGATATTTCTTCCAGAACTTTAGTGAATGGAGTTGATAACAACGTTGAGCATGAGGAAGAGTCTAATGAAGCTGAGAAGAACCCAGAATGCCCATCGACCTTGACCTTACCGTCAGATGGAAGTCAAATGATTCTTCAGTCAGGATGCGGCGAAGTTATCAGAAGTGATACTGACCAAAAGACAACAAAGAATGATGACCTGTTGATGGATACATTGGAGTTGACGAGGCAGGACGGTGGACCTGTAGAGAGTACTGAGGTTCTAAATTGCAAAACAGATCTTGAAGGTGTTAATATGTCTGGTGTAAACTCCAATATTAAATCATCTAATTTAACTGAAGGGATTACTACACAATCGTTAAATGATAAATTTCTCAAGTACACATTCCAAAGGAAGCGAAAGAAGGGGTCTTTGAGCAGTCCTGATGGATATTCCTCCTTTGAGGAAGGCATCACAAAGAGAAAGATGGTGGAGAATCTAAATGGTTATGCAGAGTCGGAAAATTCTAGCTTGATAACTAAATCACCTCAAGATAGTAGAAGCCTTGAGCAGGTTGCTTGTCAGGTTGGTTATACATTTAAATGTGCTTTTTTCTGTATTTAGTGTTTATGCATTTGGGTGGGTGGGGGGTGCGGGGGGGTGGGTGGGTGGGGTTGGTGTTGCGTCCCCGTGGGTGTTTATCTAAAGATAATGACATTTTACCTTATTTGGGATATGATATGTGCTAGTGCAGTTGGGCCTTTCTAAATGGGAATGGTTATCTTTGTTTTGACCCAATCAGACTGTGAATTTCATATTTATGGATCAAGTGAATTTATTTAATATAATTGTGTGCATGAAGCTTCCAGTAACCTACCATAGTACCATTGTATGTTTTCATCATATCTATTAGCATTTTTATCATACATACTTGCATTTCTTGGTTGCACTTAGATGAGTGATATTCTCTTATAGATTCAAAATTTTATCTTCTTCCGTCTTTCTATAATTTTCTAGATTTGCTGGCTAAATAGACTGACTTGTACATTATATTTGTGACAAAAGACATCATCCAAGTCTTAGGCTGTTAAAAGCATGTCTTTGAGTCTTGACTCTAGGGAGGGGATGCTTCATGCTAAAAATGTTGATTTATCAACCCCTTTATGCCAATGGCTTCATTTAGCTTTTCTTCCTTTGTGTATATCTTTTGTTGATTTCATTGTGCACACATCATGTACTGCTTTTAGGAACATTTCATTATCAAAAGATTTAAGTTCAGGGTTAAGTACTCACCCTCCTCCTCTATTTTCTTTTACATTCTCTTTCTGCGGGGGAATGAAAAGGGGAAGATGGAAACTGGAAAGTTATTTGGCTTATGTTTTGTTTTTGGGTAGTTTGGGATGGTTCTTATGAAGTTCTAAGACATGTACGAGTTTTTGCTTGTCTCACGTCAACTGGGTGATGAGAGCAAGAAGCTGCTTTATGGAAGCCCTTTTTTTATGAAAAAAAAAAATAATAAACTGTATCCAGAAATATGCATTTTTAGGTAAATTGGCGGAGAAAGAAGACTCTTGTTTTCATGCTTGGATAGTGGCATTTCCCCGTCAAAGTGCACACTTCTGTTTGTTGTCGATGCTTCCAATCAAGCTATAAATTTCGCTCCTCATGATATTTCTCTATTTTAAAGTGTCCGTTCTGTTGTTTCCATTTTTTTCAAAATGTGATATGTATATATGGCTAAGTTGCATGACAATTTTTATAAAGTCTTAAGTTTCGTGACAATTTTTATGAAGTCTTTTCAATGTAATTTTTTCATATTTTGAACTTATCTCAAAATTTCCGTTTGCAGCTTGTATTGCTGTCCGGAAAGAAGCAGCGGTAGTAGATTTTCCCAAGTGGGAAGAAAATTGACCTCAAACTCTCAGCAATATATCATAAGCATTGGATATGGTGTTTTTGCAAAGAGACCTGATGAACCGGCAGCTGCTTTGTCGAGGAAGAGCTGTAGATTGCTGAGTTAATTATAGATAAACATTATATTCACCAAGTTATCAACATTGCTATATCTCTCAAATTTTCCCTTTGAACCAAATTTATAACTATTTGAATCAGTTCTATTAATATGATTATTGCAATTCTTAGTAGTTTTTGGCTAAGGTGTTTGTTAGCCGGCTTTTGTGGGAGCACTTTACTGATTGCTTGAGATCAAAATTTAAAGTAATCTTGGCTTCCGGAAGGAGCATAAAACACTTTTAAGATCCTGGGGTACTCTGGCATTTTCTCTCCTTGCATAGTACTGTTAAAAGCTCTAAAGACTAATCCTAGTTGATGTACAATATTATAGCCGTTATTTTTCTACCATGCTCTGAAATCACGGTAAGCACAAAGGCTTAGCTTTTGTATCCAAAAGTGCCCTTGATACCCACGCTTTTAATGAGAAGTATGACTAGGCTGAAGTCAGGTAATTCTATTTCGAAAGTTGCTTACAAAATGGGCTTTTGGGGCTCGACGCTCGTTTCTAAATTCCCAAAATTACCCCCACGGTCTCATCCTACTAAATTCACCTACGCAATTTGTCTCTTCACTTACTATCAATCCGCTCCGGGCAAGATTCGGGGCTCAGCTAACCGAAGCTAAAGCCCTTTTCTCAAGAAACGCAAAAACTAAAAAAGGGGTACTCGCGTCTCCGGATTGAGGATCAGCTAAGCAGGCTAAGCTAAAGATGGGATTTGCAAGCAAAGCGGGGGATTGGGCATTCAAGGCTTTCACAGCGGGTCTTGGCGTGGCCACCATCTATCTCACTGCAACTTTCTCTGTTAATGTGTACAGAGGCCTTTCTTGGCACAGCGCTCAATCTGTAATTATCCTCTTTCTCTATCTTCCTTACATAAATATATGAAATTCTCCCATCTGTTCCACTACATACTTATGCAAGCCCTAGGTGTTCATTGTAATACTAGGTGCTCATATGAATCGGCTGCTCTTGTATTTTATTATTTCTAGCTGAATTTGACGTTTTTATTCGAATCTTTAGTACTAGTTTGTTGCATGATCGAGCAAGCTAATACCCCAGTCATTGCAAAATGGCGTGATGTGCGTTTGTAAAACAGTTATTTTTTTCTTTTAGAAAAATAAAGTTCATTCATTAATTTAGTATAATTCAAAATATTACAAGGTATAGTTAAATTATAATAAATCAAACAGATGAAAATTGTTCAGTCTTTTAAAATATACAATTGAACAGACATGAATAAACTTACTGACATTCATGGAGAACTTTTTTATACACAAGGGAGTTGCACAAGATTTGATACCGTGCACGCTAAATTTTGAGCTTTATCGAAGCTTTATTAAAAATACTTGATTGCTATTTTATAATTACTTGCTTGGCTTTTCCAACTAGTACTATATTAGATTTTCCAAAGAAATCAATATATATATATATATATATATATATATATATATATTGAAAGGGAAGAAGAAATCAATCTCTTAACACTTATTTTTATCAAGATTTTGGACCAAAAAGGCTATGTATCTAGAAATTAGCTACACTGTAATATTAACAAACAACAAAAACGATCAAAAACCATCTTTGATCAAAATCTGGATGGTAAAAAGAATAAACCATCTTACATTAAGATCTAGTTGGTAGAAAATCATTCTAGATCTAAGATGGTAGATGAACACTTTAGATCTTGGTGAAAAATTATTATTCAACAACAAAGCAAACAAATATAGTAAGGAAAAAAATAATTTCTCCCTCTGATGGAGAAGAGAAAAGAAGATGGAGTTTCTATTTAAAGGGAGTAAAGAATGCTAGAGGAGAGGAAGAGAGAAGGCAGTTGTTAAAATAAACTTATAAAAAAATTGTGATATCTCCCTTTCTCCAAACTTCTCTTTATCTCTTTGCCCCCTCCAAACAAAAACTTCTTCTGCCATTTCTCTTTCCATTGGAGGGAGATTTCTCTGATGGAGAGAGATTTTTCCCTGTTGTTATTTTTGTTCAATTTTGTTCTTGAATAAGTGTTCTCCACTTATTTAGGGTGGTTTATATTAGGCTAGATTTAGAGTGATTTTCTACCATTTGAATCTAGATCTAGTTTGGTTTATTTTTTGTCATTCAGATTTTAATTTGAGATGGTTTATGGTGGTTTGTTGTTCTTTAGTGTTTTGGTGTGGCTATCTCTAGATTTGTGGCTTTTATTATCAAAATCTAGAGGTTAATAAATGTCAATAGATTGATTTCTACAGAAACTACTACAATATCAAATGAAAAGGTCAAGTCAAAGTTGGTGGGAGAGGGTGATAATGAAAGAGCAGCGAAATAATTCTAATGAAGCTAAATTTTTAGTGTGCACAACATTGAATGTCAAACGTTGTCTAATTGATAACTTTTGTACACAAAATTTTCATCTATGTATGTCAATAAGTTTGTTTGTCTCCGTTCAATTGTTTATTGCAAAGAATTTTGTGATTTTTGATCTATATGATGCTATAAATTTATTGTAATATTATTAGGCTTTGTAATATTTTGGATTATATTGAATGAATGAAATTTTTTTTTAAAAAAAAAGTAAAATAATAAAGATATGTAACATAGACTTAGGGCTGAGCTTTTCAAATAAAGGTTTTAGAAGTAAAGCTTTTAAAAGTAGGGCTTTTAAAATTAGAACTTTAAAGAAAAAGCCATTAATCGTTTGGTTATCAATTAAAAAAATTCTTTTGAAGTACTAGGGCTTTTAAAATTAGAACTTTAAAGAAAAAGCCATTAATCGTTTGGTTGTCAATTAAAAAAATTCTTTTGAAGTACTAGATTGCTTGGTTATGCATTGTTAACAGTACTTATTTGTTATTAAATTACCAAAAAAGATGCTTAATAAAGCTTATATTGAAATTCTAAACAATTTAATCTTTTTTATAAGTTTAACTTTGCCTTGTATTTCCTCAAATCCAATATCTTAAAACACAATAATCCAAATAAAATTAATATATAGCAATCAACGAATTAAATAAATTTATTGTGTTTGGTAAAAAAATTTAAAATAAAATAATATTTACTGATGATAAAAATTTTAGGAGAGTCTTGTAAAGATATGCTAACTATAGAGATATGAAGATATGATGGTTTTAAAAAAATGTTAAAAACATATTAATTGAATAGGGTTTATTTTTATTAAGAGTACACTATAAAATTTAAAAAAAATATTATTAAGGTATATGTGACATTGTATAAATATAAAAAAGCTCTACTCCCAAAAGCTCAAAATTTGAGCTTTTGCAAGTACAAACAAACTAATTCTTTTTAATCTCCAAAAGCTATTTTTTAGTTGCAACCAAACATCATTAAAAAATTTGAAAAGAGCTTTTGATATTTAAAAACTCTTAGAGAAACCTAATCAAGCAGGCACTTAGAAAAATAAAACATAAATTGGTTCGTAGTTTGTGCTAAAATAGCTGAGGTGTTTAATTGGCAATGAGAGAGGTGATTTTACTGGTCTTGGTAGTAAGCTTTTTTTAGTCTAACATTTGGATGGTGGGTGTTTTGTTTCCTGAGGTAGGGTATCTGGCAAATTTACAATAATCTATGCAATTGATTCCATTTAAGATTTGAAGAGTATTAGGTAGATTAATATGATATCTCGAAAGTAATCTACTTATGCAGTTATCTTGATAGATGAGTAGAGATTTCATTTCAAGTATGAGTTGTTTATTTGTCAAAAAGCTCAAGAAATCTGGTGAAAGCAACCAGCTCGTATAAGACAGTTCTCTAAAAGTTTTGAAATTGGACAATATTTAAATTACTGTAAGGACACTACAGTTTACATTACTTTTGTACTTCCAAATAGTCCTCAGTCAAATAGTCCTCTGGCAGTTGTGTAGTGATATTTAAATTGTCGAGTGTTTAATTGTATATCATCAGGAATTGCAATGCTTTCTGTAGTTGATAACAGAGTAACGTTCTTACTCCTCTCCATCCATTTTTGATGTTGCCCCAGTATTATTGGTTTTATGGTTGGGTATTAAATTATTCATGTTATTGCTTGCTATATACTTGCTCCTCTTTCTCTGTTTTTGAAGATACTACTGTTATCTGTTAATTAACTATTGGTTGTGTGCATTTCCTTTGTTGACTACTAAAAACACAAGCATATGTTGGTTGAATTACTTGGCCATAGCTTTTTTATGTTGGGCATTGTAAAATACTGGCTTCTTGTCCCTATAAAATGATTAATAATAAGGAAATGAATAAAAGCATAGAGAACATATTTTACTTTGTGTGGTGACTCTTTGTGGTCACTTGTGATGTATTTGACATTAATTAATGTGGGAATCTGAAAATTTGTCATGAACTAAAATATTATGTACTATGATATATAATATTGTTGGGATTACGTTGGATCTCATTTTACATGGTAATTGTATTATATTGTGATTAGTCATCTTTATCAAGTATAAATAATATTGATTCCAACTATTTTTAGAAAGAAACTCCTGCATAGCTGAGGTGTTATGCATAGCTAGAATGTTCTAATATGATTGCATTTAACTTCCATTGTTGCGTGCTAAATAAGATTGCAATCGTACATGTGAAAGTAGTATCAATTGTCTTGGGCTTTATGTATCCATATCATGATATGCTTCGTCATCAAGATTCTTGCCGGTGTCATTATTTATTTTATCATTTAGCTTTCATTCTTGGAGATAAGTTTTTGTCTCTCTTGTTGTAAAAAAATTTGGCTTTGGATGTTTTCCTTATGATCCTTGTTTAATATAGATAGTCAGTCTGGGCTACAATATCTTCTATTCTTTTATTACTAACTCTATGAATCATTGTTGCTCTATATCATGGTAGGTTTTTATTTGTAAACTGACGACGATCTAGAAACCATGGCTCATTAGAGCAAGTTGTGCTTCCATTTATGACTACTATAGAAATTAAAGTGTATCCTTCTAAAATATCAACATAATAACCTAATTTATTCTTTTTTTTTTACTCTGTTGGAACTGTAGTAAAATAAATAAATATATATAAAACAATGAAATATGTGACAACAACAATGAGAATCTTGATAACAAAGTATATCTTAATATAGATGCATAAAGTAAGAGATAAATGACACTACTTTACGTGAATGACTGCAATCTTATCCAACCCACCATAATGAGAGATAAATGTAATCAGATAGAAGAGATTTTATTGATTTACCAGTTTATTATGTGATCCTTATAGTGACCTATAAATACTTGTTAGCTTTACAACGACCAAAAAGTAAGTGAAAATGGTGAGAGTCAAGAAGAGCTTTAGTTAGAAAAAGCTTGTAATGATCATTCTTGTAAAACTTTCTCTTTATAAAAAAAGTTTAATATATCAATAAAAGAAGAATGAAGTGGAAGTTCTCTTCCAACTTCCTTTCTTTAATTTTCTTTTTTTTGTCTTTGGGTGTAAAGTATAGAGGGAATTTGTATAATTCCTAAGAAATATAGCAAGGATCCTTGAAAGGTAGAAATTGAAAACTTGTTGAGGTAAGGGAATTTGAAAATTTGTCATAAACTGATACTATACTATATTATTGAGATTATGTTGGGTCTCTTTTTGTATGGTAATTGTATGAGACTGGGATGTAATTTGGGTTAGGTAGAAATAATATTAATTCCATCTATTTTTAGAAACCCTTGCTAGATCTGGTGTTAGAGTTTGTTTGTATATTTCTTTAAAGTTTTATATGATTAAGTTCTCGAAGTATCTTTAAGAAAGTTTGTTATAAGAATTTTGTTCATTCTAATGAATTAATTGACTGCTCATTTTTCTGATTGGGATCCACAACATCTTTGTTGTTTATCCAAAGCTGAAAATTTAGCATTAAGAAGACAATTAATCGTTAGTCCTACTGTGGTATGAGAAATTGAAAATTGTAATACAAGAGGTGGGTAGATATTTAAGAAGGTATTTAGGATCCATTAAGTTAGAAAGTCAAAGAATTGTAGAATTTTGTGAAATAGGAACATAAAATAGATGTGTTAAGAAAAATGTTGATAATTGATGAACAAACTATTATTTAGACTATAGAAACAAATCTGGCAACGTTGATAATTATAAAATAGTTTGCAAGTAATTATCTTAAGAGTAATGCTACACATTTCAAGTTATATCTTAAGTTGTATCCCAAGTTGAGATGTGTCAAGCAACTATTAGGTGGTGAAATAGTATAAATTACAAAATTATCCATTATACCCAATCATTATTTGGCATATCATTACTTGGGATACAAATTTGGGATGCGTAGCATTACTGTTATCTTAAATATTTTTTAAAAGGAGTATTGTGTTAGTGTCTTGACTCACTATTGCATCAATTGCTGCCTCTTTACTTTTGGTTGAGTTACCTCTGAATTTTAGCATTTTTTCTGCAGAAACTCGAGAAGCCAGGCTCCAGTGAGCAATCCTCTTGAGTTTGTGCTGCCATTGCCATCTAGAGTAGAAAAAAGTTACAATTTTTTAGTTCTAAAGTAGAATGTAAACTTTTGTCTCATCATTAATATCTCCTTCAATAGTGGAATGAGTTAAATTCCCAGCATATAGACCCCAGTTACTGGGGTGCAGTTCCAAAATTATATGGAGGTTTTGGTTATTTGGATGTATCAATTTAACACTTTTTATGAAAAAAGAAATTTCTCATCTAAACCTGACATGTTTTTATGTTACTAGATTCATTTTGAAAGTGTAATGCTGCTGGACATAACTGTGAATTAAGTTTCATTGTACAATCATGGATTATGATAGACTGCATGTATGTAGAGTTTTGATCGAGTAATTACCACACTCTGATTCAATTTTTCTGTTTTGGGTGATACAACTTGATGACATAGGTTAATAGGAGCAAGTTGAATGGCAGGAACATAGACCCACACTGAAATATTATGGCTTAGCTTGAGGTTGAAACTGAATGATGTTCTAGGCAGATTTTCATTTATACTACATATACAAACTTGCCCTTATTTTAAGGACTTGGCTAGATTTATTCCCAACCATGCTTTAACTTAAAACAAATCCTACATGTTGATTTTAAAATTTTCCTGGCAGTGGCGCATGCGTTGTGCATGCAAACTTAGATTACATTTTGATAACTCAGAACCATTTATACACCTCTGAAAGTGTTTGTCACAAGGATATTGTTACTTGGGGCATCGTATTCATTTCATCATCTCCATTTCACATAAAGTAAAATTCAAGCAAAGAAAGAAAATGATTTGGCGTAACATTAGCGAAAAGGCCTACAATTCTATACACCTCACACTTAATACCATGATGATTGGTGGGGAGCACTCGGCGGCAAACTCGAGTCTCTTCTTTCGGTCCTCAATTTACTTGAAAAATAAGAAAAGGAAGAAAAGAATGCTAAACTAAATGATGAATCATTTTAATGAGTATCCTTTTCAAGGTCCCTCCGGCTCCGAGTGTGAATTGGGGGACTGCTTTGATAGGCAAGTCAAAAAAGACTGCATCCGTTCAGTCCATAATGGGGTAGACATATCCTGTACATAGAATCATCTTCACCTTGTATCACGCATCTAAACAACTAATGGTTTCTCTCATGCACAGCTGAATTGAAACTTCGAATTTTGCATCAGATCTGTTAGACAAGGGAAATTGCAAATTAATTCGTTAGCCATAGACGTAGAATTTATACAAAATGTCCAATGTACCTTAAGAAGAAAGAAGATGAAATAAAAATGAACATTCAATATGCAATACTGTGCCTAGGACCCCCTAACAGTACAGTCAGTAAGAAGATGGGCAGAAACTTCATGGAATGGGGCACCACCCCTAACAATACAATCAATAAGAAGATGGGCAGAAACTTCATGGAAAGGGGCACCGTGTGAACGAGCCAGCTGGACAGCAGAAAGAAATTTTGGAAAAAGTTGAGCTCTTTTCAAAGAAATTCATTTGCTGACCTAAAACATGATTTCCCAAATATATTTACTTGCACCATGAACACCGTTTAGCTGCCATTGTCAACAATTCCATAGACCGGACATAAAAAGCATGGCCTGTCAGAGGATAGACATGGGGCGAGAAAATCTATCCCGACATGAATTTCTATCCAGTATATCCACATTCTAGCCTGTTCTGCCATTGA
Source organism: Ailanthus altissimus (assembly GCA_946807835.1). NCBI lineage: Eukaryota > Viridiplantae > Streptophyta > Magnoliopsida > Sapindales > Simaroubaceae > Ailanthus > Ailanthus altissimus. Next base: position 27,005,220 of record OX327691.1, on the reverse strand, counting down.
AGGTTGTAATTTCAAAAACTATTTCTTAACAGTAATGCAATTACATGCATACCAAGCTTTAGCATCTTAAAGGGAAAGAAAGTTGGGAACACTTGAAGGAGAAGAAAAAAGAAGAAGGTTTATACAACACCTGCTCACTTCACTGGTTATTAGCATGCTCCCTCTGAGACACCCCTTGAGTCGGGGTGAATTTCAGCCAATGGATTCACAATGAACCCGCCACTGCCTTGAAACCTCAACCTTTGATTCTCCAGCTTATTGCGATCCTTATCTGTTCTACAATGCATGGCACCCAAAGATGAGGTGCCACTGGAAGTGGAAATTCTTGATGTCGAATATCGACCTTCTGTCTTTCTCCAGAATTTGGAGCTCAAGAAATCTGCACTAGGTAGCAGGCAACATGTGGTTCCAGAGGAGCTAGTTTTAGTCATCCTTCCACTTGATACGGCCAAGTCATATGAGATCTCATCCAGTGCTAGCTCTAAGCCATGAACACGTGTCTCCAAAGAATGCATCCCACTTTGTGAGCTCCCAATGAATCTCTGAGTGCAGGAGAGGAAAAATCAGAGCAGCAACAAGTGAAAAGAAACATTCATCAAAACACAGTATAACGTGATTTGACAACACATGTTAGAACTCTCATATGAAAAGAAATCACGCTGGATTTTGTTTTAAAATATCATAAACTAGAGGCCAATTATCATAATTACTAGGGATTAACAAAGGATGGAATAACAGAACCAAAATAATCACCATCCACCACATATCATGAATTGCTTTTCTGTTCCACACACAGTAATAAAAGCTTATAAGAGGACTGAAAGGCTTACAAAAAACCACTCATAAATCATAACTTGCCAGTAAAAATTGGACCTTTTTATCAAGTCCAACAATGAAGAATCATGAAACTCTAGAAACAATTCATGTCGAAGGGCAGTGACAGTGTTCAGGAAAATGGTTTTGTAGAATCATCTACTGTTCTTAATACTTCAATGATCTTAAGCTGATCAAAAGCGTGTAATTAAGTAATTGGTTTACTACAATTCAACAATAACATGATCGTCAGATGCCACCTGATCATCATAATTCATTGTTAGGTAAGGTTAATTGTAATATGAATAATTCCTTTTCTAAAAATTGGCCTAGACCGATGCAATACTACTTTCCATTGAAATCTAATAAATTGACAACAAAGTAATCTAAGAACAGCCCAGTTTTCAAGCATTATAAACAAACCTGAAGTAGATCTAGTAGACTGGACTGCTGCTTTTCAATCTGAACTAGCTGGTTGCGGATCAAAGATAAATCCTCACAGTCTTTGTGGTTTACATGGAGATTCTCAGTATTATTACGGAATAGGACAGTAGATTCATGGCTTTCATCATGACATGGAGCCACCCGAGATCCAGACCTCAATCCACCAAATTTGTGCATCTTGTCATCAGAACTCCTGTTGAAAAGGGCACGTTTTGTTTCAGGCTTTGGATACCTAGTATTCTCATTATTCCTCCTATCTAAGGCATTGTCATCCCTCTTCTTGACATCATCTTTATGAGCATCCATCAAAGATGTGGCACCAGGAACAGCAACTGCAACTCTCCAGCCAGAAGGCTTTTTGTGATCCACATTTTGGATCATCGATGGACTTGTTTTCTTTAAGGAACTTCTCTTCCTAGCAGTGGTAGCAAATGAACTATCAGGTGGAGTTGTGTTGCTAGCTGAAATTGGTTTCTTCTTCAGTTCAAGACCTGCACTCTTGGACCCAGGCGGATATTGTCCATCACTCACATCCTCTGTCCCAATTATAAAAACATAACAAATATATAAACAGATCAATCAATAATATCACACAAGTGTTACAAACAAATTCCCAGTTAATCAAAGCAAATTAATATAAATTCAAAATGGAAACTACATAACCCAAAATCGATCATTATGAAGCTGATCTAAGACTCGAAACAGAGATCTTCTGGTTTCCTCTACAAAGCCGAAAATAAATGGATGATCTAACTCTAAAAGATCTAACATTTGCCAGCAATAATTATAACAAGCATTCAAATCATCATCAATACCTTTAGAAGAATACAGAGATCCCGGTGGTGGAGACACCTCCTCCGATAAATCAGGGACCTCTTTCCAGGCCTCTATCATCTGATTCATAACCTCCCTAACTGCCTTCACCTACAAAACAAATTAAAAACTTAATATATCCAAAAAATAAAATCACAGAATCAACACATTTAAATGAAAAAGAAAATGCAAACCTTATCAAATCTTCTACTCTCAGCAATCTTCAAGCAGTTTCCTTTAAACTCCGCCATCGCATCTTTCTCTACCTCCGCCAACCTCCACAGCGCCTCCGACGCCGCTTTTCTCGTTGCCCAGTCCTGACTACTCAAAAACCCCAACAAACAACTAACCAACCCCTTTAGACCTGCCCCGCCGACAGCCCCCGACCCGATCACGCTCCCAATAACCACCAAACCTGCCGCCTTGGCCTTAAACACCTCACTCTTCAACAACTTCTCCAACCGCAACACCATCCTCCCCAACCTCCCCGCCGCGTCCGGATCCGGTGCCGCATCGATCGCAGCCGCCAAGCACAGCGCCGCGCCGACCTGCGCATTCGAATCCTGCTCCGTGAACAGCGCCTCGGACAGCAGCTTCAGCACGGTGGCGAATGCAGACGCGCTGACGCGCGAGGAGAGGGACGAGATCGTGCTGATGCATGTGGCCTGCACGGCGGAGTTCTTTTCGCGGAAGTTACGCGTGAGGCTGTTGAGGATTTTGGTGACGTAAGGGGAAAGGTTGTGGGAACATGAAAGCGTGGCGATGGCGTGGATGCATTCTTTGCGGACTGCGGGTTTATCGGAGGAGTTCGTCGAGAGAACGCAGGAGAGAAATGAGGGTAGGAGAGTGGGGTCCAGTGAGGAGGCGATGGAGTCCAGTTCCGTTGCTGCTTGTGAGTACGTGTCCCGGTCGGAGAGCTTGTTTAGGAGACCGTACACTCTTGTTTTTAGAGGCTGAGCCATTCTGTGTTTGGTTTGTAGTTTTGCTTCTTCTAGGTTACGAGTTTGGTGGTGGTGGCGCCGCCGGAATTTGTGGAATGGCCGGTAACATTCGTGGCGGGGAATGTATCAGTGAAAGGAGGGCATTGTGTTGTCTGTGTTTTGAGCTTTTCTGAAAGTTGGAAAGAAATAAAAGGGATGGTGTCACAAGAGCTGGATGTGGAGCTACGTCGTTTTGAGGATTTGGCATGATGGAGATTGAAATGGAATGGCAATGTTGGTGTTTTAGTTTAATAAGTTGATTAGATAAGCTAATCATCTCGATACTGATTACTGAATTTTTTTTAATCTTTCGATTGAAACTTAAGGACAATTAAATTAAATTAATACCAAATAATAATACAATTTCGACATTTTTTAAATAAATAAAAAAAAATTATTACATAAATTGTCTGCACTAAGCCACCGACTTATCTCCAAACCAGCCGCGTAGTTTATATACAGATACAGAAAAAGGAGGAGGACCCCGGTGGTCCTAAAGAGTAGAGTTAATGGAGTGAACCGGTAAATTAGCGCCAAAATTAAGGAGTCACGTGACTTTTGCATAGATTATTATGAAAGTTACTGTGGCTGTAATCAAGACTCTTCAATTTCTACCCCCTTAATTATTACCCATGCTTACGAAAAACAGAAACTCCAGTAGGATTAATTATGGATAACTCCTGATTTTAATTACCCACAAATGGTAGTTAAATGGTAACTCTTGATTTTTTACAGTCGCCCTCGTGTTAAATCAGCCAAAAGAAATTGTGAACGAACTGTGGACCAATTTGTGAACTAACAATCAAATCAAGAAGCTAGGTTGGTGGCATTGGAGGCGAGAGAGACATTTACCAATTACCACTAGTTGATCAATCGTTGAGCTGGGTCACCCACCCATTGGATTTGCCCAAGCAACGACCCAACTTTCCAATGTATCAAGACGCCCCCAAGTTATGCAACAAACAAGTTTTGGCTTGGGTTCACAGACGTCGATCCACAATTTGGAGACTCTAAAATCTTATATATCTGTATTTAGATTAGACATTGAAGAAAGTCAAATTATACTTACTACAACGCTGATGTAGCAACCTCCCGTTAGAATATTTATAAAACCCTCTTATCAAATACAATCTTTAAGTCGGTGAGAGTCATTGATTGTGATCATGAGGCCCCAGTATTTCATTGCAAGCTTCGAAGCTTGAGAAATGAAATTTCTCATAGTTGTTTGATTGCTTATAATTAATTAACTTCAATGAATTAGTACTGATAAGTTATAGTCGTTCAGCTGAATTCAAACCTACTATCTCAAATATTGTTTCAACCTCCTTACCTAATACCTACCAAAACCGAACCAGAAGCCTCAAAATGGTTACCCAGTTGATGCAAAGCTCTCATGAGTTTAGTTAAATGGATGGAATTCATGGTCCAAATCAACCATCAGAAATGGCGAAGAGAAGACACATGCACCCAAATGACCAAATATAATAAACTTATGGGAGCAAAAGCAGTTTGGCAAATTTGCATTGGCCCCCTGGCTGTGAGGTTGCTTCGAGTACCCATACTTGTCGGTTGGATTGAGACAGACGTGAAAAGTTCAACTATTCTGGAAATGCAAAGCAAACCAGATCCGTTGGAAGAAATACTTCTTGCTTTTAAAAGGAGATGGAGAGTAATAATAGTTATAGAATCATAATCTGAAGAAGCAGCGTGATTGCTAATCAACTTCTTCTACCCCACTGTAATTACCAAATCACTTGAGTTGCATATTTGAGCTTTACTGATCAGGGAATTAATTACTTCACTTGTTCCACCTGCTTCATTTGTACAAATATTTAATCATTATCAGAAACACTTGTGGACAATAAATTAATGTTCACAACTACCAAATCAAGTGCCCTTTGCCCCTAGTTTTGAGGTCTAATTTTTTATTTTTCTTTAAAAAAAAAAAGTTAGGTTCGGACATCTTAAAAATTAAATTTGTGTTATTCTGATAGTTGTCTATTTTTAAAATAATAATTTTTTAATATCTTTAATTTTTAATTAATGATATTTAAGTTTTTTTTTTTAAAAGTGCCCTTTAACGTAAATAAAGTTTTACATTTGAGTATGTGCAAGTCACAAGCTCGTAGTTTCAAAGCACAAACAGGTGTCAATCACATACTCTTATTTTAATTATAAGCTTTTTTTTTTTTATTCTTGATTGGCGAACTTCAGAGGGACGAGAAAAATTTGTGAAAAATAAGAAAACAAGAATACGAAAAGAATAAAAAGAGCAAATTATATGAAAATAAACATGAGCACGTGTCAGTCACATGCTCTTATCTGTCTACAAGAAACCAAAACAACCAAAAGAGATGCATGAAAATACTTTTAAAAAGCAATACAAATGAAACAAAATAATTTTGTTTTATTTAAAAAAAAAAAGGCCATTGGCATCTCTAGAAAAAAAATTTATAAAACCGCTGTAATAGGACCCAATTATTTAACCAAAAGATCCGCTGCCACATTATTCTCCCTATGCGTACGAGTGCAACGAGAATCAATACGACCAATATGATAATGACTATTAAGCCACAGAGAAATTCGGAACGTGAACTTCTGATGTTTTAACATATCTTAATATATTAGTTTTTTTAGCCGGCAATCAATCACAAATTTGAACTTTTGATGTCAATTCAAGCAAAATCCGACTGTAAGATAACTTCATTTATGGTCAAGATATATTTTGGATTGACTAACAGGCTGAGCTAGCTAGGTAATAGAAAAAGCAAACGGTGAAAGACCAGCGCTCCAAGCCCTTAATAAAGTCCATTTCTTTGACGTGAAGTAGCTAAGCACAGATTTAGTCCAAGAACTAATGGGAGTCTAAGCTAATGTATCATGGATGCCCTTTTAATCAGATAACGTAATGTATCGACAATCTTTCAGTTGGCGCCTGTTGCCACTCGGTACGTGATCTTTTGTTGGGAAATGATGAACATCAAAATAGCAAAAAGATCCGGGCAACAAATCACCGAGAATAGCGTGGTGTTTGCCAAGTTGGCGAGTACCTTCCACTTTAGCGCATTTCACCGATCAAAGACGGGGTTAAGTGTGCAGATATCAAAGTCAGTTGAGCTCTTTCTTTTTACGGAAGTCTTTTAAATTTGTATTTATTAAAAAATTGAGGGGTGATGCAGGGTCGCAGTTAAAGTGAAATTAAAAAAAATAATGAAAATAAAAATAAGACAAAGACAAGATTACGTGGTTGGACTTTTAGCCTACGTCTACGGGCGAAGACAGAAGAATCTCTTACTATTAGAAATAGAGAATACAAGTATTGTAGTGTTTTAGCCTTACAACCCAAAACCCCAATACACCCAATTCTCTCAAATCATTCAAAAACTCTCTCAAAGCTTTAGAAACTCTTTCTAAATTGCAATGGAAAATACATTGCTAAACTCTCCCTTTTATAGGGAGAATTGAGCAAGTGGACAGCCATTTCTTGGCTGTCCACCATTGCAAATCTGCAGCTGGCACACGGTGCCAGCTGCTGACAATTCTCCCACTTGGAGATTTGATTGAAAATCAATCAAGTCTTCACACCATTCTTTCTTCTTCGCCAAAGCCATGTTGCCTACGTGTCTGCTAGGCCATGCAAGGATCTACACCATACAAACTTATTGGTATTGGTGGGCTTGGTCAACACATCTACTAGGTTATCATCTGTATGAATTTTTTTCATATCCTCACTTCCATCTTCTACCACTTCATGAACAAAGTGATATTGAACACCTATGTGCTTTGTTCCTGAATGAAAAGCTGGATTCCTTGCAATGTGCAAGGCACTCTGACTGTCACAAAACAATTCAACTTTCTCTTGCTTGTGCCCGAGCTCCTCCAGTAATCTCTGTATCCAAATTGTTTCCTTGCAAGCTTGTGTAGCTACCATATATTCTGCTTTTGTAGTAGATAATGCCACAACAATTTGCAGTTTTGAAACCCAGCTTATAACTCCTTCTGCAAGTTTAAACACATAGCTAGTAGTGGATTTTCTTTTATCAAGGTCTCCTGGAAAAACTGAATCCACATAACCCTTAACAATAAAATCTAATCCTCCGTAACATAAAGCAACATCTGAGGTACCATTAATGTATCTAAGGATCCTTCTGACATAACCCCAATGCTCTCTACCAGGATTCGTCATGTATTTACTAACTGCTCCCACTGCTTGTGCAATGTCTGGTCTGGTACAAATCATAGCAAACATTAAACTTTCCACTTCTGATGCATACGGTACTCGAGACATCTCATTCCTCTCTGCTTCTTTGCTAGGACACATCTTAGAGGATAACTTGAAATTAACAGGGAGTGGGGTACTAATTGGCTTACAATCTTGCATGTTGAAGCGCCACAAGATTTTCTTTAAGTAGTTCTTCTGAGAAAGCCAAATCTTCCTGTTATTTCTGTCTCGGTGAATTTGCATCCCTAGAATCTTGTTTGCTGGTCCCAAGTCCTTCATATCAAATTCCCTAGCCAACTGTGCCTTTAATTCTTGGACTCGATCTTTGTTGGGGCCTGCCACCAACATGTCATCCACGTACAACAGTAAAATAATGAAATCATTATCATCTTCAAACCTTTTATAGTATGTACAATGGTCTGAACTAAGTCTGTTGTATCCAAGGCTGATGATATAAGAATCAAATCTCTTGTACCAACACCTCGGCGCCTGTTTGAGACCGTACAGAGATTTGTTCAACCTGCAAACCAAGTTCTCTTTTCCTTCTTCTTTAAAACCTTCTGGTTGGAGCATATAAATTTCTTCTTCAAGTTCTCCATGAAGAAAAGCTGTCTTCACATCTAGTTGTTCTAGATGTAAGTCAAATGTAGCACACATTGCCAAGACTATTCTGACTGTCGTGAGTCGAACCACAGGGGAAAATATCTCATTAAAGTCAATACCTTCTTTCTGAGCATAACCTTTCACCACCAATCTCGCACGATACCTCTCTACTTGGTCATTGCCATCCCGTTTGATCTTGTAGACCCATTTGTTTCCAATGGCTTTTCTTCCACGTGGCAGTGCAACCAGCTCCCATGTTTTGTTCTTATGCAAAGCTTCAATCTCTTCTTGCATTGTTGTCATCCATAGAGAAACATCTTGACTTTTAGAAGCCTCCTGGAAAGTTGTTGGCTCTCCATCCTCTGTTAGAAGGCAGTATGCAACATGAGCCTCCATGACATACTCCGAGTGCCACGCTGGTGGTCGTCTCTCACGAGTTGATCGACGATCATCTGTAGCCTCAGACTCTGCTGGTTCTTGTTCTTCGTGCCCTGGTGCTGCTTCAGGAGAATCTGAATCTTCTTGTACTTGATTATTTTCCATTTGTACCATTGTAGTCTCTGGATTTTCCTTCACTGTGCTATCATCTTTATCATTCCTTTGCAGTTTATCTTCTGCAAATATCACATCTCTGCTGATGACGACCTTGTGGGTAGTGGGATCCCACAGGCGATACCCCTTGACTCCATCAGCATATCCCAAGAAAATGCATTTTTTGGATTTTGGATCCAGCTTCGTTGTTTCTTGGGGATTATACATCACGTACACAGGACTTCCAAATGTATGAATGTGAGAATAATCAACTGGTTTTCCAGTCCACATCTCCATCGGTGTCTTCAACTCGATTGTTGTTGATGGTGACCGATTTACCACATAACAGGCGGTTTTGACTGCTTCTGCCCAAAATGTCTTGGCTAAACCTGCAGTTCTCAACATAGCTCTTGTTCTCTCCAACAAGGTTCTGTTCATCCGCTCTGCTACTCCATTCTGCTGAGGCGTGTAAGCTGTGCTGAATTGCCGCTTGATGCCTTCTTGTTGACAGAATGCAATAAAATCCTCACCAGTATATTCTCCTCCATTATCTGTCCTTAAACACTTAATCTTCTTTTCTGATTCAAGTTCTACACGCGCTCTGAATATTTTGAAAGCTTCAAACACATATGACTTCTTCTTGATTGGATACACCCAACATCTCTTGGAGTAATCATCTATGAATGATACAAAATATCTCGCTCCTCCTAAGGACATCACCGGTGCTTGCCAAACATCAGAGTGGATCAATTCTAGAATTTCTTTACTTCTAGAGCTGGATGTGCTGAACTTTAATCTGTGCTGCTTACTTGTGACACAGTGCTCACAGAAAGGTAAATGAACCGATTTGAGCCCAGGAAGTAAATTTTGATCAGAGAGAATCTTCAAACCTCGTTCTGACATATGGCCCAGTTTGCGATGCCATATTATCGTTGACTCTTCTGCTGAACTAGTTGATGCAACAGATGCATCTCCTTCCTGCAGTGTTTCTCCATTAAGCATGTACAGATTTGCAGCAACCTTTTCTGCTTTCATTACTACAAGCGCGCCTTTGAGAATTTTCATTATCCCATTTTCAATTTGGGTCTTACACCCAGTGTTATCTAATTGTCCCAATGACAAAAGATTCTTCTTGAGGCCTTTCACATGTCGCACCTCCTGGAAAATACTAACAGTACCATCGTACATCTTCATCTTGATGGATCCTATTCCAGTGATTTCCAAAGCATGATCGTTCCCCATATATACAGATCCTCCAGAGGTAGGTTCATATTGATGGAACCATTCTCTCTTAGAGGTCATATGCCATGTAGCTCCTGAATCCATGAGCCATACATCAGAGAACCGTTTTCTACTTTCAACAACTGTTGCTGCTTCGCTGTATAAAATTTCACCATCATCTGAGGTGCTTGCAATATTCCCTTGCGGTTTGTCCTCTGCACTTTTCTTCAATCCCCAACAATCCTTCTTTAGATGGCCTTTCTTGCCACAATGGTAGCACTTGACGTTCTTCTTACTTCTGGATTTTGGTCTACCATGATTTTGACTCCCACTGGGGCCACGTTCTGTTGATCTACCTCTCATCATTGTCAAAGCTTCTGCTTGCTGCGAACATTCTTGTTTGTCTTCTTTATTTTTCCGTCTTCGTTCTTCTCCCAGTACAGCAGCTGTAACATCATCGAAGACTAAGAAGTCCGATAGGATATTATTCGTCAAGTTGATGATGAGTTGATCATACGAATCTGGTAGGCTTTGAAGTAGAATCTCTGCACGTTCACTAGCCTCTATTTTATGCCCCAAGGAAGTGAGTTGGGAAAATAGAGTATTTAATGTGTTGATGTGCTCCGTCACTGAAGTGGATTCTGTCATTCGAAGAGTGTACAATCTCCTTTTTAAGAAGATCTTGTTGTGCAGAGATTTAGCCTCATACAATTTAATGAGAGTATCCCAGATCTCTTTTGCTGTCTTCTTTTCCGCTACACTAGATAGCACGTTATCAGCAAGTGCTAGATGCAGATCAGCAACTGCATTACCGTCAATCTCATTCCACTTGATATCATTAGTGATACCAGCGGGCCTTTCATCAATCGCTTCTAAGCACTTATTTTTTCTTAAAATCGCCTTTATTTTCATTTTCCACAATGTAAAATTACCTCCATTGAACTTCTCAACTTCGTATTTTGCCGCCATTACTTTTCACCACGAACTAATTCTGCTAGGATCGGCTCCCACTGTTTCACGTGAATAGTAATCGTACGTATAAACAGTAACTGTATACGTAAATAGTGACCTCCTTCAACCAGAAGCTCTGATACCACTTGTTAGGAAATTGAGGGGTGATGCAGGGTCGCAGTTAAAGCGAAATTGAGAAAAATAATGAAAATAAAAATAAGACAAAGACAAGATTACGTGGTTCGGCTTTTAGCCTACGTCCACGAGCGAAGACAGAAGAATCTCTTACTATTAGAAATGGAGAATACAAGTATTGTAGTGTTTTAGCCTTACAACCCAAAACTCCAATACACTCAATTCTCTCAAATCATTCAAAAACTCTCTCAAAGCTTTAGAAACTCTCTTTAAATTACAATGAAAAATACATTGCTAAACTCTCCCTTTTATAAGGAGAATTGAGCAAGTGGACAGCCATTTTTTGGCTGTCCACCATTGCAAATCTGCAGCTGGCACACGGTGCCAGCTGCTGACAGTATTAAATGTGTTTAAAATTATATGTATTGTTCTTATTATTTTAATAATTCAATTCGGGTAAAATTATATTTTAAAATTGTATGTATTAATTTTTATAATTCTTAATAATATAATTTGATTATAGATTAATAGTATATTCTGATATAACATAACAATGTAATATCTTATAATTTCATTAAAAAAAATAAATTAAAAAATATGGTTACTCTTTTTTTTTTTTTTTTTGCTTCTTTTATCAATTAAAAAAATAATATTTTATGATATACTAGTTATATTATAATACAATAATCGAGATCATAACACACCGATCAAAGTCATACATTATTTATACACTCTAACTATATAATAACACACTAATAAGTCACATCTAACATTACAACAGCACATCAATCAAGATCATACATTACTTGTACGAGCGTTTAACTATATGATAACACACTAAACAAAATCATTATACACCAATCAAGATTATATCACTTATACGTGTCAAAATATTATTTGTACTCATCTAATTATACAACAACACATACAGCGTGAGAATTCAATCGAGTTGATTGAACTTCTTCAAAGTCACTCTATATTTGAGTTGGATCTCCCTTTCTTTTAAATAGTGCACGAAATATATATATCGTAACAATTTATTTAAAAAAAAACAAAACTATACAACAACACATCAATTATACTCAAATACACTATAGCATATCAATCCATATACACACTAATCAAAATTATATATTACTTACACTTATATACAAAAATAAATATCTCAAATATATATTTATATATTTACACTACTTTAATTTTTATTCAAATTCAAGACCAAAACCAAGAAAGTGCGTAAATTTTGCCAAAACAAATGTGGGGTGCAATTCTTCGAAGAATATGGCCACTGCTTCAAGTTAAAAATTGAAATTAGATTTAAGAGTGGGTCAATTTTTTTTATTTTTAATGTTTTGACTTTTGGTTCACAGCAGCCGATTTGCCCATATCCCATAGGTTAATGAATCTCTAAAATAGACTAGCGTGGAAGTGACCACACTTGAATTTTCAATTTTTAAACTCTCAGTTGTTTTGTTTAGCTCTCACATTAGAAGAGCCCCACTTTTAAGAAGATGGGGTGACTTGGAATCGAAGGAAAAAAAAAAGGGAGTATTTTGATATTTTTCATATATCAGTTGCATGATTGGAGGTTCACCTTATCATATGATGGGCCCCACTCCATGGGCCAAAGCCTTCGTTTTTTTTTTTTTTTTGAAAACCTGTGTTGGTAAAGCCGAGACCCCATTATCAAATGGTATACGATGCCGTCGTTAGATTGTAAATGTGTATCATGGTAGGTACCAATTGCATTATATTTTGTCATCACCCTCCATAATTCCACGTGCATGTCAAAGAATCAATTATCGTGAGTTGGCCTTCCGCTGTTTCTTGCTTTAACAATATTTCATTTCAATTTCATATTTCAAGTCATCAGTCAGATCTATGTAGCTAGAGACTGCCAGGTGGCTTCACCGGAAATTAGAAGTCTTTTTCCGTTATAAATTATAGAAATGACTTTGAAGTTTCGTAAGGGAACATGAAATTTTCTTATATGAGATGTGATCAATCCATTATCCACCTCCTTTTTCAGAAAAAAGATTTGGGAAATGTTTGCATTTGGGCTGGACTTTACTGGCTTTTGAGCGACGGGCATATTCGGCCTATGCTAAACCCAAAGTCCTAGCAAAATGGGTCAAAACGAGGCCCAATTAGGAGGGTTAAAACTTGAAACCATGAGGTTCAAGGACTAAAACACGATGGATCAAACATTCATACTTTGGTGTATAATTGCCAACTTACGCCTAAGTCTATAGTTTTCAAATTTTGATTACCTTTTTAGAGCAAATAATGTAATGCTCGAATATTAGCATCACTCTTTCTTTCAAAATGCTATTAAGTATCTAGAAAGATGGGCCTTTAACCAAAGGGAAATAGATGACCCAACACCAAGACGTCCAATTAGAAGTAATCGGATACGGAGGGACATTGCGTCAAATTAGCAGGAAGGATTTGTCCTCTGATCAAAATTGCCAGCTCCCCTTATAAACAATTGGGCTACATTTCAGATTTTTTTCCGACTCATCCTGACGTAAATTATAAATTTTTTTTTGTTTCTTTCCAATTCTGATTTTGGAAAATACAAATTGCTTTTATCAGTTTTTAAGTAACCAAATAAATAAATAAGAATCCAATAGAGTGAATGGTGGGTTTAGGCAAGCGGAAATTGCATTTTATGTTTTATCCCAACTAAATAACTGAAGTAGCTCTGATTAATAATTAACACGAGATATGTAGTATTAATTTTTTTATTATATATTAATGATAAAATAATTTTGTAACATCAATTATTAAGGAAAATGTTAAATATTACATTATTTGAGATACAAAATTAATAATTTCAAAAAAATTATTAGACAGTCTGATTAGAACCTACAATCTTACCCTTTAAAAAAAAATTATCGAGGTGCCTAAACTTTAATTGATGCTTGACATTTTGAGAATACATATATAAATATATATATATATATTAATTTTTTTAATCAACATCAATTTTTTTTTGGGTAAACAATTAGTACAAAGACTGACACTTAACATTTAGGTACAATGAGCAAGGTGTTTTTATTTATTTATTTATAAATAATGTTATGTTTTTTAAATATTATTTTTAAATATTTATTATAAATTAATTAATGTATCAAATAATTATTAAAAAATAAAATTGTATAATATTTAAAAATATCTATTATAATATTTCGTTATCTAATAGTATTTGACAGATTATTTTAAATTAAAATTTTGAGATAATATTTAAAAATTATGATATTATTAGTATTTTTTAAAAAAAGGTATTCTCCTTTCCTAATGAAATACTCATTTACATTTTTAATAGTTAAAAATTATATATAAATACTAACTCATATATTTCGTATATGAAATAACTTTGTCTGCATAAAAGATAAAGACAGTTATCTTTTGTGCTTCTCTCTCTCTCTCTATATATAAATATACATATATATTTTAAGGAAAAAAATTAAAAGAAACTATCTTCTATGAGTTTATTATTAATTGTTCTGTTATTAAACTATTCGTCTAATAAAAGGTCAAACTGAGATGATGGTGCGTTCATACGATAATCCAAGCATACTTGTTCTAAATTAAATTTAAAGTTTATTTAATATATTAAAACCGATAATAATGAAACGTGAGTGAATGATAAAAACTGCATTATTGCATTTTGTATTAACATTTTAATAATAAATGATTGATAACATATTTATTTTCACTTTAGTTGAAGTCTTCGAATCTTTTTCCACCCGTGTAAAAAAACAAAAATTGCATAATTTTTCGCTACCGATATTACTATTATCACCTTATGAGGTTTACACAAATTATACTTTGTTAGTATTTTTAATTTTAATTATATTATTATTTTTTATATTTAATGTAAAGAAATAAAATATTAATAAAATTATATTTATTTGATTATTTAAATAATTAATTTTTTTTATAAAAATGATAATATTTTTATAATAAACAAAATGACAGCATAATTAAAAGTCAAAATGTCATTAAAGTATAATTTATGTAAGCCTTAGGGGCGACGGTGGTAATACACTAATACCCAACATTACATAAACAATCAAATAGCCGATCGGAATACTGTAGCCACAGCTTGGAAACCACTAAAAATTGGACACGTATCATAAGCAGCGATTCGAGTTTCGGTTGACGAGGAGAATCCCATCACCTATGAAAGTTAAGACTCATTAAAAAAAAAAAAAAAGCTAGTGTTAAAATTGACAGAAGTCTATTATATCCAGGTTTCGAGTTCAAGTTAAAACAAAAAACAGAAGATCAGTGCGGGATGATATTGGGATTCACTGTTGTCATTCATTCTGGGAGATGGACCCCACACTTCAGTTTCACTTTTTAATCTTTGAACTTTTAAGTTTCACCCATCTTACTTGGTTCTTTATCCCCTCGCTTCACGGCATCTTTGCCCGTTGCTTTTGTGTTGTGCAGCTTGTAATGGGCCCCACCCTATACACTTGTCGCATCTCATCGTACACGTGTTATGTAATGACCTCACTTCTTTTTTCTGTCTTTTTCCTTCTCGTGAATTACGCGTATGTGTGCACATTGTACACGTGTTCTCTCTTTTTTTTATATAAATATATATATATATATAAATAAGGGATTTAAAACCTAAAATCTTTGAATGCACTCAAGTTTTTTTTTTTTGTGTTTCTTTTAATTACATAGGATTTGGGATAGAGACATTTATATTTGAATTTTTTATTTGTGAACCATAATCTAATTTTTACCCAACTTTTTAGGATCGAGGCGGATTTAGGTTTATACCTATATTTTTTATTTTTATATTAAATTTAAATTTTTAAGTATTTATTTTATAAAATAATTAATTAATTATTATATTTATATATATTAAAAATTAAAAATTTTAAATTTTAATTTTAAATTTTTTTATTCAAAGAAGATAAAATTTAAATTCGAACTGAATTTTCAACAAAAATTTGAATTTGAAAAAGAAAAAGAATTTAAAATTTTTAAATTTAAACTAAATTTTTAAGTTTTTCTTGCTTCGAGTTAAAATTTTCAGAAAATTAAGGGATGATGCAGGGTCACAGTTAAAGCGAAATTAAGAAAAATAATAAAAATAAAAATAAGCCAAACACAAGAATTTACGTGGTTCGGCTTTTAGCCTACGTCCATGGGCGAAGACAGAAGAATCTCTTACTATTAGAAATGGAGAATACAAGTATTGTAGTATTTTAGTCTTACAATACAAAACCCCAATACACCCAATTTTTTCACATCACTCAAAAACTCTCTCAAAACTTTTGAAACTCTCTCTAATTTTTATTATGGAATGAATTGCTAAACTCTCCCTATAAATAGGAGAGTTTAGCATGGTGGACAGCCAAGAAATGGCTGTCCACTATGAAATAAGTGCTGGCACTGTGTGCCAGCAATTATGTAGCTGGTACACGGTGCCAGCTACCAACAATTCTCCCACTTGGAGATTTGATTAAGAATCAATCAAGTCTCCACATCATTCTTTCTTCTTCGCCAAAGCTAAGTTGCCTACATGTCTGCTAGGCCATGCAAGGATCTACACCATACAAACTTATTGGTATTGGTGGGCTTGGTCAACACATCTACTAGGTTATCATCTGTATGAATTTTTTTCATATCCTCACTTTCATCTTCTACCACTTCACGAACAAAGTGATATTGAACACCTATGTGCTTTGTTCCTAAATGAAAAGCTGGATTCCTTACAATGTGTAAGGCACTCTGACTGTCACAAAACAATTCAACTTTCTCTTACTTGTGCCCGAGCTCCTCCAGTAATCTCTGTATCCAAATTGTTTCCTTACAAGCTTGTGTAGCTACCATATATTCTGCTTCTGTAGTAGATAATGCCACAACAATTTGCAGTTTTGAAACCCAGCTTATAACTTCTTCTGCAAGTTTAAACACATAGCCAGTAGTGGATTTTCTTTTATCAAGGTCTCCTGGAAAAACTGAATCCACATAACCCTTAACAATAAAATATAATCCTCCGTAACATAAAGCAACATCTGAGGTACCATTAATGTATCTAAGGATCCTTCTGACATAACCCCAATGCTCTCTACCAGGATTCGCCATGTATCTACTAACTGCTCCCACTGCTTGTGCAATGTCTGGTCTAGTACAAATCATAGCGAACATTAAACTTCCCACTGCTGATGCATATGGTACTCGAGATATCTCATTCCTCTCTACTTCTTTGCTAGGACACATCTTAGAGGATAACTTGAAATTAACAGGGAGTGGGGTACTAATTGGCTTACAATCTTGTATGTTGAAGCGTCACAAGATTTTCTTCAAGTGATTCTTTTGAGAAAGCCAAATCTTTCTGTTATTTCTGTCTCGGTGAATTTACATCCCTAGAATTTTATTTGCTGGTCCCAAGTCCTTCATATCAAATTCCCTAGCCAACTGTGCCTTCAATTCTTGGACTCGATTTTTGTTGGGGCCTGCCACCGACATGTCATCTACGTACAACAGTAAAATAATGAAATCATTATAATCTTCAAACCTTTTATAGTATGTACAATAGTCTGAACTAAGTCTGTTGTATCCAAGGCTGGTGATATAGGAATCAAATCTCTTGTACCAATACCTCGGCGCCTATTCAAGACCGTACAGAGATTTGTTCAACCTGCAAACCAAGTTCTCTTTTCCTTATTCTTTAAAGCCTTCTGGTTGGAACATATAAATTTCTTCTTCAAGTTCTCCATAAAGAAAATGTGTCTTCACATCTAGTTGCTCTAGATGTAAGTCAAATGTAGCACACATTGTCAGGACTATTCTGACTGTCGTGAGTCGAACCACAGGGGAAAATATCTCATTAAAGTCAATACATTTTTTCTGAGCATAACCTTTCACCACCAATCTCGCACGATACCGCTCCACTTGGTCATTGCCATCCTGTTTGATCTTGTAGATCCATTTGTTACCAATAACTTTTCTTCCACGTGGTAGTGCAACCAGCTCCCATGTTTTGTTCTTATGTAAGGCTTCAATTTCTTCTTGCATTGCTGTCATCCATAGAGAAACATCTTGACTTTTAGAAGTCTCCTGGAAAGTTGTTGGCTCTTCATCCTCTGTTAGAAGGCAGTATGCAACATGAGCCTCTATGACATACTCCGAGTGCCATGATGGTGGTCGTCTCTCACGAGTTGATCGACGATCATCTGTAGCCTCAGACTCTACTGGTTCTTGTTCTTTATGCTCTGGTGCTGCTTCAGAAGAATTTGAATCTTCTTGTACTTAATTATTTTCCATTTGTACTGTTATAGTATCTGGATTTTTCTTTACTGTGCTATCATCTTTATCATTCCTTTGCAGTTTATCTTCTGCAAATATCACATCTCTGCTGATGACGACCTTGTGGGTAGTGGGATCCCACAGGCGATACCCCTTGACTCCATCAGTATATCCCAAGAAAAGGCATTTTCTGGATTTTGGATCCAGCTTCATTGTTTCTTGGGGATTATACATCACATACACAGGACTTCCAAATGTATGGAGGCGAGAATAATCAACTGGTTTCTCAATCCACATCTCCATCGGTGTCTTCAGCTCGATTGCTATTGACGGTGACCGATTTACCACATAATAGGCGATTTTGACTGCTTCTGCCCAAAATGCCTTGGCTAAACTTGCAGTTCTTAACATAGCTCTTGTTTTCTCCAACAAGGTTTTGTTCATCGGCTCTGCTACTCCATTCTGCTTATGCGTGTAAGCTGTGCTGGATTGCTGTTTAATGCATTCTTGTTGACAGAATGCAATAAAATCTTCACCAATATATTCTCCCTCGTTATTGGTCCTTAAACACTTGATTTTCTTTTTCTGATTCAAGTTCTACCCACACTCTGAATATTCTGAAAGCTTCAAACACATATGATTTCTTCTTGATTGGATATACCCAACATCTCCTGGAGTAATCATCTATGAATTATACAAAATATCTCACTCCTCCTAAGGACATCACCGGTGCTTGCCAAACATCAGAGTGAATCAATTCTATAATTTATTTACTTCTAGAACTAGATGTGCTGAACTTTAATATGTGCTGCTTACTTGTGACACAGTGTTCACAGAAAGGTAAATGAACCGATTTGAGCCCAGGAAGTAAATTTTGATCAGAAATAATCTTTAAACCTCGTTCTGACATATAACCCAGTTTGCGATGCCACATTATCGTTGACTCTTCTACTGAACTAGTTGATGCAACAGATGCATCTCCTTCCTGCAGTGTTTCTCCATTAAGCATGTACAAATTTGCAGCAACCTTTTCTGCCTTCATTACTACAAGCGCGCCTTTGAGAATTTTCATTGTCCTATTTTCAATTTGGGTCTTGCACCAAGTGTTATCTAATTGTCCCAATGATAAAAGATTCTTCTTGAGACCTTTCGCATGTCGCACCTCCTGGATAATACGAACAGTACCATCGTACATCTTCATCTTGATAGATTTTATTCCAGCGATTTCTAAAGCATGATCATTCCCCATATATACAAATCCTCCAGAAGTAGGTTCATATTGATGGAACCATTCTCTTTTATAGGTTATGTGCCATGTAGTTCTAGAATTCATGAGCCATACATCAGAGAACCGTTTTCTACTTTCAACAACTGTTGCTGTTTCGCTGTATAAAATTTCACCATCATCTGAGGTGCTTGCAATATTCCCTTGCGGTTTGTCCTCTGCACTTTTCTTCAATCCCCAGCAATCCTTCTTCAGATGATCTTTCTTGCAACAATGGTAGCACTTGAAATTCTTCTTACTTCTGGATTTTGGTCTACCATGATTTTGACTCCTATTGGGGTCACGTTCTGTTAATCTACCTCTCATCATTGTCAAAACTTATGCTTGTTGCAAACATTCCTGTTTGTCTTCTTTATTTTTCCATCTTCGTTCTTCTCTCAGCACAGCAGCTGTAACATCATCGAAGACTAAGAAGTCCGTTATGATATTATTCGTCAAATTGATGATGAGTTGATCATACGAATCTGGTAGGTTTTGAAGTAAAATCTCTGCACGTTCACCTGCCTCTATTTTATGCCCCAAGGAAGTGAGTTGGGAAAATAAAGTATTTAACATGTTAATGTGCTCTGTCACTAAAGTGGATTCTGTCATTCGAAAAGTATACAATCTCATTTTTAAGAAGATCTTGTTGTGCAAAGATTTGGCCTCATACAATTTTATGAGAGTATCTCAGATCTCTTTTGCTGTCTTATTTTTCGCTACACTGGATAACACGTTATCAGCAAGTGCTAGATGCAGATCAGCAACTGCATTACTATCAATCTCATTCCACTTGATATCATCAGTGATACCAGCGGGCCTTTCATCAATTGCTTCAAGGCACTTGTTTTTCCTTAAAATCGCATTTATTTTTATTTTTTACAATGTAAAATTACATCCATTGAACTTCTCAATTTCGTATTTTACCGCCATTGCTTTTCACCACAGACTGCTTTCTGTTTGGATCAACTCCCACTATTTCACGTGAACAATACCCATACGTATGAACAGTGACTGTATACATAAATAGTGACCCCTTCAATCAGAAGCTCTGATACAACTTATTAGAAAATTGAAAGGTGATGTAAGGTCACAGTTAAAGCGAAATTGAGAAAAATAATAAAAATAAAAATAAGACAAACACAAGAATTTACGTGG
Source organism: Ailanthus altissimus (assembly GCA_946807835.1). NCBI lineage: Eukaryota > Viridiplantae > Streptophyta > Magnoliopsida > Sapindales > Simaroubaceae > Ailanthus > Ailanthus altissimus. Next base: position 26,984,807 of record OX327691.1, on the reverse strand, counting down.
TTTGACTTTTAGCCTACGTCCACGGACGAAGACAGAAAAATTTCTTACTATTTAAAATGGAGAATACAAGTATTGTAGTATTTTAACCTTACAATCCAAAATCCTAATACACCTAATTTTCTCAAATCACTTAAAAACTCTCTCAAAATTTTTGAAACTCTCTCTAATTTTTATAATAGAATGAATTGTTAAACTCTCCCATTTAATGGGAGGGTTTAACATAGTGAACAGTCAAAAAATAACTATCCACCATAAAACGGTACCAACTATCAACAAAATTGTTATCTTTTATCTGATACCTCGTGATAATGAACTTATTTAAGAATGTTCTCATATTTAATTAATGTGCATGGTTATTGTTGTATCATTAAAGTGTAACTTAAATTAGACATCCAACTTTGGTTACTATTATAGGAATTATTGATAAAGTCTTAAATTCAAAATTTTATATTTTAATTTTAATGCACAAATTTCATTAATCGGATGGCAATATATCCTTCTAACGAGGGTTCAACCTTTAATAAAAAAAATAGATTTAGTTTTCATTAATATATATATATATATATATGATAATAATGTAAACTTTTTAAACTAACAATTTGCATTATAAATCTAAATATATCAATTTTATAAGTTGACTGATATTTGGTGCATACTTTTTAAATATCATAATAACTTTTTTTTATACTACTTTTAACAATTTGAATCGTGCTTACAACTAACTTTTCTCAAAACAATAAGGCAACATATTTATACCCTTGTATATATTTATATATATATATATAAAATATATATTAGACTATCAGTTTAATAATAACAGATTTTGGATAAAAGCATAGTCACGTATTTGTTTGTTGACGAAAACAATAAAATATAATTACATATTAGGAAAGAAAGCAACAGGGAAGTAGGCTTTAAAATATATATATATATATATATGAAATAAGTGGATTCGAATATATGATATTTAATTTATTAGAAGAATAATCTACTGTAAACCATTTAACATTGAATTATTTAAATAGGTGCTTAAACTAATAATTTATTACTAGTGTTTGTTGGAGGGTTTTTTTTTTATAATATTTGTATATATTTTTAAAATAGTGTTCATTGGAGGTCGAGCATTCTAATTTAATTCAAATATAAGATTAAGGTACATGGTTTTCATGTCACTTGTGTTTTTTTTCTTTTCTTTTTCGAGTGATATGAAATATGTAGAATGTGGCGGCAGACACGTAAACGGCAGGTGCATATTGATAACAACTAACCATATATATATATATATATATATATATATATATATATATATATATATAATAACAACGACAATAATAATAAATAAATAATTTATTTTTATCAAGCCCTAACCGGTCCTCACAAGTTATGTGTATTTTTTATTTTTTAATTGGGATTACATATTAATAATAATTATTATAATATAAATAATAATTATTAATTAATTCATTTAAATTATTTTTTATTAATTTTTAGAGACAATTATTAAATACGAAGTTATTATATGTAAAAATTTAATCCTAATTAATTATTATTGATGAACTAATAGTTAACTTAATCTTTGTATACATAAATACCTCCAAATGTGATTGCGGTTTCCAAGTTAAATAATTTTATATGTAATATTATTTTCGTTATTCTTATCATAGAGAAAAGTCATTAAATATGATATAAATTAGACAGTAAAAATTGATAAACTCTCATTATTAATTATGTGTCATAATTGTTATTGATGGATTAATAGTTAACTTATTATATATAAAGATATTTTATATGATTGTGGTTTTTAAATTAAATAATTTTATATTTAATATTATTTTTCTATTCTTATCGTATAAATATATTAAGTATTACATAAATTTGACTGTAAAAAAAATACTAAACTCATTTTTTAATTAAAATTTGTTAACTATCATATTCTAATCGTTATGAATTATTTAAGTAAACTTTTCTTAATATGTATCATAATAATTTAATACATAAATTTATGATTATATTATGTGAATTTCAATCCCATTTAAAATTGCATTTATTTAAATGGCTGGTGATAAAATAGATCATATTGCATTCTAAAAATTATAAGTTAATATATATAATTATCTCTAACAATGTTCGGTTGGATTCAGTGTATAAATGCATTTGGCTCCTCAATAAAGTTATGGCGATTATCGGCTTAGGAATGCCGTGTTCTTAAAATTAACCTGCATATAGCAATTATGTGCCGTGATAGATAACTGCTGCAATAATTATTATAGTTTCCATTTCCGAACCAAGTTATTAGAAATTATACCGTAAATTCAAAATCTGTCACAATACTTAAAATGATCTTATTGCTTTGGTGAGGAGGGGGAGGGGGGCATGGCATAACACATCTCCGTGTATTATTCTTATATAGGAGGCGCGAGAATATGATTATAGCATCCATGCTGCATGCCTTGTAATCCATTCATTGTTCTTTCACATATTTGGTACGACATATCATATTCATAACTCATCTTCTTGACAAATAGGGGCAAAACCCTCGATTATTTTCACAGCGCCGAACGCTTTGTCTGTGATGGTCTCGTGCTACAACTATACTGCCTGCCTAACTATGTCTATGTGAGTTCAGTTATTATTTAATAAAACTATATAAATAATATTAAACAGTTTATATGGTTATTAATAGGAATTTTCATATATGCTTTTTATCACATCCCACACGTTGATTAAAAAGTTGGTGTATTTAAATATATATGGGTAAATAGGTAATATTATTAAATAAATTAATCTCTTATCTTAATAGAAATTTTTAGTAACAAGTCAATTAAATTTTAAAAATCATGTGTCATAAGTTTTAATATAAATTGTCATATAGATACTAGGTTATCTAATAACCAAAAGGAATAGACAATATGAATTATATTGGCCTCTAAGTTTAGACCCTTATAGACTCAAAGAGATGAATAATACAAATTAGATCGGCCCTTAAAGTGAGGTTAGACTATAACAAAAAATACTAAAAAAAATAAATAATATGAATTATGTTGACTTTTAAATTTAGATTCTTATGAATTTAGGAGAATAAGCAATACGAATTAAGTTGACTTTTAAATTTATGTTAGATCGCGATGAGGACGTTATATAATTTGATATAAAAAAATATTACATTTCGTATCAAATAGAAATTTAATGGATCTTGAATATATACGAATATTAATGAAATATTATTTAATAAATTAATATTTTAAATCAATAACAAACATTCAATCTATGATATCTTATAATAATTAATGTTTTTTTAATTATGTTATAATTTATAAAATGAAAGTGTGACGACTAAGGGTAGGAAGAGGTTTAACTATTGAATCGTCTCAACTTCATTCACCATCCGATCTGAATAATTACGGTTGAAGGGAATGTAGCAGAGGATTAACATTTGGTTCAAAGCTTAGGTTTGGATAAATTGGAGCGGATTTGCAAATAGATAGCGTGTGCCTCGGTGTCTAATCACTCTTAAGATTAATTTTTTTCTTTTTGCATTGGGAATTTATAGTAGATTTTTCAATAATTAACTGCTTCAAAAACAACTAAATTATTCATTAAAAAAAAAGAAGAAATTGTAGGATATTATTGCAGCATGCACCGCCAATACAGCCAATGAAATTATATTTAATCTACAGATTGAAAACTTGCATCTCAAATTTAAGATGGAAAAAATTTGAAATATCGATTATTCTTCAAAAAAAATAATACGAGCTTGATATGCGCGCGCTAAAGTTAACCTCGGTGTTAATCACTCTCTCTCTCTCCATCTATCTGTTTATTTTATTTTATTTTATGTAATTTTAGAATTGTATTAATCTCCGTTGAATTGATGAATCAATTTGGAAACGAGTTAATTAATATTGACCATTAAATTAAAAAAATATACAATGTTTGTCGTAATCTAATCCCCTTACTCCGTTATCAACCGTGACATCTTATAAGCATCATTATTTGTCGTCCCCCGACTTCTATTTTTAAACTCTAATCTCAAAAGTCATAAAAAGAAAACATAATAATAACTTCAGAATTTATATAAATCACTCTAAACACCGACATATTCTAAGCATCAAAATATAAAATATTTAAATCTTTAAATTAATATATTCATTGGATTACTTATATGTTTAAAAAAACAATAATATATATATATATATATATATTATATACATAGAGTACTGGCACTATAATTGGACAATGTATAAATACAAGTGGTCATTGTATGAGTAGTGAATCTCGCAAATTAGGAAGGTAAAGAAAAAAAAATATTTACAGCTTTAATAATCACAAATACTTAAGTCTCTTATCTTATAATTAAAAGAATAATATTAAATATTTTAAATTATATTAAAAAACAAAATTAAATAATAGAATAATTCGTGTGACGAAGTTGAATCGAAAGTGACATAATATACCTCTTATAATAAATAATTTTAAATTTATATTATTTACATAATTTAATGATTATTTGATTTTTTTTAAATACAATATAAAATGTGTAGTAATACTATAATTAAAGAGATCATATTAACTAGACGGGCTTACGGAGCCATTTGCAACTATATAATATATATAATTTTTTGTGTAACATTTATAATATTGTCACTCAATGTAAAAATACAAAAACTTTACAAGGATGCTTTTTTAAAATTTATGAAAAATAATTTGCAAGCATCTTTTCGAATTAGAAGGGAAGAAGATAATGACACAAGCTTTTTTTTTTTTATTATCCAAACATGAAAAGAAATGAGAAGAGAAAAAACTATGCCTTGTGATAAAATTATCCTTGTTCGGCTTTGATCATTAAAGTAAAATTCACTTGACAAAACCGAATCAACGAATCAGGACATTTGTCACCCTAATCAATTCATTCAACGGCTTAATTAATGACACTTACCTAAGTTTAGTAAAAGGACAAAAAAAAAAAAAAGAGAAAAATCTTTATAATTGAAAACTAGACCTAAACGACATCGTGTTACTGCTAGTGACCAAAAATACAAACATAACCTCAACGTTAATTATCACCCCACGGAATTCGCTTAAACCCACCCCAACGTGGCCGTCCAAGCTCGCAAATTAAGAGAAAAGAAGGGTCGTTTTAGTAACTTAACAACTATATAACATGTAAAGCTGGGCCTCTGTTTTCGTAGGTCTTGTTTTTGCAAAGGGTGAAGCAGCAGAGGTCCAGAGGAGTTTCCGTTATCCACTTTGTCAATATCTCTCTCTATTGAAAAATTGCCAAAATAAAAAACCACGCACGGTTTTCCCCAAAGATTATCTCTCGAAATCAATTAGGGTTTTCTGTTTTTTTTTTTTCTGAATAATTTCGGATTCAGATATCTTCAAATCAATCTAATCTGACTGCAACAATGGTTTATGATTCAATCACCAACGCTCCGATTGCATCGGCCTCTAACTCCAGGGATTTCTCCAAGAAGAAGAGGGTGCGTGATACTCATTTCATCTCTCCTCCTCTTTAATTTATTGTCAATAGTTTTTTTTTGAATTTTCTTAATTTTAAAATAAATTGTGTTTATTTTTATTCTCTCTCTTTTTTTTTGAAATAACAGACCAACAGGACAGCGAAATTGAAGCAGTGCAAGCTTGATGTTCGCCGCGAACAATGGCTCTCTCAAGGTACGCAAACGATCTCTCTACGACTTTATCTTTTGTGACTCTGTTTTGTATATCGTAATTCAATTATTTTTTAATAATTTTTGGTTTTGGTTATTTATGGATTTGCGTTTGCTTGCTAAATATTAGGTGCGGTGAAGAGCAAGGGATATACGGAGGACCAAAACGGTGCGCAGAAGGAGAGGGAACGGTCTTTGGAGAATTCGAGGCAAAGAGACGAGCATAACAACAGCGACGGATCGATGCACCACCACGAGAGCGATTCTGAGTCGCCTTCAAACAGCTCCACTAACAGCCTGTCAGGTGGCAGTGGTGAAACCAATTCGGGCTCAAATTTCGTCGGAAGTAGCAGCAACTGCAGCAGCAGCAGTGTTAGCGGTAGCAGCGGTGGATGTTGCTCCGGTAGCATCACCGAAGAGGAAGAGGATGATGGCTGTTTAGACGATTGGGAGGCTGTGGCTGATGCTCTAGCTGCTGCTGATGATAATAATAAACCGGAATTAGAACATGATAATTTGTGTTCTGGATCACCCTCCAAGAGCCAATTGAGTGTTCAGTCAGATTCTGGGCGTGAACAGACAAATGAATTAGGTTTAGATTCTGCAAAATCAATGCCTGATGGTGTGAGAATGGTGCCCAGAGCCATGGAAAATAATACCCGGGCGTGGAGACCAGATGATGCTTTCAGGCCTCAGAGTCTGCCTAATTTGGCTAAACAGTGCAGTTTCCCGGCTACAGATCGGCATTTTGGTCAAGGAGGGGTACCTTGGGCTTGTAACAATGTTCTGACGGTGCCCTCTTCGTGTCCTATATGTTATGAGGATTTGGACTTTACCGACTCTAGCTTTTTGCCTTGTTTGTGCGGCTTTAGGCTCTGCTTGTTTTGTCACAAGAGGATTCTTGAGGAAGATGGGCGTTGTCCAGGCTGCAGGAAGCCATATGGGCAAGAAAAAGTTGACTCACAGGCGAATGTCCAAGGAGGCGGCCTGACATTCCGGTTAGCTCGTTCTTGTAGCATGATTGCGAGGTCTTAGGAAGACGAGGAGTCTCTGTTTCTGCGAATTATGTATGTTGCGTCTATCTTTTTTGTGTGTCATTGTGTTCTTATGTTAGTTTTAGACTCATTTCGTAGACATTTTAAGATGTTGATATAGGGGTATTGTGCTTTTGTGCCCAGGAATTGAGCTTTCTCTTAAAAAGTTTCGTTCTCATCTGTATGGTGCATGTGATAATGTAGAAGACATATTGGTATTATGTGAATAGATAAGGTGGTATAGAAATTCAATACATAAAATGTGATTACAATAGATCAAATGCTTCTATTTTTTTCAATATGTGTCTGCATTCGCATATTCAAATATTCTGTTCATCTCAAGATTATCCAATCCCTTACCCTGGTTCTTAACTTGCCAACACCACAGAAAAGGTTGTATAGAAATTCATACATAAAATGTGATTACAATTTATTAAATGCTTCTGTTTGTTTCAATGTGTGTGGGCATTTGTTTATTCAAATATTCTGTTCATCTTTAGAATATCCAATCGCTTACCCTGGTTCTTAACTTGCCAACACTCCCTAATTACTTGGGTTTTGTTCTCTGAGATTGTTTTTGTTGGAGGTTGCCTAATTTTTACTTAAACGATGTGTTTTATTTCCCTTTACCAATTGTTCTGATTTTGGTTATATGCGTTTGTTGTAGGAAATAACACTTAACTGCTTTCTAAAAGGCTCTATTAGTTGAATCTTCATAATGTCTTTAGTTGTTTTTAAAGGGTCCATTCAGATGTGGTGTTTACTTGTGGATATTCTTTTGCTGTTATCAGGACTTAAGTGTGTTACCCCTCATAACCTTAATTGTCTTCTAATATTCCAGTGTGATTTTCACCCAGAATTCTTATAATTGAGCGTGTTAACCTTAGTTGCTTTCTGAGGATTCAATCTGTGGTTTTTGCATTCTGGAATAGTTTATGTACTGAGGTCCTGTCCATGGCTATAATATGTCAGAATTTACGTCTGTTGGCGGTGGCTACTTATCTACTTATGTCCTAATCATGGCTATAATCTTCATGTCTTGTGGTTTGCTTCATTTGAGGTTTGTTAGTCAAAATGCTGTTATTTATCAATGTATTTTGCACATCAAATCACAATTTTTTCCCATATTTTGTCTTCTTCTTTTATACAATTAGTGGTGAAGTCATCATGTACTGAAGGAGGTTGACCCCTGAGGTTAGAGTAGTAAAATCCCTGAGGTTGATATTGCCTGGGTCTTTATCTAGTGGACACTTGTACTAAGCTGTAGAGTTTGATGCTTATTTTCATTTTCTTTTAACGTTTGTGTCTTTGTCCAATGAATTTGGGTTTTCTTTTAACTTTTGTGTCTTTGTCAACAATGAATTTGGGTTTAAAATGAAGGTTTTACATTTACAACTTCTATAGATTTAGTAACTGGTTTTTAATGAGTTTTCTGGTGATTTCTCCACTGTTTGTTGTTTCACCTTATGTATGAAGGATAAAATATTTGAGAATTTGATACATGCAAAGGGTCTATGAAAGTTCAGTATAGATTTTGTTGTGATATTATGGACTTAAAAAAGTCAAGATAGTTCTTAAAAGTCCAATATATGGTAAAATTTGCTATATTTGCATATTAAGATTCTTCATACATGTGCATGAGCACGTGTTAATGTTTGCATGTTCTTTTCATTCATTTCCCTGTCCCATTCAAATAGTTGTGCAACCATAAAACGGAAGAAATAGAGAAAGAAAAGGTTTAGGCTTTGTCACAAGAAAAGGTAAAAATGAACATGTTGAGGAATGGGCTGTAGCTCTTCGATGTATTTTGAAACACTGATCACTTAATTTTTTGTGCACTGCACTCTCATCTTGGCCATAATTTGAGCTGATCCATGTACAAGGATGGTGTTATCTTGAGAAATGGTAAAAAACCATGTTTTTGAAAAAGGGGTAAGATGTTGGCGTGCCCTGTTGAAAGGATGGAAATGCTATTTTGAGTATATCTAGAGGGAGGTAAGTATTATGGATATTGCTGATTCTTTACTATGTAGTAAGTAGTATGATATTTGGACATGAATTAAAATTTGTTACTTTATAGTTCCAATACTTGCTGTTACAAAGAGCATCAGAAGGCTGGATAGCAGTACTTTGCAACTTTTTTGAGGTACTGCTGTTTTACACTTGTATTCTATAGTTCCCCGTGCTTGCTAGTTGCTATTTCATATTGTACTTTAAAAGGTGGTCAGTGAGTGTTAATGACCTCTTCCAGTGGTTTTTTATGGCATAGACCATCTTGACTTGATTGTAGTATCATCTTGAATCTTTTTAAACCAAAATTAATTTTTTTAATTAATTGTTACAAGAAATATATAAATGTAAGCCAAACCCCAATTACCCTTTGTGTAAGTAGAATTCCAACTCCAAAACTTCTTGTCCTATTCCAAGAGACCTTTGCCAATCAATCCAGCTTGTCTCTGGTAGATACCATTTTGAACTTGATCAAATGGTTGAAGTTTTTAATCTTTGTAAAAATCCATTGCTAATGTCCTCCTGGACTGACTTGCTCTATTCAGACTAATACCTGATTTTTCTTTACTGTTAGATATGTAATGTTTTTAGAAAATCTCATATTTGAGGTGATTCGTTGTGGAACAGATAATTGTAATTTGTTAAAACTACTGACAAGCAGTTACCAACTTTTTGTTTACCTTGCAGCCAGTTAAGTCTCTTAGCACATGATTTTGGCGGATGGTAATGCCTCATGGCGGATCTCATTTGGTATTTATTGCATGTAAATCATATAATGAAGGCCAATTAGTAGGGTGCCATAAATTTGTGAACCTTGTTCTTTATTTGCATTTTATTTCTGTAATTGCTGATTTTACGTCTTTCTTTCCAGCAGTATCGGTTTGTATTAAACTGCATAGATGATGGTTTGATCCTCTAGATAATATTTTAGCACCTATAGATTGGCTTGCTTCCTTGAGTGTTGTCTTATTTCTCTTTTGGTTTTCTTTTCTTTCCTCGTCTCAGAAACACAACGAAGCAGAATGTTTCATGTTATCTTGTTGGAAACACATGCCTTGCCAGTCTACCTTTGAGATTAGTTCAACAATAATGCCTACTATTTGAATGGAAAAACTGTTGCTATCAAATTTCATTTTAGTTCGGGTTAATAAGATCTGTAGCATGTATCAACAATATACAAGAGAGGCCTACTGTTCAGAGTAGAAATGAAGAAGATCAAGAAGTTAGTCTTTCGATGGGTTCCACATCAGTACATTACAGCTAGAAATTGCATATTATTAGGTTAATTAATTACACAGCACACTCAGCTAGGTCATAGCCAACAGTTGATACTGGCATTTCTCTAACAAGGTGACGGCAGCTTTAATCTCTTCTTTGATTATGAACGATGAAATGCAAGAATTTGACCTACGGTGTTGAGGCTGCGTTTTCCACAACTTGACAAAAGTGGACCCCCCAAAGAAGATACCATCACCGAGAACCCTACTGTGAACCCATTTTTGTACTTGCTCCTCTAGTGACAAAACCTTTTGCTGAACGTCTTCAAACCGCTTAATGCGGAGCTCCTCCACCTCCGCCCAGAAACAGAATTCCCAGGAGGCATCTTCTCGGCAAACTCTCGCCATCGCTGACTGTATATTTATGGCTTACTGCCCTTCTTCATATATAGTCCAGTGTCTTCATTTTTCAGGTCGATGGTAGTTAACAATGTCTACAGGCTCAATAATTTGGCGGTACCTAGTTCCTATCTCTATCCAATCTTTATCGCCTTCAAACTCGTCAGGAAGTTCGTAACTTTTCACCATTTCAATGATCTCATCAAATATACCAGGCAGCTCAAGCCTTTTCGCATTTGCATAGAAATCATCTGTGTCTTCTGAACGCCTGAAGGCATCATAGTAGCCGACTCTGCGAGCCTGACACCTTTTTTTTTGTACGCTTAAAGCATCTGTAGTCCTTTTTGGATATCCGTCGTCTTTTTATTTCTCTCTTCCTGGTTTCTCCATTTTTGCCTCTCCAATTCTGGCGCAGAGCAAAGTCAGAGTCTAGCTCTGCTGCTCTGAAATGTGAAGTTTGAAGACCTCAAAATATAGAGACATAAATATTCATAAATTGCTGCCATAAGCTGTACTTTAAATTAAGAAAATTCTTTGAGCGTTTGGATATTTATCTTAGTAAATTAAGTTTGGCTGTAGACTTTTTTGGGCAAAAAAGTCGAAAGATGAAGACATTAAAACTGAAGGATAAATTAACTTGGAATTGACTTACCAGGCCTAGGTTATTCAAGATCATGGCATTCGTTACATTTCCAGCAGCACCAGCATCTGAAGACAATGGAAGCCCTTCCAAATTGGCTAACAGAGCCACGCTTTTTGTCTCTAATCTTGCAGTTCGCTCTGATAAGTCAGGTGGTCTTTTACTCTTCTAAGAGCAATCTCTGGACACACTCTTTCAGGGCTCAACTGAGAAGAGTAGGACAATAGCTGTAGAACAGAATCAGGGTTTTCACTACAATCAGTTCCCCATTTCCTGTGCAGAATATATAGGTTCCAAAGGGTCAATAAGGGCTCAGCTCAATGAAACTCGATAGAGTTTCCGACAACTTATTCCAGTTACCCATGAGATGACAGGCAGAATAGCTTGCTACAAACGATGCATTCCTCATCACAGTTACTTAAAGAGCTGAGGCTTCCCGATTGGGTTTTTTTAATGGGAATTTTACGTTTAGGGTTCAAGAAGTGGAGAATGTGATGTGGTTCTTGCTGAATTGAAGACAGAGGAGCGAGCAAAACCCGAGGGAAAATGTCATAGAAACGACAAAATGTATAAAGTAATCCGACCGCTTTTCCGCATGGTTCAATATGCGATCACCATTCACCAACGAGAGGGGATCCAAATGTGACACATGCAAGTCGCAACTTCTTGGCGTCGGGTGTTCTGTACTACTACAGAAACCAAACTGTCATTAGGACGACAATTGGACCAGCCGAAGAATGCCCTGTAAACACTATTTTCTTTCCTTCTACCACTGCTTTTCCCACCTGACAGTGATTCAAAAATACTAGCAGCGTCATGTATTTATTTTTCAAGTTTTTTGCTTCATTTAATGCATGGTTTATTTATTTATATCAGCAATGATGAGTACAATAGTTATACAAGGAAATTTGATGATTGCTGAAGAGGAATTCGACATTAATGTTTTTAAGATCGTTCGTTAAAAGATACAATTGGAAAATCTCCTGTGGAATCATGTCGTAATTGACTAGCAAAAATCAGAAACACAAAAAGTAAAATGAGAAGTGAGAGTTCATTGAGGAAAGCTTCATTCACAGTTGCAACTTCTTCCCTATCAATACTTTTTGAGAAAAGGAAGTTGAGCTGGATCGATCTTCTTATCTCCAAATGGTTGTCGAGTAAACCAACGAGTCACAGACCAACATTCCGGGAAGCTGAAAATGATATCTGACGAGCCGCGTTTCTTTTCCACCAGATAAGGCTTCCGACGTGGAGACTAGGGTGCCTTCATGGCCATCGAGCATGCTCTCTTGATCACTCTTCTTTCACGCTTATAATCTCCCCAAGCCTTGCACCCTCCATGTTTTCTCCTTCTTTGTGGATTTTTCAGGCTTAGAAGCTTTGCTTGTTCAGTTCTTGTTGCGGAAAACCGCTTCACAAGCAAATACGATTGTAGAATAAAGAAGAATATGAGAAGGAATAAAAAAGTACACAGATATACGTAGTTTAACAATTGTTTACGTTTATGGTCTGTTAAGATGTATGCTTTTTTTATTAAAACAAAAGAATCACAAAGAACTCTTTTTTAAGAAATTAGAATTGAATGTTCTCGTAGCTTTGGTGGTGGTGAAACAAGTCAAAACAATATTTTTATATAACCTTTACACGTTCTAAGTAAACCTTAATCCGAGTTACATTAAAAAAAAAATTTAACATAACTTTTAAGTGTACAAGTCAGAGAAGGACTCGCATTGGCACCGCGGCACTATTTCCTTGGCAATGCAGCGCTGAGTTGCCCAGTTGTTGATGTTGTTATGCTACTTCTTGGTGGTGCAGGTTATGACTTGAGCGCCACTGCACTGAGGCGCTCCTACCTGGGAACAGATTTTCAATTTTGAGCCTCTTAACTTTAGTTTTAAATTCGTTATTTCACCTCATTATGGACTCCGTGTGTGTTGTTTCTACAATAATTTGACTCATCATTTTTCATATAATTTTAAATCACCATTCTTCATAGCTTTTCTTCTTTGTTTTCATTGAGCTAAAGCTTAAAAAGGAGATGAACCAATGTTGAATAACTTAAAAAAACATTCCTCTCGTGTTTTAGAAATTTGCAGGCTCTTGGAAATCACAGTGCAAACATAAAGTGTCCTTATGGACGATGGACAATTTTGGACTTTAAACAATCAGTGGACAATTGACTATATTTTCTTGTTAAATATTTAAAGGATTCTTTCTCCCTCCGGTTATATTACATTACATGGACTACTTGAGCAGAGTCGAGCTCAAGAATCTGCCTGGTACGCCGGGCAAATGTTGTTAGAGAGGCAGTTGATCTGGATTGGATTGGTAATCCCTATTATCACCCAAAACGAGGCCCAAATCCTTGTACGATATTGGGCCACCGGGCCAACAACTGCCAGCCGTTGATTTTTTTCGCTGGCGTAAGCAAAGTCCTAGGACTTTCGATTCTTTCCCTCCAGTTCCGACGGTAAACCTCCGAAGATCAACAGTCGTAGTTCATCTAACAATGGTAAGTCTCTTCAATCTTCACTTTTTGTAATATCAAATACGAATATTTGTAAATCTGAGCTTGAGATTCTGTTTGGTATCTGAGAAAACGTGGTGATTGGAATTGCGTAATTGCGTGTTTTTGTTTTTTGATTGGCTGGAACGTTAACGCTACAAAATGTGCTCACAGCAAGTAGTTTCCGCAATTCATTAAATTAACACAAGATTTAGACCTCTGCTTGCTGTTTATGATATTTTTGGAAGGAGGATGGCAGAGGAATTTATAATATTTGTTAATTTTTTCGTTTTATTTTGGCTCTTACTGCTGCTGATATGAATCTGTTTCTGTATGAAATTGTGTCTAAGTTTACACTCTTTCATTGTTTCTTTGATTTATTCTATAATGACTAATCTTTTTTCTTCAAAAGCTTAGATTGTAATCTGAGCTAAATTATAATATTCTAATTCTGTCTTTGTGAAATCCACCAAGAGCAAAATGAATTATAGAACATGAAGGTAGGATAGGGAATGTCTAAAATTTTATTTCCCATGTAAATAAAATTTCCACAAAATTAAAGTAAATCTGCTTCAGAAATTATCATCTGATTCACTGCAAGATTCTGTCTCATGAATATGTTGATATTGGGAATTCTGTTGAATTGAGCTTTTCTTGTCTGAGTTTGTTTATTATCTTTATGGTGCATGCAGCAATGTAGAAGATTCGTGTCAGTATTCCGTCAAATAGATAAGGCGGTATAGAATTCAATACATAAAATGTGATTACCATATATCAATATGCTTCTGTTTGTTTCAATGTTTGAAGGCATTAATTAACTAAAAAATCATATTCAGCTTTAGAATATCGAATTGTGTACCTTGGTTCTTAACTTGCCAACACACCCTAATTAGTTTGATTTTGTTGTCTGAGCTCTATTTTGTTGTAGGTGACCTATAATTTGTTGACTGATGATGTCATCATATACCCTGAAGGAGGTTGACCTCTGAGGTTAGAATAATAAACACACTGGAGGCTGAAATCTTCTGGGTTTCTATATGATTAACACGTTGACTATGTTCTTGCCTCATTTTTTAGGCTCGTTTCCCTTTTTTTTTGCGTAATCTTTGTGTCATTGTAAAATGTTGAATTTGGGTTAAAAAAATGAATGTTTTGCATTTAAAATTTGTTTAGATTGAGTTACTGGTCTATGTCTGTTTCAACAAATGTAAGAAAGATTGAGAATTTTAGGGTTTGATATGGCAAAAGGTCTGTGAAAGTTCACTCTAGATTCTGTTGCAATATTATGGAGTTGATGTAGTTTTTGAATGGTCAATTTATGGTAAATTGGCTGTATTTTCATATTTCTTAAGATTCTTTGTACACATGTATGGTTATGTATTTGCGTATAAATGTTCTTTTTATTAATTTTCATGTCCCATTCAAATCATTTTTTATAACTGTGAAAGTGGTATTTCTTCAAAAGAGAAGAAATATCTTTGAAGAAATAGAGAAAAAGAAAAGAGGTTATGGTGAGGTCTGGGCTGTCACTCTGAGATAGATGTGAAGCATTGATCACTTAGTGTTATATGCATTGTATCTGACTATTACTGATCATATTTTGAGCTGTTCCATATAAAAGGATGGTGTTATCTCGAGCAATGATATAAATCCATGTGTTGAAAAGAGGTAAGATGCAAGCATCTCTTCTGAAAAGGAGGAAAATGTTATTGTGTATATCTAATGGGAGGTTTATGTTCTGGTTAATGCTGATAATTTCATATACTGTTAGTTCTATGATATTTGGACACTCTGTTTTGACGATTACATAATTGGAATCTGTGATTCATAATTTATTGTTCCAATGCTTGCTGGTATAAAGAGCATCACAAGGCTGGATAGCAGTTCTTGCGACTTTTCAAGGTATAGCTGTTTATATACTGGCACTCTAAAGTTCCAATGCTTGCTATTTGGTATTTCATAATGCTTTAATAGATAGTCAGTAAGTGTTAGTGACATCTCATGCTGGTGGTGTTTTATGGCGCATGCTATCTTGACTTTATTGTAGTAAAACCTTGAACTCCTCCTTCTGCTTCTTATTTTCTAAAGATTATTTGTTATAAAGTTTTGGAAATGATAAATAAATGTAGGCCAAACCCCTATCCAACCTTGGTAACCACAAAACCTCTTGTACCATTCAGGAGATCTTAACTTGTCCATCAACTTGGCAACTTGTACCAGTAGTATCATCTTGAACTTGATCAAATGGTTTGCTGAACTTTTTAATCATTATTAGGCTCCATTGTTGAATGTTTTTTTACTGGACTGGCTTAATCTATTCGCCCTAGTACCTGGTTTTTGTTACTGTTAGATTTGTAATGTTTTTAGAAAAAAAAAAATCATATTTGAGGTGATTAGTTGTAGAGCAGATAGTTGTAATTTATTAAAACTGCCGACAAGCAGTTATAAACTTTTGTGTACCTCTTGTTTTATTCATCTGGCAGGGATTTAAGTCTCTAGCACATGATTTGGTGGATGGTGATGCCTCACGGTACATCTCATATCGTATTTGATTGCGAGTAATTATATCAATGAAGACCATTTTTAGCAGGACGCCATGAATTTGTGATGCTCAATTTTTATTTGCATTTTCCTAGTAATTGCTGATTTTGTGACCTGCCCAGTAGTTTCTGTTTGGATTAAACTGCACAGATAATGGTTTGATTAGCTAGATGATATTTTAGCACCTACAGATTGGCTTGCTTCCTCGAGCGTTTTCTTATTTCTCTTTTAATTTCTTTTTTTTCCTATTTTTCTATCAGATTCCTTTGAAACATAAAGAATCAGTGTTATCCTTCACCTTGTGGGAAGCACATGCCTTAGCAATTGAACTTTGGCATCAGTTCAACAGTAATGCTGCTTTTTATGTTGAAGAACTGTTCTGCTATTAAATTCATGATGCAGTTCTGGTTAATGTGATCTTTAGCATTTCTCATCAATATATTATATACCAGATAGACCTACTGTACGTAGTAGAAATGTAGAAGATCAAGAAGCTAGTCTTTTCATGCTTTCTATTACCACTATTGAGTTACAGACGTAAGTCATATTAATATATTTGTATTTTTATTTTGGAAAACAACATCAGTACATAACATCTAGAAATTGTGTACTATTAGATTAACTAATAACACAGCACTCACAGCTAGGTTGATAGCCAACAGTTGATAGTCCCCTTTCTTGGAGCAGGTTGAGAACTTGAGATGGCGATGGCTTTAATCTTTTTTCTTACTTTTTCATGAGCAAAATGCAAGATCTGATCTATGTGTTTTTAGGCAGTGTTTTCCTCCACTCAGTAAAGGTGGAGGCCTCAAAGAAGACATCATCACCTAGCTCACGTTTTTCAACCCATGTTTTTACTTGTTTCTCTAAGAGCAAGACCTTTTCCTTCACATTTTCAAACATCCCTAGATTATTAGTTACTCGGCAGAGCTCCTCTACCTCTGCCCAGAAACAGGATTCTGAACTGAATCCAGCTGGTTTCTTCTCTGCGTATTCTCGCCACTTCTGGGTGTATCTGTATCGTTTTGGCCTTCCCTTTATCATATATGGTCCTGTGTCTTCATTTTTCAGGTGTCGATAGTAGTTAGCGATATCTAGAGGCTCAACAATGTGGCGGTACCTAGTTCCTATTTGTATCCAGTCTTTATCCCCTTCAAACTCATCAGGGAGTTCATACCTTTTCAACATTTCCATAATCTCGTCAAATATACCAGCCAGCTCAAGCCTCTTCACATTTGCTTTGAAATCATCAGTGTCTTCTGAACGCTTGAAGGCATCATAATAGCTCACTCTGCGAGCCTCGCACTTGATTTTGTACTCTTCTAGCCTCTCTAGTCCTTTTTCGATATCTGTTATCTTTTTATCTATCTTTTCCTTGTTTCTCCATTTTTGCTTCTCCAATTCCCCAGCAGCACAAATGCAAAGTCTGGCTCTCGTGCTCTGAAATTTGAAGTACGAAGATAGATATAAGTAGAAGATAAAGACAAGTTTCTTAAATTGTTGTCATAAGGTGAAGTTGCAATTTCAGAAAAATTCTTGAGCATTTCTACATTTTATCTTTCTAAATTGAAATTTGCCAATATTTCTTTTTGGGAAAAAAGACTAATGAAAAAGTAATACTAAAACTGAAGGACTATTTTCGGGTGTAACTTGAATTGACTTACCAGTCCAAGGTTGTTCAAGATCATGCCATTTGTTACATTCCCAGCAGGTTCAGCATCTGAAGACAATGGAAGCCCTTCCAAACTGTCTAACCGAGCCACGCTTTTTCTCTCTAAGCTCTGCAGTTCGCTTTGGTAATTCAGGTGGTCCTTGACGCTTCTGAGAGCAACATCTCTACCTTCTCCATCAGAGCTCAACTGACAAGAGTAGAACAATATCTGCAGAACGGCATCAGGATTTTTCACTACTACCACTTGGTCCTTTCCTGTGCAGAACACATAAGTTCCAAACGGTCGATAAGGGCTTAACTCAATGAAACTCAATAAAGTTTCCGACAGCTTGTTCGTGTTTCCCATTAGATGACAGGCAGAATGACTTGCTACAGATGATGCATTTCTCATCACTGTTACATAAAGCGCTGAGGCTTCTTCAATGGGTTCCTGCATACGGATTGAATGTTTTGGGTTCAAGAAATCGAGGATAATTTGCAGTTCTCGCTCAATTGAAGACCAAGGAGCAAGCAAAACCCGAGGGACAATATCATATCTCATGACAAAATGTATGAAGTAATCCGACCACTTTTCTCGCCTTAGAGCATGGTTAAATATGTGATCACCAACTAGAGGAGATCCAAAAGTGACACATATAGGTGGTAATTTATTTGGGTCTGGTGCTGTGTAACTCTCCAGGACCCAAATTGTCATTAGGACAGCAATAGGACCGGCTGAGGAATGCCCTGTAAAAACCATTTGCTTTCTTTCTCTCACAGCTTTTTCCACCTGAGAATGATTCATAAATACTAGCATTACTAAATCTATGTTCCTGTATTTTTGCTTCATTTCTATTGTTTCATTTAAAGATGGAATTGAAAAACATATTATGGGAACACGCTGTATCTGACTAGCTAAAAAAACAGAAACAGGATATTTAAAAAATAAAAATAAAATCAAAGTGATTGTAGAATAGAGATCAGAAATATTCTTTATTAATAATCCACATACCTCGTTTTGTAGCAGTGGCAAAATTGCTCGAAATCTATTCAGAAAAGCTTCGTTCACAGTTGCAACTTCTTCAGTACCTATACTTTTGAGAGGAAATTTTTCTGGAACCCCAGGAAACTGAAGTGGGTCAATCTTCTTTTCTCCAAATGGATTGGGAGTGAACCAATCATGTACAGACCAATATCCTGGAAAGCTGAATATGACCTCTGATGAGCCACGACTCTTTTCCACCAGATATGGCTTCTCTGGAGACTTGTGTGCCTTCATGGCCATCGAGCAAGCTCTCTTAATCAGCTCTTCTTTAACATCTCCAAGCCTTGCACTCGCCATGCTTCCTTGTTCTTGTGGAACTTTCAGGTTTAGTAACTCTGCTTGTTTAGTTCTTCTTCTTCTTTCAGCTGAAGGTTAAAGGGGATGAGCCAACCGTGAATTACTCAAAATACCCTTACATGTTTTAATTCGTTCTTTGAGATTATTTCGTAAATCATGAGTGTGGATATGAACCTTTCGGACATTTAATAACCATTGATTAGACTTTTGCATTGGGATTAAAAGATTCTCTGGTTCTTTCTCCCTCCAATTATATTACACGGACCTCTTTCACCTAACGAAGTCAAGCTCTCAAAGTCAAGCCGCCTACTGTGGATCTGTTCCTTGTCAATTTTAATTTCGACGGTTCATATTTCCCGGAAACTTACCCTTTTCATAGTCACAAATAACTGGGCAAACCCACACGTGAGATCACAATGTCATAGGTCATATGTGTTAGGAACTGTAGATCCTTCTTTGTTTCTACTTTCAATCATTGTTCTCCTTTGTCGTTTGTACGGCCGACAAATGTTGTTGGAGGCAGTTGATCTGGATTGTATTGGGCTTCAATCCCTATGATGACCCAAGAATTAGGCCCAATCCTCGTAAAGTATTGGGCCACCGTGCAAAGCCCTAGGTCCCACACATGTTTCTTTCATTCTTTTCCTTTTCCCTCCAGTTCCAAGAGTAAAACCTCCAACAGATCAACGGTCGTACCGTAGCTTCATCAAACAATCAGGTAAGTATCTTCAATCTTCGCTCTTTGTAGCACAATATACCATTATTTATAAATCTGAACTTGGGTTACTGTTTGGTAAGTGAGAAAACGCCGCAATCGGAATTGCATTTAATTGTTTTCTGTTCGGGTGCAAGTGCAACGTAGCACTACAAATGGCTGGAACACGTGTTCAGACCTTTCTTTGCTTTTTGTTATAGTTTTGGAAGGAAGACAGTAGAAGAATTTATTTTATTTGTTAATGTTTTAGTTTTATTTTGGCTCTTACTGCCTATGAACTGGTGATAAGAGAACATGAATCTCTTTCTGTACGAATTTGTGTCCGAGTTCTTTTTTTTTTTTGAAGCTAGTGTATTAAGCAATTTGAGTTCATTTATAATATTTCATTTCTACCTTTGTAAAATCAACCAAGAACAAATTAGTTATTGAAAATAAAGACGGTTAATGTCTAAAATTTCATTTCCCATGTAATAAACTTGCCACAGAATTAAACCAAATATGCTTCAGAAACTATCATCTGATTCACTGGAAGATGCGGTCCCAAGGAAATCTGACATGAATTGTGTTCGGAAGTTTGGGAATCTCACTGGCCTTCTTGCTGGTGGTGATAATGGCGGTGATGATGTTACACTTGTTGCTACATGCTTCTTCTGTTGTAACTTTTGAGTGATGTCAGCACAAACTCGATCAACCATGTCCAGAAATTCTTTTACTATAACAAACAGTTGAAGGGGGCTTGCCCATTTGTCGTTGGAGACTCCTTCTTGGTAATACTCTGTTGTTCGCTTCACAAACTCCATGATCGTTATTTGCTCCTCACTCACCAGCTTAAGCTCCTCTTCGCACTCCTCTAGAAACCCTTTCATTTCCTTTAAAAATCCTTCTCTCTCACTGTTGGCACAGCGTGTCACTAGTTGCCAAATTTCTGCTACATGTGACGTGAGAGAGTTGCACATATTGCTCAAAGCGTCATATTCTATGATAGCTGCCTTCTTTACATTAGAGAATTCATTGCTTAAGCTTTGCACTGCCGGTAATCCTAGTTTTAAGTACTCGTTGTCTCTCTCCTCTTCTGTCAGTCTTTCTGAAATTGAATAGCTATTTTTGCTTCTTTGACTGCTACTTCTTGCAAGGCTATGGGTTCGATTGAATGCACAGCGTCTACCCTGTGACCGCATCACTTGCTCCACAACAAAGTGGAGTAGAGTAGTCTTCCCATCTGTGCTTTTAACATCAGAAAGTTTAAGGAGGGCACTTAGGTTGAAACCTTGTGCATTGCCTCTGGATGTTCCAGCATTCATTTTATTACCAGCTTTGAGAATGGCTTCAAGAAGTTTTAGGAAGAGCCCTCGGGTTCTTAGCTCCTTGCATCCCCATTCAAGTGCTTGCAAGGACTCTTTAAAATGAAGGATTTCTGATTCGTAACTTGATCTAAAAAGCATTGCATTGATGCGGGTGAATGCTGAAGGAACAGCTTTCAGGATGTGAAATAGGAAAGATTCAGCATCTGCAAGTTTATTTGGATTTCCATTGAATTGGAGGATTTTGGCTTTGTCTTCTTCGCTTGGAGAAATTTTGGCGAGTTTTTCAAGGGTGTCACTGCTAACTTCCTGGCCATCAAGGAGAGCCTCAATGATTTCTTTGCGAGAAATGGTTAGAGACCTCAGTACTATTGATGTGTTTTGGGACTTGCGGGGTTCGAGGATAAAAATTTGGGCTGTTGGAACCATCTTGGAACTGCCTGAACTCTTGGGGATTTTGGTTCTTTCATTGAGTTTACGGTTGGTGTTGGTGTATCCAAACAGATTTTCAATTTGTTGTTCATCAAATCTGAGAAGCAAATAGAAGAATCAGCAATAAGAAATGGAGTAATGCATTAGATGAGTTTCTACGCATTCAGTGGATAAAAAAAAAGAAAATGACATATGTATTCAGAGTAAAAATTACCTAAGAGATCCATCTTTAATCTCATTCCAGACCATTGAATGATCAACATTGGTTACAACCTTATCCCAGTGCAAAGGTTTTAGCCTCACCCGGCCAACCACAGTCTTTTTTGAGCTCTCCTCTGCAGGAGCTCCTTCCCTTTTCTTATCTGCATTCCCTCTTGGTGCAGGTGGAGGTTTCAATGGTGAAGCCAAATTAACGGTCTCAGATGGTGCAGGTGCTAATGCAGGATTTGTTTTTACTGGTACTGGTGGCGGTGGTGCTGGTGCTGGTAATGGATGTTGAAGAGGAGGAGGAGGAGGTGGTGGTGGTGCTGTTGCTGTTACCGTTGCTGGAAATTTCTTTGCTGCAGTGGGTGGTGGAGGTTGTGTTAGCAAAAATGCTGAAGCTGGAGGTGGTAGAGTTAGATCTTGCAGAACTGGCTCTTCCTTTTTCTTATGAGCAGACAAATCAGATGGGTCATTGAGTAACAAGCGTGGTTTAGTAGTTCTCTGTACTGTGACATCCATCCTCTTTTCTTCATCTTCTTCTTCATAACTTGGATTAAACAGAACCTTTGGAAAAGTAGCTTTAAGCTCTCCATCTTCCAGTTTTCTCATATAAAGAACTTCCTGTCCATTTTCATCAACAATTAAACCTTTCACTCTTCCTTTAAATTTCTCAAACTCTTCATAAGTCACTGTTGTTTCCTCCCTACGGAAGCTTGAGTTAATTTTATTTCTCCTACGGTGTTTTGCAATTTTTCGGAAGAATAACAGGGCGATTCCAGCAATAACAAGAGTAATTGCCGCTGTGGCAGCAATTGTCTTAGCAGTGTTTTGTTGTGGTGACATTGCTGAAACTTGAGCCGAAAAAGATCAGAGGATTATGTCAAGATTCTGTTACTGAACTTGGAGGCGAAGGAATATCAATGTTCTGTGAAGAATTTTATTGGGAATATGAGACAGGAAGAACAGCAAAAAAAATATGAGGCAAGTAAAAGGACTTGGCTGGACCATTGTGTCACAGAGCTCATAGAGAATGCTGCAGGGATAGGTGATAGAACTTTGTTGTTTCAAGACTAATTTTAGGCAGTTTTGAGTAAATTTTCAAGTCGTGCACATTGGTGTTGTTTGCTTACGTTTCAATGAAAGTAGTTGTTGTTGGTTGGATTTGCTTAACTGTCAGTGGGAAAGTTCATTGAAAATGAGTACAATACCCTGTTGCAAAGTCTGATATTAAAGTAAGGTGCAGGCAGAAGGATCTACCAAGTCAGCCAGCTTTAGATGTATGCACAATTACGATGACGAAGATGATGGTTTAACCGTCCTAGCTTGACTTCATTGTAATGGACAACCAACTTAAAAAAATTGTCTTGGAATATCTTGTTTTGCATTGTTTATTCTCAAAGCCTTGAAACATAACCTTGAATTTACGATGATGAATGTGATACTCAAGAAACGCTTTGAAAGCCCCTAGAATTTCTTGCAAGCTGCCACTGGGCAACTCAGTGCTGGCAAATTCTCGATGGCCTTTAGACCAAATCAGAACAAAACAACATACTTGATGCCACAACCTTATTTATTTTATTAGATAACTAGTTTTACCACTCAGAAAAAGACAGATGAATTATGGGGGAAAGTAACTTATCCAGCAAGCATTTCAATGTTCCCATTGCTCTACATTTCATGATTTTCTTAGGTCACAAACTGTCCAACAAGTCAAACAAATCCCCTGCCAAGCAGCACCATTGTGTGGAATTGTCACTTGTTTAATTTGCCCAAATCAAATCCTCATTTATCCCTATCAAAACATGTAGAAGCCAAATTGCAATATCGATAATGAACATTAACTGGACTACTTACTCGGTAAAGAAATGAGTTAATAATAGAAGAGCTCGCCATTTCTCTTCATTTAAAGCTTTGCTGAACACAAAGCCTAGAAAGCTTTTGAACACCATTTATGAGTGAGACCGTGTTTAGATAAACTGAGTAATTGCCTTACTGTTCTTGCTGTCCGGGAAATGAAAGTGAATGTCCATCAGAGCTAATGGGACTTGTTAACCTACAATGTTCATTAAATTTTAGGAACGTGAGTTTTTAAGATTCGTCTCACTGTTGTAAATATAAATAGTTCTGGATTTGTTTGAAGTAGATGGGGCAGCTAAAATATTTAATACTGCTTATTATTATTGACTGCCGTCCATTGTTCTTTTTTAGAGCCAACTTGGAAAATGTACCGTGAAAACTTTTGGGGAAATTTTTCAATATTTTGATGGAGTTAAAATAATTTAAATTATAATAACTAAATATGATTTTTTTATCATTTTACCCTTGCTCTTAAAAAAATAAAAATAAAAAATACACCGACACTTCCTCTCTCTTTCTCTCTCACGGTTAACAAATTTTCTTCAAATAATTTGTTAGATTCACTCTAAAATTTGAAGATTTAAATTAAATTATTTAGTGTAAAGTTTAAAAAAATAAAAAATGAGAGAAAATTGGTAAGTTTATTTTTTAAATTTAATTTTTTTATGATTTTGAGTAATTTTTGTACTTAATTGTTAGAAATGTATAGATGTAGTATAAAAAATAAGTTAAAAATGTGTGTGAAATAAAAAATAGCGGATTCCAGCCATTTTTTTGCCTTACACGCACCGGTGCGTACTTATACGCACTTCATGCGGCAGGCACATAGAAGCATGTGCTACTAGCATTAGGCGCATGCCGTTGGGCGTGCATGTCAACGGCGTTAGGCGCACACCGTTAGGCACGCATTGTGGCTCGAACCCGACGACGTGCAGCGCGCCACACGGCCCACGCCCTTACACGAGTCGCCAGCTACCAGGTGGCGCCAAGGCAAGGCGCCACGTGGCAATTTTTATTTTTTGATTAATTTAAAAAATATGTTTTAGTTTATTAATAATTATTTAATTTAATAATTTTAAATTATTTAATAATTATATAAATATTTTTTATTGTTTTATCAATATTAATATAGGTTAGTTGTAATAAAAATATTGATTTAATAGTTAATTATATGTTGATAATTTTATTGTGAATATTATATGTTAATAATTTTTCTAATTTTTTCAAGAAGGATAATATTTCAAAAGACTACGTAATTGTTGAAAATATTTTCTACCGAGCGAACGTACATACTTATTCGAAATTATGGGTTATACGAAATATAAAAATCAAATTGACTTCGAGGCAAGTAAAAATATTTAGAACCACGTGTTTTGGTTATTTTTTTGATGTATCAAATATTCCATTCTCAAGTATTTTAGTACATGAGTTTTTAATAAGATGCGTACATACTAAAAATTTATATGAAGAATTATGATTCTATATAGGCAAAAGATGTATTAGATTCTTTCGTCAAAATTTTTATTTGATTACTGAATTGAGGATTGAGGATTATTTTGTAGTAAGTGGGTTAGGTGATAGACTATGGCATAAATATTTTTGGGGTAAAAGTGAGTTGACTTATAAGGATTTGAATCCGTGGTTCGTAAGCGTTACATTTGACGATAATGTAGATGCAGTAAAAATGTGTCTATTTTATGTATTTTATAAATTGTTAATGTCACGTGATCGGAATAGAGTCATATAATATTTTGTATTTCGTCTCGTAAATAATTTAGATGAGTTTAATGTTTATCATTAGGGCACGATTGCATGGACTCTACTCTGCAATAGTTTATGTACGGCTCCAATTAAAAACTTAGTGAATGTTAAAAAAGTGGGCGCTCTGAATAAGTAATCATACAACTTATACTTATTTAGTCAAACATTTTTGGTGAGTAATTCTATTTTTTTATTTCATTATCAATTAAGATACAGAAAAATTTATTTTGTTGACATTGTAATTTTTGAATTTATTATCATCTCAGGTGTGGATCTACGAGACGATCCCGAGGTGTGAAGAGTTATTGGCAAAAATTGAGATTATTTTTTGCGTATTCTAAATTGGTCTGGTACGAGAACTTCATTATACAAAAACTTCATAAACATCTTTTTCGATGGTGTTAGGATATACTTTTATGTTCAACAAAAAATAGATATAATTTTCTTTTAACTTTTGTTATTTTTTTTAATAACGATTAATAATTTAAAATATTATAAAAACTTTTGAGGTTTATAGGAAGTTGGTGTCCTACAAACATGAGAAGAGTACGGACTATCGCGTAGCGGTAAACTTATGCATTCCATTAAAAAAATGGAGAGAGAGTCTTAAGTTAGAGAAAGTTGATATCTCGGACACCCAATTCACCGATGATTTGCAACCTGACTACGAATTTTAAACCCCATCAACGACTGAATCAATGGTATAATAATTTAATTTTTTTAAAATTATAATTACTTATGTTATTAATGAGTATTAGCTTGTGAAAATTAATTATAATTACTTATGTATAATTTGAGCTTATATATATATATATATATATATATATATATATATATAATGTTATGATCATGCACCTACTTCTTCACCAACTGAGTATGGGGCATGGTCCAAACCCCATAATTGAACACATAGCTTCGACAAGATTTTTCTTGCTTGCTTAATAAAGATTCGTTTCTAGTACTACTTATATAATTCACAGCTTTCTTTTAATTTATTTAAAGGTTCTCATATACATATAACGTAGCATTCATAAAAATAAATGTTACTTCGCTGCTGTAAACCCTAACAGTCTTAACACTTTGTATGTATGAACTTGATGGTAAAAAAAAAAGCATAGAATGAAAGCCAAGAGAGGAAGTGAAAGTGAGTGAGATGAACACGATTGGTTGGCACGTGGGGGTTGGGAATGGGTTATGAGTAGATTACTGAATGAAATCAAATTAAGGTGAAATTAATTAAAATTTAGAATAATGAATAAATAAGATAAGATGGGGAGGGTGTTCACATGGAGGCATGTGAAGAAGACCCCACAAATGGGCATTGACAGGACATCCCGTTTTTCCAGGGACGGAGGTCGCTTTGTCGGGGGTGATGCTGTGGCGGACAATTTCTATTATATTCGTTCCATTTCTCGTTTTAGTTTTGCCCACAATTCTTCCTAATTAGATTCACTTTAGTTTTTAGTGGGTTCATTTCGCTTCGCTTCATTTCTTTTGTTTTTAATAAGTTAGCTGGCAATCACTTTGTTGTTATTTAGCCCTAATTTACTGCAAATTTTCTCCAATTCCTTTCCTCTCAACTCCCACAAAACCCTAATTCTCACTTCCGACACACAAAAAAACCCTAAGACGATGCCGTCCCTATGCTCACCCGGAAAAATCCTCCGGTTGGAACTGGAAAACTTCAAGTCCTACAAGGGCCACCAAACTATTGGCCCGTTCTCCGACTTCACGGCCATAATTGGCCCGAATGGGGCCGGAAAATCGAACCTGATGGACGCGATAAGCTTTGTTCTTGGCGTCCGTACGGGCCAGCTCCGTGGGGCCCAGCTGAAGGACCTGATCTACGCCTATGACGATAAAGAGAAGGAGCAGAAGGGCAGGCGAGCCTTCGTGAGGCTGGTCTATCAGTTGGGTAACGAGTCCGAACTCCAATTTACTAGAACCATTACGAGTTCTGGCGGGAGCGAGTACCGAATTGATGGAAGAGTTGTTAACTGGAGGTTTTTTATATATTTTTTTATATAAAAATTATTGGAACTTAAATGCTAGTTATCATTGTTGGATTTTTGTTTATCAACTTGGAGGTTTTTATATGAATCAAAGTATTTGAAAGTCTTATTTTGAAAACTCTAGAGCGAAGTTTGGCTGCTGGCATTTTCCACGTGGCTCATGTCTTTTAAGTCAAAATGGTATGAACTAAAGCATAAGCTTTAATGGGTCTAGTGATAAATGTTCATAAGATCCCAAAACCATGTCTGCTAATAAATTAAAGTAAATTAATAAAATCATATCCGCAATATTAGATACTTTTATTTGTTTACACCAACTAGTCTTAATTAGATTCTCTCGGAATCATTAAAAATTTCGAGGAGAAAAAGAGAAGTACAACTCAATCCTTGATTTGCAGAACTTCATGTAGATTCTCCCTCATGCCCTTCAGTTGATTTCCGTTGCCCTTTATTTGAATGAATTTTAGGAGAAAACAAACAGTGTTCCAGAATTATCATACTAAACATTCATCATTCGCCAACTTATGTAGATTCTGATCATAACATAATAACCAATCGAATCAGTCCAAGCTGAAATAAGTGCTTATTCTGCTCCAAGAAGTGCCCTTTTTTTTTTTCTTGTAGGCTTATCCATAAAAAATTATGGGAAAACCTGTGCTGGCACATGGGTAGGGACCAAATTTTGCAGCTGGGACACGAGGTGGTTGAAGAATTGGTCTTCATTTTACTCATTTTATTTGTTTCAAAAGACGGATAAATTAATTAGCTCACTTACCAAGAAACGTTTTTCAGATATGAAAACAGAGAGTTCAAACTAGACCTCATTTTCTCTCGTACGGTCCCCAGAAATCTACCAGGTCAGCTTATTTAACAGTTGTTTTTATTTTATATTGAGCAACATATAAAAACTATTGGTTTCAAAGTTCAAATAATTCTGCTAATCTCTGTGACATGACATTAATTTCTGTTTTCAGATCAGACAGGGTTAAGTCGAGGATAATTTGCAGTTCTCGCTCAATTGAAGACCAAGGAGCAAGCAAAACCCGAGGGACAATATCATATCTCATGACAAAATGTATGAAGTAATCCGACCACTTTTCTCGCCTTAGAGCATGGTTAAATATGTGATCACCAACTAGAGGAGATCCAAAAGTGACACATATAGGTGGTAATTTATTTGGGTCTGGTGCTGTGTAACTCTCCAGGACCCACATTGTCATTAGGACAGCAATAGGACCGGCTGAGGAATGCCCTGTAAAAACCATTTGCTTTCTTTCTCTCACAGCTTTTTCCACCTGAGAATGATTCATAAATACTAGCATTACTAAATCTATGTTCCTGTATTTTTGCTTCATTTCTATTGTTTCATTTAAAGATGGAATTGAAAAACATATTATGGGAACACGCTGTATCTGACTAGCTAAAAAAACAGAAACAGGATATTTAAAAAAATAAAATAAAATCAAAGTGATTGTAGAATAGAGATCATAAATATTCTTTATTAATAATCCACATACCTCGTTTTGTAGCAGTGGCAAAATTGCTCGAAATCTATTCAGAAAAGCTTCGTTCACAGTTGCAACTTCTTCAGTACCTATACTTTTGAGAGGAAATTTTTCTGGAACCCCAGGAAACTGAAGTGGGTCAATCTTCTTTTCTCCAAATGGATTGGGAGTGAACCAATCATGTACAGACCAATATCCTGGAAAGCTGAATATGACCTCTGATGAGCCACGACTCTTTTCCACCAGATATGGCTTCTCTGGAGACTTGTGTGCCTTCATGGCCATCGAGCAAGCTCTCTTAATCAGCTCTTCTTTAACATCTCCAAGCCTTGCACTCGCCATGCTTCCTCGTTCTTGTGGAACTTTCAGGTTTAGTAACTCTGCTTGTTTAGTTCTTCTTCTTCTTTCAGCTGAAGGTTAAAGGGGATGAGCCAACCGTGAATTACTCAAAATACCCTTACATGTTTTAATTCGTTCTTTGAGATTATTTCGTAAATCATGAGTGTGGATATGAACCTTTTGGACATTTAATAACCATTGATTAGACTTTTGCATTGGGATTAAAAGATTCTCTGGTTCTTTCTCCCTCCAATTATATTACACGGACCTCTTTCACCTAACGAAGTCAAGCTCTCAAAGTCAAGCCGCCTACTGTGGATCTGTTCCTTGTCAATTTTAATTTCGACGGTTCATATTTCCCGGAAACTTACACTTTTCATAGTCACAAATAACTGGGCAAACCCACACGTGAGATCACAATGTCATAGGTCATATGTGTTAGGAACTGTAGATCCTTCTTTGTTTCTACTTTCAATCATTGTTCTCCTTTGTCGTTTGTACGGCCGACAAATGTTGTGGAGGCAGTTGATCTGGATTGTATTGGGCTTCAATCCCTATGATGACCCAAGAATTAGGCCCAATCCTCGTAAAGTATTGGGCCACCGTGCAAAGCCCTAGGTCCCACACATGTTTCTTTCATTCTTTTCCTTTTCCCTCCAGTTCCAAGAGTAAAACCTCCAACAGATCAACGGTCGTACCGTAGCTTCATCAAACAATCAGGTAAGTATCTTCAATCTTCGCTCTTTGTAGCACAATATACCATTATTTATAAATCTGAACTTGGGTTACTGTTTGGTAAGTGAGAAAACGCCGCAATCGGAATTGCATTTAATTGTTTTCTGTTCGGGTGCAAGTGCAACGTAGCACTACAAATGGCTGGAACACGTGTTCAGACCTTTCTTTGCTTTTTGTTATAGTTTTGGAAGGAAGACAGTAGAAGAATTTATTTTATTTGTTAATGTTTTAGTTTTATTTTGGCTCTTACTGCCTATGAACTGGTGATAAGAGAACATGAATCTCTTTCTGTACGAATTTGTGTCCGAGTTCTTTTTTTTTTTTTTGAAGCTAGTGTATTAAGCAATTTGAGTTCATTTATAATATTTCATTTCTACCTTTGTAAAATCAACCAAGAACAAATTAGTTATTGAAAATAAAGACGGTTAATGTCTAAAATTTCATTTCCCATGTAATAAACTTGCCACAGAATTAAACCAAATATGCTTCAGAAACTATCATCTGATTCACTGGAAGATGCGGTCCCAAGGAAATCTGACATGAATTGTGTTCGGAAGTTTGGGAATCTCACTGGCCTTCTTGCTGGTGGTGATAATGGCCGTGATGATGTTACACTTGTTGCTACATGCTTCTTCTGTTGTAACTTTTGAGTGATGTCAGCACAAACTCGATCAACCATGTCCAGAAATTCTTTTACTATAACAAACAGTTGAAGGGGGCTTGCCCATTTGTCGTTGGAGACTCCTTCTTGATAATACTCTGTTGTTCGCTTCACAAACTCCATGATCGTTATTTGCTCCTCACTCACCAGCTTAAGCTCCTCTTCGCACTCCTCTAGAAACCCTTTCATTTCCTTTAAAAATCCTTCTCTCTCACTGTTGGCACAGCGTGTCACTAGTTGCCAAATTTCTGCTACATGTGACGTGAGAGAGTTGCACATATTGCTCAAAGCGTCATATTCTATGATAGCTGCCTTCTTTACATTAGAGAATTCATTGCTTAAGCTTTGCACTGCCGGTAATCCTAGTTTTAAGTACTCGTTGTCTCTCTCCTCTTCTGTCAGTCTTTCTGAAATTGAATAGCTATTTTTGCTTCTTTGACTGCTACTTCTTGCAAGGCTATGGGTTCGATTGAATGCACAGCGTCTACCCTGTGACCGCATCACTTGCTCCACAACAAAGTGGAGTAGAGTAGTCTTCCCATCTGTGCTTTTAACATCAGAAAGTTTAAGGAGGGCACTTAGGTTGAAACCTTGTGCATTGCCTCTGGATGTTCCAGCATTCATTTTATTACCAGCTTTGAGAATGGCTTCAAGAAGTTTTAGGAAGAGCCCTCGGGTTCTTAGCTCCTTGCATCCCCATTCAAGTGCTTGCAAGGACTCTTTAAAATGAAGGATTTCTGATTCGTAACTTGATCTAAAAAGCATTGCATTGATGCGGGTGAATGCTGAAGGAACAGCTTTCAGGATGTGAAATAGGAAAGATTCAGCATCTGCAAGTTTATTTGGATTTCCATTGAATTGGAGGATTTTGGCTTTGTCTTCTTCGCTTGGAGAAATTTTGGCGAGTTTTTCAAGGGTGTCACTGCTAACTTCCTGGCCATCAAGGAGAGCCTCAATGATTTCTTTGCGAGAAATGGTTAGAGACCTCAGTACTATTGATGTGTTTTGGGACTTGCGGGGTTCGAGGATAAAAATTTGGGCTGTTGGAACCATCTTGGAACTGCCTGAACTCTTGGGGATTTTGGTTCTTTCATTGAGTTTACGGTTGGTGTTGGTGTATCCAAACAGATTTTCAATTTGTTCATCATCAAATCTGAGAAGCAAATAGAAGAATCAGCAATAAGAAATGGAGTAATGCATTAGGTGAGTTTCTACGCATTCAGTGGATAAAAAAAAAAAACGACATATGTATTCAGAGTAAAAATTACCTAAGAGATCCATCTTTAATCTCATTCCAGACCATTGAATGATCAACATTGGTTACAACCTTATCCCAGTGCAAAGGTTTTAGCCTCACCTGGCCAACCACAGTCTTTTTTGAGCTCTCCTCTGCAGGAGCTCCTTCCCTTTTCTTATCTGCATTCCCTCTTGGTGCAGGTGGAGGTTTCAATGGTGAAGCCAAATTAACGGTCTCAGATGGTGCAGGTGCTAATGCAGGATTTGTTTTTACTGGTACTGGTGGCGGTGGTGCTGGTAATGGATGTTGAAGAGGAGGAGGAGGAGGTGGTGGTGGTGCTATTGCTGTTACCGTTGCTGGAAATTTCTTTGCTGCAGTGGGTGGTGGAGGTTGTGTTAGCAAAAATGCTGAAGCTGGAGGTGGTAGAGTTAGATCTTGCAGAACTGGCTCTTCCTTTTTCTTATGAGCAGACAAATCAGATGGGTCATTGAGTAACAAGCGTGGTTTAGTAGTTCTCTGTACTGTGACATCCATCCTCTTTTATTCATCTTCTTCTTCATAACTTGGATTAAACAGAACCTTTGGAAAAGTAGCTTTAAGCTCTCCATCTTCCAGTTTTCTCATATAAAGAACTTCCTGTCCATTTTCATCAACAATTAAACCTTTCACTCTTCCTTTAAATTTCTCAAACTCTTCATAAGTCACTGTTGTTTCCTCCCTACGGAAGCTTGAGTTAATTTTATTTCTCCTACGGTGTTTTGCAATTTTTCGGAAGAATAACAGGGCGATTCCAGCAATAACAAGAGTAATTGCCGCTGTGGCAGCAATTGTCTTAGCAGTGTTTTGTTGTGGTGACATTGCTGAAACTTGAGCCGAAAAAGATCAGAGGATTATGTCAAGATTCTGTTACTGAACTTGGAGGCGAAGGAATATCAATGTTCTGTGAAGAATTTTATTGGGAATATGAGACAGGAAGAACAGCAAAAAAAATATAAGGCAAGTAAAAGGACTTGGCTGGACCATTGTGTCACAGAGCTCATAGAGAATGCTGCAGGGATAGGTGATAGAACTTTGTTGTTTCAAGACTAATTTTAGGCAGTTTGAGTAAATTTTCAAGTCGTGCACATTGGTGTTGTTTGCTTACGTTTCAATGAAAGTAGTTGTTGTTGGTTGGATTTGCTTAACTGTCAGTGGGAAAGTTCATTGAAAATGAGTACAATACCCTGTTGCAAAGTCTGATATTAAAGTAAGGTGCAGGCAGAAGGATCTACCAAGTCAGCCAGCTTTAGATGTATGCACAATTACGATGACTAAGATGATGGTTTAACCGTCCTAGCTTGACTTCATTGTAATGGACAACCAACTTAAAAAATTTGTCTTGGAATATCTTGTTTTGCATTGTTTATTCTCAAAGCCTTGAAACATAACCTTGAATTTACGATGATGAATGTGATACTCAAGAAACGCTTTGAAAGCCCCTAGAATTTCTTGCAAGCTGCCACTGGGCAACTCAGTGCTGGCAAATTCTCGATGGCCTTTAGACCAAATCAGAACAAAACAACATACTTGATGCCAAAACCTTATTTATTTTATTAGATAACTAGTTTTACCACTCAGAAAAAGATAGATGAATTATGGGGGAAAGTAACTTATCCAGCAAGCATTTCAATGTTCCCATTGCTCTACATTTCATGATTTTCTTAGGTCACAAACTGTCCAACAAGTCAAACAAATCCCCTGCCAAGCAGCACCCTTGTGTGGAATTGTCACTTGTTTAATTTGCCCAAATCAAATCCTCATTTATCCCTATCAAAACATGTAGAAGCCAAATTGCAATATCGATAATGAACATTAACTGGACTACTTACTCGGTAAAGAAATGAGTTAATAATAGAAGAGCTCGCCATTTCTCTTCATTTAAAGCTTTGCTGAACACAAAGCCTAGAAAGCTTTTGAACACCATTTATGAGTGAGACCGTGTTTAGATAAACTGAGTAATTGCCTTACTGTTCTTGCTGTCCGGGAAATGAAAGTGAATGTCCATCAGAGCTAATGGGACTTGTTAACCTACAATGTTCATTAAATTTTAGGAACGTGAGTTTTTAAGATTCGTCTCACTGTTGTAAATATAAATAGTTCTGGATTTGTTTGAAGTAGATGGGGCAGCTAAAATATTTAATACTGCTTATTATTGACTGCCGTCCATTGTTCTTTTTTAGAGCCAACTTGGAAAATGTACCGTGAAAACTTTTGGGGAAATTTTTCAATATTTTGATGGAGTTAAAATAATTTAAATTATAATAACTAAATATGATTTTTTTATCATTTTACCCTTGCTCTTAAAAAAATAAAAATAAAAAATACACCGACACTTCCTCTCTCTTTCTCTCTCACGGTTAACAAATTTTCTTCAAATAATTTGTTAGATTCACTCTAAAATTTGAAGATTTAAATTAAATTATTTAGTGTAAAGTTTAAAAAAATAAAAAATGAGAGAAAATTGGTAAGTTTATTTTTTAAATTTAATTTTTTTATGATTTTGAGTAATTTTTGTACTTAATTGTTAGAAATGTATAGATGTATAAAAAATAAGTTAAAAATGTGTGTGAAATAAAAAATAGCGGATTCCAGCCATTTTTTTGCCTTACACGCACCGGTGCGTACTTATACGCACTTCATGCGGCAGGCACGTAGAAGCATGTGCTACTAGCATTAGGCGCATGCCGTTGGGCGTGCATGTCAACGGCGTTAGGCGCACACCGTTAGGCACGCATTGTGGCTCGCGCCCGACGACGTGCAGCGCGCCATACGGCCCACGCCCTTACACGAGTCGCCAGCTACTAGGTGGCGCCAAGGCAAGGCACCACGTGGCAATTTTTATTTTTTGATTAATTTAAAAAATATGTTTTAGTTTATTAATAATTATTTAATTTAATAATTTTAAATTATTTAATAATTATATAAATATTTTTTATTGTTTTATCAATATTAATATAGGTTAGTTGTAATAAAAATCTTGATTTAATAGTTAATTATATGTTGATAATTTTATTGTGAATATTATATGTTAATAATTTTTCTAATTTTTTCAAGAAAGATAATATTTCAAAAGACTACGTAATTGTTGAAAATATTTTCTACCGAGCGAACGTACATACTTATTCGAAGTTATGGGTTATACGAAATATAAAAATCAAATTGACTTCGAGGCAAGTAAAAATATTTAGAACCACGTGTTTTAGTTATTTTTTTGATGTATCAGATATTCCATTCTCAAGTATTTTAGTACATGAGTTTTTAATAAGATGCGTACATACTAAAAATTTATATGAAGAATTATGATTCTATATAGGCAAAAGATGTATTAGATTCTTTCGTCAAAATTTTTATTTGATTACTGAATTGAGGATTGAGGATTGAGGATTATCTTGTAGTAAGTGGGTTAGGTGATAGACTATGGCATAAATATTTTTGGGGTAAAAGTGAGTTGACTTATAAGGATTTGAATCCGTGGTTCGTAAGCGTTACATTTGACGATAATGTAGATGCAGTAAAAATGTGTCTATTTTATGTATTTCATAAATTGTTAATGTCACGTGATCGGAATAGAGTCATACAATATTTTGTATTTCGTCTCGTAAATAATTTAGATGAGTTTAATATTTATCATTAGGGCACGATTGCATGGACTCTACTCTGCAATAGTTTATGTACGGCTCCAATTAAAAACTTAGTGAATGTTAAAAAAGTGGGCGCTCTGAATAAGTAATCATACAACTTATACTTATTTAGTCAAACATTTTTGGTGAGTAATTCTATTTTTTTATTTCATTATCAATTAAGATACAGAAAAATTTATTTTGTTGACATTGTAATTTTTGAATTTATTATCATCTCAGGTGTGGATTTACGAGACGATCCCGATGTGTGAAGAGTTATTGGCAAGAATTGAGATTATTTTTTGCGTATTCTAAATTGGTCTGGTACGGAAATTTCATTATACAAAAACTTCATAAACATCTTTTTCGATGGTGTTAAGATATACTTTTATGTTCAACAAAAAATAGATATAATTTCCTTTTAACTTTTGTTATTTTTTCTAATAACGATTAATAATCTAAAATATTATAAAAACTTTTGAGGTTTATAGGAAGTTGGTGTCCTACAAACATGAGAAGAGTGCAGACTATCGCGTAGCGGTAAACTTATGCATTCCATTAAAAAAATGGGGAGAGAGTCTTAAGTTAGAGAAAGTTGATATCTCGGACACCCAATTCACCGATGATTTGCAACCTGACTATGAATTTTAAACCCCATCAACGACTGAATCAATGGTATAATAATTTAATTTTTTTTAAATTATAATTACTTATGTTATTAATGAGTATTAGCTTGTGAAAATTAATTATAATTACTTATGTATAATTTGAGTCCGGTGCATCATAATCACAATATCATATCCTGGAGAAGAGGATGGATAATCTTAAAAAAAGAATATTTATCAGAATTGATAAGGTTAACTTAGAGTTTTCCGCCAAGATTGATAAGGCCGAAAAAAATATCTTGCATCAGATATCTCTTTTAGTGCAACAGTTTAAGTCAGCTAAGATCTCTGAGAATGCAGGGCAGAGTATGATACGTTTTAAATATAAATTATATTATGTACAAAATTTAACAAATCAATACATTAACTGGTATTGTTTAATTTTGTACCGAATTTATGACTGCTGACTTTCAGACATTTATTCTTGTCAGCGAGTCTCAGCATCAGCTTATGACAATGGATTTACAACATGTAGCTGATAGCCCTATAAGTGTAAAAATTATACCTACTACGTTAGGTGAAAACATGAACAGGTATGAGCGCATTCGTAAGAAGGCAGTAGTCTAAGTCAGTCCATATATTAATCCGTTGAAAAAGTTTGTGAATAAAAAACTTGTTGAATTGCAAGTAGCACTTACAATTGACGTAAACGGGCAACTGATTCATATTAATCAGGTTAAATTTACTGAGTTTCTGCATTGAATAAAAAATAATAACCCAACACACTGAGTTTGTTTAGACAGACTCAATCCCAATTATACATTGTTTAATGAACTACAATAAGACTGACTTGACGATTTAGTAATGACTTGTTTCTGCTTTTTGTTTTGTTTTATAAGTTGTCTAATAGTAGCGAAACTTATACATATTCTTTATTTTGTATCAAATAAATAAATATTTAAAGATTTTTCATTTGCGTCAAATAATATTTTCTGACATGTACTCATAGAAATGCACAACTGCAAATGCATATTTTTACGTGAATTATTTTGTTACCCATTTATTGTGCATATAACATTATCATACCGTTGTATATATTAATTATTAACAAGTTTAGTGAGTATCTTTTATTTGTCTTTAGAAGCACATTCGACAAATGTGGCAAACGTCCTTTACTGTCAATCCTCTAGACAATAATCAATGGCTCGAACTGTTATTAGCTTATGCACTCAAAACAAAGCTCGAGTTATTTGGTATTAAATCGTGGGCATTGGTCAATAAGGTACTTTTTAAGAACAATAATGATTTTTTACTGTGTATGTAACAATATTAAGTTCAAAATAATACAATAGTTATTTTTGTAGGTATATATCCCTGTGAATATCAATTAACAACATTGTTTGTAGTAGAGCTCGATCTTGTTCGGATGACAATTGATCTTTATGATTCCAGTGTGAACGGCCATTCAGACAAGTCCATAATGAAATTTATGGGGCCTTTGCGTGTTACAATGCCTTTTTACCTTCAAATGTGTATATTTTATAGTTTGAGGGGCATACAAAGTCTAAATTTTTTTTCCTTAGCCAATGATTTGTATGCAGAAAAATGTGCCGCAACAAGAGGTCGAGAACGGGATAGTGGCATTTTCGTCTGTATATATATTGAATATCTTATGTTAGGTCGGTCATTTGACTCATTCCCTGACATTGGTACTTTTTATAGACAAAAAATGGCCGTTGATTTGTGGATTGCTGCTTCACAGATGTTTAGTACTACAATTTTTTATATGCATTTATGTCATATTATTTATTTTACGGCCGTTGATTTGGGTGTATGTGTGCAGAGGTAAGATATAATTAGATAGAAGTTTATTTTTTTTAATATGGTAGATTTGGGAACGTATTTTTCTGTAAGCTTAATCACAATATTGCATCATCATCATTTTCAAGTGGAATGGGTTTCAACTTTATAGTACTCGAAGGAACTTCAAACTTGAGAATTACTTTATAATGCACCTGATTAATTCTTAAAAGATGACAAATTCTTCTCAACAACGCTTTATATCTAATATTTTTTGGAACTACCATGTGTATATTTTAATATCCGATGTATCTTTCAAAACTATCACTACAACTCTCTCATCTTTCCCAAAAATATATAATTGTCGAAATTTGTAACATAATCTGCGGCACTTGAAAAAATATAAAGTAATTTTAGTTTAATTATATATACAACTAAATTAAAAATAAAACTGAATATATAAATATTTATATATATATATATATACAATATATAAAATAAAAAAATTTGGTGGTGATGTCAAGGTGTTGTGCAACCATGCATGCGCCTATTGCGCATGAGCGCCTTGTTGTGATTAGTGCACGCATGAGGCAGCGCCCCAACAACAACTGCATGTGGAGCCACGCGCCTTCCTACGCACCATCTGTGATAATCATAATCACAGAGTTTAATCATCTATTACACTTATTTTCAATATAAATATAAATATTACTACTAATTAAAAAATAAATAAAATAAATTTATTAGTTTTCAACTTCAGTTAATTTTTCTAAATCTTCAAAATATCATCGCATCTAAAAAATATCTTCAAAATTGGTAACAGATCTAAAATCTCTTATAAGAGAGATGAATTTGCATCGAAAGAGAAACTTTTAAGACGATGAGTTTTTAAAAGAGAATATTATTTGTGAGGGGTAAAATAAGAAAAAATAATACATTTGATTTAATATATTACCTATTTAAATAAAATAAAATAAAATAAAAAACTTACGAACGCATGCGTTGAGCGCCCGCCTCACGCATACTCTCAAAGCAAAGCCTTGCGAGCGTATGTGTTAAGCATGCACTCAACATGTGCTTTTATATTATTTAATTATAATATTATTTTTTTAAAACTATTATTGTTATTATAAATAATTGTTTTCAAAATTAATTTTATATTTTATATTTTTAATTAATTTATAAAAAGAAAAAAGAAAATAGAAGATAAAATAAAAAAATTATCAAAATTACAATAAGAATAAAATAATATATATTTTGATAACAAAACTTAAAAAATTTACTTCCATCAAAAAAATTTGTATCTTAAATTATTGGCAAACTTCAAAATTTTTTCAAAATTTTATTTATTTTTACACGCTTTAATCTTTCAGATATTAGCTTTCCCCCATTGTTTATTGGTTTCTCTTTCATTCTTTTTTGACATTAAAGAACATTCTGTTGAAACGACATTATAATTGGGAAATTGGAGGGTCTATATAATCTTTTCAAAGTACAAGAGTATTTGGCTTCAAGTTGTGCCTACAATAGAACACCATAATCACCAGGAAAATTGAATGTAAAACTGGGATTTCATTGATCATGATGAAATTTCATCTCCCACAAAATACCAAAAAAAAAAAAAAGATGGACCAGAAAGATTTCATTGCTATTCTTTACATTACATTGTGATTTTTTTTTCTTTCTGTTCTTTGGTCCTGGTTAATTTTTCATGTCAGCAAAAAGTATGTTAAGGCCAGTGTAAATGCAAAATATTACATAACTAATCTCTCCTCAGGGTTAAACTATTGACTGTAGTATAGACAATATGACTTTTCTGGTTCACTCACTTGAAAGCAGATGACTTAAGTATGGACAATTTCGGTCTCTTCAAGGAACAATCCGATGATGAAGATGAAAGTGGTGATTGGGATGAATCCGATGATAACGATGAAGATGGTGATTCAGATGATGCTAGACCACAAGAGACAGATGATGACAGTGACGACAATAAGGGCTGATTATCATCTCTTAGCTTTCTCTTGTGAAGTCTTCTCCTACCATTTTCATGTCCTTCCCCTTTCATTACGTGATCTTTTAGCCGTTTCACATCTGATAGTTTTACTGGCTTGACTATGTACTCCTCTGCCCCTTCTTCCAAACAACTGTTTTTCATAAAGAAATAAGAAGCTGTTAACAATTTGTTATAGAAGGCATAGTATTACAAGTTGCATTATAGTAATGCAAAAAAATACACACACAAATTTCAATATTGCTTTATTTAGTTGCATCAATTATCTTACATCAAGAGACTAAAGAGGTAAATTGATCCGTATAAGGTTTGACAACAAATATTTATTAATTATTCACAATTATTGATGTGGAGTTCATGTTAGAAATTAAACAGCCAGTCAAGTCCCACCACCTGAGAGGAAAATGCATACGAACCACCCTGGCCTGAGTGGAAAAATGAAATACTAAGGAAATTAATTAACAAACATAATCTTTTTCCAGAACATGTTTAAGATCTAAAGATTCTTCTTTCCTCAATTCTAAATCAGACACATACCATGTGAGGTGTTACTTTATAAAATTAGAACAATTCCCAGCACAAGAGATAATGAAGAGCATAATAACAATGCATTATTTTATGACACATGCACCAGTCTGTCCACTCCGATCCTATTAAGATTTTGGTGTCAGATTTTGATTAATTCTACAGGCGTCACAAAGCTTAGTTGATTTAATCTACAGATCCCCTGGATTTGATTGAGGCCAGATGGAATTCGAATCAAATCTCTCTAAGAATCAACAGATTTGAACTCCTATCCAACATTATGAATAAAGAAATTCGCCAAATCTAATGCTTCTTGTCTCTAGCATGGTAGCATCAATACAAATAAATGGGATGATTATTTTGTTTTGCCTTAATATATAGATTACTAAATCATATCAAGAAGACAAACATATGTGCAATTCTCTAAAAGCAAATAAAGGGTAATAATGAGATCAAACCAAATGTTTACCTATCAATTTGAGTTAAGACATTCTCAGACGACATTATCACCACTGGAATTTCTCTGAAAGCCGACGATTTCTGCTCAAGAAGTAAATGTAACACCAAATCAATATACAAAAGTAAAAATGATTTGAAATTTCAAACAAAAAAAGAAAAAGAAGAAAAACCAAAGGGCTAACCTTGATCTTTTTTAGCAGTTCATATCCAGTCATCCCAGGCATGGTGTAATCAGTAATTATCAGATTCACCTTCAAAGCCTGAATTCAGTGGATATAGAAAAAATTAGCCGAACACATAACAATGTTTAGGGTTTTTAAGTTAGCTTTTTCTTTTTTTGAAAAAAAAAATCATGAAAGTTTTAAACTTTATCATTTTCGTTTCTTTTCTCCCACTTTCTTATCAACCAAACATATGTACTTACATCAAAACCCGCAGCCGAGCTATTCTCTCCATCCAAACCAAGATACTGTAAAGCCCTTGTTCCACTGTCCACGGCTGTCACTGCAACAAAAAGCCCCAGTTCAAATCAGCCTAACAAAACCAAACAAAACACACAAAGACAAATCATCATCCACCCCCGAAAGAAAAGAAAAGCCCCCATATTTACCTTTACAAGAGGATATCTGAAGCAACCTTTCAATAAGCTTGCGATCAACATAACTATCATCAACAGCAAGAACATGCAGCTCCTGAGAAGAACCCAACGGTGTCCGGTAAACCTCTTCAGCCATTGTTGCCATCAATGCCAAACTGAACTCTTATGTCAAAAACTG
This sequence comes from Ailanthus altissimus, assembly GCA_946807835.1. Taxonomy (NCBI): domain Eukaryota; kingdom Viridiplantae; phylum Streptophyta; class Magnoliopsida; order Sapindales; family Simaroubaceae; genus Ailanthus; species Ailanthus altissimus. The sequence goes on along the minus strand of OX327691.1, from coordinate 26,943,201 downwards.
TGAAATATTCTCAGCTTTTACGCGTCAACCAGAGGATCCCTTTGGTGGGGTTTCTTTTATAACTTCGTTGCAAGCACAGCAAATGGGAAAATGTAATGTGGGTGGCTCTGATGCTTCTGCAGTTTTTCCTTTTTGTTTTTGCTTTATAAATAAGGCAAAGGAAAGGAAAGAGAAAGAGAGAGATAAAGGCAACGGATTCTGAGGATCCAATATCGTAAGATCTTAGCAAATCTTTCTTTTTTAGTTGTTGTATCAGATGACCATTATCTACCAACTTGTAATTTGTTTGTCCTGTCATTTTTTACAAAATATTTTATATCTTTTTTTTTTTGTGTGGGTATTTGTATGACTTTGCTGTCACCCAGAAGACGAAACAATGATATTATTATCATTAACGTGTTGTATTGAAGGGGAAATTTGATGGTTAACGACATGATTTTTGACTCTTTTGGCAGGCACGGTTTGAATTGCACAGTTGGTTTCAAAGATTTGCAAATATTGCAACTTGGTCCGGTGGTTGTCTCTTTGACAGGCAATATGTGACCCACGTAAAATTCGCTCAGACATACGTTGATAGTTCAAATCAGCATCGATATGAGCGCGTAATTATTCATCATAATGTTAGATTTTTCATCGTTCAACGATAAATAATAATATCTATCAACATTTGCAACTGTGCATTCGGTTATTTATTTATTTATTTTTATTATCTCGGTTTCATTTATTTTTTAGGTTATGTTTAAGAATAATGTTATAAAATTTAAATTGTATAGTAAATGATGATATATTAATTAACTATTAGGCTGTAAAATTATTTAAAATTTAAAATTATCTATTACTTGAATATAATTTAAAATGTGTAATATTATTTTATATTTTTTTATTAAAATTTTTTAATTAATAATTCAATTTTAATTAAGACAGTGTATTCTTAAAAAAGATTGAATGAGTAAAGATTTTCATAGTTGATAAATTAATCTAAAACTATTTAATAAACTCATTGATTAACAAAAATCTTTTCACATTAAATATAAATAGTCTCTCACTAACCCCTAAAGATAGGTTTTCTAATTTCTGGTATTTTCTTATGGGTTATTTGATTTTGAGTTTGTTATATATTATTTTGGTTTGTAAATTATTGATTTTACTTGTGTAATAGTGGTTTATTTGTGTAAATTATTGATTTATAAAATTATTATGGTGAATTTGTTTGGTAAAATTTTGATCCAACAGTAAATAAAATAATAATAATAATAAGAGAGGAAGAGATATTTGGTCGGAGCAAAAACAATAAGATGAGAGAGAAATAATGGATACTCGGTGTAGAAGGTAAAAAGATACTGGTTATTTTTTAATAATGGTCAATAATACAAGGGGTAAGTTGATATTTACCAATAAACTAATTTTGTTTCGAATTTTAAAAATATAACTCGAAGGCCAGAAAGCTATTAACTTGACACTATTTTCGATAAATTTTAACGCAAAGGTTAGTTTTCTTTTTTTTTTTATATATTTTATTTTAATAAACGAAATGCAAAAGCTTTACATGGAGTCTTTGACAATCCCTGTAAAGAGATGGACGACAACGTCAACATGTTGTTGCAATAGAAAAGACTTTGCTTTGACCAGTTAAGTCAAACATTAAAATTAGAAATTTGAGTCTTAGACGACATGATCGGCAAGCAACCTTTTATTGATAAAGCCGAGAAAGGTCCGAAACGGCGGCGTTAATAGAGGGAAAGGCCGCCCTGCCCTTGCCCCCCTACGTTGGCTGTAACCAGCGATTAATTAATTGTCACCTCCCCTAAAATCTTTGGTGTGATTCGGTGAAGCTCCGCGTTTCAAAAAAAAGAAAAAGCGTTCAAAATCTTCCTTCATGTGCGTGATCGGTCAGATGTTTGAATCTTGCCAGCCCACGATCTGGGCTGATCCGCTTTGGACTTTACGCTTGATCCTTTGTGATCATGCGTTGCTTTTTATTTAATTGGCTTTTTGGAGATCGGAGAATACGAATCTCAACACTCAAAAGATCCGAGTGGTAACCCCTCCATCACTACGCGGTGGGAAGAGATTTTGTTGTCCTTTCGATTCGCTATCAAATGTGAATCCTCAGATGAAAAGCACCCACCATCTTAATTAACACACACAAAATATCTATCTCCATTATATTTGATTATCTATTCATAATTCTGTCATCAAATAATTAATTAAACTACTGTCTTAGTGTCTTATTTTCATTAGCATTATTAACTTCAATCTTCTTCTTTACATTTGTAAAATAGATCAAGAGATTCGTGCAGTGTATGAACTCGGGAGTCACCGACAGTGGGAATGCAAATGATGATTCAATTTAGATATATTTTTGCACTTATTATTGTTTTAAAATTAACAAAGATATTACATATTTGTGTTAATTGGAATTGGCCGGATAATTTAGACTCATTAGGATAATTAAGGTGATGGAATAAATAATATTTGGAGGTAGTATATGAAAGGAGAATAACATAACACAAAAAGGGTCCATAATTTGGGAGACAATATTATTATTAGTAGCAACAAACATATAAGATCTAAGAATAATACACATTATGCATACTTTTATAATCATAGTGATTCCCATTCGTAGATAAGGTTTGTTTTCGACTTTCTCGTGTCTATATATTGTACTCTTTTTTTTTTTTAACTTATCATATTTAGATATTAATATAAGGATAAGAATAATTATATTCCAAAATTGATATAACTGACAAATTCATCATAATTAAATTTGAAATGTCTAATTTTATTTAAATTCATTAATTTTTACTATCACTTTGAATAAAAATAATTATTTTAATATATAATTATCATCTTACTCTATTGTTTGCTATCCAAATTAAATGTATAATGATTTAAACTTTAGACATGTTATACAATATCATTAATTTATTATTTTTGAACACATAGTATAATTTTATCTATTTATTTTATTTAATATAATTAAAAAATAAATTTTAATAAAACGATAAGTGGGATAATATGATAAATAACAAACAACACATGTTAAAGAGGATATGAGTTTTGATCCTTAAAAAAATTAAGATTTGACACGTGTTTCTAATATGGCATGCTGTATGTTGTTTTTTTTTTATATATTATATTATTTTATTATTCCTTTATTATTTAAATTAATAGTAAAAATTAACGAATAAAAATAAAAATAATTATTTTAAATTTAATTAAAATAAAATTATCTATTAAATTAATTGATAAGATATAATTACTTTGGCCTTATTAATATATGATATAAGTTATCGCTAGTTAATGGACCAAGACAGAATTATTTATTAATTTGTACTGATTCATTACAATTTACACATGATAAAACAAGATGGAGTCATTTGTTTATTAAGGAATTGAGTGTTGCCAAATGCACCATACTACTAGGCGAGTTTTGTTAAGGGCACGGTCGCACGGGTGTACTTAAAGACGATTACGGGTGGATTTAGTATCCACGACAATCTTGCAATCTGTATCCGCCTGTTGAAAAATATACCCTCAGCCCATCAGAAGAGTCCACAGTATCTCATTCTGGTTACTGACGGACCAAAACGCCACCGTCATGAGATGGAGCAAAGTTTTGCGAATCGAAAAAAACGAATGCCCAGAGTTAGAGCAGTAGTACCAGCGAGAAATGGAGGAAGAAAAGGCGGCAGCGTACTACGAGGAGCTGACTCGCAAGGGGGGAGGAGCCGCTAGATTCAAGCAAGGCCTCGGCTTTTCCTCCTCATCTGAAAACGACGCCGTACTAACAAAACAATATTCATCGTCTTCTTTCCTCAGCAATTTCGTTAAGGCATCGAGCCCAACCACAACCTCCAGTCTCCAGAAACAAGCTCAACTCGAATCCATTCAAAACAAGCTCAAGAAGAAACCGTCCGAAGAACAACAATCTCAATCTAGGGTCAGGAAAGACAGAGACAGAGCCAGGGATTACAAAGACAGAGAGAGGGATTATAGAGATAGAGACCGAGACCGTGAGAGGGATCATAGAGACAGAGAACGAAGAGACCGAGACAGAGAGAGAGACAGGGACCGAGAAAGAGATAGAGATGGAGAGAGAGAAACGAGGAGGAGTAGGAGGAGGAGCGCATCGCCGCTGGAGAGGAGGGAAGAAAAGAGGAGAGAAGCGGAGAAGGAGAAGAAGGGTAAAGTCGATTATTCACGGTTAATTGAAGGCTACGGCAAAATGGTATGCATCTTCTTTTATCCATTCAATAATTGTGTTGGAAGTCATATATGCATGGGTCAAAATTTTTTGTGGTTAGATACTGCTTTAGGTTGAGTGTTTGCTTCGTGTAAAAGAGTTCAGTTTTCACTTTAGATCTAATTATGATGTTGTGTGAATGATGGTGGAAACAGAGAGAAGAGCATTAACTTTTGGAGCATAAAGGTTTTGATAATGCGGTGCTGTGTGTTGTTATTATAGTTTCTATTTGGCAATAATGCAGCCTTTTCCTAAGCTTTGAATTTGATAGAATTTGAGCACCTTATGCATGTATGTATGGTTTGTGAAGTAAAATAAGAGCCTCTAATTTCAATTGTACTACAGGTTGGATAGTGATTGAAATGGATGGTTCTAGTTTGAAAAAGTGTTTTAACATGCCAGTCCATGTAGTTACACAAATGTCTCATTGATCACCTCTGCAACGGATGAAGTAGTTTTTCTTCCGGTATATTGTTGCAAATATGTGAGGACAGAGGAAAAGGTACCCTGTGACTGAGTCATTCAAAGAACTCCTGATCTGGAACAGAATTTGACTAAGGTTACATTGTGATTGTGGGACATATGATAACCCTCTCTCTCATTTATACCTTTTGTCTTCATATAAAGCGCATATGCCAGATGATGGAATCTTTGTTACTATCTGAAGGCTTATAACAGTTTTAAGTTTTCTGAAAATTTCTGAAGACTTTCGTATTCCCTTTTTCAAGTTTTTAACTTCTCTTTTGTTCCTTTCTATCCTGCCTTGTATCGTTTTTCTTGATGAGGTGCTTGATTTTCTATTTAGCAGTTAGACGGTAATGTCAGATCATCTTTGATTGACATGTCAACAGTGGAAGATAATTAGGGCACCAAAGTTGAATATAAATCTTTTCATGTTGAAGTCCAGGTTCTTGTATCTGAGGTTACCTTGGATGGTAGGACTGATGGATCTTTAAAGGATAGGGCTGTAATAACTATCATGTTAAGGACTTTGGTGCATTTCTTTTGGTCATTATAAATTGGACTCCATTATTAAAGCAACCTTTCTTTTGTGAACAGATGCCAGCTGAAAGAGTTAAAGCCAAGATGAAACTTCAGCTTGCTGAGACTGGTATGTTACCTCAAGCTGTGGTGTTGTTTTAATCTTATTGGGCAACCTTTTGGGCCGCAATGCCCTTCCATGTCTCGAATGTTTTATAAAATTTCACAATACTGATCTCCTTACTATTATGTAGATTTGCTTTAATATATCAATTTTGTAACTCGATGAGGATTCTAGTTGGGCCAGCTTTTGTTTCACTTAGTGTTATCATCCCTTGTACCTGGCATGATAACAAACATAGTAACTAAAGCTCTAAATATGAAAGTATCTCTGTGTTGTAATATCTTTTTTGTCCTTATAATAATGTTGTCTTAAATGAAGCTGAAAAGGATGAAACGAAGGGCTCTGGATGGGAACGGTTTGAGTTCAACAAGGATGCCCCTCTTGATGATGAGGAAATTGAAGGTTAGTTATATTTTTCCACCTTTAGATGTGACATGGGTCAATAGCAACATAGAACTGATGTGTTCACACAAAAAATCTACAGTTGCAGAAGATGATGCAGCCATAGTCAAGCACATAGGGCAGAGCTTCAGGTTTTCTACCATTGAGGTATTCTACTCGTCTTCTGCTATACATCTCTTAATATTTGATTTTTTATGCTAATTTGTTCTAACACCGTAATATTTTCGAGAGGTTTAAGCACGAATTCTGATTTCTAATGACGTAATGTGCATTATATAAATTCTGAAGGCAAGAAGAGAGGAACAGATAAAAGCTGCTCATGACGAAGCCATGTTTGGAGTATCGGCTGTTCCACCATCCATTTCTTCAGATAGTGAGCCAGAGGCAGACATCAGTGAAAAAAAAATTGATGATAGCGACCTTGCTACAAGCCTCTTTAGTGAGAAGGTAAGTGGTTTCTGATTTTGAGAACCTTATTTCAATATTTCTTAATGCTGCTAGAGAGAGGAACATTGGAATTTCACACCATATTCATCATGGTTTTAGGTTCTTGCAAAGCAACAAGGTTCTTGGCGTGACCGTGCTCGCAAAGTGTAAGAGATAGATCAATAAGCTGATGGTCAGCCTAAGAAACTGTGACACAAGTGTTGTACATGACAGCTGATATTGTGGGATATCAAATTCCATATCTTAGATTTGGATTGTACCATACAGGGAATATGTATCTTTAAGTTGATAAATGAAAAGCCCGTCTTCCAACAAATCTGCTGAGCATCAAGATTTTTGGTCTTTTTTTTTTCTTCTTCGTATTCTACATTATCCCATTCACGGTTCAAATCTGATCTCTCTGAGATCTGGTATTGGATGTTGCTAAATTTGTGCACATTAACCATTTTGACTTGGCGATGAAAAAATGAGCAAAGATTTTCCGGACGTCATGTTTCGGTCTTGGCGACCAGAAAATGCAGTGGTGAATCTAGTCTAAATCCTACTGCTAGATGGCCTTGGTGTCTTAACCTTACCAATTCTCACAGTAGTGTTAAGTGCATGATTTGATTTTGACGACTGTATCTGAAATTGGTGGACGACATGCATATTCACATTTACTACCAAACACAAAGTAACAAGGCATGAACGACCTGTCAGTCATCGACATTTTTTTTATATGATTAGTTTAGTTTTAATTCTTTCGTTACCCATCGTCCGCCAACCGTTTCAAAATCGGACGTGGTATTGCAACTTGGCAGCTACAGACTCACTATTCCAATGTGTCCTCGGGAAAAGCATTTAAAATGCAACGTGTCGTTTTCCAATTGGTACAATATACCGACCAATGACGTCTTTTCTCTCTCCGAAAGCAACCAATCAGGTTGCGTTATTTCTAATAAACAATTTTTTTTAAAAAACAAATTCAAGCCCTAGTCATTAGTCGAGATAAATTCATCGTCTCTCATTCATTGCATTCCCCCTTCCTCCTCTGCGGTAAAAAAGCTCCTTGTTTTTTACTTGCTCCGTTACCAACAGTAGACAGCGCGTACAATGGCAAACCGATGGTTGAGACCCGAGGTAGGTCCAAGATCGGCGTTTATTTGTATTTTTTTCCAACGTCAAAATCGGATCGTTTGATTTTGATTTTGATTTTGATTTTGTCATATCTATGAAGCTATTTTTGGAGAGCTTATGTGATATATAGATCTAATATGATAAAATTGTTCTTATATTATACGTGATAGGTGTATCCACTGTTTGCGGCCGTAGGTGTTGCTGTGGGGATCTGCGGATTTCAACTCGTCCGCAATATCTGCATCAACCCTGAAGTCAGGTACTCTTTCTCTCTCTGCGTGTTTACATAATAACTATCATTTTTATCCTTTTAAGCTACTATTTTTTTTATAAAAAAGAAAAGAAAGAAAATTGTTGAGGATGATCTTAAATTTGAATTTCATGTGGTTAGAGAAGAAACTGATTGAGTAGCATGTAAAGAGCCTCCTCCAAATTATGCTAGTTTTTTCAATGATTATAAGGGGCAGTATTATTTTGTCAAAAGCCAAAGGGCAACTAATAGTTAAGTATAATTAAGCTACCACCGTATGACAAAAGAAAAGAAAAATTAATACGTGGGTTCTTAGTTAAATGTTAGCAACGGCACTTTGGAGCTGTTCTTTTTTCCCCAGACAGGCCTGCTCTCCGCTCTAAGTGCGATTGGCCTTGCTTCTATGAGAAAATTGTTATTGACAATTCAGTTGGTATAGGGTACTCAAATTTGTTTCTAAGCAAGTGAATATATTTTTATTTTTTGTGTCGGGGTCTAATAGCAATTAGTGGTAACACAGTTCATACTTTTGTTCGTGTCAAGTATTTCCTTTCATGTTCTACAAATTTGAGAGGAACACCTAGTCTAAGGTGTGTTGAATTTTTTACGTGTTAGAAAAACACTTGACTATGAGAAACTATTGACCTCCTTGGCTTGGTTTAGAGATTAGATACTTGTTCTATATGCTGTTTGAATCTGATGTGAAGGATATGCTTGAATGGAGTTACAAAACTTTTGTCAGTCTTTGTTTTTTTATCAAGAGAGAGGATATTATAACAATGCATTAGGTGTGTAAAAGTGCTGGGAAATATTTTTTGGTGACTTAAAATCTTCCGTTGAATCAGGGTGAGCAAGGAGAACAGGGCTGCGGGAGTTTTGGAGAACTTCACTGAGGGAGAAAAGTATGCCGAGCATTCTCTAAGAAAATACGTCCGCAACAGAGCCCCAGAAATTATGCCTTCAATCAACAGCTTCTTCACTGACCCCAAGTGAAGATAACTGCTTCTTATGAGGCAATTTAATGATGTTCTTAAGTGTAATGTCCACAGGTCTGTAATGGTCGTTTGTTATAAGTCTGTGACAACCTCAGATCTATCTGAACGGAAATAAGATTTGGGTTAATTATAAACTTTGATTTGAGTTTGTATGCAGTTTGTGTCTTTGAAACAAACACAGTCAATTGATATTGTTCTCTGTATGTTATTGACTTCACTGATAGTTCCTTCAATTGCTTCTTTAGTTCCATACCTATGTGTTACAGTTAGTCATGAATTATGGTGAGTAAATGCTCATTCATTTGCAAATGTTGATTATTAACTTGGTAGCAAGGCCTTTTAACTATTTCTGTTATGGACTTGTGCTTGGTGAACCTATGACCATACGGATTTGTAAAATGGATGGATAAACATACAATTATGCCTATTTAATTTGGGGTATTGATTGAGATGAAAAGGCAACGATATCGCCTGAGATCGTTTCATTTGATGGTTAAGCAAATATGATGTGACGATCAAAGTTGGTGATAAAAATTTTATGAGAGGCTTTTAAGCAATTCCAAGGGGTCAACCTTTTCAATGGTTGCATTTAACCAATTCAAATTTCTGTTGAGACCTTGCACAAATACCATCTAAAGAATGGACCTGCCAGCCACTGAAGGTGGTAAGGAAACTGCAAGCCTCCTAACCCAACAAGGCCAGATTAAAGATTGGCTTCCAACCAAGTATTTTAACTTTCATCTGAAGGTGCATTGCAGTATCACATCATGGTTCATCTTGCAACTGACGTTAAATGAGTCAAATCACTACAATAATCTCTCAAGTGAGATGCAACAGTAACATCTCCCCATCATAACCAACAAAATGAGGTTTTTGGATGAAGTTGTATATCTCAATTCTTAACACAGTTGTATGAAGCAAAATATCAAATTGAATTTTAATATAGAAGTAAAATCCATTTTTCCAGGTTGTATAGGGCTTCAATTTACTCAGATTCACCTCCTTGTCCCACAAAAGGATTACAAGGATTACACCGGCTCCCTGCCATGAAGTTATAATGTCACAGTACAACGCCGAAGGTGATCATTGAACTAACACAGGAAATTGTTCATGCTACAAACTTACAACCTACAAAATTATTGCGACATATACTGACTTGAATTTCTTGCTCTAATAAATGATAATGTTCATCTTTCCTAATAAACAAAACAAAATACATATCAGAAAATACAATGGCCTCTGCAGCTCCCACGATATGCTTGCCATTGTAATTCAACATATCTCAAGCTATTCAAAAGTTGACAGTTGCCAACTGCAAATAAATCATTGCTGGCTCGGAAGGATATTTAACTTCTACAAGAATAGCAGAAAAATCAGGGAGGAAAGTGTTCAACATCCATTGGAGGAAAACCAGACTGTGTCATTCGCATTCCTCGAAGCATGCTCTTTGCAGTTTCTTTCTCCTACAATCATGCACAGATATGAAAACTAGTGTAAAATTATTTTGACATTTTTTCTCTATTTGAAATTTGTAAAATGGATAACTGATCTCTATATAGTCCACAAACACAAAAGGGTAGTGAGTTATAAAACTCACCGGGCCAGTATAATCCAGGAGACGTGTACAATATACTTCTGCCTCTTCAAATCTGTTATGGGCCCTGCAGTGAGTAGCAAGAAATAGCAGAGCTTCAACCATATTTGGTCCTTCCCTCTCTTCAGCTTCCATCCTCTCTAAATCCTTCTTGTAGTAGAATGCTGCTTCTTCATCACGTCCAAGCGCACGATGCAGCTTTGCTAGCTGGTTCAGGGCAATTGCTTCCCTGTCATTACAATTTGCTGCCCTTCTGTAACATTTTATTGCCTCCTCAAGCATGTTGAGCTGTTCGGTTTCATAACACTGAGCCATGGCAATCCACAACCGAGAATCACTCGGCTGCAAGAATACAGATTTTCGAAAATAATGAAGAGCATAGAAAGGCATGTGCATCATTTCATAAGCCTGTCCTAACCCATACCAGGCTCGATAATCGCATGGATTTATATCTACAGCCCGTCTATAGGCATCAATAGCTGCTGGAGTGTTTTTCATCTCAACGTACTCATGACCCATTAGTGTCCAAGCAGATAAATAATTTTTGTTTAATTTAAGGGCCCTCCTAAAATAAACAACTGACTTCTCATGCTGTCCCTTCAAACTGTAGTAATTCCCTATGATGCAACAAGATTCAGGTCTGTATTTATCAGTTGTAAACACCCTATGGGCAAGATAACTTAGAGCAGAGAAACACTCCTTTGCATACAGCACATTGGAATACATATCCATGTCTTCCACTCGATACGGGTCATTTCTTAAAAGCTCTTCAAATATCACTTCAACTTGTTCAAATTCCCTCAAACTGTACTGGGCTTTAGCAATTTGAGCCTGTATGTAACTGCTAAAACTGAAAGTTCCTTGTAGATATTCATATTTTGTTAAGGATTCATTGTGCATCCTGAGTTCTTGATAAGCACTGGCAAGAAAGAAGTCCTTCATCCAATGGTTATTAAGATTAAGGCTGTTCAAGATGTCAATTGTAGTGCACAGGGACTGAAGCTCCAACCAGGCATTCCAATTCCAAGGATAGCTATTCACGGACTCCACTAAAATTGTACGAGCAAGATACTCACTGCCTTTATCTTTAAGCACAATACCATATAAGTATAAACCAAAGGGATCAATAGTCCCGTTCTTCCGAAATGTAGATAACCCCCTCTCCAGAGAAACTAGTTCACAGTTCACAGCATCACTCTTGCCTAATGGACCCTCCAGTTCTATCATTTCTTCCTCCTTTCGCTTCTCCCCAGCCTTCATTAATCAAAGATAAAACAAAAGTTACAAAAAGAAAATGCTCTATGCAAAAGCTTTAGAAGGTCATACTAAAATTTCCAATTGAAGATGCCAGCAATGCATATCTACTTCTGTAAGAAACAAAATGACATATTATAAATCTTTGTAAATTAATATTATCTATCCTCCAAAACATATTTTCTCCAGATAAAAGCTTTTAATTACTTTTCTTAGTCAATAATATCTTTCTAACTCTATCACATTAAAAAAGCAAGGAGAGACACGAAAATGGAGTGCCAATACAAGAAGGAATAGTCTTAGATATTGTTGATTAGATTTATAATCAGAGCCATGGAATAATAAAGAAACAGAAATGAGAACACAACGAACCAGATAAAGTGCATAACAGCGTAAAAACACTGATTTTTTTCCAGTTTGATCGCGAAGGACATGAGCAGCCCTCCTGTACTCTCGGCAATCAAAGTATGACTTTGCCAAAAGGTAAAAGTCACCATCCACCACCTCATCATCCTCCATCACTGGGGTGGACACATATGAGACACCAGTCGCAGGTGTTGAAGTGATCTCATTTGTGCGGAACCTTCGTCGTATGCTTGAGCTTCCACGCTGGAATCTGGTGTTTGATGGTGTATACTTTGCCGGGTCTTGCTCAATTCCCACCAACTGTTCCGCTGCCCTGCATGCGCGATGACATGTGAATAAAAGCACATGATAAAATTAAAACTAGTAAGTTTATTTTGGTCAGAGATCTATGTTTGGCTATTTATGCAGCAAAGCATGGATAAAATTATCAATTCGAGAAATGATCATGATTCAAACATTTAGCTCAAATAGGAATTTTCATTTTAAGAAATTAAGACAGCCAGCAAACATTGAGAACAAAATTGATTTTTTTCCCACTTTCCCTCGTCATTCTCAGTTTCTAGATGAAGCATCAAAACCGTCACTTTAGCATCTATTAGACAAACACGGGCAACCACCTGGATATAAAATCAAATAGATGAGACTAAATGCTGTAACAGAATGTGAAGAGAATTGAACTATCTGAGATCAACTATTAAGGAATTATGTGCCTATCATCTCGAAAACTTCCCTTGTTGCTCCAATTTTTTTTTATTAAAAAAAAACCAATTTTCGCTCCCATAAGTACTTAAAATAAACGAACAATGACCTTAAACACGATAATAAAATTTTTAAAAAAAAAACTAAATTAATGAAAACGAGTAAAAGGAGATAATTGAGGGTTTAGGGTTTTAGTACCATTTGGCGGCAGAGTAAAGGCATCGGTCACTGAGTTGACGAATCGCAGTGCGGAGCTCGTTTCTACAACTCTCTTTGGAACTCATCGATCGCTGTTTCTTCTTCAATGAATCGATGCTGGCATTACACTTTTGAACATTGATTCACTTCACTCTTTCAAAAAAAATAAAAAATTGCGGGCGAGTGAGTCCGGTAGATTACTTGTTTCTCGGTTCGCTGCTCCGCGCCCAGGTTTTTGAATTTTGCTTTGGTGGACTCCGGGTCATGCCCATCGGCCAATACTTAATTTTGTCCTCGTTATTAAATTATTTCCCCTATTTTTTTAACATTATCTGACCTAGCGTCATAATCAAGACATCATATTTATTCTTTAAAAATACAAGTCTTAAATTGTACGCAAGAAATAATAATGAATGTGCTAACTAATCATTTGATAAAATAATATAAAATATAAAATTATTAATTATATTTAATATTTGTTTGATATATTATTATTTAAAATATAAATTAAAATGTATAATATTATTATTTTTTAAAAAAAGAAAAATATTGCTAGTAACAATAAAATAATGACATTTTTTTTTCTTTGAAGATAATATTTTTAAATTAATGTTACACATTTTAAATTATATTATAAAAAATAATAAGTTAAATAATTATTAAATTGTAAAATAATATAAATTTTAAAACCAACTATTATATTATTTTATCATTCAATTATTATATAATATATTATTTTTTAAAATATAATTTGAAATATCTAATACTATTCATATTTTTATGATAATAAAATTATGTACAACTAGTTGTGTTTAAAAGTTTTCTCTTCTCTTAATCCCATATTCTGAATGATATATTTAGCATGCTTGAAACACAATTATTGATATTTTCTACATTAGATAGTTTTTATAACAATTATTATTGTTGGAAATATACTTTAATAAGAATAATATCTCAAAACTGCGAGGTGTAAAGTGCAAGGATGAATTTGTGAGAAGGGTCCAAGAATAATATTTCAAAAACTAGATTATTCTACAATAATAATAAGATTTTAACGGTATTAATAATTAAATTATTTGTATCTCTTACATTAATACTATCTCTCTTTCAGTTTACATTAAATCACGCAAAAATGCTTTATTAATTAAATTAATTAGCGTCTCAATAATATCATTGATTTTGTTTTGGTATAAATATATATATATATATGTGTGTGTATATTGCTAAAACACAAACTTGTTAATATCGATTTTGATTGTCTATAGTAATATATTACGTGTTATTCAATATTAAATCAAATAGTTAAATAGATTTTGAATGATTCATTTTGTTATAATAATAAATATATATGTATTTTTAAAAATTATGAGTGGCAGTAAAAAAATATTAAAAAATATCTAACGAATCTATTACTTTTAAAATTTATTTAGATTTAGGTGGCGGCAATCTTTACTCCAAAATTTACTCAAATTTAAGTGGCCATAAGTATATCACAATTTGGTGGAGATATTGTTTTGTTAAAATAATATATTTTCATGTTAGTTTTTTTTTTTTAAGTGTATAACACATACATTTATAAAATTATAATATATAAAATTAAATCTTTAACTCAAGTAAGCATTATAAGAGGGGCTAACCATTTTAACTAACACCCTCTGCTCTATATTTTCATATTAGTTAAGAGTATTTGCTATCAAATATAATTTTATTTAATCTTAACAAAAATTAAATGAAATCACATCACATATTCTAAAGATTTCTTTAATTTATTAAATTCGTTATCACAATTGTTGATTTTTAAAATAAAAATATAAATACAAGCTTTTATTAAATGGTCTTGTATAATTTTGTGTGAGACTTTTTTTTTTTTCATTTTTATTCATTCATGTACATTAAACAAATTAACAACTGGTGCAGGGAAAAAGACAACATATGTTAAATATTACCACGTTTCATTTTTCTGATTTTATAATATTTCCGTACACACAATATATACCTTTTACAACTACATGCAAATCTTTATTTAAAAAAAAAAAAACTAGACGTAAATATTGAACATTAATAATTAATATCACATGCAATGCCATGATTGGGATTTGGATTCCAAATCAATATTCCATAAGTAAATTACCAAAAAACGCCCTCAATCACGAGAACCAACGACGACCAAAAGAGTAATTTCATTGGCGGATCACAAAAGAAAAGAAGCGCGTCTAGATCCCAATTCAAATTCCCGCTAATCGCTGAATCAATCCCGCTCCGATTTCGAAACTTTGAAAAAACATAAAAACCCTCCTTTCCGTTGTATTTCATTTGTCAGAATCAGATCCCTCCCTTTCGCAATCTGAAGCCCGCCAATAGCAGTCAAC
Organism: Ailanthus altissimus; assembly: GCA_946807835.1. Lineage (NCBI taxonomy): Eukaryota > Viridiplantae > Streptophyta > Magnoliopsida > Sapindales > Simaroubaceae > Ailanthus > Ailanthus altissimus. The sequence goes on along the minus strand of OX327691.1, from coordinate 26,928,160 downwards.
CTTCCTTTCTATTCTTAAGTCTTAACGGTCCTCCATTCCCCCTCCAATTCCAAACCCTCCGGTTCTCTACAGTTGGCTCAGATCTTTTTCACAATTACAATGCCGCAATCTTCTTCTAATACTAAGGCTCAAGATCCCGATTCTAGACACTACGCTTATAGCCGCAAACAGAAATCCCTTGGCCTTTTATGTTCCAAGTACTCTTTCAACCTTTCTTTAATTTTTATTATTTTCGTTAGATTTTCTCGATGTTTATTGTTACTTTTTTTTCGTTTGGATTTGCAGTTTCTTGAACTTGTACAACCGAGACGGTGTCGAATTGATTGGTCTTGATGACGCTGCATTGAAATTAGGTTTTGATCTGATTCATAGCTTTAGATTTTATTTTATCTTTTTAATTATTATTGGTTGTGAGTGTGGAGGATTTGATTGGTTTGACGAATTTCAGGCGTTGAGAGACGGCGAATCTATGATATCGTCAATGTGTTGGAGAGCGTTGGTGTGAGTTTCTTGATCTTTTTCTCGTCCCTTTATATATATATATATATATATATATATATATATATATTAAATTATTCAATTTTGCTATGTAATTTTGTTATTTTTTTCATTCGTTAAAAGGAGCTTGTTTGGTTTGGTTAAACTAGGTTCTTACAAGAAGGGCAAAGAATAAATATACATGGAAAGGGTTTAAGGCAATCCCTAGGGCTTTGCAGGAGCTGAAGGTAATTTAAAGCTTTTGCATTTGATTTGTTGATTGCGTTTACAATAGCGTGAAAAAAATTCATATTTTATCCTGAAAAATAACGGTAATAGTGTTCTGTTTGGTGCAATGATCGCAGGAAGAGGGTCTGAGGGACGCTTTCACTACTTTTGATAGCAACATTAATACAAAAGTAGGTCAAATTAGGGTTTACAATGTTCACAAACTCTTTAACGTTTTAAAGAATTTTTTTTTCTTTTTGGTTTCTCAAAAGTGAAATTTGTTTATTTTTTAAAATTGTTATAGGTTTCAGATGATGAAGATGATGATGAAGACGATGAAACTTCATCTAATCCCAATACTGGGAGCCAAAGTGACAGTTTAAATCCTAGATCTGCACCTAAATCTTCAAAAAATGGTACTTCTACGAGCTTTGTTTATCTAATTCTAAAATAGAGGATAGAATACTTGTTTATGCTTTTCTTTGGCCTGCTGTAATATATTAACCCAGTTCAATAACAAAGTCTTTCATCCAAAAATGAACAAGCAACAAAGGTGCATGTCAAATTTCAAAAATAGGAAAAATCAAAATCTTATTTGAACGTTAAAGGGAAAATTTATCAAGTAAAGTTTATCAGCCAGACTAGTAAATTTATCAAAATGAACAAGCATCAGCATGCAAAAGAAAAGCATAACAAGTATTTATAAATTTACTAGTTTGGCTGATAAACTTTACTTGATAAATTTTCCCTTTAATGTTCAAATAAGATTTTGATTTTTCCTATTTTTGAAATTTGACATGCACCTTTGTGGCTTGTTCATTTTTGGATGAAAGACTTTGTTATTGAACTGGGTTAATAAAGCATTGGATGTTGTAAATATGAACAACAGCTGAGAATTAGAACCACAACCCTTCTTTACATGTTGAAGTCAGGCTTATAGTTATGTTTTCTTTGCAGATGGTAGAAGAGAGAAGTCTCTTGGACTTCTTACTCAGAATTTTGTCAGGCTTTTTGTCTGTTCTAATGTGAGTGTAGTCTTAAGACCTTTTGTTCTTTTGGGAAATGTCAGTGGCTTAAGATTTAATTGTTAATTTGTATGGTGTTTCTTTTCAGGTGGATATGATCACCCTTGATGAAGTTGCCAAGATATTGCTTGGGGATGCCCACAATTCATCAATAATGAGAAGTAATTGAAATCTTAATTTGCTTTTCTATTTGGAATCTTCTGTTGAAAAAGATTTGAAACTTGTTTGACTGATGTTCTTTTTAATCAATTCTGCAGCAAAAGTAAGACGGTTATATGACATTGCCAATGTCTTGTCTTCCATGAATCTCATTGAGAAGGTAAAAAAAATTTCATCACAAAAGGCTTTTAGAAAAGATATAAACCTATCTCAAAAATAGGTTTTAACTTTTATCTTGAATTTGTATGAACTTGTTTATACAGTTCTCTTGTGTTTTGCCCATTTACCATACAGACCCATACTGCAGACACCAGGAAGCCAGCATTCAGATGGTTGGGGGTAAAAAAATTGGAGATTGGATATGCTGATTCTTTGAGTCTTAATAATGAGTCCAGGAAGAGGACCTTTGGAACTGATGTTACTAACATCAGTTTCAAAAGGAAAAAAGTGGATTCTTCAATTACTGGGGATATAATCCAGAGTATCAAATTGGAAAAGCAAATGAAAGTTGATGATTTGGTAAAGGTGGTAGATAAAAGCAGTGCAGAAAGTGATGGAAAACAGGGTTCAAGGAGTTACCAGTTTGGTCCTTTTGCACCTGCTACTGTACCTGAAGTTAATGCCGCAAAGAATAATGTGAAACGGGCAAATGATTGGGAAAATCTTGCTTCTGTGTATCACCCTCAATATCACAATCAAGGTATAATCTAATGCTTCAATTGATATGATGGTGAAGTGATTTGACTGTATATCAATCCACTATACAACACTGCAGTTGAGTTGAATCAGTTTTGTCTCTTCATCAGCAAGATCAGAAATAATAGTAGCACACAAAAGTAAATTTAAGAAAAAAAACTTATTGGTAGAGATAAATCAGAAGATCTGAATCTGATCAGATTTTTGTTTGATCTCTTCTTGACTTACCACTTATGTTTGGGGATAAATGTTCTCCTGGTGAATTGTATTCTTCCCAATTTAATCTGGCCTATGTTTACACTCTGCAGATTGACTGGAATGACATCCCAGGAAAATGCTTTGAGTTGTATAACCCTGTTGGAGATATTTAAGCTGGATAATTAAGTTTTTACTTGGTTAATTATGGTCAAGGCCATTTGGAGAATTTTCAATTTTGTTTGACCTGTCAGCCGATTATCCACTTGCTCTCTTAAACTATTCTTTTTAATTATTTGCATATATTTCTTGAGAAAATTTGGCTGAAAATATTTCTGACAGTTGGTTTTCCCAATTATGTTGCACAGCCTTGAGAGATCTTTTTACTCATTATGTGGAAGCCTGGAAATCATGGTATACAGAAGTTGCTGGGAAGACAATACAGCAAATTTCCTGATGCTTTGCCAGTTCACTGACTTCCTTAATGAACTAAATAATTCTCACCAGGCACAGCATGGGATAGCATTCTTTTTAACAAAGAAGAGATGGCCTCATATTGGGTGCATGTTTTTCTATGCTCCAACTTAGAATTGACCATCTTTAGAGTATTTATGTAATGCCAATACTTATACACATTCACTCAGTATGTTAATTCATTGGACTGTTTTTCTGACTTGCAATTTTATGTATACTGTGTACTTTCAACTGATTCTCAGAGCAGACACCAGATGCCTAGTGCCACTTGATATGGTCTGATCAATTATATAATCATATTCATGATTTGAGCTCTGGTTTTCCAAAAATACACGAAGACCAAATTGAACTTGGTGGGAGCTTTAGCAAGATGCTGCTAAACAAACCATTTTCCAAAGGCTTCAATTAGCACCATGCACCGTTAATCTTCCAAAGTGGTCAAAAGTTGTTAAACAGATAATGCTCCTTTTTGACATTCTATTGGAAATGGAAGACTTGATCTAACAATAATTTTGCTACGGAGGATCTTGGGTAATGGTCAATGAAATCTCTGCCTCTGATGCTGAGAGCTTAAACTCCAGTACTCTGCATTGCTTAATAAAATTGTTTGGTTTATATGTACATGACATTATCTAGCTAGCCTTTGATATTGTCAGGAATCTTCCGAAGTTAACTTGACTAATCTGAAATTTCCCGTATTCCTTTACTGTCACCATTATAATTGACTGGAACCAAGCTTGGGTGTCAAAACAACTTAATAAGTAATACAGAGACTTAAAGAAAAATATTTGTAGATTCAAAAATAATGTAAGTTATTCTATCATTTGAAATTGGTCTATAATTTGGTAAGGTTTAAATTGCCAATTTTCATGATTAAAAGAAAAAAAGTTGCCAAATAGGCCTGCTGATCTGGTTTAGTTTGGAGTAAAAAGTGGAAAAAAAAAAATCAAGTGCTAAATTCAACTACGTAAAGAATGAAGAATCAATTTGATATGGCATTTATTATAACATTTACAATTTCATACAGGTATCTTAATTTCTTTGTTAAAAAGGAAAAAGAACTTGAGAGCTTGTGAAAGAATTTGTGGTTTTCAAAATGTGCGCCCAAATGTTCCCTCTGCTACGCAAACCTCCGAATCACTTCCACCTCCCCTTCACCGACCAAAACTTCTTTCCACCCTCACGGTCACCACCACTCCATCATCGCTTCCGCCACAGCCGCCTCCAGCCGCAGACCCCGCCACGTTAGCCAGGCTCGTCATCACCTACACCGACGCAAATACCCTAACCCAAACTCTCCACTGTCCCACTCTCAAGCTCGTTGACCAAATCCTCAAACGCCTCTGGAAGACTGGAACCATACCTACAAAGCCCTCCACTTTTTCAATATCCTCTCCCACCACCCAACCTATAGTCCTATACTCACTCTCCTCCTTTGACCACGCCGTTGACCTCGTTGCTCGCGTGCGGGACTACAAGACTGTGTGGACCCTCATGCACCGGATGAAATCCCTCTGCCTCGGCCCCACCCATAAAACGTTTGCGATCATCGCTGAAAGGTATGTCGCTGCTGGGAAGGCCGATAGAGCTGTGAAGATTTTCTTGTCAATGCATGAACATGGTGTTAGACAAAGCTTTAACTCTTTTAATAACATTCTTGATGTGTTGTGTAAAGAGAAGAAAGTCAAAAGACTTACAATTTGTTTAAAGTATTTAGAAGTAAATTCAAGGCTGATGATGTTAGGTATAATGTGATTGCAAATGGATGGGGTTTGGTTAAGAGGACTAATAAGGCTTTAGAAGTTTTGAAGGAGATGGTTGATAGAGGATTGGACCCAAATTTGACTACTTATAATGTAATACTTAAAGGGTATTTTAGAGCTGGTCAAATTGAGGAAGCTTGGAGGTTCTTTTTGGAGATGGAGTGGAAATGTGAAATTGATGCTGTTACTTACACTACTGTGGTTCATGGGTTTGGAATTGTAGGTGAGATTAAGAGAGCTTGAAATGTTTTTGATGAGATGGTCAAGGACGGTGTGCTTCCATCAGTTGCGACTTATAATGCTATGATTCAGGTTTTGTGTAAGAAGGATTCTGTGGAGAATGAAGTATTGGTTTTTGAGGAGATGCTGAGGAATGGTTATGAGCCTAATTCAACAACTTATAATGTGTTGATTAGAGGGTTGTGTCATGCTGGTAAATTTGAAAGAGCAATGAGAATTATGAGCAGAATGAAGGATGATGAGTGTGAGCCGAATATGCAGATGTAAAATATTTTGATTCGTTATTTTTGCAAGGCAGGAGAGATTGAAAAGGGTTAGAGTTGTTTGAGAAGATGGGTAGTGGAGATTGGTTGCCGAATTTAGATACTTACAATATTTTGATTTGTTTGATGTTTGTGAGGAAGAAATCAGATGACTTGTCGGTGGCTGGTAAAACGTTGATTGAAATGGTTGATAGAGGATTTATGCCAAGGAAGTCACTTTCAATCAGGTTTTGAATGGGCTCCTAATTCGGGTAATCAGGATTTAGCCAAAGAGATTTTGAGATTGCAGAGCAGATGTGGCTGTCTTCCTCATCAATCCAAATTGTGAAGGCCATTACAGTTCGCATTTGCTCATGAATCAAATGTATTTCAGAATCAGGTGGCGTTTGGAGGACTGATTGATCCTTTCCCTTGTTGATTTACTCTGATCAGATTAAAAGTTCAGTGGTCACATCTTGTTGGGTTTTTACTGCTTATTTCTTGGAGAGGTCGAGAAAATGACTATTATTATCAGGCGGTGAGAGAGTGGGGTTCTGAAAGTCTGCAGACTTGAGTGGGGGCTGCATACATTCTTTTACGTCTTTTAGGGAAATATAAGGTACCTAGATGGAAGCAATTGATGTTGGGCATAACTGATGATATGGTTTTGATCAATTGTGAGGTTTGTCTGTGTACCCTTTCTTATTGCATCTCACATTACTATGATTTTCACCATTTTGAAACAAATATTTGTTTTATCTAGTAGAGGATACTGTAATCTATTGCTTTACTTATCTGGTGAAGAGGCTTGACTTTGTCTTCTGGGTTCTCCATAACGGCAATACTTGAACATGTTTATAACATCATTCAAATTTAATCCACCAGAGTTGCCACCATAATCAGCTTGCATTGTCTTCTATGCAAAAGGACTAATTTCAGTTTAATTTCCGGTAGATTATGAGGACTCATGATTTAACTTGTTTAATAGCTTCAAGTGTTTATTAAAATTAGACATGTGGTCTATGATAATGGCAGTTGGTTTTTCTACAAGCTAAATAATGCGATGAAGTGTTCTTCACAGTCCAGTTTGTGTGTGCCAGCGGTCTCTATGTTTCAATTTATTCAAAAAAATAAAATAAAATTAATTTAGATGAATTTCTAAAAGTTTGATGTCTAGTTCAAAGGGAAATGGAAACTGCATAAAAAGTGATAGTTTGATGGAGGACAATACGTCATTTACTTGTCTGTTTTTGTTATGCAGTGGTTATTCATCTTGGAGTGATCATACTATCAGAGGTTTCCAAATGCATAAATCGTATGCTAAACTGAAGCTCCACTATACCCTTGCAGCATACAGTTGGAAGGAAGTTGACAACGGACCACAGGACGAAATATATGCAATAATACCTGGTTGAATTTGAGATCATTAAAATGAACTCAAATTTCTTTAATCTTCTTTTAATTACATTTTATTCCCTGTAGTTACCTAGCTTTCTATTTTTTAATCATTAGAGCCCGTTGCATGCTTTGTAGATATGTCAAATTCTACTTCGATCTTCCATATCAGCCCTTTGATTTGAAGGAAGATCTTGATCTTCCAATCAATCATTAGACTAGACTTGAAAATTAAATAAAGTTTTAAGAGAATATGATCATGAGAATTTAGTTACCCAGCAGTGTAAATTAACAAAGATTATTGCCTTGTAAATTTAACTTTGTGCCATACATGATCTATTCTGTGTTTCCCTGTGTGAAAAAAACTCGTCAAATTTCACAATAGTAATATAATCAATAGTCAAAATTTTTATTGCAATACAAAAACAAAATTTACAAATGGGTAATGAAATATTAGAAAAGTTAAGTCCCTGCTTGAAGACTAGTAAAAAGAGCAATCATTACAATAATACAAGAGAGCCCAAAGCTTTGTATTTTCGTTGGATTTGTGAAGCTCTATCATAAAATAATTTCACCTTGAACGCTAACATTGAGCGTCTTGTTTGGAAGGACAATGCTATTAGTCACCACCACTTCATCTTCAACTCCCACAGCCTCACCTGGATCATATATTTATGATATGGTCAGATTTTAAGCAGAAGTTTATACATAAAATAAGAAAATGGAAGAGATATGGGAAGGAGGGATAATGGATTAAGAAAGTACCAAGGATTGTGATCCCCAGTTTAGCATTGTAATCTCCTTCAGCCTGTAACCCATGAATTGGCACATGAAGTAGAAGTTAGGAAAAAGAACATGGCAATAGAGAAACAGAAAACAGAGATGCTCTTTTTTCCTATCACCATTCATTAAGGTGGTAATGCATGCTGGGGGTAGTATCAAGGGAAGGAGAGAAGATAAAGGGGAAGGATATTGAATTGAATGGTGTAAACATCAGAAAATGATCATATTTGATGAAAGACGAATACAATCAGAACCCCACAATGATGACGCAAAACTACCAAAGAGGACAACCATGAAGCATATATTTCCTACAAGAGTTTGTGATATGACCATCTGAAAACATCTCCTCATGGAAACTAATATTGGCAAATCTTTGATTTCTCACATTATTATGACATTGCTGATGCATGAACCAGAAACAGTCAAAAGGAAGTTATGAATGATGTAGCATCATGGATTTTAATACTTATACAACCAAAAATCACATTAAAGCAATTGGTTTTCGAAACTTGCCTGAACACGGGACCATCTCCCAATAGAAGACTTCCACCCAACAATTGCATTAGTAACAACCGCATTTTCCTGAGAAAAGCATATACATGTGTTAAGCTTAACCAAAACAGGCAAATAATTCTTTGGGTCCCGGGTGGAGGTTGGGTGGGGGTTTATGAATGTCTGGTGATTTAAATAACACTCTTAAAATCTTTGAAATTGCCTACATACCATGATCTCAACTCCATCAAGGATGATGCAACTAATGAGCCTTACGCCTGCTCCTATACGAGCATTAGCAGATATTGAGACATTGGGACCAATCTGTTTTCGTGCATTGCAGAAAAGTCAATTGAAGGAAAAGAGAGTAAGAGAAGGAAAGTGTGCAAAAAAGAAGAAGGTGATTTCCAGTCTCTATTTAGCTTAGGTACCATATGATAACAGTTTAGAAACTAAAAAGGAAGACAGTAGACAGCAGAAAAGAAGAGGAAAAGGAGAACTGCAGTATGCCATGATTCTATTAACAAGGTACAATTTTCAGGTAACATCTTGTGGTGTATGATACCAGAAAGTGAATTTCTTATAGGATTTCAAATATGCTCTTTGTCTTAGAAAGTACTGCCCCACAATGCATTACTGCATGTGCATACCTAAAACCAGGAAGTAATAAGAGAAATACCTTAGCAGTTGGATGTACTTTTGCAGATGGATGAACATAAACATCGCCAATTATGGTGGCATTCTTGGCACCATCTCCACTGGCCAAAAGATGGGGAGTGGTGAACCGGAATTGGGAGAGATACAAGCCAGAACACTTCAGGGACATTCTGCAACAATTAACTGAAAGAGTCGGGTACTTTTGCTTATCTGTTCCAATTTTCATTTATCTACTCATTTTGTTCTGTTAGTCTTCTTTGTTGATTTTGATTAGTTTACTGTGCTTTAGTGGGGAGCGAGGTAGGGTTTTTGAAGGGTTAATGAATTATGTTAAATAATTTACTTACCCAGGCGTTTTAATTTGTTCCCAGAAATCCAAGGTCTCATATACATATAACTGCTTCTTTCCTGCAAGAGGTGATAGGATATCTTGATCCAATCTTACAAAATCTGACGGAAGACTCCTGTTGAAGAGCCTTGTATTAGGACAGGTTCTGATAAATCATATAATCTATTAAATCAAAAATCCACAGTAGTAAAATTATCTATTCATGCAAAGCATTAGCTTTCAAATAACGATATTGGAGAACTTTCATGGCATGCGATGCCTAAATGGTAGAAGAACCTGAAAGGCACAACCTAAGTACTTGATCTGCTTCTAATTTTATTGAATGTGCCATGCCACGTACTCTTTTAACTTGTTCATATTTATGTCCCAAAAATGTTCCAGTTATGCAATATGTTGACACAATGATACATACAAAACACCAGATCAGACCTGTATCTCTGCTGGATTCCAGGTAGATCGACATTCTAATCATAAAAAGGTTAGCAGCACTTGGCAAAACATGAAAAACTATGTCAAATTCAAATTTCTGGCTATACTAAACTTCTGTTGCAGTTGATTCTCTGAACAACAACCTTAAGTAAGTAATAATTTCTATCAACTTTGAAGATACACAGTACCAGAGCTGAGATATTATTATTGCATCCTTAATTTTCCATGTTATTACATGAAAAAGTCATTAACTTTGTCAAAAGACCTGAAAGTTCATTTAAATGAACAAGAGAATTATGTTATGTACAATATAACTTTTTTTCTACAGCTACAAATCCTGAAGCATCAGAAAACCAAACAGGAAAGCAATTACCTAGTAGCTGACTGAAGGGCTTCAAAGCTCGATACTTGTCTCAGATTTTCTACAAATGACAAGAAAGGTATTTGGTTTTAACATATGATCAAACTAACGCCAGATATAAATAGGAAAAAAGACAAAAAGAGGCAACGGAATAAATTGCATATTGAAACAACTCTTGAATATCAAAATTTGATAGTCCAATGGTATTGGATAGAACAAATTCCATGAATACATCAACTTCTTGTTTATAATTAAATCAGACAATAGAAAAGTTATGACCATACATTTAAGCCTGTAAAAGTAATAAAACATAGCATTAGGAGCTTTTAACTTAATCACTCTAGCATGCTACCAACAGAGTCCTGTATCACTGACCTCTATCTTTCCGTTGGGATGAAACACCTTGGATGGCTGTAAATATCTCTGATGTAAATACATATACACCACAATTTATTCGGTCACTTACCTGCATTACAACATAAAATTATAACCCTTGAGAAAGAACTGAGCAAAGATAAAAGAATGAAGAGGGAAGTGCAAGAAATAGAAAAGGCCTATTAAAATAATAAGAAGATTTAGATCTCTGAGCTGGCACATACAAAAGTTTCAGGTTTTTCCGTGTAATGCAACAGCTCATTGGTAACTGGATCCGCTACCAATTCACCGAACTGGCTTGCGGATTCAACAGAAACCTGTACAATAAAAGAATGAAGCAAAAATGGAGATAAAAGAAACATTAACTATATAAACATCTTATGCATGTCCTGATTAACCTTGATGACCAGTATAGTTCCCATCCCACCATATTTTCTGTGAGCATCTGAAATATTGAAGGGAAAAAACAATAATTAAGGCTTCAGAAGAACAAAGGTAAACTTGAGATAACAACCTTGCAACACAGGAGATGTTCTAGCCAACTCAGCCAAACATCAGACACTATTCATGTACACAATGTCAAAGTTATTGGCTAATAGCTTTGTTCATGTACACTATTCAGACAAACATAATTATCATAAAATTTAGATTCATACAGGGAAATGAATATGAAGAAATCCAACAAAAATAAGAGAAGATACTTACCAAGCATTTCTGGCAGAGGAAAAGTGCAGCAAACATCACAATTCAGCAAGAAGAGATGAGTCTGACCAAATAAGCACACATCACTATTCACATTCTAACTAAATAAAGAAAACAAGTAGAATCTACCGAGAGAACAAAGACAATTTTTCCAAGTTTTAAATATACAGAAAAAGGAGCATGCCTAAATGGAAAATTAAAAGGTTTAAGGTAATAACCGGGCTGTCTTCCATGATCAGATCTCTGAAGCTATAAAGTGCACCAGCTGAACCATGAGGCTTGTCTTCCCTCAGATATCTAATGGCAATATCAACAAGATCTGATGAAATTGAGAACTTGGAAATAAGATACAGTAATAAGAGGAAAAGCAACAAATTACCTGACCGGGACTTTAAGCTCATTGGAGATTGAAGAGACATACAGTGCAAATTCACGCTCCTCGTAGAATCCAACAAGATAGATCTGTGCCAGGTTTGGAATCTGCAACAGGAACAGCAATCTCAAGCACTCCTCAAATAAAATAAAATATATAAGCAGTTGTTGTTAACAAGTTATTTTTCAACAAGGGTGCAAGAATATACTCTTTTACATGCAGAAATTGGGTGATGAACCATTGGTTGTCCTGCTAAAGGAAAAAGAGGCTTTGGAATATTCAGTGACAATGGCCGGAATCGAGTACCTGCGTCAACACAATTCCACGAAAAGTTTTGCATCTTACCAGAATTTCCAAAACCAATCATGCTATGAATGAATCATCATTCCAAGTAAAAACTATCATTAAAAATGAAACAATTCCCACGAAACTGATTCGTTAATGCATCAAAAATATCAAATTGTTAATGAAATAGAACAAATTTTTACCTTTAGTGGGACCACCCACCATGATCACAGCAACAACCCTCTCCTCCTCTAAGCTCCCCATCTCAAATCAACACAAACCCAGATCTCTAAATCAATAACAACACTGCTCAAATCTTCACAAACCACAATGTCAGTTGATTCAAGACCCCAGAATGTGCAATTTTTACAACTCTCACGCTGCTTTAAAAGGGATCAATTCAATTCACCACAACCCAAACAAGCTCACAGTATGGCCCAAATATATCGATTACTATTAGCAATCTATGATCTATCAGTGTGCTTGTGTGTGTGTGTGTGGGTAGGTGTGAGAGAGAGAGAGAGAGAGAGAATGACGTTATCGTTACTTTTGCTAGTTTTGTTGTTACTGATACACTGAAACGTCTGTATGTATTCGGATTGTGAAGTTCCAAATAAGAGTGTCGGTAAAGAGAAAAAAAAAAGGTACAACGCTTAGGCTTAGTCACAGTTTGGTTTTCCGACAAATACGCTGGAGAAGCAAAGACAGCCAACTGAAGTTTCCAAATGCTTTTCCTCGTGGGCCCATAATCCATTTCAATCAGTAGTTTGAGAAATTTACCTCGTAAGCAATTTTCATACATGATTGCGTCTTGTTTTTTTGAGCTTTTTTCTTTCTTTTGGATGTGATTTTTCTTTTTTATTTAGCGAATTTAGTAAAGCCGACCTTAAAACTTCGGCGGAGAAATTTCATGAAATGTTTTTTTTTTTTTTTTGCAGGTGGGTGGTCCACGCGTATAGTTAAAAGTCTAATGAGATGAGTATTCGAAAGTTTCAGGAACGGAGTTCTCCTTAACTCATTTCACTATCATTATGTTAATGATGCTATCACTATCATTCTTTTGTTGGGAATCAGCATGTAATGTAGCTGCTCACATACAGATGCTTTCGTTACTTATTGCCAGGTGGGAATGGGATTCAGATTCACTATTCATCATGATTCTCGTCTCCTTTTCTGATTGAGGAGGGAAATCTATATCCACCCATTCATTTATTTATTTATAAACCTTTCAAAAAAAGTGATAATTTAAAAAAAAAATTAAATGGATTCAATTAATAAATTTTTATATTTTAGACCAATTTACTAAAAATTTAAGAACAGAAAAGTACTTTATAAAATTGTGCAAATATGGATGTGAAACCTCATGAATTTTTGAAGATTCTCCAATAATTTTATATATGTTTTTTTTGTAAAAAAACAAATAAACGAAAGTGATAAATTTTTTAAAGTTTCAAATGAACTAAATTGACCAATTCTTAAAGTTTTAAACTTTCAAAAGTAAATAGCAAAAATTCTAAACCTTTTACGAATAGAAATATCCTACAAATTTTTAATGTTTCTATTTAAAAAATAAATTAAATAAAATGAGGGTATTGTAATCAGGTTGAGGAATTAAAGACATCTTAATCCGAATATGGGTATCACGCCCATTACCTAACCCAAACACACACACACACAAAACAAAACACCTATTCTAGCTAGACTCCCTTCTTGCCCCGATGAGTTAGCTACTGCAGGTAACCGTATCCGTGGGGAATTCCCCCAGCCATAAAGATAGGTTTTAATTCTGATTTTACATAATAATTATTTTTTTTATCGAACCCAGAAAGAAGAAAATGAGTGTTGAGCCCACTTGTATTCACATCGCAGCACTTTTTTGTTGATGAAGTTAGCTCCAGATTCGTAAACCCACGTCATTTTGAGCTGGCTAGACAGTAAGTACAGACTACAGAGCATTTATGAAACTGGCTTGCTTCCGGATTAAGAAGCCGACAAGGTAAAAATATATTTTTTCAAACTTAGAGACATTCGTGGTTGTTCTTGTTCCCCCTCGACCACGTAATAAAATTATTATGACCCTGGTTGTAACAATACCCTTTCAGAGGAGAAAAACAGGCCAAGAATTGCTGCTCAAGATTTTATGAGTCAAATACAGTAAGAGAGAGATGATGATATAAACTACCACACATAACCATGATTCAAGAACCCGTCCTTCGCTCTAGATCTAGTAATCATCGGGTGCCAAATTCCTAGTTGTTTATCGCCATTTGCACAAATTGAGTGTTCTATTAAAAATGGGATTTGATATTTGTTGAGAAAGATCATAAAAATATTACATAATAAAAATAATTCTTTTTTTTATTTTATGTTATTAAAATGGATAATATATCACTAAAATTAGCATAACAATATTATCATAAATATTAATCATCAATCAATCACAATAAATATTAAATTTTTATGTGAAAAATCTAATTCGAAAAAAATTACGAGACCGTAATCCGATATCAATATTTTTACTATGCAATAATAATGGGATTACAATAATGTTCTTTCTAAAATCACCACTAGAGGCTCATCACAACATCAAAAATATTAATCTTGGCTCAATAACAATAAATCTAATAAATTCTCCTTAAATATAAATTTACTAGATAATACTAAATCAGAGGTTAAATCGAAAATCAAATCAGATAGAATTGTAGAGAAAGTTGTTGGGAACTCACCTTCAAAATTTGAGTAAAATCGGAGCTCAAATTAACATCCAATCATCAAGAAGAAAATTAAAACCCTAAATTTTCTTCTTCCTCTCGTTCTTCTTTGGTTTCTGCTTTCTGCCTCTGCATTCTTTTTTCTTCTCAAAACAAAAACATGCATTTTACACGGTGCACTTATAGAAAATATCAGTCACCTCCCTTCATAGATAATTTCATAGAAGCCCCTAGACTCACATGATGTGGATCCCACCAAAAAATCTCCTCCTCCACGTCATGTGAAAGGATCTATTAGACCCGTTTTCCCTTTACAAACTTAAAGCTTTTCTTTGGACAATGACTTAGTCATCATATCCGATCCATTCTCACTTGTATGTATCTTTTCAAGTTGTAAAAGTTTTGATTCTAATACGTCGCGTACCCAATGATATTTAACATCAATGTGCTTGGATCTTGAGTGGAATGTTGGGTTCTTTGTCAAGTGAATGGCGCTTTGACTGTCACAGTAAACTATGTAGCTCTCTTGCTTCACTCTCAACTCTTATAAGAACTTCTTTATCCACAAGGTTTCCTTGCAAGCTTCAGTAACTGCAATATACTCAGCCTCTGTGGTAGATAAAGCAACACATTTTTAAAGTCTGGATTGTCATGACATAGCTCCCCCTGCAAGGGTAATCAGGTATCCTGGGGTAGACTTCCTAGAATCCACATCTCCTGCCATGTCTGCATCTGTGTACCCATACAACACAGCTTTATCACCACCAAAACACAAACATGTCTTAAAGGTGCCTCTAAGGTATCTGAAAATTCACTTCACTGATGTTCAATGCTCTTTACCAGGATTAGAGAGAAACTGACTAACAACACCAACTGCATGAGCAATATCTGGCCTAGTACAAACCATAGCATACATCAAACTACCAACAGCTGATGCATAAGGCACTGCACCCATTTCTTCCTTTTCTTTCTCACTTGTAGGACATTGCTTGGAACTAAGCTTAAAGTGACATGCAAGTGGTGAACTAACTAGTTTTGCCTTACTCATGTTGAATCTTTCGAGAACTCTTTCAATGTAGTTTTCTTGAGATAACCATAACTTCCCATTTTTCCTGTCACAGGAGATCTTCATGCCAAGGATTTGTTTAGCCTGTCCTAAATCCTTCATAGCAAATGACTTACTGAGTTCTCTCTTCAACCCTTTAATTTTACTACCATCATACCCAATAATTAACATATCATCCACATAAAGCAAGAGAATAATGAAATCATTATCTGCAAACCTCTTCATAAAAACACAATAGTCTGATGTAGTTCTGCTGAAACTATGATTTTCCATGAAAAATCAAATTTCTTGTACCATTGTCTCGGTGCCTGTTTCAGCTCATATAAGCTTCTCTTAAACTTGCACATTAAATCTTCCTTGCCTTTGACTTTGAATCCCTCAGGCTATTCCATGTAGATTTCTTCCTCCAAATCACCATGAAGGAAAGCTGTCTTTACATTAAGCTGCTCAATCTCCAAGTTTAAACTTGCTGCTAAACCAAGGACAACTCGGATAGAAGACATCTTTACTACATGAGAAAAAAATTCTTCAAAATCAATTCCTTTCTTCTGACCAAACCCTTTCACAACTAACCTAGCCTTGTACCTTAATTGTGAGTTATTTTCAGTCTTCAGCCTGTAAATCCATTTGTTCTTCAAAGCTCTCTTACCTTTAGGTAGGTTTGCTAACTCGTAAGTGTGGTTCTCATGCAAGGATTTTATCTCTTCTTGCATAGCTTTAAACCACTTATTCTTGTGCTGGTGAGATATAACTTTCTAGAAGTTTTCAGGTTCTCCCTCGTCTGTAAGCATCACATACTCATGTGGTGAATATTTAGAGGAGTGATGTCGCTCTCTCATAGATCTTCTTAATTGAGGCTCAACAGGTGGATCATATGATTCTGGAGGTGCTTGTTCAACCTGTTATGCTGGACCATCATCATCAACTCTATCATCAAAATCTTCTTGTGCGTCTCCCCCATAATCATCATAAACTACAGGTGGAAGAACTGAGCTGGAAGTATCGAGAATAGGAATTTCATCACATTCTTGAGGCTTCTCATCTTTCTCTACCCCATCAACTATTTGATCTTCAAGAAATGTAACATCTCTGCTTCTGATGATTTTCTGACTCACTGGATCCCATAATCTGTACCTAAAGTCTTCATGTGCATAACCCAAAAAGATACACTCCCTAACTTTATTGTCAAGCTTCGACCTTTCATCTTTTGGAATGTGAACAAATGCCCTACAACCAAACACTCTTAAGTGCTTATATAAAACATCTTTCCCAGTCCAAACTCTTTCAGGTATATCATCATCCAAAGGAGCTGAAGGAGAAAGGTTAATTAAATCAACTGCAGTCCGCATTGCTTCACCCCAAAAGTATTTAGGTAGCTTTGCATTAGAGAGCATACATCTAATTCTTTCTTGAATTGTTCTATTCATTCTCTCTGTCACACCATTTTGCTGAGGAGTTTTTGGCACAGTCTTCTCAAGTCTGATACCATGGGATCTACAATACTGCTCAAATGGTCCTCTGTACTCACCACTATTGTCCTCCCTTACACATTTCAACTGTCTCCCTGTCGCTCTCTCAACCTTAACATGAAAATCTTTAAAGACATCAAGTACCTGGTCTTTAGATTTTAGAGCAAAAATTCATACTTTTCTAGAACAATCATTAATAAAAGTTACAAAGTAAAGTGCACCTCCACGTGTTCTAGTTTGCATAGTACATACATCAGTGTGTATCAAATCAAGTAAGTTTGCTATTCTAAATGGATAAAAATTACGAAATACAACTCTACGTGCCTTTCCTGCTAAACAATGATCACAAGGTTTGAGAGACTTACCTGTCAAGCTAGGCAAAAAAATTTTCTTGATTAGAACTTGAAGCCCTTTTCTCACTTATGTGGCCAAGCCTTTTATGCCACAACTCAATGTCAGATTCTTTTGCTGCTACATTGACATCTTTTTTTTATGAGCTTAGCTTCCATAACATAAAGAGTGTTTACCTTCCTTCCTTTGGCTAAAATTATAGAATCTTTGGTGAGCTTCTATTTACCTTCACCAAAGTAGTTGCAATAACCATCATCATCAAGCTTGCCGATGAAGATCAAATTCAGACGCATTTCTAGAACATGTCTGACATCCTTGAGTAGTAATCTGCTACCAACACTGGACTCCAAGTAAATATCTCCTATGCCCACAATCTTGGATGCACCATTATTTTTCATCCTAACATAGCTAAAATCACCACTAGTGTAGGATGTGAAGAAATCATAATTTGAAGTAATATGAAATGAAGCACCCAAATCAATTACCTAATCACTTGTATGACATGTGAGATTTATGGAGTTTCCATCATAAACAATAGTCATATCCTCATCAGCAACTACTGTATTGCTTACTTGTTCATTTTTCTGTGATTCACCTCTTTTCATAGTCTATTCCCTTTTTCCATATTCTACACTCTCTCTTTATATGCCCAATTTTGTTGCAATTGTAACATTTGACATTTTTTCGTTGAGACTTGGATCTTCCTCTGTAGTTGTTATTACCAGAACTTCTACTTTGGCTTCTTCCACATCTTTCATGTTTTTCTATAACAAGTATTTGTCTCAGAAGAACTCATACCTGCATTCTTTCGTCTGGCTTCTTCATTTTGCATTCTATCCTTAACCATTTCCATAGTTAGCTTCCTATTTGGCGCTGAATTGTTTACTGACACCGCCAATGTCTCCTAACTATCCGGTAAGGAACTAAGTAATAACCATGCTTGTAATTCATCAACTAGTGAAATATTCATGGTTGTCAACTAGTTCACTAGGCCTTGAAACTCACTGGTGTGCTCAGCTATATTGCGTCCTTCCTTGTATTTTAGATTCACAAGCCTCTTCATTAAATTGGCTTTATTTTGTGGTATAGGCTGCTCATAAATGGACTCTAATTTTCTCCACATAACATCAACATTGGTCTCCTTTGCCACATGGTGAAACACATTATAATTTATCCATTGCCTCATAGTGCCAACACATTTTCTATGTAATTAGATCCACTCCTTATCACTCATTTTCTTAGGTTTTACAGCATCCCCTTCAATGGGTTCATGTAGGTCTTTTACAAAAAGTAAATCCTCCATTCTGGACTTCCATATATCATAATTTCATGCCTTCAATTTAATCATACATGCAGAATTTTCATCCATTTTAATCAACACAAATTAAGCACTGCACAACCTGGCTAGCTCTGATACCACTTTGTTGGGAAAGATCACAAAATACTACACAGCGGAAATAATTCTTTCTCCCACTTTGTGTTATTAAAATGGGCAATGTATCACCAAAATTAGCACAACAATATTACCACAAATATTAACCATCAATCAATCACAATGAACACTAAATTTTTACGTGAAAAACCCAATTCGAAAAAAACTACGGAACCGTAGTCCAATATCAACACTTTCATTATGCAATAATAATGAGATTACAACAATGTTCTCTCTAGAATCACCACTAGAGATTCATCACAACATCAAGAATATTAATCTTGGTTCAACAATAATAAATTTAACAAATTCTCCTTAAATGTAAATTTTTTAGATAATACTAAATCAAAAACTAAATCGAAAATCAAATCTGATAGAATTGTAGAACAAGTTGTTGAAAACTCACTTTCAAAATTTAAACAAAATCGAAACTTAAATTGACATCCAATCATAAAAAAAAAAAAAAAAAATCTTAAATTTTTTATTTATTTCTTCCTCTCATTTTTTTCGTTTCTACCTTCTGCATTCTTTTTTCTTCTCAAAACAAAAACACGCATTTTACATTTCAATTACCGTATATTTATGAAAAATATCAATCAGCTTCCTTTATAAATAATTTCATAGAAGTCCTTAAACCTACATGACGTGAATCTCATAAAATATATTGAACGGTGGGTGTGTGTGAAATGCGGGTTTTACTTCCAGTTTACGTTTGCCAGCCATTTTCAAGCTAAAGGTCAGATATATTTCAGTAAATTGCCGTAAAGGCAGATTGAGCCATATATTTCTAGGAGCTCTTCAAAGATATCAAAGTGAGTTTTGTTAAGTGATTACTTCATACACAAACAACTTCTTGTAAAGGATGTCCCAAACGAAAGAGCTGTGTTCGTTGTACCCAGTAAGAAGCACATGCTCACGCAGATGATTCTGATCTGGCGGACAAAAACCTTTGGCAAGGATCTGTTTCAAACAAAGATCGCTAAGATGTCCATGGGACTAAAGCATCCGTATTGAAATGAGAATCCAATTCTTATGAATCAGGTTGACACCAAATCAAGAACCCTGTTTTGATGGCAAATCCAACTGACAAACAGGTAATAAGCCACAGAAATTTATGATTACACCTTCAGGTCTGGGAAATTAGTTTTACAACTATTGGAAGCTGTAGACATTGCACAAAGAAAATACAAACATGGCAAACGGAATAAACTATCCTGCACTGTTTCTCTCGGTTTAAAATCCATATAGTTTTTTCCATCCTGAGTGACTCTAAAACTATAGACATTGCATATAGTTTTAGAGTTCAGTACAGAGTACAGTACATCCTGCAACAAAATTTATTTTCGTAAATTTTGTTGTCATAATTTTTTCCTATATTCATTTTCATTTGCAGGAAAACTCTCACAGCTTCGAAGGAGACTGGTACCACCCCCATGGTTCATTAGAGACATACTGAGTGACCTGTTTCACACTCAAGTAATTATCAAGTCCCCTGCACAAAAGGCAGCCAAGAAAACACAAGATCTTAGCAGAGTAAAATTGCTAACTTGACATAAACACCTTTCGATGCAAAATGCATTCATTTTGAGACCATTTCTTTTACATCATTTACATAAGAAATACAAAAAATATATATATATGTATGTATAAAAATATTTGAAAAGAGAAAATTCCTCAAAGATCCCAAATGTTTAAAACATCTCATTAGTTCTTTATTCTTTTTTTTCCTAATTATTAATATTTGGGTAAACAGGCCATACCATTCCCCTAATTCACGCCCAAAACCACTTCGTTTGTTGCCTCCCCAGGGAGCTTGACAGAAACATGGCTGTGAGCAGTTGATCCACACAATGCCCGCTTGGAAAGCCTACAATATGTGAATGAAGGAAGACAATTTATTGAAAAAAAGACGTAGTCTCTATAAACTAATTAATGACAGGATTATTTGCATATGTATGTGCACACATCACCCAGGATAAGTCTCACCTTGCTTACGCGATCACACCTTTCCAAATCATTGGATATCACAGCAGCGCCTAAGCCATAACTGTAGACATCAATAGGTTGTCAGAACACAACTGTGAAAATGAAGGACAAAGAAAAAGAGCCAAACTAACATTTTATTATTGTTTTCAGTGAATCAACTTACTGAGTGTCATTTGCCAATTCAATGGCTTCATCTTCCGTGGAAAATGTTTTAACACACAAAACAGGTCCAAAAACTTCTTCTCTCCAAATTTGCATTGATGTAGTTACGTCCGTTATGATGGTTGGTTCCAAGAAAAATCCTTTCTTTAAATGCTGCCAGTCATTTGAGAAATGGCTTAGTATCACAAATTCACAACCTAGCGAGAAAGATCATGTTGCCAAAAATGAAAATACCTCAGGACGAGCCCCACCGGACAAAATGGTTGCACCTTCACTCTTGGCAGTTGTGATAAACTTCAAAACTTTCTCATACTGCAGCAGATTAAGTAGATATTAGAAAGCATATCATCAGAGGAAGAGAACAAATTAAGAATTTTAAGTAAAAGATGCTATTAAGTGACATCAGTTAATGCATCAGCCAAATCATGGATCAAATTCCTAGATAAGTGAAAGCATTCAATTTTTGTCATGGAAATTAGGTTACGTCTAGGGATATTGAATTCCACAAAGAACTTCAATCAACAGCCAATTCTCAATGAAGTGGCTGAAGATACATTAAGAGAAAAAATTTGCTGCATATTTCCCATTAAAAATTGGATCCTCACCTGCCCTGCACTAACAACGGGCCCAAGCCGGCAACCTTCTTCCAGTGGATCTGAAATCTTGATGTTTTTCGTCCACTTCACAAGCTTCTCTAGAAATTCTGCTGCAATGTTTTCCTGTGACATTTGTATGCAATAAAAACCTCTACAAGGTAACAATTTTTAACAAAAAGACAAACATAGAGAATGCAATTCATTGGAAAACTTGAGGAAAAAAATGTTTTTCTCCTGCTTGGTTCTGCAGTACAGGCTTTTAGCAGGAAGTACTATTGCCACCACAGGCATAAGTTTCCCTTATCTAAAGTCAGAGGCTAGAAGAGTGATCTTTTCATTTTCCTACTTCTGTTTACTTTTATCTTGAAGCAGAAATAAAGATGGAGGTATAGAGTCCCAGGCTTAAATATATCAGTGAGGCAGGGAAGTTCCAGAGGCATTCTTGTTGGTGCTGTCAGCTTGTGTTCAGTTAATGTTGGTGTCATAAATAGGGATATGGAAGAAGTTCTGATTACTTGTTTCAATGATGGCTGTTGATATGATTTAGTTAAGTCAGTTTGTTGTTTTGATTGTTAAGCTGGGTCGGTAGAATTTGAACATCTGCGCTAGACATTTTTCTCATCTTTATTTGCTTTTTTGTTTCATTAGTTTGTAACGCAACATGCCAATGTTTGATCTGGCTCATGGTCAGATTTAATAGTCTAAATGTGGGTTTTTTTTTCCTAACGATATACACGCTGGTTTTAAGTTAAAAGCCTGAGAACCAATAGTTAGTTGATTTGCTTCTGGGCCAAGGTCAAACTTCACTCACACATGCTCATTTTCGTGCCACCCAGAGACAGAGAGACAGGAAACAAAAGAGAATACTAATTTGATGGAATTGATAAATTAAAAAGAACTAACAGTCATTGATGCTCTTACATGCACAAGAAGACGAGATGTTGCACTGCAGATCTGACCATTTGTCCAAAAGCAGCCAAAGGCAGTCCATTCAGCAGCTGTTTAAAGCATAGAGGAGTAAATTAATGTCAGTATCAACAAACGCAACATATATCCTAACATGTTATAATCAATAATATTAGGAGTACAAACTCCATCCATATGAATTGACATAACTTGTTATATTATTGCCAAGCTTCATGCATTATTATTCCTTTGAAAATTTGAGACATGTGACAATGATATAACACTGCCACATTAGTTTGTACAGGTAGAGCTTGGATGCATAATAGTAGTCTTTCTAATACAATTGGTTTTAAATGCCTTAAGTTCTCTGAGCGACTGTTTTTTATCAGAGAGAATTCAATAATCTATGAAGCATGGAAAATCAAATGCTTTAAATTTTCCAAAAACACCAACCTTTATCAAGATCAACATCCTCAAACACAATAATTGGGCTTTTACCTCCCAGCTCCAAACTAACAGGCTGCAAAGAAATAACATTAACTTTTTTTTTTTGGGTTTAAAAAATTTATATCAAAAAGGTTAAAAAAAAGTGGAATACATATGGAAAGAAGATGTCCACATAAAAAAGACCCATCAAAATAGCTTTACAAAAGTGTGGTCATATAAAAAAGATAGACAAATGATAATCTGTCTCAGATACATAAATCAACAAGGAGCATAAATGTCATATAGCTGTTTGACATACCTTGACCATCTGAGCTGCAGCTGTCATTATCCTGCTCCCCGTTGCAGTACTTCCAGTAAATGCAATCTGTTATGATTTAATGCATGTGGATGGTAAAATTCCAGTCCAAAAATCTCATAATTGAGTATTTGTGGTATACATATTAAGATCAAATTCATAGTAATGCAATGAAGAAACACATCTGAACCTTGTCCACATGGGGATGGGATGCCAAAGGAGCTCCAGCTTCAGGACCCAATCCAGTGACAATATTGAGAACACCAGGAGGAAGGCCCACCTCTCTACACACTTCAGCAAGCTCCAAACAGGTCCTGAAATTATAAACATCACGATAGGCATGGAATATCACAAACCAACATCAAAACCGATACTAGATCCCAGAAATTGAGGACTTACACTGAGGCCAATTCGGATGGCTTTAATATTGCAGTGCATCCTGCAGCCAGTGCAGGAGCCACTTTCCATGTGGCCATCAGTAGAGGGTAATTCCTTCAACATAAAGACAGTTGTTAGTTTATTGAAAATCAGGATTCTTGATGGTGCAGAAGGATTTACTTAAAAGCCTGAGTAGAAAAAAAAAATTCTCCAAGTCATCTTCAGTGTAAAAATAAGCAATGAGCATACACAATTTGTGCTAATATTTTGCAGTACTTAAAGAAAGAAATACGTACATGTGGATTCCCCATAGGAAATCAGGTGATGTATAAATATAGTTTCAGATGTAAAAGTATGAATCTATGATAATTTTAAGACTAACTAAATAGAATGACACTTTTTTTTCCCTCTAAAAAACATAAAACATATAGTTACTTATTACAAAGAAGTAATATACCATGGAGTAATCAATCCAACAACCCCAAGGGGTTCCTTGAGCACATAACACTTAAAATTATCCATGGGAAGAGAAACATGAGCCTTCTGTTTTGCATCTAAACCTTCAGCAAGGTCTGCATAGTACTCGAAACATCCGGCAACATCATCCTGGACAACATAATCAGTCATAATGAACAATATACAAATAACCAAAAACTTGAAGATTCCAATAATGGCACAGGCATACAATGTCCCATGCTGCTTCATCCAGTGGCTTCCCACAATCAATTGATTCAAGTTTTGCAAGTGCAGGCTTTCTCTCTGTTATCTGCACATCAAAAAACCAAGAGGTGAGAACTGAAGACATCTAAATAGAGGCATCATTTGTCACTGCAATGATAACTAAGCTAACAAGATTCTTACTCTCATATATAACAAAATTACCTAAAATAAATAACGACAGCAGCCAGATTAATTACCTTAGCGGCAATAGCACGTAAATACTTTGCACGAACAGCCCCGGATGCCTTGGCCCAATCTTGCCCTTTGTTTCTAGAAAAAGCTTTTCGAGCAGCTGCAACAGCAAGCTCAACATCTTCTGCAGTTCCTGCTGGAATATCACCTAAGAAAGTGTTCCATAACAAAATAAGCCATTAGTGAGAGCTGAAAGTTTCAACGCTGTACTCCCATCAAAAGGAAAATCAAGTAAAACCTCCCTCGAATAAAGCTATTAAAAATTTACATTAAAAAAAAAAACTCTCTCTTCTTGTTAAAGCTCAACTAGTTCACCGACCAAACAAATCATTGTTGATTTGCCATAGAACATAAGCAAAAATACATCTAATACCGACACCAATCCACATTTTACGAAACAAAATACTCTGATTTGCAGCTTAAATGAACGGTGTTTCATATAAACATTTATAAAATTTTATGTAAAGAGAGTGGACGGAGGCCAACCGATGATCTGTTCAGTGGTGGGGTTAACGACGGGGATGCGTTTCTTGAGAACAGGCTCTCGCCATTCGCCATCGATGAAAAGCTGACGACTCGGAATTGGGATCTCCATTTCAGTGTCGGTATTTAAGGATTAGCTGAGCTTGCTTCCCTTATGCAGTGATTTCAATATTATTCCCGACGATTTTTGACTTCCTTTTCCGGCAATCAAATCCGCTATCCTTTATATTTGGACTTTGTGTTTGGTTAAATTAGTATTCGAATCCGTGCTAATTTTCATCTACTTACCTTGAGATTTATGTCCAATATATATTTCCCTTTTGCATTTTTTTATATATAATGAAGCTTTGTCCCAACAAAAAGGAACATTGTATAATAAGATAAGTAACTGATTACGTGTAATTAGAATAATTTTATAATAAAATATACATTGTAAATTAATTAAATAATATTATATAACATTATCAATAATTATATAATAAGTAATATAATTTATTATATTATTTTTTTACGTGATTCTACAATAAAATATATAAAATATCAATAATGATTTTTCGATAAAAAATAAAATAAAATTAAAAAAATTAAAAGAGATGTACATTGTGATCGTGATCTTTAAATTTGATTTACAAATGTCATTTGAACGATGAATAATATTATATTATATTTTTATAATAAATAATGTATTAAATATTAATTAAATGATTTATTTTTATAATTTTTTAAATTATCTATTAGATATAAAAATTCGATTGATTGTTAAGTCGGTCAATAAATTAAATTAATATTTTTTTAAGAAATAAAACAAGTTATTATTGTTTTTCACGTGAATGTACGAAGTTGTATGTTACCAAACAATAAATTGGTTGTGGGTTGGCCAGACAGAATATCCTTAAAATCCTTTTAATACCTGAGACAGCCCAACCCTATAAATTTTTAATAGTAAAGGATAAAAGTGAAAAAAAAAAAAAAAGAAAGTCAAAGAGGATTCAAAACCTATATTTCTTGTTGCAGAACCATCATTCTCATAAAAGCTCTGTAGTAAGTCATTTTTAAGGAAGTAGTTAATGCGATATGAATAACATTTATTTCATAATTTATGGCTCTTTAATTAACAAATATAATATAAGTTATTAAAAAAATTATTATATTTTTAAATAAATAATATTAAATATTTTAAATTGTATCATAAAAAATAATATATTAAATATAATAAATAATTTTATATTTTTTATTATTTAATATTTATTTAATAATTTATTTTTAAAAAATATAATTTAAAATACATAATATAACTTTTTTTGAACATATAGGTGTGGAATTGGAGAGCGGGACCCTTTATTAACAAAATTTCTCCATGTTTTTACAGATAATGTTAAATGATAACCATTTAAAAAAAAAAATAGTTAAATGATCACTGATCGGTTGACGAATGGGCTGGACTCCCATCACAGAGGATGATCTTGGTATGGTCTTGTTTTTGTTTTATTGTTCCAAAAAGTCAACAGGAGTATATAGATTTTATATTTGTTTGTTTACCTACAAATAACGAAGCATTATCTCTTATGCCACCGATTTTTTATTTTTTTTAAATAGTGGGGTCTTGGACACTTTTAATTATTAAGTATGTTAAATATTTAATGAAATATTTAAAGTATAATATTTTTTTTTATTAAATTCACACAAGGCTCTCGTCAAGTATTTGATATAACTCTCACATTTTATCTTTAAATTGTTATAGTGTATATTCATACTTTATAATTTTGTATTAACTATTACATACAATTATGCTTTATCTTTATATATAACAACTCATTTGAACCTTGTAAATAGTTTGGTTAATATAAAACTCTAATGGCTTAAGTAGACTTCAAGGAGATTTGGTGTGCACTAAATATTTGATGAAATGCTTAAAAATATTTGAGGCGTAATATTTACTTATCAAATTTATGCAATATCCTCGTCGCATTTTTATTAAAATTCGTGCATCTTGTCTTCAAACTATCAAAGTACATTTTCGAGTTTTCAACTTACTTCATTATCAGGCAATCTCTTCCACTTAATAAAATATTTATGATTCGAAGAATGTTTTTTTCCTGTATTGTCCTTATCCTAAGGACAAGTTTTTCCTTCTTATCATAAGATTTGGAAACCCCAAAGGTGCTTGGGATTGTGGCATTCGCTCCGTGTCTTTTTGCATCTCCATGATTTGGCTTCAAATAATTTGCATGGGACACTGGATGTAACCTTAGTCTCAAAGGTAATCCTACATTCTGTAAGACTTAGCCAACTTTTTTGATAATAGGAAATGATCATTCATATTTTTGAACAAAGCTCCTGTGAAGTGGATGAGTAGACTTGTGCTACGTCGAAAATATATTTACCATCAGGCTTATCTCCCATGTTGAACTTTTCATGCCTCTATTTGTCGTCAACTTATTTCTTTATCCGCTTCGTTGTCTTGTCAAGATACACCTGCGCCATATTTGACTGCTCGTATCAGAACTTTGCAACTTTGCTTATGGTGGCCTCATAGAGTTCAAGAGAGTACTTTGGTTCTTGCTTATACGCCTCGGAATATTCATAATTTGCAAAAAGTCATCTCAAGGCTATGATTTTCGAGGAAAAGTCTTGCATTTGGCCAAAAGACTCTTTCTAACTGCAACTTAAAGAGTTCTAAACCTGAGCAGAGTCTCTTCTAACAAAGATGGGATCAAGTAAGGATGCAACTACAACTAATTCTCAAAAGCCATGATGAATACGTTGTGGTACTCCTCCCCATATCACTAGATATAAGAGCCTGTGGTATAAGAGATTGCTAGCTAGTAGCTAACTCGAATGGGTTTTGATTTGTTGACTTACTTCACTGCAAGTTGTATGGGAATTGAGTAATGTTAAGTACTTTTGTCCAATCTTGTTGATTTACGCTCACAAAGTACTGTAAGTATAACTAAAAAAAATGCATTCACCTGTTCGATTTGCCCATCCGTTTATAGGTAAAAATTGGTGAAAAAGTGAAGCTTCAATCCTCATGAGATTGAACAATTTTGTCCAAAACTTTCTATAAATTTTGTGTTACAATCACTAAATATCACCCTTTGACAATCCATAATATATTACCACATACTTGATGAAAAATTTTGCGTCTCTTTCGTATTACACTCTTTAAGCATTGGTATAAAAATAATATAATTGTAGAATTGATCTACCACTATAATTATAGTCTCACATTTCTCTAATTTTGATAAACTCACAATGAAATTCATTAAAATATTCTCTCAAAATCTTTTTAGTGTAGACAAAAGATTAAATAAGCTTGTGAGATTCCATTGCTCAACTTCTCTTATTGGCATAAGGCAAATCTTCATAAACTATTTTATTTTTTCTTGCATATGTAACCAATAATATGCCGTCTTTGATAAAATACGTGTATACCTTTATCGGCTATTATATATAACAACTCAATTGAGTCTTTTAAATAGTTTAATCCATGTAAAGTTTCATGGCCAAGTAGCCTTAAAAAAACACCAAACATTTAGCGAAATGCCTAAAAAAAACATTTATGGCATGACACCTGCCCCTTAGCACTTACCCCAATATTATCCCTCGTGGAAAAGCACGTTTACCTAACCCCAAAAAGCCGAAATCCAAATACTTTATGGGTTTTATCATATTGGTTGGCTCATGACAGCTCTTTTTTGATGGGGGGCTACTGCTGGCGCAAGAAAAACATTCATAGCGTCTTAAAAAATGTGTTGTTTCTTTATGATTCAGATAACGTATCAAAATTGAATCTCCAAAATTTATTCGGCATGAGAATTTGGTCATGCTTCGTTTGCAATTGCATTGGCGTTTGCAATTTGCATGTGAAGGACAGGAGGAGTTAGCTGGCATGCCAGCGAATCAGATCTTATATTATTATTATTGTTGTTATTTTCTATTTTTTTTATTAGATTCGAATGTGATCATGAATCAAGTCATCTGAATGTAAAACCTGTAATTATGTAAACATGGGTGGGCGAAAATCGTAATATAAAAAAAGAAGAAAGAAAAACAATATAAGCTAATGTTTGTAGATAAATATAAAGATATACCTGTGATGAAAAGTAAGAACGAAACTTTCGAGGCTCAACATTTCGAAAACGGGTGCGTTTGGTTATGACTTTCATGAGCAAGAATTGCTTTTGGGTATCACTGGACTACAGGTCCTCCATTTCCTTCGGTTGGATTCTGCCGCCCCCTCGGAGAAAACGAGCGAAGTATCGGTACCTCTTATTTACAAAAAACTTTCACGGTCGGATTATAATGTGTATCTTCATTTAACCATTGGAGTTTTGAGTGGAGTTGGCAAATTTTCAACCAATTCACGGATTCCACGTAAAGTTGAAGTTCTTCGATTCAATTAATAACCAAATCGTGTTTGAGTGGGGGGGTCATTGATCTACCAACCTGTTTAATGATAAGATTTTTAAACAAAAAAATTTAAGGAAAGGTAATTAAAAAAATAATGTTTTAATTTTTTTTAAAAATTTAATATATGAATTGGTGGGTCGTAAACAAATTGACGAGTTATAAAAAACCAATTTGGATAACCCGTTTATTAAACAAAATTTAGTTCGAATCCCTCTTTGTGTACATATAAAGAGGTTTCTCACCTGTAAGTTGGAATCTCTTTACATACATACGAGTAGATTTATTTCATTTTTTTCAGGATTTCTTTTATAAATCCAAATACATTAGTTTTTTTTTTTTTTTAAAACCAGAAACAGACAGATCGCACATCATATACATAGCTAACAGATTGACCACAAGAGAACGGCTAATAGGCGTTTTAAATTGGGTTATGCCAATTGCCCAACGTATTCTCAACGCCAGGTGCCTCCAACAGAGCATGAATCATGATACATAAAACACACATTAGCGAGATTCATATGGATCAATTAAAGTTTAACCCTCTTAAAAACAAAACTTTTTTTTTTCTTTAAGTTTAATATGAAATCGAAGTTACCAGATGTTGAATTGATACATAGCCCATTTGATTCTTCTATTCATTAATTTAAATCAGGACGAACGAAAAGAAATAAATAAATAAATAAAATAATAGATTAAAGAAAGGAAAACAGGTTATATATTTTACATACAAAAACAAAATGAATCCGAAACAACAAAGAACGGAAGAAAACATAACAAAGAAAGAGATCCAAGAAACTAAAAGTCTGATGTGGGGAGAGGAGAGGAGGTTGACATCTAGTGTTTCTGGTTGGTCTTGTGATACTTGTCTTTGATCCACTGAAGGCCGACGGAGGTTCCTTCTTTCACTTTCTTGAACCCAGTTGAAGCAACAGATTTGGTCTTATCAAGGCCTTCTCCGACCTTCTGCTTGTACTTGGCTCCGGTTCCATTGTTGCCGCTCTTCTTTTTCTGAGGGGCAGAAGAGATTGGATCCGGGCTATCGTCCCATTGATCAGCCCATGTTGTTCCATAGGAGTTGTGGCCTTCCATCAGATCTTTCTTTCACGAAGATCGGGAGATTTTTGAACAGATAATAATGAGACTTGCTGAATCTGTTAATGCTTCGCCAAAATGAGTTTTGACAGATTCGCGGGGCTGTGATATTTTCAGTTCGGTCAAAGTTAGGTTAAGTATATATATAGGGATTTCTTTGGACCGATCTTGTGTGGGGAAAGACGGAAAGTTAGAAATTCAACACGGTTCCTTTTGAGTGTTTTTTTTTTCTTAGTTGACAAGTATACCCTTATCCATTCGCAGCAATTTCCTTTCTAGGAATAGAATAATGGGTTTTATTTTCCCCCCAAAAAAAAAAGATCACATGAAACTACTGGTATGATTAAACAAGTTTAGAATGTGACGCGGAACCAACTAATCACCCAAAGTTGAATTGGTTAGTTTTTTGTTACTTCTAAATGCATATTATATTTAACCAAATGATATACGTAATAAATACATATGGTTCATTTTTAATACGCACATGAATCATTTTACTAACAGAGAGTTATTTATGTTATCATAATAATTTTAAATTATTAGTGGACAAGTTTATAATAACTAATTTTCATATAGTTTTTTTTTGCTTAATCCATACCATTGGATCAAATTTATTCGTATAAATTTTTTTTATAGTAAGGTGAGAATTTCTTCTAACATTTATATTATTATAAGTGAAAATATTAAAACATCACAACAACAGTGAAATAAATAAATAAGCAGTTAAAGAATTTCAATTTTGTGTAAAACGGAAACGGGAGGCATTCCAACTAGAAGGCCTAATATAGTAATTTAACCCCCACGTACCATAATATGTTTATGACTGAATATAATATCTAAATTTGTTTGACAAAATGCAATGCAATAAATTCAATGACCGCACCCAGTTGCCTTTCCGAACGGTCAAGTTACTGCACCCTTGACGTAGGTAATATTTATATATATATATATATATATATATATAAATTCATATACGTGTACACTTTAAGCTTCTTGAATCATCTAGAAAGTTTTGACCACGATCTCTGTAAGTTACCTCACTAGCGGGGCCATAGCCGGTTGACAATTTCTGGCGGATATTTAGCCCCCACAGACTAGCCACTTTGTCCTGTTAGAAGCTACCTGGCCAACCATGTTGTGCTTCTAAAAAATTATATTATGACTATATTACATCTAAATTATCATCTTTCAAACAGTCTTCTTTTTCTTTTCAATGTAAATGTCCTCGAATAAAAAAAAAAGAAACGTTCAACTAAATAAAATAAGACCACCACTACAGGCACGCATGATAAAAGTATGTCAAAGGGCAAGAAACCAACTTCTATTTTATAAATTAAAAATGCACTTATTAAACCACCCTACTTTTAACAGCACAATCTTCTTTCATTTGATGGGGTGGTTGATGCGCTCCTTTTCGGTTGCTATGAACCGACCTTAGGTTTTTAATACGACAGATTACGTACGTAAATGCTTCATGGGCCTTTTTTTTTCTCATACATTATAAAGCTAAAACCAGTCAGAGTTGGTTGGCTTATTCGCATTTTCCTTTTTAAGAAACAGAAATTCTGCTAACTGGATCAGATTGGTAAAGCAGTGGCTGCACGAAGCTTGAACATAATTCATTTTCCTAGCAGATTCGATCAGTGATCATAAAACCCGGTACTTTGCAAGTACTTGTCATAGAGCCACCGGGATGTAATCAGAGCATCACCGTTACTTTTGACTGGGTATAATTTCCGGCTGCTTTGCCAATCATTTGTAAGCTTTATCCATTCCCTCCTCCAGTCCTTCAAACGGAAACCATCACCACTCTCCAGAGACTGTATCATATATTTGAAATATATAGCTGCCCGGGGGCTATAGTAATCTCGTAGAAGCCCACTCCAGTACTTGTTTGCTGAAATAAACAGAACAATATGATTATATATTTGCACCGCAACAATGCAATGACCTTCACTGTTTGTTCAACGAGTATACAATTTCGTATAACATAACTACATCCAGATAAGATAGGTTTTTGGAATCTGATCATGGGCCCATAACATCCACGGGTGTTAACTGCAAATGTGTAAATTCTCATGACAATTTGATAAAAAAAACATCATTGATCCCCCTTACCATAGTCACGAAGAAGACTTGCTTCCTCCTCTGTGTTGTCAAACCACATAGTTAATTGAGTTCTTGCATTCCATTCAAACTGTTTCCAGATATCATCAAGTACAATCAATTAAAAGATCATGTCATCTGTGATCCAATTGGGTGGTTAAGAGTTTTAAGGGCTCCTGACCTGTTTTTCTTGCTCATCATCTTGGGCAAGTTGTTTAGCACTTTCTAACCAAGGTCCTAGAAGGAACCCATCATGGCATTTTAAGAGTGTGTCCATATCTTCCACAAGTTCTAAAAACCTCTTACTCAGCCAGGAAACTCTATGAACATCTTTCAGCTGATAGGCTTCAATGATCTCTAAGAACAGCTCATTTGCATATTTCGCCAAAGCTTGTCTTGTCAGGTCAACCAAGTCATACCTAAGCACACAGTGGAAGTGGCAGGGATGTGCAAATGGAAAAAGCAGAAAAAGAAACAAGAATATGATATAATGATCAAGAAAGAGTATAACTAGAAGTACTTCAAGAAATACACGGAAAGAAACATGATTTGGTAAAAGTTGTACCAGATATTCTGGAACTATCAATTCAAACCTGTACGTATTAGTTGTTGATAGTTCCTCCCCGCTTGTGATAAAGAGTTCTAATGCCCTAATTACTTTGGAAGTTGAATACCATAAATGAGGTTGATCATATGAACTGGTGTTGCTCTTCAGGACTGTTTTTCTCAATACTGGTTTCCCCAAGTAATGATTGCTTTCATGAGCTGTCGAAATTACAGATGGGTCAACATCAGGGAATGCTACAATTACATCCCTGTTTTTGTCCTGTTTTCATATCAGCAAAGATATATAAACATGACAAAACATTTCCAATATTATTATCCTAACACCCAAAAACAAATAAAAAGGATTTGCACAATGGAACTTACATAGGCACCGTCAGTGCAGTTGTAGACTGTGTGATACAATACATTCCAGGCTTCTTGTATTATAGGAACTGATCTACCATAGCGTCTAGCTGAATAGTGATCAATCCATGCCTGAGAAGAATATTGATTGACTCATTATGTTAATTTAAAATATAAGTTCCCTTCCCATAAGTGATCCATCATTACAAACACAAACACAATTATTGAAAAGAATAAAAAAGAAAAGGAAAAAGAACAACTTGGATTTAATGAAATTATTCAGAAACAAATAAAGAGGTGAAATACGTAACACTTCCTATAAAGCATTGAGAAACTAGCAAGATTGATTGGATGAACCATAAGAAAAATAAAACTTCTAATTTCTTATCTGTATCTTATTAGTGAAAATATTCTGTTGACTTTGTTTTGCTTATGTCAGGCAAGAGAATCGAATGAGAAAAACTAATGTAGAAAGGCAAAGATCACATGTCCGCAATTCAAGCAACATGTTTACACAAATAATATGAGCAATATGCGTTGGTAACTTCAAGCTTGCATGACACTGATCAAGGCAGCTCAGGTAGAAAAGGATGTGTTACAAGTAAGCCATGGGCCACGATGGGACGTGCCTTATGACATGCTACAAAAATTTGTCTAGTATGAGATTAGTCTAGGTACAACTTAATCCCATTTATTTGAACTTTAAAATGTGCAAAAGCATAAGAAGAAGTTAAAGATGAGCAAAATCATCCATCTCAGGCATTTATGAAATCTAATAATACCTTTACATCAACTTTGTTGTGGCGAAATGCCATTTCAGACATGAAATCATAAACAACAGGATTCTGCTCTATGCCTTCCATTGACATCCCAATGCCAACCTTCAAACATCAATAGAGTAAGATCACTTGTATTAAAAAATCATGTTTGTGAGTGGACACTTTACAAGCTCAGATATGGACACTTTTTTTTCCTGAATTTTGAGCAATTACTAGTAGTCAAGAGCGCTTTCAACAAAATCCATAAACTCTCTAAGCATTGTGTATTATTAATAAGTTCCATAAAAAAATCAAAATAAGAGAAATATCACCCAGAAAGTGCGTATAACAAAGCAGAAAAATGTATGAAAGATAATTTTGGAACAGAAATTTCTTTAGCAGATACCGTTGGTGTAAATTATGTTGATACCAAAATATGTCAACCCACATGATAAGCCTTCCATTAATACCATAGCTTGCTTATTTTTTTAGTTGCATGAATCCTTGTTCTTCCTAACCATCACCAGAATAATTGGTCCATCAACTTGGACGTTAATGATAAATGAAAGTATCGATCATTTAAGCATATATAGCAATTATAGATTCTAGGAGACTAGAGTCTAGGTAAATTAGTAAAATATTGCTAAATTAATTAGATGCAGCAAAACCTTGAAATTTAACAAGCAATTCATGATATTATGGAAAAGAGTAATTCAGTATACTTGCCATTGTCGAGTTTTCACTGATACGAGCTTCAACTGGTCCAGAAGCTATTGAATCTAAAATCCCATACATCTCAATGTTTCCGGCAAAATTGTGCAGCATACACCTGTAAAGCAGCATGCCAGCAAATCATCATAAATAACTATATTATTTCATAGCTTTATTTTCCTACTTCTGCAAGCAACAAATTCACTAGTAGACACTTCAGCATGTGAATTTAGTTTTGATAAGTAGAGCAACTTATTCTTCATTAGATAAGTTCCTATGCCTCATAGATAGTAATTCAAAAATTTACCAGATGTAAGGAACACCATAAAACTGCTCTGAAGTAATCCAGATGGGTTTAACTTCGGCAAACAGATCAAGGATGACCAACCTCCCCACAGGTACAGCATGTAAAAGTGCCTGGAAGAAAAATCATGGTTATTGTTGAATATAAATGCTGATGTGATTTAAACATGCAAAGATGAAGAATAACTATAAGAGCTAAACAGTTGAAGAGCAAAGAGTTTACAAATAACCTTCATTTGTGCAGGCCTCCAGAATGGATCGTAAGAGAACAGCCATCCCTACAGAATATATCTGAACAAATTAGAATGGCAGATGTAATTACAGTTATTACTAATTCAAGATCTACCCTGGATGAGAGACTACATTCAGAAAGTCAGGGTCTTAGTGGAGCAATGACTAAATGGATTGGCATTCAGACAAATTGAGAATATAGATAAACTCAAGGTGGGTAAGCTGCCTCCCTTTGGACTGTTAACTAGGATCAGTAGCCTGATAAAAGGAATTTCCAAAATTGAACTTAAAAATTAGTTGATCTTTACACCTGCATTAACCAAACAGCATCATCATCACCACTTTGCATTCCCCTATATATTGCTGCACCTAATGAAGAGATGTACTCTGGATCGTCTACAGGTGGGGTATTCTCATCAAATGTATCACTGCAATTATTAAGTAAATAATGACAAGATATACTATAATATAAAAATAGATTTTAAATTACACAAAAATCATTTAATAATTACAGTAAATAGAAAATACAGAACAGTGGAGATCTAATACATATTATTGACAATTATGTAGAATCACTTTATCGTAGTGTTACATATAAGGAAAGGAAGCAAAGATCAATAAAAATCACTTTGGCTTCAGTCAACCATTCTTAGACAAGTCTTGTATAATTGAAATGAACAGCTCACAGTTAAAGGTTGTCAAACATGTATAAACAATAAAGAAAGCTTGGATACAGTTGTAAGTATTGTAAAGCATAAAAGATCATACCAGTTGTATATGTGGCTAGTCCTTCCATACTCTGACCAAAAATTTAAGTGGAAGCATCATAGAGATTTAGAACGCTTTCATACTTATTTAGCACAAAGAAGTAACTCTAACCAATTTGCAGAAAAACCTAAAGACAGAGAGGAACAAGGGTCTCAAATGAAGTCACCTTCCTGTTGCTGCTCAATAAATGCTCTCCCAATCTCGATGAACAAAGGATCATTTGCATCAAGAAGGTAAGTGCAGCACCATCTAGGGTCACTCCTAACAGAAAACCTGAAGCAAACCAAAAAGAACCAGTCATCAAGTCCGCATGCTTTTGAGATTGGCTCCTTTACTTGACTAAACATAAATCCCAGAAATTGATCTCGAGTACATGAATCCTATTCCACCATCTAGTGTGGTCTATGCCACATTTTCACTAAATCCTACCAGAGTTATATCCTTTGCCCCAATGGCTGCTCCCATTTTGGTCTCCCCTCTTCCCATTCAACTTGATCTTGAACATACGAGTGGCCAAAGATAAGAGATCAAAAATGAATAGCACTTGGATCAATACTCATATGGGTTGAATTTTCCAATTTTTTCAACTATGAAACTATGCAAGATGATAATCTAGATCAAGTAATATTCTTTTTTCAATAAATATGTATGTAAGAATATTATGAAAGGTATTGGTATGTCCATCTAAAGTTTTGGACTTATTCAGTCTACAAAGACAATAAATAAGCATTGATACATTTTAAGCATTATAGAAGTTGTAAGAAGTGTGCCTCTAAAGCATTTCATGAATCTTACTATATGAACAAAAAGAATGGAAAGGTATGTGTTCCTAAAGCACACCGTATTAGTCTTTGGGAAAGTGAAAAATTACAACACTTCAAACAAGTTAAAGACATCAACTGAAAATTCACATGTCAAATAGCACAAATAGTAATACTTACCAATTTCCTAAGTGTGTTATCTTTGCTAATGGAAATACATTTTTGAGTGCGGCAGGGACATTTCCAGAAAAGGCTGGAAGTACTGCAAAGTTGATTCACAAGCATTAAACGACGTACAATAACACACATTAAACTGCAATCAGTTTAATTACCACTATTTTGTCAACTACCACCAAAAAAAAAAAAAATTACAATCAAAAGACCTTTGAGGCTAACGATGAATAAATGTGCATTAGTTTCTCATTGAGGTATCAAGTTTCCACCAAATTTACCATTGTCTTTCCTGGAGTATGTCCCCCTAGTCAATAATAGGAACCTCTTCCTAAAGTAAAGACTAGCAGAGATTCCATAACCAAAAGACCTTTGAGGATTACAGTCAATTATTAAGCCAAGGTTATTCTAGCAAATACCAAGCAATGGGGAGATTGAGATAGGCAGACTTTTATAAACTAATAATATTTTACTTTACAGGTTTCCAGTCTAGTGGAATTTGCCTAAGCAACTGCAAGCAGAGTTTACTATGTAGAACACTGACAGTAGATGGTAAATATAATTGGTACCTGGAGTCATTCCAAGTTCGTACATTCTGGCAAGAATTTTCTTCTGGAGTACTAATTGTTGATCAATCCAACTTTGTGGCAATGGTCCACCCCATCTGTGATCAAAATGTCA
The DNA here is from genome assembly GCA_946807835.1 of Ailanthus altissimus. Classification (NCBI taxonomy): domain Eukaryota; kingdom Viridiplantae; phylum Streptophyta; class Magnoliopsida; order Sapindales; family Simaroubaceae; genus Ailanthus; species Ailanthus altissimus. The sequence continues at coordinate 26,890,362 of OX327691.1, read as the reverse complement.
AGTACGCAAGTGAAAAAATCAGAATACAAGTATACAACTGCCACATCATATGATTGCTATTTCTAATAATTAAAGCAATAAAGTGCAAAGAAAAATGTCTTGATCAAAGCATCACAATAGTGGATATATTCATGTGACTTCTGGGTAATGCAGTGAGCTATTCAAGGATGCATTTAACATTGATTAATAATGTACTATCTCAAAGCAGCTAGGGCATCACAAGAACCAGTATATTCATTTGATTGAAAGATTTTACATAGTGAGGTATAACTACAATTAGATTGCAAAAAGAAAATGGAACTTCGATTTGTTCAATAAACTATAACATTCGGAAAACAACTGAAGACCAAAATTTTCCAGTCAGAATACAAGCAATTTTTCTAAATAATAAACCAAGAATTACAAGCTTACCCATGCAAATTTGCCATACGTGACCATGCTAGAAAAGCAGGACCTCCAAAGAAGTCACCCAAATCTGAACTGCTTATGTTAAATTTCTTACAGAGGACAAACTCCATGTCAGCAAAACAGAAAACTACTGTTGCCAAAGCAAAGAAAGGACAAAACTCCTCAGAGTTCTTTACTTTGAAATCCTGTTCAAAGTTATAAAGAAGCAACCTGGAAGTACAGTAAGGTGATTTAACAACTTACTACTACTGGTTACTCAACTAGTATTCAATCTGTATTGAATTGACATAAATGGTTTGCGTTATGATAGTAATGCAAACCGTGAGATAGAGTTTGTGGGTGAAAATTTATAGGGAAAAGATGGTTCACATATTTACCATAGCTACGAAACTTCAATTTGGATGCATATCATTCTCATAAGGAGAATACAGTATGAAATAAGAGCGTCAATGTTGAAGGTAGCCATATAAGGCCTCAAGACCTAGTTAATGGCCTAAAATCCTAGAATCAAATTTCATGACAAGCAGGAGTAAATGAAAGGATTACCATTTAGGGGAGGATACCCGCTATTGAGTAACCTCATGGTACCAACTTTTTCCACAAGAAAGAAAATTAAGCAAACAGAAGTTTTCTCAAATATCAAAAGTTTAAAACTTCCAGTTCAAAGAAAAGAGCACAATAAACCAACAAGAGGAAAACTACCTGGAAAACTTTTTGCCAAATAGCTTCTTGTCCGGTAAATGCCAGTGGCATATTGATACCTTGGAGAGCCATCCAATCGATTTCTTTTTCCCATCTTTTCCAATCCCACCAAGCAAAAGAATCTACCAGAAGTGTAAATAAACTTTATTTAATGTTATCACATGAAAACTAAAAAAATTCGTGGTCCAGCACACTAAAATAGTTTCTTATCTGAAAGATTGATAAGAAGGTAAAGGAGAGTTTTCAAAGAAGAAGCTTACAGCTAGATGTAACAGCATTCTGGTAATAATTCCAAGGAATGGGCCTCTGGATCAAAATACCAGCATCTTGAACACGAAGAAGAGATCCTAATTTAGGCATAGAAGATACTTGTACACCACCAGTTTTTTCCCAAGATATGTGTGAGCCACACCAATACTTCAGGTACCAGTGCAGACCAGCCAAAACTTCCACTCCAGTGACCCCACTTATTCTATAGCAGACAGCCAAAACCTCCATAAGTGTCAAATAGTTTCTCAATAATACTTTTCAGTGGTTTATGGACTGGTATATTATACATGCATATATCCTGACAAATGTCAGTCCATGCATTGTGCTGCAGATTATTTAAGCAACAATATGGCCTGCAAAATCTGAAATGATCCAAGAGGTACTTGGGGTCCATTTGGTATAGAATTGTTGTGGCTTCAATCTAAAATAATCCAGGAGTTACTTAGGGTCCATTTGGTACAAAAGTGTTGCGTTTGAAGCCACAACTGCTTTGGAATGAAAGAAGATTGTTTGGTAGACACCTAGATGTGGAGTGAAGATGGTGTTTGCATTGTTTACTAAACACTTTAGCTGTTATGCTCTGGAAGCAGCAAAAGCAACTCTATACCAAACTATTAACTAATATCTCAGCTTATATAAGACAGCAGAAAACCAAAAGCTAGCAAACGAGTCATTTATTCAGCAGATTGACTCGTAAATAAGAGAGAAAGCAGCACTTATATAGAATATGTATTTTTGTTGCAATATAACAAATGACCAAACATTTTCTGAAAGATGCATAAATATCAATATGTGGATTCACAAAACTTGGTAATAAGTAAGCCCAGTGCAACAATTACCATCTTAGTAATTTATTATCTAAGCTAACATCTAGCTGCTTACCCTCTTTTTAATTCTCTCTCCAGCATGAGCGATTTTGGTAAATTATGAATTCCAAAATTAATTAATAATATAAACCTACCGGGATTGCATCGTAATTATAAGCTTATTAAACCATAGAATATATTAAGATAAAATATCAAATACTGAAATGCAAACAATAGCCAATACCACACGAGAGAAGTTAAAATCTAAAAAGAAAAGCACGAAGTGAAGAAATCTTAACATACAAAATCTCCGGCGTGCCGCGTATATAAGAAGAAGGATGATTCCTTATAATAAAGCAGGATTCTCCACCGCATTGCCTCTGAAATCGGAACAGACGATAGTATTAAAAAGAGCCTTGTTTTTTTATATGCTATTACTCTAATTTCATCATCAACGCTAAAATGTAACAGAATACTTACTAATAAACCTAACACTTCAATCAAATGGATAAACCGAATACCTTATTAATAATTCGAAATTCAAAGGCAGAGTAATGAGAAGGAAGCAGCCGTTGAAGGACGCCGTAAGCGGCGGCCACTTGGACGGAAGGAGGAGCTCGCTCGAGGTCCTGGATCTCGAGAAGGCGCGAGATGTACTGGACTCCGATCGTCGATGATCGAGCGAATGAAAGAATTGAGAGCAGTGTGATGAAGATGAGAGAAATGGAGGGAAATCGAGAGTCCATGAGAGCAGTGACGGAAGTGAGAGATAAAAGATAATCGATTAATATAAGATATTTTCATTGTGATGGATGAGATCGAGAGATTCTTTCAAGAGTATGAGACAAAATTGAAGGCCGGCGGGAGAGAGAGAGATATAAAAGAGGGAAATGCTTTGTCAAGACTCGAGAAAGAAGAAAGCGAGTGTCGGTTTTCATGAGGTTCAACAACTTGAGCGAATTTAAATTTTGGAGCCAAGTTGGTCGAACATGGGCCTGATCCATGGTAAGTTATAAAACTTTTTATCCGATACTTTACTGGGCTTAGGCCCATTTTTGGAACTAACGTTTGCTACGCTTCTAGCCAATAAATAAAGCCCTTCTTGATCCGAGTCCACTGTAAACATGGGAAGATCTCACAATATGTGATCCTTTCTCATGAAACGTAATGAAATTGATTATATTTCTTTTTAGTTAATTAACGGGAAAATCCATTATCAGAACTTTAATTAAATGAAATTTCAATGGTACCCGAAAAGAGATAAAAAAAGAAAGCAAGGACAAAAGAGAGAAGAACATCATGGACCACGGGAGAAAAAGAGAGAAAAAAAAAACCAAATGGAGGTCACGTAGTCGTAGATATCTAAATAGTAAATATCTTACCACATTTGCTTCCGTTCTGCACGATTTCCTCAGAATGGATAAGCCGTAAGCAATGGGAAAGTGACATATTTTTTCCCCACTATAAATAGTCCACTTATCGTATCTTGTTAAAAAGTTGAAAAAGATTAGACAGTAATTTATTTACATGCACAATAGATTACATGCAGTAAATTAATGGCATGACTTTGATCAAATGTCAATATATATATATATATATAAATAAAGAAAATTAAAGCTTTAGTATATTGGCAATCATTTTGTTGGTAATACCTACGTGTTCTTACTTCTTAGCAAAAAAGATGAAAATGAATTGCATGTGGGGTGGGTTGCACGCATGAATGAGTTAATTACCTGGACGGGCTACTAATCCATCCTCGACTGTCAACTCGAAATACAACATTTCATGAGAAAATAAAAACACGATTGTCTGATATCTGATATCTGGCCACTGAAATAAAATACAGTTCATTGTTGATCACAAATATATATTCGGTAACGCCATATAGTTCCCATTTCTTAAGAGTTGTCGATCATTTTCACCTTTCACTGCATTTATATATATATATATGTGTGTGTGTGTGTGATCCTTCTGTTTTCAGAAACCAACATCTTCATTTCCCTGCTTTTCTTAGAGATGAAGAATAGGGTATAACTTAAAAAAGTGAAGGCCTCATGAACTAATAGTGAAAATGTAAATTCAAGCAAGAAATGATGAAGGTTGCTGATCAAATTGTCCTTGTCAGTTCCGGGCCGGGGACCAACAGACAATAAATGAATAGATCATAGATGATAGCGTGTCTTGCATGCAAGTTATACCAATCGATAAAACATATATTTATTGCGTGAAATTAAATGAAAACTCTTCAAAGAGAGCCTTGTGACAATTTTGTGGTTACAGCATAAGATATTAACGGGAACCAAACATTGTTTTGGTTCCGAAGCATATTGATGAATATATCAAGTGGCGAAGAGAACGCTTAGAGAAAAATGACAAAACATAAAAAGAGAGGAACCCATATTCCCCACGTCCAAACATCATAGTGGAGAATAAATTGAGATGGGGCATTTCAAAACTCTACAATAACACTATATGCCGACACAATAGTTCCGGTTGTAATCAGGTTAGAAAATTGAAAAGTGAAGATGACGCAGAAAATGAGATCATCCAAGGGTAAACGATAGCATCTTGTAGACAAACGGTCCGTGAGTAATACAAGAAAATCAAAAACCATGAACAACTTATGAAAAACGACGCCGCCGCAGTGGAAAAATTAGACCACACGCAAGAAAAATGCCTTCAGAATCCCAAGAAATAAAGTTTTTCAGTTGAATATATTTTTCAAAACCCTATAGCGACGTTTACAAGTATTTATATAATAGAGAAAGACGTTTACAAGTATTTATAAATAGAGAAAAAAAACAAATAAACAGTTGAACCGTTAAAGAGATATATAAAATTTATGGTTTCAAAATACTTAACAAAACTTTTTTATTATAGAAATCTATCAATTTTGATGACTTTTTTAATTGTGCACGATTCATAATCGAGTTTGTTTGCTGATATTATTAGAGTATTATAAAAAATGAATTGTGTTAGAAATCGACCAAACAGACGAAATTTAGTGATAGCATCACATTCTAAATAGTTAAAAGAAATTCCTGTAGAGTTTCAATTACAAGAGAGAGAGTTGATAAATATTAACAACCATGTTGTCCCAATAATGCATCAACGTCCATATATATATTGGAAGATGAATCACCACACATATATATAATTATTTATGTTGCATTAAGGCTTCAAAGTTATTCAAGTAATGCATCAAAAGCCTATGAAGTAACGTTTAGCAAAATCAGAGAGAGAGAAACGCGCAGAGGGGAAAAATGAAAGGACTATTTGACAATTAGCAAAAAAAGCAAATCCTAACTTTCACGATCACATGGGTTGATTCTGCCTAATCCATGAAACCTATGAAACTTTCTTCCGTCACTTCCGAAACCTGACCAATATTGGATTCAACCAAAAAGAAGAGAAGTACAATCATGACAGACAATTGTTTTAACATGGATAACAGAGCCAACTGCCCAGACGTCAACCTCGAGTTAAGCACAGTGGAAATGAACAAAACTCTATTTTGTTTATTCGTATTTGATTGTGACAATTTGTTTGTTACTATTATTATTTATATGCCTCTCAAAATGGGCCACCAGAAATTTTCGACACCTACTTCTGAAACTGTTCAGTAACAATAATTTTAAGAGGTAGAATAGGTGTTGGAATCTGTTCATATGTATCTTAAAAGCAAACGCTAAGAGAAATCAATATTCTTTTAACTAGATTTATTTGGGGACTAATAAAAATAAATTAGATGTTTGTACCATTTAAAACTCTATACTATTGTGTCACTCGAGCACTTGCCTTAACGGGGTCAGTTATTTTCTGTGCGTGAAGATGTTATTCTCTGTTTGTGAGATTAATTATTTGGGACTATTATTTTTCATTTATAGGAATTATTTAGTCTAAGATTATCGTAAAAATAGATGTACCCTTCAAAAAAACAAACAGAACTCTATACTACTTTGTGCCCATTATGGTAATCAGAGCCTATGTGAAAACCCAAAACTGATTCATCATGTGAATTCTGCTATATACCAAGAAAGCTTTGGTAATCTCATATCTTGAGTCTTAAATAGAATATAATATCTATTTAAATCTGCTTCATTTTATTTTCTTATTCCATTTAAAAAGAACAGAACATATGGATGATGAATAAGAAGCTTTAGTGCAAGACATACTCAAAGGGAGGGAGCATGAAATTGTCGTCCACTCAAGATGACAGCAAATAAATAAAGAATAGATTCATCAAATTGAAAAATCTTTGTTAAAGCTTTTGCATATATTTTTACAAGTGCAACCCTGACAGGTGCCAATAATTAGGTCATGAAGATGGTGAACAGATAAATATGCTTCGCCTATCTATCAAATGCTGATTCTAATATTTAGGGTTGTCCTTTATGGTCCTCCCCTTATGCATAAAACAACCCAGTCTTCATCAATGATTTAACCCTGTATGTTTTTTTAATCAACTATTGGCTTAAATGTTTTATACGCTGAGTGAAGTTTCTGGGATAATCATATGGCCATGCAATATCTAGTTCATTACACGCTCTGCCAGTTCCTACTTTGAATATCCCATTGTCATGGAGATTTACCCGAGGAAACAATGAGGTGAGTCAAAATTTCAATTCTTTGCTTAATGAAGAGACAAATCTCACTTGACCTATTAAAATGAAGGCCAAAAGTATGACTCTTTTCCAACTTTTTTTTTAATGAATAAATATCAATCCTTTATCTGCAATTATATATTTTAATGCTTGTTCCCTGTTGAGAAGCTTCATCCAGCAATTAATTAGAATAAGCGTTACCTGGGCCAATCTGGTTTCATTCACTTTATACTTGTGCGAAGTGCCCATTTTTCTCACTGCTTTCTCTTCTTATCTATATATTTAAAGCACTTCGCTTTCTTTCACACATAAGATCTTTCTCTTGAAACATAAAAAAATCATGCCTTGCCGCTCAAATTATGATTTTCACTCTCCCTGTAGCAGCTTTAAATCAGAGATATCATCTCTTAGTTCTCAGCCAAGCCTGGCATCAGTTCCTTCTCTTACCTCACAAAATCACCAGCAACAACATAATCTTTCTGACACCCACTGCCACTGCCTCACAACTCTCAAAGGCCACAATTCCTATGTATCCTCCCTCGCCCTAGCCGGTAAATTCTTATACATGGGATCTTCTGATAAAGAAATTCGCTCATGGGATTGCAACCTAGATTCAGAACTTGATCAGGAAATTCAAATTGACAACACAGTAGCTGTTGGCAAAGGCGCGGTGAAGTCCCTTGTGGTGTTAGCTGACAAGCTCTTTAGTGCTCATCAAGATCACAAAATCCGCGTATGGAAAATCAATAACCAAGAACCCGATCACCACAAATATACGCGTTTAGCAACCTTGCCAACACTTGGTGACCGTGCTTTCAAGCTTCTGATGCCCAGGAATCATGTACAAATTCGAAGGCACAAGACATGCACCTGGGTCCATCATGTTGATACAGTGTCAGCACTTGCCTTAACAAAGGATGAGACCCTACTCTATTCGGTTTCATGGGACCGGACGATCAAAATTTGGCGAACAACTGACTTCAAGTGCCTGGAGTCAATAACAAACGCGCATGATGATGCAATAAATGCAGTAGCATTATACGAAGACGGAGATGTTTACACAGGATCAGCTGACAAGAAGATCAAAGTTTGGAGGAAAATCCCTGGAGAGAAAAAACACTCTCTAGTCACTACACTAGAGAAGCACAACTCTGGGATCAATGCCTTGGCGCTAAACAGTGATGGGTCTGTTTTGTATTCGGGTGCATGCGACAAATCAATAGTAGTTTGGGAGAAGGAAGATGGCGGCAACATGGTCGTTGTTGGCGCGCTTAGGGGCCATTCAAAGTCCATATTGTGCATTGTTTTGGTGTCTGATTTGGTGTGTAGTGGCTCTGCTGATAGAACCATCAGAATTTGGAGAGGAGTTGATAGAAATTACTCTTGCTTGGCAGTATTGGAAGGGCACAGAGGCCCTGTCAAATGCTTGGCTGCAGCAATTGATCGGAGCAATCCATCTGATACTAGTTATCTTGTTTATAGTGGAAGTTTAGACTGTGACATCAAAGTGTGGCAGATTTTTGTTCCTCTTCTTTAGTGAACTAAACCTTTTCCTTTCTTCCTCTTCTTTTGTATTTTTTGTACATAACGTGGGGAGATTTCGGGTTTTCACTTTTCCTTTATCTTCTTCCTTCTCATTATCTTTTGTAGTGCTTTTGTTTGTCTACTTTAAATGTGAAACTTATTAGTTATTGAGAGATCTCACTAATCTGTTTTTAGTGGTTGATTTCTTTAAAAGCTTTGTTATTTAGGGTGGTACTGTTTGTTTCGGCTTTCAGTGTCCCTTGTTCGGTTACTTCAAGATTGACGGATCCAAAACTTAATGGGTTGCCCTTGTCGCAAAAACGAGAAAGTAATCAGAAAGAACTTGCCTACCCAAAACAAATTAAAAGATTTATTTTTCTGATGTTTGAAAATATTGCCATGGCAGATATTTTCAAGTACAATGCCTTTCTCCTACCGCCGTCAATAGTGTTATTTAATTTTACGCAACTAGGAGTTTTCTTTCCATGCAATATTTAGTTGGATTGTGGGACTCAAAGCGACAGCCGACGGCTAAAGCATCTCCATTTAGTACATAAAAATATGGATGTAGTGGTGACTAAATTCTCGATTCTTCCTTGCCTTCTATTTTTTTAACAGCAGCTTGCAATCTTAACACACTTTTAAGAATCCCTGTATTAGGTTAGATTGCAAGCACACACTTTTAAAATAATAAAAATTACCTTTGAAAGAAAGCGAGAACGAGAAAAAGGGAAGGCACTATGCAAATTATATAATAAAGTAGTGCATCAGCAGCATATCATATGGACGCCCTGAGTTTTATTGTAAGAAGCAACTGAAATTTTTTCAAAGAAAGAGAAAAAAGAATAAAATAAAATACTAAATGGGATTCAGCTGAAGCAAAGGAAATGAACCAGAAAACTCCCACCACTTCCATCTTTTTGATCATGGGAAAGTCAATTACTTTTAGTAAAGTGGGGCCCAAAAGATGAATGCGGATGCACTCTTACAATAGAACATTGAAATTGCTCCTCAAACAAATAATGCATTTGCCAAACTCCATTATTTAGGAGAAAAAGAAAGAAATCCAACCATACATCAAATACGTATATAAAATTGCAGAAAAGATTGACCCCTCTATACATATCAGGTTCTTTCTTTTAACACAAGTAGCAATTAACAAAGACGATGATGCACAAGTCTTATGTCATAGAGATCTGCCCTAAATATCTTCAGCTTAATTTTATAAGGATTTAAAAAAGTCTGACTCGCTAATCTAATTACAAGTGGAAGCAGAGGTAGGTAAAAGTCAATTTTATCTTGGAAGAATTCTTCCAACCTTCTTCATTTTTTCTCCATCACCAAAACCCAATCCTTAAAATTATGCAAAGAACATTGAACTGATCTGGCAAGACAACCAGGCAATGTTCAACTATTACTGCTATCTGGGATAACCTTCTAAAGTACATTAACATAATCATTTGTCATCTCCTAGAATGCCTATGCACACATGCTTTCGCCACGTAGAAGTGCAGCTCAAGAAAAACGTGCTTTAACTCTTTTGACCTATCCTTATCAAGGCAGCAATAGTAATATAAAATAAAATGCTATGTCAAATTCTACTTTGCTGGTTTTATCTTCAAAAGGAGTATTAAATGAATCTTGCACATGTTTGCCTCTCCGTGAGTTCAATATTTTTTGCAAATATGGCATGTAAATAAACCATTATGAGCATGAGCAAAGCATGTGTATACATGGGTACAAGTACAAAAGGAGAGACACCAACAAGAGATTATCCATACAACTAGAATTTGACGCACTTAATTGGTAAACATATGGTAGTTGATCATATTTCTCTAACAATCAAGTCTATCTGACAAATATGTTTTGAGAAAGTTTTAGAAAATGCAAAACAATAAATAAAAATATATTTAGAAAATTTAACTTCAGTGACTGCAAATAATGCTGAAGGATCAAGTATCGAGCTTCTTCTTCATTACCACTTATATTCTTAATTCCAAAAGTTAAAAAATCAGAGTACAAGTTCTTTCTAAACAATGGTGGGTTGCATGAAGCAGAATGGAATGTTGGATTTTTCAAGATCTGAACACTCACAGCTTTGATACCAAATATTGAATACAATAGAGCACAAACAGAACACTTTTATTAACACTCTTATACACTAAGCACAACACTTACAATATAAACTTTAACAACTATCACTCTTCTTCACTTACAATACAATACTCATAACTCAACACTCACAAATTCTTTGTTGAGTTTAATACTTTGCTCAACTCTCTAACAACTCTTAACTCTTAACTCTCAACTCTTGATCAAGTTCTTTGAACACTAGATCACTTCCTCTCACTTGATCAAGTTCCTAACACTTGATCACTCTTAGATCAAGCTACTAGACACTTGATACCTATTTACACTAGATCAAGCTATTTTCACTTGATACCTAAACCAAATGAGAAGGGGGATATTTATATTTGTTGTCACTAAATCTAAACCACAAATTAAATATTATAAAAATTTCTCAACCACACAATTTTTTCATACTTATCTTACACCAAAAATATCTCGACCTACCTTGAATATTTCTAAAACTTAGGCCTGGGATTGGGCTTGAGCTTTGGTTCTAGAATCCTCCATATCATGGACTTGGGCCTTGGTTCTAGAATTCTCCATTTCTTGGGCTTGGCCTTGATTCTAGAATGTTCCATGTTTTGGGCTTGGGCCTTATAGTATTAGATTTTATTATGGGCCTAAAGTTGGTGTTGCAATTTTTAACACTCCTCCTCAACACCAACTTTCTTTTTGTTGTAGTATTTGCTTTATCTTTTCCTTCAGTCTTTAGTGCGAGACTAACTTTTCTCTTTTCTACAAGTTTCTTTTCATATTCCTCCACAATCATTTTCTCGTCCTTAGACTCTTTCTCTTCTAGCTTATTTGCAAGATTCTCATTGTTAGCATTTGCAACCTTTTCATCTCTAGCAAGTTTCTCAATACTTGTGTTGTTCTTAAGTTTTTCAACCTTTGGGGCAATTTCATCATTTAGAGTTCCCCAATTATTACGATCAGGCCCTTCATGTTTATAATTCAAGCGCTTTTGCATAGAGGCACCACCATCATACACCTTATTGTGGTTAGGAACACCTGGAAGAACCTTCAATTTCTGAGTTACACCTTCCACTGCATACTTGTTTAACTCCTCTAATTTTGAAAAAACCTTGAACTTTTGGCCTCTCTCCCACTCTTCCTCTACCTTCTGGCGTTGTTTCACATGTTTTTGGCTCCCAGTTGTTTCGAACATGGGTGCCACAGATTCTCCCTCTTGCTTTTCTTGATGATAAGACTTGACATTTTCAGTAATCTCTTTACTATCTTTCTTGTTGCTAAACTTTTTCAACTTAGGAGCTTCAACTCTTACTGTAACATGAGCAGTAGCAACCTCATCCACCGTTTGCTTACACAACACTATATCCTTTTTGGTAGCTTCAAACTCATTACACAACTCCTCCACTTGGTCTTGAAGCTTTTCCATAGTGGAGCTAACCTCTTCTTGAAAAGCTTTGGTCCAATCCCATTATGTGCTAGCACAATTCTCGATAGATGTGTCGATAAGGGAGATCAGCTCATCCCCTTGAGTATCAAGATCCACCTCAACTTTTTCTACTTGCTACTGTAACTCTTCGTGGCAATATATTTCCTTTTCCACAGCACTACAAAGCCTTTCCATGCTTTATGTGATTTGGACATCCTGAGTTAACGGTTCAATCATTTTCATAGTCACTCTATTCATAAATTATTATTGAGAGTGATAAGTCTTCTTCACGAAAGCGACTAATGCTTTAACATCCTACTCTTCTTCGTATTTCTTTTCTACGTTTGAGGTGGCAGCATTACCTTCAACATACTTTTTCTTGAATTAACAATCTTTTGCCATGTGACCTATTTTTTTCACAATTATAACATTTCCCTTCAAACCTTTTCTTTTGAAACTGACTACCATTGTCACGAGTCTTCCATGCTCCTTCTGTCTGTAAGATACCTTCTTGATGACTCTTTGTCTTGTCATTATCTCCTTTAGATCCTCCACCAGCACATCGTTTAAATCGACATTTTCTTTTGTCAACAAAGAGTACTTCTTCATCGCCTTTTAATGAGACCCCACCTAATTGCTTGGTAATCGCTTCTTGATCAACAAGTAAATTTTCAAATTCAACGAGATGATTGGGTTGGCTAGCCTTATACAGCAGCAATAAAGCTTCTATACTCGGGCCTCAAACCATGAATGATAATTCTTTTCATCCTAGATTCAGCAATAGCGACGGCGGGATCTAACTCAGATATTTCACAGTATAAGGACTTTACCTTTGTGACGTATTGATTGATCGTCATGTTGCATTGTGCTATTGACAATAGCTCATTCTCTAGAAGCTGTAGTCGCGTGTTGTTTTTCTTTGAGAAAAGTGATGCAAAAGTGTCCCACGCTTCATTTGGTGTCTTAGCCTTCTTTATATGCTCTAACATTTCTTCTTCAACTGTGATCTTAATGGCGAACATAGTCTTACCAGCTTTCACCTTCCATTTCTTCAAAGTGGCTTCATCTATTGGTTGCTTCACTTCATTCCTGCCAACTATCTCCCAAAGATCTTGACCTTGTAGGTAAGATTCCATCAACATCGTCCATGTATTGTAATTTTGGTTGTTGAACTCCTTAATTCCAACTGCTTGAAGGTTACCCATTGTGACAGTAAGACTTCAATAATGTTGGACAAGCTTGATCTCAAATTGCAAGCTTGTAGAGTTCCAAATTCTTCACAACTCAAACAAAGCTCCACCAAGGTAAATCTCTGACCGTCTCGTTGTTACTCTTAACAACACTTCCATCAACACCACAATAACAATGCCTATGTGTTTGTTTATATGAATTATTCACTAGGAAAGCTCCCAGGAAAGATTGGAGGGGTCACAATGGTCCCACTTAAAATTCAAACTCTTTAGGCAATATTAGCTCTTTTGACAAAATTTTCTTAGACATACATCATTCATACAACTACACCAGACTTTGATAATGGTATCGTATAATTAAACAGTACCCTGTATAAATAGTACTTTGACTATTGTTCTATGCCCCAAACAACTTGACTTTGATACCAATTGTTGAATTTTTCAAGATTGGAGCACTCATAACTTTGATACCAAATGTTGAACAGAATGGAGTATAAATAGAACACTTTTATTAATACTCTTATACACTAAACACAACACTCACAATATAAACTTTAACAATTATCACTGGTCCTCACTTACAACACAACACTCATAATACTCACACACTCTTTGTTGAGCTTGATACTTTGATCAACTCTCTAATAACTCTTAACTCTCAACCCTTGATCAAGTTCTTTGAACACTTAATCACTTCCTCTCACTTGATCAAGTTTCTAACACTTGATCACTCTTAGATCAAGCTACTAGACACTTGATACCTATTTACACTAGATTAAGTTCTTTTCACTTGATACCTAAACCAAATGAGGAGGGTAGGTATTTATACTTGTTGTCACTAAATCTAAACCACACAAATTAAATATTATAAAAATTTCTCAATCACACAATTTTTTCATACTTATCTTATACCAAAAATATCCCTACCTACCTTGAATATTTCTAGAACTTGGGTTTGGGATTGGGCTTTGGTTCTAGAATCCTCCACATCTTGGGCTTGGGCCTTGGTTCTAAAATCCTCCATTTCTTAGGCTTGGCCTTGATTCTAGAATGTTCCATGTTTTGGGCTTCAGTCTTGTAGTATTGGATTTTATTATGGACCTAAGGTTGGTGATGCAATTTTTAACATGGAAAAGAATGAATGACAACATTGACACTCAATTTAGTTATAGCGGCACTTTTGCTAGTGTACCTGGATCACGGGGATACTTCTTCAGTGTTAGGTGGCTTTTTAAACAGACAATGGCAGTTTGTTGACCATATGGGCCCTGTGATTCCACTATATAAAGAAAACAGTAACAATTACAAACTAGAAGCTTATCAACAAATTTAAATCATGCAAGTTTCATCTCATATTTGAAATTTAATTAGTTAAGAAATGATAACAGCCTACAAGTAGCTTTAGATTGAGAACCCAACCAACTTAATTAAACTCAGGAATGTTAATGTTCTGATGATTGGCAGATACACAATACAAATTAATTAGAGCATTTTTCTTACTTTCAGCCAGACGCAAACATCTTCACTTAAATTAACGTAATAAATAATCTTGATCCTAGGCTCAGGTGTAAAATTTGCATCTATCTTCACTTAGATAAGAAAGTAATAAGTTGATGTAGAAGTCCATACAATCTTGAGAAAAAGTGCTTCAGCCTGTTGGATAATATTTACAACTAAAACCAAGAAGATCCATGGAGAAAGACCAAACTTCTTACCAACTACGGTTTCAGTTAAAGCAATCACCCAACCAACAGTATATGTCTAACCAAATAGAGAATCAAGGATGGTTTACAACTGCTAATGCTTGACACCTGAGCACAGTTGCAATAGGGAAGCACCCATTAGTTGAATTGCTATTTCAGCATTTCTAACTTCCTCTTGTCCATACAGTACCAAACATAAAAGTTTGTTCTAGTTTCTATTCATTTGAAATTGAAAAGAAAAGAAAATTGCTCAGTTCTTCTTGTTATTGGAGGAATGAAAAAGCACAATACTTTAAAAGATATTTGTAGATTCCACTGCAGTTCTCAATCCTATTGTAATACATATAGCAGCTGAACAGGATGAACTTTTTCACTCAAGAAACAAGTAGATAATTATAAGCATCAGATAATTTTTTTTATTTAAATAAAAATCAGTTCAAAATTTCAATTATTATTACCAGTTGTTCCGAAAGCAAAAGATGGACATTCACCTGAGGGTCATGACCCTTTGCAGCAACAAACAGCCCACCAACATGAACCAAAGGGAGACAGTATTCAGCTGGAAATCCATATAAAACAGAAGCCCAACTTAGCAGTAATGAATCACTATAATTTTTATGGACACGTCAAAACAAATCATGAAAGGAACTTATTGTAATTACCTAAAACTCTCATATCTGCAACAGCTCTAGCCACTGCTACATCAAATTGCTCTCTGTAGATTATGCTATGCCCCAAAGGCTGTCCTATAATAAGGTCCAGAATTCATAGTAATCAGTAGAAGTAAAATGGAGCTATATGCTCAACAATGCAAAATCTGCAGTGACAAAAAAAAAAAAAACTCAATACCTCCGCTCTTCCCCTTACAATTTGAACATTTGACAGCTTAGTAAGACTAGCTTGCATGCTCCAAAAAAATGCAACGCTTTTTCATTGACTCTATAAGAGTTACTTTCCAAGCTGCCCATATAAAAACACCATTACAGGAAAATGAAAACAGATCAAATAAATCGATTACTAGAAAACAAACCACATGAACCTTCTTAATAAATGAGAAATCTGACTGACTCGTCATTTAAGTTGAGTTAAACCACCTGGGTGAGCAATAGCTAAAACTAATCCGGGAAGCCCCGCACCCGTCCCAACATCAACAAGGCTAAGATTGTCACACAAACTACCGCAATGTGAAGTGCAAAAGTTATTTATAGGAGGTATTATTGCAAGCGAGTCCTCGATATGCCTTTCCATTACTTCATTCACTTCTTTAACAGCCGTAAGATTCATTCTCTGCAAAGTTCAAAAACCCCAAAAAGAAAAACGAAAATCAATAATGACAGCTTAAGAGAAAAAGAAATAGAAATACGCAACTCACACACGAATAAGCAGAAACTGGTTCCAGTCCAGAAGTATATCGACGTATAGATGAATCTGCTCTTGTTGGCGGGAATTTAGGGTTTCAAAATGGGAGGAGTTTAGAACTTGGTGGCGGTTAGGTTTTTTGTGTTGGTTCTGCGAGGGCAAAACGTCTTTGGTTCCGAAGACGGAAGGTGTTCGATTAAAGTCCTCACAGAGAATGGGAATTGAAACCGGTACTGTACGTTAGGAGCCCTGCAACGACACAACAACATTTTCGCGGGCGTGGGGTCCTTCGCTCTGTCTCGTAGTTGTCGTCTTATTACTATAAAATATTGTTTGAAAAAATAAACGGCAATTTAAAATCTCATGAATCTTAGCATTGAGCAAGTAAATTTTTTACGCATTTTTATTGATAGGAATTTTATGCTTACAAACTTAAAATACAAACTTTTGTATCTAAATTAATATTTTACCAATTATTCACTATTACATGTCTCTGATTTCGTCAACTAATAAAGTTATTAAATGAATTATAATTTCAATGGAAATGGTAAAAAAAGATAAATGAGTTAGTATATGCTTTTAAAATGAAAATATCATAAGAAAATAAAAACAAAAACAAAAACAAAGATCAGTCGAATATATAAAATAAAAATTATAAATAAAATTTATTAGAAGACTTTTTGCATATTTTTTGAAGATATTATGTCGCTACCTAAATTTATACTAAAATGCTCTAGCACTACTTGTTAAGAGTCGGTGTATCTATTAATTTCATTATAGCAAATTACTATCATAATAATTTATTTTTAGTCAATTGTCGAGATTTAAAGAATAAATTTTAATTAAATTGTTTTTTGGAACTATTCAAATTGATGAATAAAAATTTATTTAAATAGAGATTAAAAGATTTTATTGATTTTGTAATATTTATTAATATGGCGTTTATATAATATTAATTAATAATAAACATATCAAATACCATTTCAGTTAAAAATATAAAATTTACATCTCTATTATAAAAAAAATAACATTATTACTTTATTGAACAATTTTTAACAAAACAAACTTTTAGCTTGGCTTATTTGAAAAGAAAATAATAATAATATCCAATCAATCTTAAATTTCAAAGATACACAATGTACATGAATAAACTAATGCTTTGGGTCATGTGCATTGTCCGTAGGGGTAGGGGCCATGCGGATTGCTTAAACCTGCTTACAGCTTTCAATTACGAAGAGCCATCGCAGGCTTAGAGGCCAAAATTTCTAAAGAAATAAGATAACCTCAAATAAAAGTCCGTTACATATGCCCACAAGCATTGTATTTCTATACCCCACATGATGAATCTTCATTATTATTCTGCTTTCTTTTTTCTTTTTGCTTTTTGAGATCTTATCAATCTGGACCACATAAAAGAAGGCATAATTATGAAGAAAAACAAAATGATAAGAGAATGCAAGCAGGCTATGTTGGGCTATTGCCCATTAATATAAACTCCATCGGGTTCTAGCCAAGGCCTGGTTCATGGGGTCGGCTCAGCCATATGCACATGCCAATACCTCACACTCATAGTGGCCAATGGTGCTACAAAAAAGGTGCTTTTATTGGTTAAAGAAAAGTGGGTCGTAGTGAGGCAGAGGGAGGACTATCTTAGCTGTTAGCGTTTATAGAAAATTTCACGAGACAGGTGGTGTCAACTGTCAACCCACTTTCTTAATGTAATGATGATGAGCAGATTTTTGGAACAAAACACGGCCACAGTACTGGGAATATGATCGACACCTTTCCTTTGCTGGTCCCAAATGGAGAGCCACATTACCTACTTAAACATGCCCCTCGAGTCACAAAAGCAGTAGGTCCAATTCGCAGCATATACATATTATAATGCATAAATGAGTTCTATTGAAATTTCTCTTACTTCCTCATCATAATCATTATGTTTGTCTTGGACATATCTCTCCACAATCTACATATTAGACAAAGTTAAACAGTGAATAACTATTAGGCACTGTACATGAATGTTGCATGTCATGAAAAACTGTTAAAAGTTAATAACAAAAAAACGAGAAAGAAAGTAGGTGAAGAGAAAGAGCAGAGATGATAGATGCCCAGTACATAGCATGATCTAACAAGCATCCATAAGATTATAATTAGCAGAGACAAGAAATACTGTGAACTTTTGATCATCGGGGTTGAGTTTTGTTTTGGTGCTAAAAAATATTTGAATCTCCGGATTTTTTTTTTTTTTTTACCTTTTTCTAGAGTTTCCACTTTTTTCATCAAACTACTTCTGTTTTGGCTACATATTTTTTCATCTCATAAAAGGGGGAAAGTGGTGCCAAAGGCTGCTTCATGTGGGTGACTTTATCAGAGTCAAAACATAAAGTCGTTGAGCAATAGCACTTATAACATGGGTGAATATTTTTTTGTACTCTTGCCTTCTATTCACTAAACAAATGTACTATTATAACCTTAATTAAGGATTATTTGGCAAAGTGTTCCGAATTTCTATATATATGCTTGAAAACTGGCAGAAATGAATAGTAACAGTAACTAAAATAAAGTTGGGGCAAGGTGATATTAGGGAGAACCTCTCCCTACTCCTTTAAGGCTATCCAAACCTCAACCTATTATGTTCAAGTTCTCAAAGTGTTTTGTTTACAAAAACGACTTACTATTTTTATTTCAGAAGTTTTAGCAAAAATATTAGGGTTTTTTCCTCATATTCAGAATACAAAAGACCATTAGAAAAAAGAAAAGTGAATGGTAGCGAGTTGCCTAGCTCGTGTAGTACTGTTCAAAAGTTCTAATGCTTTTGAAATCCTCAATATCAAAGTGATTAAATAAGGATCGAAGAATGTTGTTTCGACAACTGTAAATATTCTGCTTAAAAAAAATAAAAAAGACAACTGTAAATGTACATAAGGTGGTATATATTGAAGATCGAAATTTCAACCCAGATACAGTAGCTGACCCCATTCAAAATATGCTTATTGGGAATCTTTTCTCCTTCACTGTAATCAATAAAAACAACACAGCTCATAAAATAATAAATGAGAAATTAGCTAGCCATAGTTCTAAATGGGAAAAAACAAAAAAGAGAAGGCTAGCTAGTAGTAATAATTTTTCTTGACAGTAAATTAAATTGCATTTGAGGAACAGCAGCAAACATTTTTGTCTCCACTATTGCTATTCAATTACCGGAGAGTGCTTTCGCAGGAAGCCGAATTATAAACTAACAAGGCCACCCACGCACAATATATTCTTTTATCAGAGTACCACATGTTTCATCTCTCTCTGTTCTCTTCGATTATCTAACTCTGTCATTCCTGAGTTCTATGATTCCTCTGTCAATTTTTTTTTTCTCATTTGTTATATAGATATATCTGTATGCCCTGCCAAATTCCTATATCTTTAACTAAACCCAATAAAGCTTAAGCATTTCATCTACTTCATATACAGTCACAAACAGCCTTTTGGTACTGTAGCTAATATACTATTGCTAAAGTGTATAGATTATTGAAAAGTAACAGGGTTAAGCTACAGGACACTTATTTGCTGCCAAGGCCAAAACTCCCAATCATATTTCATCAGCTCATCAATTACGTGAACTAGGTGACTTTTGCAACCACATGGAAGTCACCACAATATCATCTTTCTAGAAATAAATTGCTAAAGAATTTTACAAACAAAGCTAAAGTTATATTTGGCATGAAGAAGCCAAGGGTAATAATTATATAAAATAGGTACAAGTGAAAGGTTTTGCATTAAGATGCATACATAAATTTCATCTTGGTTCAATGCAGGGTTAAATGCAGTAGAGTCTTGTAATTTTTAATCATGTTAAGTTGAATACTTTTGACCTAAGACATTCATTTTCACTCTCGTTAAACGTAGGGTTAAATAAGTGAATAATTCTTGCTAATGCTGTAGTACTTTTTAGAGAGTAACAACGTGCATCAATGTGATTGGATAATATAGCCAAGGTACCAACATGATCTGTTGCATCTGATAACTTCTTGCGTAAAAAAATAAAAAAACAATAGTTGGTGTTTCCTTTTCTCACAGAACAAGAGCTGGGGCATGAAAAAGCTAGCACCATGGGTTTCGTGATAATTCTCTCACTTACAAAAGAGACAGAGAGAGGGACTTTCATAAAAACTAGCTTAGCTATCTCTATCTCTCTCTATAGCCATAACAATTGGATTTTTCTTCATTCCTTTCAACGGCATCAGCCAACAGCAATCATCATGCCCTCCTCCTCCTTCACCTTCCCTCTGACTCTCCACCACCATCATCATTACCCCCTCATCACCACCACCACTAAAAACCTCTCCCTTTTCAATATTCACATCCCAAAACCAAAAGAACAACAAAAGCCGCAAGCAGAAGAAGAAGAAGGAGGAGGAGGAGGAGGAGGAAAACAACAAGAAGAAAATACAAAAGGGGGGTTTACTTATGAGAAAACCCTACTTTTTAGTTTTAATCAAACGACTTTTACGAGCGAAGGGTCTTTTTGTTGAAAAGATCCTACAACTCCTCGGGGAATCAAGCGTCACGGTCCGATTATTTGCTAGATCAAGCAAATCATACGAGCTTTTACAAGTTTTGGCTACAATGTACTATTCTTCATTATCACCTTTTGATCGATTGGTAAAACGCAGAGTCTGTTGCAGTATTAATTGTAGTTCTAGCTAGGGCTTGCTACGTAGTTATGTATGGTGTTAAAGATAAATTTAGCTAAACGGGATTATTGTATGTGGGAATATGTGTGTTTATGAGTACTGAAGCAAAAGAGTTTTATCATCCCACACACTCTCTCCTTCTCATTGAATTCGCATCATATGTCTGTGGGTTCTGTCGGATATTTGTTCGGATACTGTTGGTACAGCAATGTTTGAAGTTGGAAGAATTTAGTGTTTCGTATGTATTTATGGCATATGTAATAAATTCTTTTTCTGTTATTCTCCAAGGCACGAGCAATCATTTACTGTGCAAAAGTTTCCATTCCAAATAACTGATCTATGAGCAACTTTATTACCTTGCTTCCCGCTTCAAGCTGATCATATGGTAAAAGCTTTGAACTAGGGTTTGTCATTTTACGGCTCCATAGTCATTCTTTCTTCTTCATAAACTTCATCTACATCCTCATATGATGAGTAATTAACGCGAGTTAATTTTATCCAGCGATATAAATAATTAGTTAATGTTGTGGAAATTGGTGTAGTTAGCAGCTGTCATGTTGATGCATGTATAATTATGCCTTCGTCTGACATGAGAATATACATTATCATGAGTTTCTATCATGGATTTATTAACTATGTACGTTTCATGTTTTCTAAAGATCGTACATATTAAGGTCTTAATTTCTGCGTGATTCCTCGAAATATACAATTACTGTCTCCTTTTAAGTCACCAGGGAGGGATTGGTTAGACTTCTTATTAACAGCTTGCATGTATGTATACACTGAATGCAACTTTTGATCAGGATTCTTCTGGCAAAAGCAAATAACAACTAAGGCAATAGCATTAGATCCAGAAACTGATGCAACTGTAGTATGAAAAATGAAGAGATCTTTTCTCCTTCAAAATTTTTGACTCATTGAATTCTGGGTTGCTAGTTTGAATTTTGAATTGAATTATCAAAGAATACATGTAAATCAGCTTTCATATAGAAAATGAAGTTTTCAGCCAATGACTTTTTTTTTTTCCTTTCACGCCGGAAGAAAATAAGAAAATTTTCCAATGCGGGTTCCGCATGCGCGAATAATAATAGAGGGTAAGCAAGTCAAATCCTGAGAAAGAGTACCGGGGTTTCAGTTTCACGCTTTATGTCTCCATCTCAAGTCTATCACCGCTTGATATGGAATCTGCCAGCTGATGCCTACCTCTTCATTTCTAATTTTCTACGTTCTCTAATCTCTACTGCGGACTTATTAAATAATTCAAGATTTTAATTTAATATTCTCTTTCATATTTTTTTTTTGAGTGTTATTCTCTTTCATATTTATTAACCAAGTTAGAAATGAAATTGTGCTAGGAGTGTGTTTGGTTCTCGGGAAAGTTGAAAGAAAATGAAGAGCAATAGCTCTGACTTTTTATTAGTTTTCAAGATAATAAAATGTTTATAAACATCGTCTATTTATACAGAAAAAGATTAAAGGAAAGGAATTTAAAACAAACTCTAACTAATTCTTAGTTTTAGCGGGAAATAGAGATTTCAAAATACTTCTTAGCACAGACTTTTAATCTGTAATCTGCTAATCATAGCCCTCTGATCGACCATCAAACATCTGTTCATCACTTCTAAAATTCCCTACAAACTCATGGTTCTAGGAGAAACATTGAGTTTGAATCAAAAATAAAAAAATTGTCTAAAAGATACTGATTCCTGTTGTTTATATGCCTAACTTTCAACTTATTAATTTCAATTTAATCTCTTATAAAGTATATGTCAATCTCAATATGTTTTGTTCTAGCTTAGAACACTAAATTGATTGCAAATGTTGTTGCACTTGAATGATCAAACCAAAAAATGGGTATTGATAACAAAGCAATATTAAGTTTAGACAGTAGAGATTGAATCCATTAAATTTCTGTTCAAGAAAGAGCTAATGCTCTATATTCTAACACAGTGCTCAATCTTGCCACAACATATTGTTTCTTTGATGAAAGTAATCAAATCAGAATCCAAATAAACACAATAAACTCTTATTGATCTCCCGAGGTCACACCCCGAGCCAACATCTGAGTATCTTGTGATTGTAAGCTGCCCAAATAAGCTAAACTCTAAACCATACTCTTTTGTTGATTGTAGATACATCAAAACCCTCTTGCAAGCATATCAGTGTTTGGTTGAAGGTTAAGACATAAATTGACTCAGTCTATTAATTGAATAAGTAAGTTCAGGTCTTGTAAATATAAGGTATTGCATAGCACCCACATACTTCTATAGAGTGTTGGATTTGTGAAGATTTCACCCCCATCTCTTCTTAAGCTTTGTCTTGTACTCATGGGTGTATCACAGGTCTTCAAAAGATCGAAGACATATTTAGTCTAAGTAGTACTAATCTTAATGAAGTTCTGGTTACCTTAATTCTATAAAAAAAAATTGAAGTCTCGTAAATCTTTTAAAGAAAATGTTGTGCTAAGTTGCTACACAACTAAGTCAATGTGAGAGGTATTTATCCCGATGATAAGAATATTATCAACATAAATTATACTAGCGTCATTAATATTCCATGAACTTTAAAAATAAAGAAGTGTCTGACTTTGAATTTTGAAAACCCCAGTTAAGTAAAGATTATCTAAGTTTCTCAAACCAAGTTCTAGATACTTATTTGAGCCCATAAAGAGTTTTTCTCAACTTGCATACATGTGCAAGTTTTTGAGGACTGACAAGGCCTTAAAGTTGATCCATATATACTTTTTCTGTTAAGTCTCCATTCAAAAAGACATTATGTATGTCTATTTTCCTTATTCTACATTGATTCATGACTGCAAGGCAAAGTATAATTCTCACCGTTGACGCTTTAACTACAGGACTGAAAGCATAAAAGTAATCAACACCTGCAGTCTAATGGAATCCCTTTGCAGCAAGCCTCGTATTGTACTTGAAAATTTCTCTATGAGGGTTTTATTTGATCTTGAAAATCCATTTATTTCCTATGATATTTTGTGTTGCATCTCTTGAAACTAAGTCTCAAGTTTTGTTGCTAACTAAAGCATCATACTCAACTTTTATTGATTGCTGCCACTTTGGATTTAACAATGCCTTTTCTGTATTAATTGGTTATGTTTCTGCTTTTTCTAATTGGTACAGCCTTGATTTAACGATGTCAGCTTTTGCTCTTATGATCATAAATTGTGTTAGTAGTGTTTGATTGGTTAGATATTGTGTTTCTTGTGTTTGAGGATTATTTGTTATAGAGTCTTGTGTTTGTGATGACATTGATGCTTTACCCATTTCTTATTGTTGTATGTTTAAGTGTTAATCAGCTTGTAGAATTTAATTTGTTTATGGTGGTTTTTGCTTATTTGATTCTTGATCAGAGAGTGCTTGATGATACTAAGAAACTGAGTGTTGTGTACTGTTATTATTATTGTCACTACGAACTAGAGAAATTTTGTAGACACGGGTAGAATTTGATTGACAGTATTGATTGTGTGTTTGGTTGGTTTGAAGTATGTATCAATTGAATAGGGATAGTATGACTCATCAAAAATTACATCCTTAATAATGTACAGTTTTTCAATGTTACTTAGACATTTATATCTTTTGTGTAAAGGACTATAGCTAATAAAGATACATTTGCTAATGTAAAATCAAATTTATATTTATTATAAGGTATAAGATGGGGATAACAAGCACAACCAAAGCTTTTCAAAAATTTGTAATCTATTTTTAGGCATAAAACTTCTCATATGGTGATTTGTTATCAAACACATGTGATGGTAATCTATTTATCAAGTAAGTGCCGGTATGAAAAGCATCTCATCATAAAAGTAAACTCATTTTAGCTTGAGTAAACAATGTTAGGCCAAGTTCTACTATGTGTTTATGCATCCTTTCAACATTTCTATTTTGATAATGGGTATAACGATATGGATGTTTGAATGATATTCGTTATTCTTGAAGAAAATGAACAAAACTTTTGGACTCTCCTCCCTAGTCAAACTGCAAAGCCTTAATTTATCTCTTATATTATTTTTCAACTTATGATTTAAAAACTTTGAACACTTCAAATATTATGATTTGGTTTTTTGTGGAAAGATCCATATATATCTAGTATAATCATTAATAATATTTTTATAATACTTATATCCTTTTCTAAAAACTATTGGAGCTGGACCCTGAACATTTATATGAAGAAGATCAAGAGAAAATTTTGTTTTGGTTTCAGTAGTTAAGAAATGTAGCTTATGAAAATTTTCATACTAACAAGTTTCACAGAAGTTTGGCAAAGTTCTTTTATTTAGTTTATGAAAATATTTACAAGATTTCACTACTTGATACAAAATGTTATTGTTGGGGTGTCCTAACCTATTATACAATACATCAATATCTAAGCTGATATTACTACTCATCAATGCAGTTTTTACATTGTAAACTTGGCCTCTACATTTTTTCTCCTTTTCATGACATAAATGCATAGGTTTTGAACTAAGAACAAAAAGCATTGATAGAGGTTTATTGAATATAGAAACATGGTTATAGTTATTAGTTTGATCTAGTTCAAGTAGTGACAACTTATAAAGTCCTTTTTTAGCAGTTCCCTTCAGCAATACCTTATCTATTATCTGATCCTTAACAAAGCAGCATTGATCGAGAAATTTAGTAGTTAAAGGTTTATCAGATGTCAACTTTGAGATGCCAATTAAACTTTTAGTGATTTTAGGCACACAAAGCATTTATTTTTGGATAATTCTAGAACTAGTAACATAAGTATTTAGCAAAATATAACCAATATAAAGTTATCTTTAAACCCTTACCATTACCAATTATAAGAAAGTTTGTACCTTCAGAGTTCCATTTCTATGTAAAGTTGTTCAAGTCATTTGTAAGGTAGTGTATTGCTCCACTGTCAAAGTATCTACCTTGATCTACAATCCCTTCTAGAGTTGCTATGTACATAGTTTCCTTATTGTTGGTTGCCTTGATAGTTTCCTCTATTATAACCATTTTGATTATTTCCTTGATATCGAGGACCTCTATAATTTTGAATTCTTGTACTTTTGAAACTAAGGCATAAAATTATTGTTGAATTTATTGTCTCATTATGCAGCAACATGTCCAACTTTAAAGCAGATTTGACATGTAGGCTTGTTAAACACTTTTTCAACACTAGAGAAATTTCCTTAACCCCCATTGTACATGTTTTGATTTCTTGGATTAAAATTTTCTGGTTAATTACTAGTAATACCTCTTCCAATGTTAACACAGCCTTTTCCATAAAACTGATTTCCTCCTCTATAAAAACCTTTTCCATTACTATTATATTCATTGAAATCAGAATTCATACCTCTACCACCTTGCGCTCCAAACTTCTTTTGATTTGTTTTTAATTGAGCAAGATTTGCTTCAACCCTCATAATATTTGTTCTTTGTTCCATTCTACTTTCTTGTATTAGCATTATAGACATTACTTCATTATAATCAATCAAACCAATTCTACTTTGAACATGAACTATTACTAGATCAAAGCTCTTATTAAGTGCATTTCAAGCATGCATAATCAAATCTTCTTCATTCACCGGACTTCCAGCTATAGTTAAATTGTCAGCTAACTTTTTAACTTTCATTAAATAATCAGTAATGTTTGAAGATCCTTTAATAATATGAAAGAGTTGTGCTTTAATGGACATAGCAAGAGCTGTAGATTGATTACCAAATTGATGATCAATTGTTGTCCACATATTGAACGAGATTTTACAACATATAACAAAGCTCAATATCAATTATGATATCAAAGCTTGCAACCAGCCTAAGTAAATTTGATCTTATCTCTTCTATGTGCTAGATTAACACTTAATCTGATGATTCTAAACTCACATCTACGTATGACTAATTCAAGTACTACACTGGAGCCTTAATCGAGCCATCAATATAACTTTCAATATCATGGCCACTTATGATGATTTGAGTTTGAGATGTTCAAAGAAGAAAATTGGTTTGATCTTAGCTTAATCTAAGTCAGAAATGCAAATGTATAAATTTTGTTTGAGAGGAATAAGATCAGGCTAGATTTGCCACAAATCGACTCTGATACTAAGTTAAAAATTGTATTAAGAGTATGTTTGGTTCTCAAAATAGTTGAAAGAAAATTTTTTAGAAAGCAGAAAAAAAAATGAAGAGTAATAGCTCTAACTTTATATTAATTTTCAAGATAATAAAATGTTTACAAACTTCATCTATTTATGTAGAAAAAGATCAAAGGGAAGGAATCTAAAACAAACTCTAACTAATTCTCAGATTTGGCAGGAAACAGATATTTCAAAATATTTCTTAGCACGGACTTTCAATTTGCACTCTGTCAATCATCACCGTCTGATCTACCATCAAGCATTTGATCGTCATCTCTAATAAACCAAAGGATAAGAACTGGTCGGTGAAGCACAAAATTTGCCGCCATGATATTATTTAAGTTAGTGGTTCGATGCCTTGATTTAACAAATAATAAAAACAAAAACAAAAAACGAGTTCCACCATGCATAAATATTTTGGGATATGTTACAGAGATTTGTGTAAGAATTTTTCACCTTCTCCTTTTCATTTTAGTGATGGAGTTCGATTCCCCTCAAATGAATAACAAATAACATGAGGAAATTCCTCTTAATATTAAGAGTACACATAAATGTTTTTTTTTTTTTGGTTAAGTTTTAACTTTTAAACTGTGCTATAATTAAATTAAACTTAAGATGAAGACATTTGATATGATGTAAGTATTTGTGGGAAGACATAATTTGTATTAGTGATTATATTTTGAAATTTTATTTATCAGTTAGATATGTAAGTGTTCGATTCAATAAATCTCTACTTCACACAATTACGATTAAATAAATGACAAATTAATATAAAAGTTTAATCCATACGTAATATAACATAATTGAATTAACGTTTTGATTCAAGATCTCGACGAATTCTAATTTCATTTTTTATTTAATCTTTTATTAACATAAAGTTAGTAATTAATAATAAATAAATGTGTGTCAAAAAAGAATAATTTAAAAATTAGAGTAGAAAAAAGATTCTAATTCAAACACCCACCACTAAAACAAATTCGTTTGAAGGGAGAATTTATAGTAACAAAAAGTTAGACAATTCAAGATACTTTGTTCATAAGGTTGTTTGAAGCTAATGATTAATGTGGATGTTATTAATTTACCACTCAATTTAAAATTTTAATTTAATAAATAAATGTTCAATATTAATATTAAAGATAAGTCTTTTATAATCATTTTAATGTGAAACATGAATCAGAGTAAATTTGAACCAAGTGAATTCTCCGTTTCATAGGTTAAAAAAAACATTAACTAAAAATTACTCTCATTAAACGTGAATCTGAGTAGGTTTAAATCAAGTGAATCCTTAAGTAATAAGTAAAGGCTCAATATTAGTATTAAATATAAGTTTTTAACAGTTCTCTCTCATGTGAAACATGAATTCGAGTAGGTCTGAATCAAGTGAATTTTTCGTCTCGTAAGCTGAAAATAAAAAAAAATTTAACTGAAAACTTATCTCTTGAAACATGGATTCGAGTAAGTCTAAACCAAGTGAATCCTCAGCTATTAAGTAAATGCTCAATACTAATATTAAAGATAAATTTTTAACAGTTCTCCTCACGTGAAACGTGAAATCGAGTAAGTCTAAACCAAATGAATTCTTCGTCTCATAAAAAAATTAACTGAAAACTCCTCTCATAAAACGTGGTCCGAGTAAGTGTAAACCAAATGAATTTTCAACTAATAAGTGAAATTCGAATATTAATATTAAAAATAAGTTTTTAACAGTTTTTCTTCACATGAAATTTGAATCTGAGTAAGTTTGAACTAAGTGAACTTTCGTTGTAAGCTAAAAATAAAAATATTAACTAAAAACTCTTCCCATAAAACGTGAATTTGGATAAATTTAAATAAGTGAGTCCCCATTCTATAAGAAAAAAATTAAAAAATTAATTAAAAATAAAAATCTCAAATCTCAAATTCAAAATTTTGACTCTAATGTTATATTAATTTACCACTTCATCTAAAAATTAAAAAGATAAAAATCATATATATATATATATATATATATATATATATATTAAAAACACGAGTCTGTAAGAGAAGTAAATATCGGCGTTGTAACTTGATGTATCTAGATATCTTTTATCTTGATAAGATAAAATCAAGAAGAGAGATTGCTCCTTGTCATTGAAGGTGCCAAATTGTATCCGCATAGTAAACGAATACTAGTTCGAATTTAATTGTTGGTGCATCCAAGGGTCTATTTCTGTATGAAGTAAAGCGTAATGTTTGAGCTAGCATGCCATGGATCAGATGGGCAACGCTGATCGTGGGCCTCTACTAAACCAGTACCATGAAAATTAGTCCGAATAATTTTTGGGCCATAAACAAGTTTGCACTCTCGCCACTTCATTATTTTCTCGGCAGCACTAATCTTTCCCTCGTCTCAAATTGATGCACAAAACTATAGGCTAAAGCAAAAAAAAAAAAAAGAAAAGATGATGGGGTACGTATAAATTTGTCGGATTACAACTATTATATTATAAACTAATTAAAGATACATGATTAGATTGGTAATATCTACAACGCAAAATATTCATACTTTTTTATCTATGCACTAATAAAGTTGGTCACTCTCTTTTATTAAGCCATCCAAGTCCAGCCATTGAAACAAATAAAACTCATATGATAAATTTATTCCAGTGGCCTTCTCAAATCTCAGCCACACGATTGCTTTTTGTTTTTCAGGGGTTGGCACTGCAGAAATACTACAGACAGAGTGAGGCTCTTTGTAAAGAATAGATGGTTAATGGTTTGATACAAAAACTTAAAATGAGAGAGTGTTTGAATTCAATATCTCGATGTTAATCAATAAATGTAGTTTATGAGCGAAGTAAAATAAATAAATAATAAGTATTTGTGAATTTTATTTATTTAAATTAGAGTTACGAGTTATATGAGTTATGAGTTAGGGATGACAATGAATTATGTTTGGAACGAATACCTTTAAATTTGTATCTATATTTGTTTAAAAAAATAAAATATTAATTTTTTTTTTAAATTCGTTGCGAGTTTAGAGTTTTATTATTAAAACCGTTTTAATGGGTTTGTACTCATTACCAAACTAGTAATGAGTTATTCACAAATTTTAAGCGGATTATAAATTTATATAATAAAAAACAATAACCTTAATTTAAATTAAAATTTATAAAATATAGCGATTATAAATTAATAATCATATCATTAATTTAAAAATATTATCAATTAAAATATAATAATTTTATCCGTATTATTTATAATGTCTCGAAACGTCGTTAATGTTTGGTTTAAATCTATCTCAACTTTCATTATTAAAAATTTATTTGCATAACTAGCATGTAGCTTTCATCACTTATTAAAATAATAAATTGTTGCCAACCTCTATATACTCAATAAGAAAACATTAAAATTAATGATAATATTATAAAAATAATCAAATCATTTTACATAATAAATTATTGATATCATCAAGTTCATTTCCTACTAATAAGTGTTAGGGTTGGGTTTATTTTTTTTGTTAGGATGATAAACTATGAGATGGATGGATTGCGAGCCAGACATATTTTTATTTGTAGAAAAATATAAGTGAGTGTTTAATCTTTCAATAATTTTGTTCTTTAAAAAAAATGGTTATGATTTGTTTAATAAAAATAAAAAATAAAAAATTACCGAATAAACAAAAAAGAAACTTAGGTTGTTTGAACTGTAAGTATGAGAAAAAGACGAAATTAAATAAAGCTAAAATTTGTTACAGTTAAAACGATTGTAGAGTAGAGGAAGTTTAAGTACTTAACTTTAAAAAAAGTAATAAAATATAACTATGATTACGTTTTAAGTTTTAATTTGAAATTATTAAAAAAATTATTTTTCTTTAAAAAAATAAAATAATAACATTTGTAGGTATGTGGATACTCGTAACAAGTATCTGTAGATTTTATACCGAATTCGTACCCATACAAAATTCGCTGTAAATTTTTATTTTATATACTAAATTTGCTTCAAATTTTATTAAATCATTCTCAATACAAACAAAATTTAGCAAGTTTATAAGTATTTTTGCTGTCCATATGTAAGCGTATTAGACTTTTATTGAAATTACAAAAAATATATTATTATATATATATATATATATGATGTTTTATATATATTTCAAATTATAATATGTTTTGTGTCAAATCTAATTTGATATGAAAATACAAAAAAAAATTGTTTCTAAATTGAGCATTTGCATCAAATATAAACATATATAAGATTTTATTTAAATAAAAAAATTTATTTTAAAGAGAAAGTTTATCTATTATGTAAGTTTTTTTTTTCAAAATATCTAAACTTAATTTTTTTGTTTAGCAGGCACCTTTTTGTTTGTTTTGGAGTCTTTTTGCTATACAAAGCATTTTCATTAGGATAGGTATATTTAATATATATTATATATATGCTATTATATGTTTGGAGAAATTTAGTCTTCATATTTATGTGTGTTGATGTATTTATACAGGTAAAAGAACTCATCGACAATTCAAATGAGCATTCGATTCTTACCTTCAAACATGAGTATTATCTATTTAAAATTATTAATCTTATTTATATTTATCTTTTATATAGTTTGTCGTTGTTAAATAGTATTGGCTAACTTTGTAATAACTGGAAGTCCTATTACGTAATAATAAAAGAATTCCTAGTATAAGTTTATCAATATTTTTAAAATGTATGGTATAATATATATTTTGGGTTTTGAAATTATTTATTTGATCATGATACATTATATACATCCATGATCTATATGCATTTATTTTGTTATAAGAATTATTTATTGAGTTTCATAATCTTATAGTTTGTTGTAATTACCAAATAGCATATGAATTAAAATTTATAATCGTAATAGATTTAATAAGGTTTTAATTTATTCGGGACTGGAGTGTGACATTATCACTAACTAAAATAAGGGTCTAAACTCAGTATCTTAGTTTAAATTTAAATTAAAACAACAATAACGATAAAAATTGGCATCGAAGTGTATGCGGGCTAGCTTCTCATAGTTATGGCTTAGGAGTTGGAGCTTCATTTTTTTTTTTATATCGAAGTTCATTTGACAAACGGGGCTCAGGTCAAACCAAACTATTGAAAAGCTGTTTGTCATCCAGAGATTGTTGATTTATTTATTTTATATTAATTTTATTAAATAATATTTTAAATTAAGATGTTAAATAATTATTAAATAATATTTTAAATTAAGATGTTAAATAATTATTAAATAATAAAATAATATAAAATTTAAAAATATTAATATTTAATACGTTATTTAAAATATAAAATAAAAAATATTACTTAAAAAAATCTAACATTTTCCTCTTTAATACTCCCGATACTGTAATAATCAATTTAAAAGCGAGGATCGATTCAAAATATGTGGATAAATACATAAAATAACTGAATGAACTGTGCCTTCGTGTCCTATTTTGATTAGTTGTGAATGTGTAAGGCGTATCCAATTATCGGAATTCAAATAAAAATTAGAGATTAAAATTAATGTTTCGAAATCTCACGTAAAAAATATAGATAAAAATTAGTATTTCATAATTTCATCCACGGCAAAACAAAAAAATTAAAAAAAAAGGAACTGAATGAATGGTGGAATCCGAATGCGAAAAATCTGTCATGACTCAACTCATGGCTTGTGAGATGGGTAGTTATTATTATTTTATTTTCTTTAGCACATGGTAGACTTTTTCTACCCGCTGAGAAAAAAAAAACTATTAACTCTAAATTAAATAAATTTTGTTATTAAAAAATTATAAATAATAATAAATATAAATATTTTAATAAACAATAAATTTAATTAAACATATACACGTTTATAATAAAAAACTTAAAAGATTAAAATTTAAAAATATATTATAAAAATAAATTATTTTATAATATTTTAAAATTAATCTAAAATAATAAAAAAATTACCAAAATATAATACATACTAAAAATGAAGTTATTTTTTAACCCATATGTAAAATTTTATTATTTAATATTAAATAATAAATAAATTTTCATTAAGAACTCAAACTTTCATTAAATAATAAATTTTATTATTTTAAATTCTTTTTTTTACTAATTTATTTAAGGGCAAAATTATAAATTAGTGAATAAATTGATAATTTTATCTTTAATAATATATAATTTGTAAGAATATATCATTTGTCAAATATATTAAGAATAAAATTATTAATTTATTAAAAAAATAAATTAGTAACAGAATAGTAATAATGGAATAATAAACAGTAAAAATAATTTAAAAAATTAATATTTTTTAAAACTATAAAAAAAGTAAATGAAGATTAATTAAAATTTTAAAAAAAATGGTCGCTTTGCGAAAATAAATTATAACAAGTGAATTTCACATCACATAACGTGAAATACGAGTCAGTGTTTTGAATGAACAACGTAAATTATATTTAAGTACCTAATTGAAATTTGTTTACAAGCCAAATAACCGAATTTATGATGTAAATTAAATATACGTTTAAAAATCTCAGGGATGTTTGAAAAGTCGGAGCACGAATCATGAATACAGAGGAGGTGAAGTTGTAAATTTTTAACAAAGAAGATTATATTAATTCCAAGGTCAATATAAAAAGTAATAGTCGGTGGTGAGTTGATCTCTAATTAATCATATAAATTTTTTTTTTCCTCAAGAGATTATATTACAGAAGCCAGAAGACATTTGCTTTAAGATTTCCCCAGCCCCCGCCTTTCCTTCTATAACCCAAATTGTAATTTTCATTTGTAGGTAAATATTATTTTTAAGTAATATTAATTTTTATTACCTACTAAACATTTTTAATAGATCTCTTTTATACGAGGGTAAAACTCTCTATTTTTAATAAGAACAAAAAATTTCAATTGTGCATTAACATAATTGAATTATATATATATATATATTTAAAAAAGTCGTGGGTTTAAGAGTTCGTTAATCAAGATATTTATTTAATGATATAATAATTAGTCTGATTTTATATGAAAAAATTTAAAATATAATATGTGTCATTTTATTTGGATGATATTACATTTACTAATAATCTTCTTTCTTTTTTAATAAAAAAAACATATCTACTCTCATCCCATGTACTCTACAACTACAATCAAACAAGTCAAACGTAAACATTTGCTTAAAATCAACCCCCAGGCAACTTTAGGCCATTTTAATGGTCAAGATCTGATATGTTTGTGTGTGTTCTGCATTCCATGATTGAAACATCCGTTTCTCAATCAAAACTCAAAAGAAGACCAGTCAACTTTACAAAAACTAATTTGACTGAAACAAAATAATAATACACAATGCTGTCTTTCGTAAGGTCGTTTCTGTAAATATATCAACAATTCAATGTCAAACTCACAGCAAATACTTAAAAAGCAAAGCTAAGCTGTCTAAAGTAGTTTCCTCCTCGGCTTCTCGTAAAACCCGAACAAATTTTTCCAAAAATTTTATTCGACTGCAAGCTATGGGTGGTAATGGCAAGCACCATCGATGGAAAATCTCCTTTTATCATCGTTCTAGTTCAAACCCCAAGCCACCCCCTAAAGAATTTTTATGTCCTGTTTCCGGGTGTTTGATATTCGACCCGGTTGTCGTTTCCTCGGGTCAAACCTTCGAGCGCGTCTCCGTCCAAGTCTGCCGTGACCTCGGCTTCGTCCCCGATTTAGATGACGGGTCGAAACCCGATTTCACAAACGTGATTCCGAATTTAGCCATGAAGCAAACTATTCTCAACTGGTGTGTTGCTTCCGGCTCCGAACATCCGAAGAAGCCGGAATACGGTTCTGTTGAGAGCGTTGTCCTTACGAAGATGAAATCGGGTGGAGCGGAGTCGTCGTCATCGTCGAGGTCGGCTCCCGATACCAGGTTTTCGGAGAGGGAGTTGCTGAAAGGCGTGGCGGAGAATCCGCCGGTGATATTCTCTCACGCGGCGACCGAGTTGAACCACCGAGTCAACCACTTCTACTCGAGCTCCTCCGAGGAATCCGTGGTGGTCGTCCCGCCGAGTCCGCTCACTCCTTTGCCGCTCGCGACTCGCCCTGCGTGCTACTCCTCTTGCACGTCGTCGTCTTCCTCAGCTGAAATCACCGACGCCGAAACCCTAACGCAACCAAACGCGGCTAATGCTGACGCCACCCCGTCGTCGCCGGAGGAAGAAGAGCTATTGAAGAAGTTAAAATCCACCGATTTAGCTTTGCAAGAGGAAGGAGTAATAGCATTAAGAAAATTGACTCGATCAAATGAAGAAATTAGGGTTTCGTTGTGCACGCCTAATTTGCTCACAGCACTAAAATATTTGGTCGTTTCGAGATATTTGGTTGTTCAAACGAACGCAATTGCTTCACTTGTGAATCTCTCACTAGAGAAGGCAAACAAGGTCTTGATCGTACGGTCTGGATTCGTTCCCCTATTGATTGATGTGCTGAAGTCGGGATCTGATGAGTCGCAGGAGCACGCGGCCGGCGCGTTGTTTAGTTTAGCTCTGGAGGATGAGAACAAAATGGCTATTGGCGTCTTAGGAGCGTTGCAGCCGTTAATGCACGCGCTTCGAAGCGAGAGTGAGCGGGCTCGGCACGACTCGGCGCTGGCGTTGTATCACTTAACTCTGATTCAGAGCAACCGGGTCAAGCTCGTTAAGCTCAACGCGGTGGCCCCGTTGCTGACGATGGTGAAATCGGGTGACTTGGTGAGTCGAGTGTTGTTGATTTTGTGTAATTTAGCCGCGTGTAACGAGGGCAGGTCGGCGATTCTGGACGCGAATGGAGTTGCTATCTTGGTGGGTATGTTGAGAGATAGCGAGCTGGACTCGGAGGCGACTCGGGAGAACTGTGTGGCGGCGTTATTTTCCTTGGGTCACGGGAACTTGAGGTTCAAAGGGTTGGCTAAAGAGGCTAAAGCCGCTGATGTACTGAGGGAGGTTGAAGAGAGAGGGAGCCAGAGAGCTAAAGTGAAAGCAAAGAGGATTTTGCAGATGTTGAAAGGCAGAGATGAGGAGGACGATGAAGAAGTTGACTGGGAGGGCGCGTTGGAATCGGGTGGACTCAGTCGGACTCGTTACCGAGTTGGGTTGAATGGATATGGTTCCAACTCAACTAATTTTTGATTATTTTTTGCTTGTTTTTTTTGGGAAAAAGTTTTGGGGTGTAAAAAGTGTAATTATTGGGGAATCAGGACAGGAATGAGTATCGAGTCTGACTTAAAGAGTACTACCGAGTTGGTTGGGAAGAAAGATTGAAACATATCTTTGGCTCAGCTGCTTGCTGCTGTTGTTGGCTCACCGGGTTGGGCACTGCCCTACTGGGGCTGTGTAATGTTGCTGGTGTGGGGTGGACCGTGGGGGCATGTTTATGGGTGCCTTTTGTTCTTTTTTATTATCTTTCTCGCTCTCTTTTGTTTATGTTAATTGTTTGTATTTAACAAGGTTTAAGATTTTGTGAACAGAATTAAGGATTTGGATTTTGTGAATCTGTACAGAACAGGGATATTCGAGATCAGTTGTGATTTGTCGCTTTTTTTTTTTTTATCTTTATTTTTTATTCGTTTGTAATTGGTGAAATATGTAAATGGAAACTCCTCGAGGGTTATACAGAACTTCAGTTGAATCTGGAACTTAATAATAGTATACAGAGTTATTTTTACGGGTCCTTCTTAAAATT
Source organism: Ailanthus altissimus (assembly GCA_946807835.1). Taxonomy (NCBI): domain Eukaryota; kingdom Viridiplantae; phylum Streptophyta; class Magnoliopsida; order Sapindales; family Simaroubaceae; genus Ailanthus; species Ailanthus altissimus. The sequence goes on along the minus strand of OX327691.1, from coordinate 26,853,822 downwards.
AGAGGTATTTTTGAATTATAAAAAAGAGGTTTTAATATTTTTATTATTGTGAAATGTTATAAAATATTTTAAAATTACTAAAAATTATTATTATATTTTTATTCATACTCTTTTTAATTTGTTTTAGTATTTGTTTTAGTTGAGTACTAAAATAATTTTTTTATAAAATATTTATTTAAAATATTTTTTTTTAAATTTTAATATTCTATTTTTTCCTTTTATACTTGAAAATTAAAATAAAAATTTTTTATTTCTATTTTTAAATATTTTTAATTTTAATTGAAGTTTACACTAAAAATAAATTTTTAAATAAGTTGTAAAAATTTAAAATAATAAATATTTTGTAAAAAAAATATATTTTTTGTTTTAGTAGTCACGTAAAACAAAAATTAAATATCTTCAATTTTAAGGTATAATTTATATAAGAATTGTCTAATGATTTGATCATTTATCTCATATATATAAATGTATAATTAATTTGGATAATCAAATAAAAATAATAAATAAAAGAGAAATTTATATATTTACTTAATAAATAATAGAATTTATTAATATAGATAGTTAAAAAGATAATTTTATACATTTATTCATAAAAATTACGTTCTACAATATAATTAATTGTACTTATTTTAAAATTTAGCTTATAATTATACATTTACATTAAATGGATGGTCAAATCATCGAATAATTCTTAAAAAGCTTATGTCTTAAGATTGAAGATGATGGGTTATTTTTATTTCTTTTTTTTTACTTCATTATTTTAAAAAAAAATTTACAAAATATTTATTATTTATAAATTTCACAACTTATTTAAAATTTAAATTTTAGTGTAAACTTCTATTAAGATTAAAATATTTAAAATTTTAAGCAAATGTTAAAATAAATAGAAATAAAAATTATTTTGTTAAATTTTTTATTTTAATACTCAAGTAAAAAGAAAAAATAGAATACTAAAATTGAAAAAAAATATTTTAAATAAATGATAAAAATAAAATAATAAATATTTAGTAAAAAAATATATTTTAGTATTCAAGTAAAAGAGAGTTTTAAAATAAATTAAAAAGAGTATAATAATTATTTTTTAAAATATTTCATAACATCTTATAATAATAAAAACTTAAAAATTATTATTTTTATATTTTAAGGACACTCCTATTTTTAAGACATACTACAAGAACACCCATTAAAATAACTCTTTTGTCAAGTTAAAATAATAATAATAATAACTCTTTTGCTATTTATTCTTCTGCCCGATTACCTGAATTTGTATAATTTCGTCAGTTTTTGGATCAGACAAATTCCCGGCCCGTAGTTGTTTGCGAGCCCTTTCAACGAATCTACATCTCACATCTCCGAGACTGTCGATTTGTTAAAATCCCTTCTGCTATTATTCATATAATTTTATTTACGTGATTCACTAATGAATTCGGAGAAAGGAATTCACTAAAACTCGTAAAGATTTATTGTTAAATTTATTTAAGTTGAATTAAAAAAAATTCATGAAACATTTGTATTAGAAAAGAAATAAAATTCTTAATGAACTCGTATTTAGAATCTGATTATTCAAGTCGCCAAAAGAAAAACGACGCGTCGTTTCTACCTCCTGTCCTCGCCGCACAAAATTTTACCGAATTAAATACGGTAGAATACCTACCCAAGTGATCCGGGGTTGAAGCTGAGTCAAAATCATGCAGAAAACACGCAAAAGAAAGCAAATCGAGCTCCAAGAGTGCTGCTCAAACGAACCCGAAACCAAAACCACGATCAAACAGGACCCTTACCCGACCCATGCTCGACCCACCCCGGAAGAATGCCGAGCCATTAGAGACGACCTCTTGTCTGTTCACGGGTTCCCTCAGGAATTCCTCAAATATCGCAACCAGAGACTCAAGCATAAGGCCACCAATACTGACGCCCACGATGATAACGATGATGGCCTGAAATCAGAGCCATTGGATGATGTTGATGTGGATGTTAAAGAGGAGAGTGTTTTGGATGGTTTGATTAAAACTGTGCTTTCTCAGAACACTACTGAAGTTAATTCTCTCAAAGTTTTTGCTTCTCTCAAGTCCGCTTTTCCCACCTGGGAAGAAGTGAGTCCGATATTATTTTTATTTTTTCTTAGCTAAATTTGATTGATTGAATATTATTTGGTAGATTTGGACAATCTGGTAAATTGAGTGTTTTTGTTTTGTGAACGTTTTTAATTTTGTGTTTGTTTTAAGGTTCTAGCTGCTGAACCAAAATCTATTGAGAATGCCATTCGATGTGGAGGTTTAGCACCAACAAAAGCTGCATGTATCAAGAATATTTTGAATTGCTTGATTGAGAATAAAGGCAAATTATGCTTGGAATACTTGCGAGATTTATCAGTTGATCACATTAAGGCTGAGCTCTCTCGTTTCAAAGGAATTGGTCCCAAAACAGTAATTTGTTTTCCTCTTAGTGAACTTATTGTGTTTATCTACTATAAATGTTGTTCTCTTTATGTATTAGTTAGAATTTTGATAACATGGTAACACAATTAATGAACATTAGACAGCGTTTTGGATTGAGTAGTATTGTCATTAATGTGTTACCTAATCCTTATTAATGGTTTTTATTTTGCCCCCTTTTACTTTGTATGAGTTTCCCTCAATTTGCTTCCGCATGCACCTTCATGATAAGAATTAAAGCAGAACATCGTTGTCTTCTTTTCCTCCCTTCTTCAGGTTTGCATGATTACATGTTTTCTTTGCATCACTTATAACTTTTTCTGTGTCTTTGCTGCAAGTTAACAGTTTGAAACATTTTATTTATGACTTACATGCTTGCTTGATGATGCATTCTATTTAATGCTTTTCAGTATCTTCATCTAACATTCCTGATTGTATGGGCACTTTAGCTGACCAATGATTACTAGAGCTGAAATGCTGAAAAGGGTTAATGTCGGTAACCCTGAGATTTGCAACATAATGTTTATAGAACTAGTCTGGAAGAACTCATGTTGTTTTGACACCAAAGGTTTTAAAGCTTATGAGGATGATTTAAATTTATATTACTTGATATTGATCATTCAGGTGTTTGTTGTCATAGTTTAGTCTTATTTTGGCAAGGTGTGAAATTCTGTGGCCTGTATGGGTCTATTACCTTTACTGCATATGAATTTAAGTACTTGCATGAGACTGAATTGCATTAACTTATGGTACTTGGCAAATATTTTTAATGGTAGATTGTCAAAAGAAAAGAATATGGTGATTTGGGCTCCCTGTCTAGACTCTGTTTTTGACCATTAGGTTACTTTATAACAGATAATGGTCAAACACAAAAGTTCATTTTGAAATCATCTGAGTTGTGGTTTAAGATATTCCAGTCAGTATCTTGATATTCTTATAAATAGTATAATATCACCATGTTAAGCAGTTGCTTGGGAACTTGATCATTGTGACATATGTGACAGGTAGCTTGCGTTTTAATGTTTCAGCTTCAGCAAGATGATTTCCCAGTGGACACACATGTGAGTACTATCATGTTCAAACTGATTTCACTTCATGAAACTTACTAATGCTCAAATATCTATGGCCTATCAGGTGTTTGAGATTGCCAAGGCCATAGGTTGGGTCCCAGCTGTGGCAGATAGGAATAAGACGTATCTTCATCTCAATCAACGGATCCCAAATGAACTTAAATTTGATCTCAATTGTCTTCTGTACACACACGGTAAGCTCTGTCGCAATTGCATCAAGAAAGGGGGTAACAAGCAAAGAACGGAATATAACGTTAATCCTTGTCCTTTGCTAAAATACTGCGAGACTCCAACATGAAGTAACAAACAAGTAGATAATTAGACCCAATCTAACGCTCCCAGGTATCTGTTTTTCTTTTATTTTTTAGACCTTTACCTTTTTCCATGTACACTTACCTGGAAGATATGCATTAAATTGAGAATCTGTTAAGAAATTTCCAAGAGATCACTTGCATATATAAGATATAAATTTAGTGAGTTTTAATCAATTATAAACAACACCTTATACATTAGTAAGTTTTACAGTAGGTTCAGCACTTATGGAGAGTAAATTATAAAATTAAATCACATGATGTATAATTTTACGGCAGTGCCAAATCATCCAGGAAGGCTCCCAACCTAAAATTGCGGCATCTCCAACTGTCATTATCTCAATTCACATCTTTGTTCATCTTGGACTTGGTGTTATTATTAGCTAAATCAGAATGCCTAAATGCTTGGTGAACTGAGAGGATGTGGTCAATATTTGGCTAAAGCAGAAAAGATATTATCATCAGTTTTTTACTTTTTTGTATTGCAATACAGTTGTATTCTTTTGAGATACCAGTCCATGGATATCTTTACTTGCAAGTGTTAATGTTAGCAATCCAATATGCAGTAAAGCCAAGTATTCCCAATTTGTTGCAACTCTGCTTTATCAACGGTGAAAAAAGAATCCCAACTATGGGTCAGTGCAACTTTCCCTGAGCGTGTCTATTCCGATGAAATTGGAATTGGGTAATGGTAATTCTTGATCATTAATTAGCTCATACTTTTAGTTTTTTTTATTTATATATATGTTACCATCTGGATAAGATAAGCTTTGAATCTTTAGTTTCCACTTTATTATTAAAGAAAAATTAAAAAGAAAATGAGATGCACTTATGCAAAAAGAGGATATTGATAGAATATTATTAGGTTTGCTGAATCGTCTATCAAAGTGGGTTTCAATAATTGCAATTGAGAATAAGAATCAAAAGCAGACAAACGAATAGCTTTGTTTCATCGCTTAGAATGTTGTTAATTATTCTACAATTTTAAGTGTAGCCCCACTCACAATTTTACGTATATTCCTATCTATCATATTAATTAAAATTTGGGTAATATAATTATATATGTTGCACGACTCTTTTTCTCTTTTTGAATTGTTAATGTGTATTTTTATAATGATTCATGTAAAAATGAACATACAAAATGGTTCATATAAAAATGAAAATAAATAATGATTCATATAAAAATGAATATACGCATAACAACAATCAAATGAAAAGGAGAAATGCAAAACTCTCCCCATTGATCATCATCCTTATCGTACAACTAGAAATCAAATAAATCGTCGTATCACCTTAATTGATACAAGAACAAAAGAAAAAGGGAGAATAAAAGGCAAGTGACAACAAAAAGAGAAGATTGTTTCTAAATTCTCCTCTCAGCTCACATCTTAAGCTTGAGCATTATTAAAAGCATCGCAGCGCCGTCTCACTTCTCCTTCTTGGTCACTAGTCTTGACTCCAAGCAAGCTAAGCTTCTCCATTGCAGCAGAAAAATCCTTAAAGAACGCTTGCTCATTTGTAGCATACAATTCCGCAAAACCCTTGGTCCTTGGATCCTTAACAAGCATATGATCTGATGCCAAAACCGCCAACCCTCTTGGCAAATTCTTGTAATACATGTTGTCGAACTTGCCTGGTGTCATAACATCCAAGAAAGCAGCCATTGTCGTGTTCGCGTAGTTACTGCCGCACAAACTTTTCAGGCCCGCTGCGAACTTAGGGTTCATTTCAGGATCAGAGAGCCTGTTAGCGAATTCTTTGCAGTTAGAGAAGCCAATGGTATGAGCACCCATCAATGCCACCATTTCTTGGACCGTGAAACCCTTGTTCTCAAATATCTTAATGGTTTCGTCCATGGTCATGTTAATTGTTGGGACATTCCCCAGGACCTTTTTCGAATCCGAAGCAAGCGAGTCTTTGCGGCCGAGAAAGACTTGGTATCTCGGTCCTCCCACCATCACAACGAGATTACGAGTAGCAGCGGCCAGAATATCGGCGCAGGAGACTACGCCAGGGCAGACGAGCTCCAGGGCGTTCTTGATTTTGGTGACAATATCAAATGCGTCCCCTGGGAGGGAGAGGTTGATATCGGAGTCGCGCTCGGCGTGGTTGAACGAGTTAGTGGAGATAAGGACGGATGCATCGCAGCCATCGACCATGCAATCGTGGAAGAAGACGCGGAGCGTGCCGGCGGCTGTGCTGACATGCTCTTGCTGCTTTTCGATTACATGTTCTCTCACAATACGGTCGAAATCGGGACATGTGTCTTTGTAGTAGTCTAACGTGAGATTAACAGCGCATTGAGAAAAGGGAATGGAAATGAAGAGAAGGAGAAGAACACGAAATGAAAACGGCATTGTTGGTTACAATAATAACACGTAATAAGGTGAAAAAGGAAGAAAGTCAAGTGGTGGTCGTCGTCGTGATCGTGATCGTGATCGTAGTTGAGAGGCAAAGAGAACCTGCTACCTTATCAGGTTCTTAATTTGCCACACTGAATAATAATGGAAATGGAGGGGTGAAGCTAATTAATATATGTTAAGAATCGAAGGGGATAGAGCTCGAGAGTTTTGCGGACGAGAGAGATTTTAGGAAAATTTTGGATATTAAAGCAAATATGTTAATTTTTTTTTGCATGGTTTTGAGTGGCAGTGACTTGGTCTCGGTCCTTGAGAGATGCAAATACGTAGGTTTTTTTTTTTTACCATTTATTTCTATTCTTAGTCCTTAGAAGAAAACACGTTACGTTAAGAACTGGATTTACTTACCTCAGATATAGAAGTTTCTTAATCCACCATGTATCATCTTTCCAAAGTTGCTTGCTTTTATTATTAACGATGAGTTGGTTTGGATGAAAAGTGTGAATGTTACTGCTGTCAAGTTTGTAGTTTTACTGGAAATTATTGAGTTGGATGAAAAGTGTGCACAGTGCACGTGTTGTTTTCGGCTATTTTTATTATTATTTTCGGTCGTTTTTAACTATTTTTAGCTATTATCTTACTATTTTAATTCTAAATCTAAGTATTTTTACTGTTTTTTTTAATTTTAAGAGAAATTTTTTTCAAAACTTTGTAAGAGGGGCAAAAATGAAAATTTGTTAATATTTTTTTATCAGAAAAGATTGAATATTTGACTGAGGTAAAAAAAATAATAATATAAAATTTGGCTCAATTTCAAAAAAAATTCAATTAATTATGTATGATCCAAATTATTTTAAATTTTCATGTTATATTTTTTAAGAAAATATGTATGATGAATAATCTTTAACACTTTTATATGACAATTATAAGATCTATAAACATCTGCAACTACGAGACCACAATAAATATAAAATTCACTTCCGAAATTTTCTCTCTCTTTAAAAAAAAAAGTCAGAAAAAGAATTAGGTTAATGAGGTGGCACTTAAGCGAATTCTGATTGGCCGTTTAGCTTGCAACCATGTCATAACTAGCCTTCGAAAAGTTGTGATTGGTCAAAGGCGTCAGCTGAAAATTAACAACGATAAGGCAAAGCTTCGCACAATCACATTTGCTCGGCTTCAAGCCTTCCAGCTTCATCACGATTCCATATTTGCATCCTATCCACCGGATCTACGCCCACCTACACTCAACATTCGCTTGTCTTCAAAACCAAACCAAATACTCCCTCCAAATTAACCTCGAAACATAACATAATTGTAACACAACAAACGATGTTACCTCGTAAATTCAGAGCACGGGTTCTCGTGTTCATCGTGATCTCTCCTTTGCTGTTTTCAGTTTCCGCGTCTCATGTCGATTCCTATTGGTCAGCTAAGAAGGGACAAATGAGAGATAAAGTACGCGAGATGTAAGTTCAAAATTTTATATCACGATGACCCACTCTATGTAATTTGCTCAAGTTTCTTTTTTTTTTTTTTTTTGAACTGCTTTTCGTTTTGTTTTGATGGGTGTGTTTTTATTTTGTCGAGTAATTTGAGTTTGAGTTTGTGGGGGTAGATTCTTGGAAAATAGCTGATTCCGTTGGGTTGCTTTTAAATGATACAATTTCACTTACATGAGTTAGTACTTAGTGCAGCTACTTTTGGTGATTAATTGAGTTAGTTTCTTCTGTTTCCCGCAATTCAATTTGGCCTCAATTAGAGTCTGTCAGTTCATTTGATGTTGCGATAATGTGAATAGCAAAAAGTTTCTTGTTTTTGTTTCGTTTTACTTTTGCAGGTTTTACCATGCATATGAAAATTACTTGACCCACGCATTTCCGGTCAGTTCATGCTCTTCACTGATCTTTACTAGAACATTATGTGCTTTTGTTTGTATATGATTTTGAGTTTCATTCTACTATTTTTGCAGCATGATGAGCTAAAGCCTCTTTCCAAAAGTTTCACCGACTCTCTTAGCGAGCTTGGAAATCTGAAGGTGATTATCAATTATTTGACAGTAACATTTATCAGCTGTAGGTAATGTAACATCTGTTTTCTGATTTACAGCTTGAACACTTGCCACAAGACTATAATGGATCTGCCCTTTCACTTATTGAATCTTTGTCCTGGTAAAATTATAATATATTAGTTCAATAACTAGTTTATAGGTAGTGAAGTTGTAAATGCATACTTATAATCCCTGATTTTATGTTTATATATCTACGTATTCATATGCCAGTTCTGATTTAAATTCTTTCCCCATCAGCCTTGTTATCATGGGCAACAACACAGAATTTGAAAGGGCAGTTCTTTGGCTTTCTGAAAATTTGACATTTGATGTTGATGCGAGGATAAATCTTTTCGAGGTATTAAATTAAATCACTTCTGTGAAGCTTATTTAAGTTGCATTGATTTTCATGCATTTGTTGAGTTCTGCATTGATTTTGTGTTTTTGTAGTCTGATTCTGGTTTTAACTTAATGAGGCCTAGGCTGTTGTTCTAATTCTTGAATGTTATATGGGAGTGTTGCTCATTGCCAGTGAATTTAAGTTGGACATTTCCACTGATCTTCTTTTCTATCTGACATCTGTAATGTAGTGCAACATAAGAGTTCTTGGAGGACTTGTTTCTGCTCATATTCTTGCAACTGATTCGGCAAACAGGTTGGTTCAAAGATCTTACAATAATCAGCTGCTTACCCTAGCTGAAGATTTGGGACGACGTTTTCTACCTGCATTTGATACACCAACTGGATTGCCATATGCATGGATTAACTTAAAGGTACTACATAAAACACACTTAACGTCTAGAATACTATGTTGCAACTCAAATGTCATGTTGTATGATTAATTTTGTGAAAGTAATGTTATCTTCAAAAGAAAAGAGGAGCTTACCCATTTTTCTTTAGAATCATGAATTATGTGGGCTGTGGTGACTTGCTACGGCTTGAACTAGTATTGATGTAGATGTTTGAACCAGTTTATGCATGGAGTGTTACATAACGAAAAGATGCTAGATGATGGCTAATCTTTCCTGTACAAAGCTCTTTTATACTTAGACATGGAAATCTTTTTGTCATGTTTCGGGAATGGATCTCTTTTAGTATAAGAATTGTTAGTGGTTGCAATTCGAAAACTAAAGCACCTATAGTTTGAAATGCTATAGGCAAGCAACCTATAAGGAGTAGTCTCTAATGGCAGAAGAAACTCTGAAAGGCTGTGCAATTACATCTCTGCATTGCAAAAAAGATGTCACTGGGAGTTAATTGTTCTCATTTCTCATAGTAATTTTGATAGAAAAATTTCATTATAATTTGTGGGAAGTATGAGTATGTTCTGCTGGTTTTGTTTGTAAGAAGGATATATGACACCACATCAATGCAAAATTCTGTGGACAGTATGGAGTGATGGAGAATGAGACTACTGAAACAAGCACCTCTGGATGTGGTAAGGGCCTTGTCATTCACAGTTTAAGATGGGTTTTGTCTCAGAATGACCTCTTCCTGAAATTTGTTGATTTGCACATCTGAATTCAGGTTCTCTGATTCTAGAAATGGGAGCATTATCACGATTAACTGGTGATCCTGTATATGAATCGGCGGCTTTACGTGCACTTCGCAAGTTATGGAGCATGCGTAGTGCATTGAATCTACTAGGAACAACATTGGATGTGGTAACTGGCGAATGGATTGAGTACTCTTCTGGTATTGGAGCTGGTATGTGCACTCTGGGCTTGATATTATCTAAGTGGAAGGTTCTGTGTCATGTTGATCATGGTTTCTCCTAACACGTAGCTTTGTTAAATCTACCTAGTCTCGTATTCTGTTGACTTTAAATCTACATATAGCTTTGTCTCTATTGCATAATCTTGATGCTTCTGATGTCGGATCTTTGTTATCTTAAAGGGGTTGATTCATTCTATGAGTATTTATTCAAGGCTCACGTTCTTTTTGGGAAGGAAGACTTTTGGAGAATGTTTCATTCTGCTTATCTTGCTGTACAGAAATATTTCAGACATGGCCCATGGTACTGCTCCGAATACATATATTCTAGTTGACTTGAATATTTTATCATCTTCTTCACATGATCACTTTAATTGCTCCAAAATCACTAAAGTTTTAGCTTGGCGCCCTTTTCCATTTTAACAACCATTTGGTGTCCTTGCCTTTTCATCATACGATTCTTGTTAATCATGTTCAAAACAAATTATTTGAACCTTCTTACATTGATTTGGTACCAATTCTGAATTTGAGGTATCAAACGTTTGTTACTCTCTCTTGTGGGTTTAATCAATGAAATAAACTGCACTTTCCTCCTTTGATCTGAATTCAAAATTTTCCATCTTGCCAATCTACATATTATGGGCATCTGGTTTTGTATAATTTTTCAACTATTTGCATGAAATGTTTATCTGAGCAGGATTTGTGCATTTGTTGATTTGTGGCTGAACAATATACAAATGTCAAAATGGTCGACTCTTGAATTATTATTCAATTATTTCTGTATATCTGAGTATCTGACTATATTGCCTAACGTTGTTTCACCACCCAATTAACTAAATTATCCATCCATATCTTAATTTATCGAACTACTTGAGTTCTTGTTCCAAGCCTCAACTTTGAACTATAACATCATGCTTTTGTAAGGTCTTTGATTGTTTAGAAAGAAAGAATGGACAGAATGACTAGGAATCCCTCATTAAAAGAAACATTTAGGAACTTCATTCTGAGTTAGCAAGGGTTTATTTAGCCTCATATACATGTAGTGCCATCACTTGGCATCATTAGATAATGATGCATAACTATAAGGTTCTTATACTAAAACCAAAGATCCATTACAAAGCTAATACTCATAGGAACCTGGGAGAAAAAAGATAAAAGAGTAAGATAGTTAAATTATCTGTAGTTATGAAATTAGCAGGTTCTTCATAACCAATTTGATGCTTACAACTGTTGTCTAGGTACCACGAAGCTGATATGAGGACTGGAAAAGCAACTTATTGGCAACTTACAAGTCTTCAAGCATTTTGGCCTGGTCTACAGGCAAGCAACTTAAGTCCTTCACACATTTGGAATAAAAATTGAGGCTTGGAGGAGGATCATTTGACCTTTATATTTGTTGAATCTTTACATTAGGTTCTTATTGGGGATATTGCTGCTGCTAATTCATCACACCGTGAATTTGTTCACGTTTGGAAGAAGTTTGGAGTACTACCAGAAAGGTATAAATCTCGATTAAGCACAACTAGAATGTTGTTGTATTTTCTGTGTCTGGCTCATGAAGGTGAGAAAAGTAACCTTAAGGGAACCTTTTAGGTATTTGCTGGACCATCAAATGTTACATCCCACAGAGAAGTATTATCCTTTGCGCCCTGAGTTGGCAGAATCTACTTTCTACCTATATCAAGCAACTAAAGGTCTGGTAATCTTTTTGGTCAATTGTTCTTACTATCTATTTGATCTTTAAGAATTTCTTTCCCCTTCTATTTAAATTGATTTCTTCTGGATGTGTGAAATTTGTGCTTATGAACCCACGTAGAGATAGAGACAATTGGTATTAGAAGGCGAGTTTCAGGTTATAAAGAGCAACTGAATGTATGGTTTGGCATTTTGGTTTGATGCTTTGATTAATCTTATGAGGTTGAACAACTATGAAGTAGTAATGAATGAGCTTGCGTAGTGTAAGTGTGATGAGTATGATGGAATTCAGTTAAATATTAACTCATCATAAGCTTTTACATCTTTGTTTGATTGTTGTTACATGTTCTCAGATCCATGGTACTTAGAAGTGGGTGAAATAATTGTTAATTCTCTTAATTCATACACCAAAGTGGAAGGAGGATTTGCGAGCATTAGAGATGTATCCACCATGCAGTTGGAAGATCATCAACATAGTTTCTTTCTTGCTGAAATGTAAGATTCTTTATCCGATTAAGCATAAAGAAACTGAATGGTCAATTTGCGGTGTAAGTTGTATCTGAAGAATTCCTTTCTGGCAGGTGCAAGTATTTATACCTTCTCTTTGATGATTCCTTTCTGGTTGATCAAAATTACATATTCACAACTGAAGGGCACCCACTTCCAGTTTTGAGTTCTTGGCATGAGAAGCTTCCAGAAGCCTACATTCCAAAAAACTGGACTTTCCTCCAGGTATTCTTTCTACTCATCTTCTATACGGTGATTGATTGTTGAGAAAATACAATTTTCAGTTCCGCATTATGCTTCCAGATTAATTTAATAAAATAAATTTGCAAACTTTTGTTGCTCGAGCTGGCACATTTAAACTTTTCTAGAAACATTTTGTTATCCTTTATATTTCACTTTCTTTAGCAGTTTTGGGTTCACTACTCTTACCTTTCTAAATAGTGAAATAATCTAAAACTGAATTGGAACTGGACTTTTAATTATACAGAGCAAAAAGCAGACCACACAAGCAAGTGCAATGAGTTTGCAAGTCTGTCCGGCAATAACTTTGAATTCGGGACATGTTAGCCAACAGGTGGAGAGTGCTTGCCACATACCCGATGCTCGAGCTGATCACAGATGTTTTAGTGATGAAGAATGTGGAGTAGATTCAACTTCTTGTAGAAGAAGATCATGTAGCATGGCTGGTTACTGCGGACTGTGGTTGTTTGTTTGATTTATTTACCTTCATAATTATAATATAACCTCATTCTCTTTTACAGAAAGGAAAATTTATGAAATTCTCTGTTCAAAGATAGTTGTTTTTGTTCTGCAGGTATGCAAATAACACCTCAAAATAGATATGTAACAGAGAAAAAAAAAAAGGAGAAAGGACAGAAATACACTATACATAAATTCCACATAATAATGTCATTGTATTTTTCTGAGTGTTTGTTTGCCGGTGCATCCGGTTCAACTAATGTTACATTTCACACATGTCAACTAACAAGAGTCAAAAGCTACCGCGATTACTGTAGGCTGTGGTAAAGTTCTCTTATTTTTTAGTATGTCTTTGTATATATATATATATATATATATATATATATGTTTTAAGTTTTTTTATTAATCATTTTGAAGAATGACACATAAAAAGAAATATATGTAAAAAAAAAAAAAGATATGTAATGGAAAATACATGTTTTTAATTTATATTAGTTAAAATTGGGGACTTTTAAATATTTTAGCTAATTTTTCTTAAGTTAAAAAACCCAAATGTCTTAACTGCCTTCAACAACTAAATTAATACAATTGTTTGCATTTGATAAATTTTAAAACAAAGTAAATAATAAATTATTTAAAATAAAGTAAACTTAAATTTGAGTTAATTTAAGTTAAAATAAGGTAAGTTTATCACAATTTGTTTATTTCACTTTATAAAGTTCATTATTTATTGTCCGTTCATCGGTTTTATTTAGTGTTTATTTTAATATTATATCATGGATTAAAAATATTGTTTAAGTACTTTGTAGTATACGAGGTTAATTGATTTTCAAATATTATTAATTTTGTAGTTGAAAGAAATGAAAAATATTATTTTAATGCAAGTATAAGTAGTGCTCGATTAAAATGTGTCAAGGCGTTGTTGAGCATAAGAAAATCTGTTTTTATTAACATAAATTAAAAAAAATTATAATGTTACATAATTTATTATATAATAAATAATATTATCATATGTTATTATATAATCAATCTACAACTCTAATATTATTTATAATATATTATAAAATATTATCACATGTACCGCAGATCAAAATTAAGAGTACATCTAATAAAGATATATTTATATTTAAAGCATTTTTTTTTCCAGTTGTAAAAAAAGCAACCAAGTTCTTTGGCATGAAATGTATTATGTAATGTGTGTATGCTACTGCTAGTGGGTATGTTACTTTCACTCAAATCGGAAATCATATTTGCTGGAAATATCACCATTGGATGGCCTACTTTCTTTCTTTTTTTATAAATATTTTTGCTTTTCTGGAAAGAACACTGAGTAGCAGCACTGGTACCGTATCCCTGTCAAAATGATAAGATAGAATCTTAAACTATCAAACATAGTTAAAAATTATAAGCTACGGGTTCGCCCACCGAGTTGTCCAAGTATGTCTGTGTAACCCAAATCACGTTTCAGAATCAGACGTGCCATTGAAAGGCTGGCTAATCAAGTGTTAGCAAGTATGGGCTTCACTTCGGCTCCGAGCATTCTCACGTTTCAGCGGCCCCCAAGGGCCTAAAATTTTTTCGAACGACAAATGAAAGCAGTCGTGAGTCATGACGCGGGATGATAAAATAAAAGCAGTTGGTCTATTGGACCCTATTTTTATCTTATCAATTCTTTTTTGTTTTTTGTTACATTTTATTAAAAAAAAATAAAATAACTTATATTTTTTTATATACCCTATTTCATTACCAATTTATTTTTAATATCATTTTGAATACACTCATATTATCTAAAAAATATGAACAAATCAATTTTTTTCATAATTATATTTAAACAAAAAAAATTAATGTTAACATATTTACAAAATTAGAGGTTTAACGTGTATAGTAAATATTGGGGTTATGATATATTTATAAAAAGAGAAAATGAATTATATATAAATAACTTTAAAAAAAAAATTTATTTTGGGTAAATTTTTTTTATATAAGAGAAAAATTAAAACTTAAATAAAAATAATGTGGGTGTTGATGTAATAAAACAAGGGGGGTCAAATAGTACCACCCGTAAATAATTTATGATCGTTACAATTTACAACCCAGTAAAAGAAATTGAGGGTGCTAAAATCCTTCACCTCTCTCTCTTTTTACGTAGCAAAGAAAAGGCCTCGCTCTTTTGCATGAATTATCTAAATATTACAATTTGTTTCATTAAAGAAATTACCCCAACGAACTCTTACTTAATTCTAAATTAATTTAACACAAATCCTATTCAATTCAAAAGCTTCTTGTATGCTTTTTAGCTTACCGCCACAAGTTCACAGCCAACAAAACTGTCTTCGGGAAAATTGCACTCTACTCGCAGAGTTAGTGCTAAAAGATTTATCATTTTCAATGTGTTTTTTAATAATAAAAACTATTTTTGTTATTGTTAATATTTTTTTATTTCGTTTTCTTTAAATAGTCATTATATAACGAATAATATTATACATTTTAATATTGTATCTTAAGTTATATTTTAAGTAATAATATGTTAAATAATTATTGAATATAATAGATAATTTTAAATTTTATATCATTTTATTATTAAATAATTATTTAATACATCATTACTTAAAATATATAATATTACTTTTTTATAATACCACGTTATAAATTACATTATAGTATATCTTTTTTAATTATAAAAAAATAATAATAATAAATTATATTTTTTTATGATTAAATATTATGAAAAATTTTCTTTATTTTCTTTTTTGCGCAATGCTATTATATCTATTAAATTATAATTATTTATTTTATTGCTTGTGATTGTTTGTAATTACTAAGTTATGCTCGCTATGTGAGTTTGTGTGGAACTAAAGAGTATAAAAAAAACTTTTTCATTTGAATGGTTAATAAAGTAAAATCAAGTTAAAATTAAGTAATGCTGTTAATGTAATTTTTATGAAACAAGTGGTAATATTCAGAAAAAATAACACTTAATTAATAACAAAAATAAAAATAAAAAAGCATTTTTTTTGGGGTAAATTAGAAAGAAAAAAATGTAAGAAAGTAAATTGCAAATCATATGTCAACAAATGAGATAGTGATTGACACAGGCACGACCATTGATAGCACCCTAAAAGGAATTTTGATGTTTGCAAAAATGATCTTATTAGCAATATTCGCTTGATTTTGTTCCTAAACCAAAAGATCAAAGAGGTGAATGTGTTTAACTTGATGAAGCTGGGGATATAGAAAAAAGATGCCTAATTAACTAATAATTGCAGCCCAAAATGCCCTGTCAATTCAAATTGACAATACCATTGAATTCAATGCTGAAATTATTGTTAGCTAAATTTCACTTCACCTGCTCAATTATGGTCAATCAATGGCTAAGAATGAGCATGAAGTCTTATTCTTTCAAGTTTCAACAATATATATAACATTAACAAGCATTTCTTTTTTCTTTTTTCTTTTTAGTCATTTAACCGAATGCTTATCGAGTTATGAATTTTCATGTGATTTCGTAGCATGTCAAATCAAATAATGCATTAAACAATTGTATTTAAGTTTGTTTTTCGATATTAACATCAACATTATGGGGTATAATTATAAATTATTATCATCACGCTGAAGTCATTTTGGATGTAATTAATACCTGACAAATTTAAAACGGTAATTAATATCGTCATCACTGAAGTTAATACAAATTATATTTTTCATAAATATTTCATATTTTAAAATATTATATTTTTTTAAAAACTACAAATAAATAGATTAATCTTGATTAGTCAAAAAATAGACAATTGAATAATTATGTCATTGAGTTATATTTTATCTCTCCATCAACATACAAACTAGTTATCTCTCAATAAATTATAAATTTTAATTTTTTTTTATATATTTATTTTATAAATATATGAGCATTGAAATATAATGTAATAAAGTTGAGAAGAAATAATATAAATCAAAGAAAAATAAAGTGAATTGAGAAAATATGGAAACAAATTCGTGCCCGTAAAAAGCTTTATTTATATTTTAATTATTTTATTTTATTCTTAATTAATAAATATTTTATGTTTTTAATTTTTAATTTCTTTATATTTTATTTTTTAATCAATTCAATAGCATATTTTGTTTTCTTTTAACTATAAATAAATAAATAATAAAATAGATAATTTTAAATAAATAACAATTAATTAAATAATTTTTTAATAAAATATTAATAAAATAATTTATTAATTTAATGCTTAAGTATATAATTAAATAGCCCGTTACTTAAAAATTAATTAATTATTTAATAATAAAAATAAAAATATACATTTTGCTTGTGACGTGTTGCGTATGAGACATGCATGAGCCGCATGTATGTGATAGTTGCATGGTACACAACACACATCGAATGTGCTTAATAGGCTTCCCGCACAAGCATGTCGCGCGAGCCAAACGTATATTTTTTTATATAATTTATTTTTAATTAAATAAATAATAAAACAATTAATTTATAAATAATAAGTTATTTATTTATTTAATCATTAAATAAATAATTTATTTTTCATTATTTAATAATATTTCATATAAATAATTAAATGATAACTGTTTATTATTTTTAATAAATTATTTTATTAATTTGTTTAATTAAAATATTAAATAAAGTGTTTATTTAAACTTTAAATTTTATTATTTATTTATTTATAATTAAAAAGGAAAAAATTTCATTGAATTAATTAAAATAAAACAAAAAAGAAGAAAACATAGACTTTATTAATTAAAAATAAATTAAATTAATTATAAAATAAATAAATGAAGCATTTAGCTTGCCCATTCACGTGCGCGTGCGCGAATATGTTCTCAAATTTAATTCACTTTATTTTTCTTTAATTTATTTATTTTTTACCAATTCACCTTATTTATTCTCTACTTTATACTTCGATTGTTATATATTTACAAAATAAACACACACAAAAAAAAAAATCTTAAAAGAGAACTACTTCGAATATTTGGTAGAGAAATAAAATATAACTGACGAACATAATTGTTCAATTATCCATTTGTCAGTTAATAAAGATTAACCTATTTATTTGTAGCTACAAAATAATATTACTTAAAAATATGGGTTATGAGAATTTTACAATTTACAAAGATAATATACTTTTTAAATAACATTTAAGTTTATTTTTTTAATTTTAAATAATTTATTAAATATTTATTAAATGATCAGTTTTTATATATTTAAAAATTATTTATACATGATTTCGTCATTCATTGATTACTTAATATATTACTTAAAATTAAAAAAATAATAATACACTATTTGAAAAGTCTAGTATCACTTAATTATTATGATGATAAAATAACTTGTAGATATACATACCTACTAGAACCTGACTTTTATTGAGAATAATTTAATAAGGATCAAAGCGGATTTTAAATAAATTTGTTATACAAAATTAAAATCCGTATTAATTTTAAATGGATATAAATTAGATAAAATACTATAAATACTCAAAGGGTGTTTGCTGATATTTACTTATTTTTATCTCATCCTTCTAAAAAGATGAACAAAATAATGTCGTTTTATGTTTTTTTTTTCGTTTTAGTATTGGATTCTTAAATTTTATCTTTTAAAATATATTAGTTATGGACTTGTTTGTAAATTTCATTTTATATTAAATAAATTATTTTATTATGCCTTTTATTATTATTTTTTCTTTTGAGATTGTTTTAAATATTATTCGAATTATTATTATTATTATTATATCTTATTGTATCTGTGAATTTAAACTTGTAATATGATATTAATTAATATATTTTATATAAAATTAATATTATAATTTTAATATTTTTTATTATATTAAAATTTTACGACCCATTTCAATTCGCAGGTTTGGCATACAAATTTCATATTAACAAAAGATTTGAGAAGCATTTGATATAATAATTTTAATACGAAGAGAGATACAAATTTAAGAATATCCGACTTCAACCCATTGTCATTCTTATTCAAATATCAAATCAGCCGCTAAGACATAATTATTAAGTTCAAAACATTTAGGAAATAATTTATTCACTTTCATTCTACAGTCACTGTGGTTGAAAATCACTGAAAGCCCTATGTTATCGAACGGACCCATAGTGATTAAGCAGGTTGTCCTGGTATTATCATTTTGCTTCGGATGAAACGTCAAAAGAGAAATTTCTTTGAAATCACGACATGATCTAACCTTTCATCACTTTTCCTCTTCTTCTTTAATGCCTACGAGAAAAACAACGATTTAAATAACGACATTGCCTCTGCCTCCAAATTTTGATTTATTGTTTGTGAGAGTACAATAATTACTGTCATTGTTGCAGGTACTGAGAAATTTTTTTGTTGAAAATGGCAGGGAGAATTGAGAGACAAAGGAAGATTCGAGGAAGTGGGAGGAGCAAAGGGAGTATATCTTAAAGTGAATCTGTGATCTTGACATTTGCTTGGTGGTTGTCCCCGGCTCATATTGTCTTCAATTTGAATTGTTTTCAACTTTTTTTTTGACTGCCCACAAGAGTTGTGTTTTTTTTTTAGAAGATAAATGGTTTACTGAGTTACGTAATTTTTTATTGTGTAATATTATTTAATTAATTTATAATTTATAATTTTATCTTTTATATATAATTTATGATGTACTTAGAACGAAAATGGGATCGGGTGGAAACGTGGAAATCGGTCGACAATTCGGAGCCTTTGTGAATTGCATTTCATTTAAGGTTTGTCATATATTTAGTAAATGGAGAGGCTGATAATTAATGGCTATATGCCAATGGGCATTTGTAGCTTTAGTTATTTGATTTCCTAAAAATATATATATATGTTCACGTGATAATATTTGACTTCTTACAAATATATATGTGTGCTCACGTGAGTGAACAAGTATTTCAATGAAATATTATAATTTTATAATTTTAATAGTAATTTTTCTCATAAACTTAATATTTTTTTATTTACAAACAAAATATTTGAAGATAAAATTTGAGCTTTTTTCTGATGCATGTGTTTCTTCTTTTCTATCGTTGGATGTCTGCATGCCTATTCGTATTTTTTTAATAAAAAAATAAATTGTTCAGTATATAAAATTAGATTTGATTATATAATTTGTTTTTTTTTAAGTCAATAATGATAACAAATATTTTAATTTTTTATAAATACCATATGGGATAGATCCAATTTTTTTTTTATAAATATATTTTTTTTCTATAAACTACCCTAAAAAATATGGTTGCATAAGAACTTACTCCTTCTTACGCAACTTTATTTTTTACGATAATTATAAAAAAAAAAAGAGAGTTTACAATGAAAAATTGGTTTTTATGCAACCTTATTTTTTATGATAAATAAAAAAATAAAGAAATAGCTTACAATGAAAAATACAAAATTTTAAATTAATTATTTGAAGAGGTTTTTGACTTTCACCATAAAAATAATATGTACTAAATTTATATATTAATTAAATATATATAAAGTATGAAAGAATGATATAAAAAATCAAAACATTTAAAAACAATAACAAGAAAAAGAGAAAAAAAAATGATATTAATAAGAGAAAAGTATTAATATGAAAGAGAAAAAATGAATTAAATGAGATAAGCAAGAAAAGTAAAAGAAGAGACAAAAAATAATATTATTATAATTATAATTGAGTCTATTAATAGTTATATAATTTTTAAAAATATAATAATAACACATCAACTTTAATCATAACAATTAAATAAAAAATGATCTAATGATTAAAAATTTATATATAAAAATTATGTTAAAAAAGAGGTACCGTAGATCTTACTCCACACACACACACACACGTGTATATATATATATATATATATATATGAAGCAAGATCTATGATACCTCTTTTTTTAAACATAATATATATATATATGAAAATTCGAACTTAAAATTTCTTTTTTTTTTATTATTACACTATTTAAGCAAATTTTTACTTTTGAAAAGTTGAGATATTGAAGTACATTTGAAAGGATATTATCACAAATACCTTCAAGGTATGCGGTAATTATAATAATACTCATAGGTTTAAAAAATCGATGTTTGTACTTAATTTTTTTGTTATCAAAATAAGTATTGATGCCTAAACATTATGAATATCCTTTTAAATTAAACAGATTTTCTATTAATTAGTGTTAAACGACCATTATACCTTTTACGCGCCTAATGAAGTTGACTTTTAAATATAATAAAAGTAAAACAATAAAAAATTTAATTAAATAATATTAAAATAATTTTATAAAAAACAAAAATAATAAAAAGGTTTTAAAAGCTGCCAACTGTCAAGTGACCATTTTGACCTTCTAAATAGGCAATTATAAGGTTGTTGTTCTAAACAACCAAAATAGTCGGTTGTATTTTTTTTTAAATTTTATTACTTTTATTTAAATTTGCACAATAACCAATCGTGTACATATCAAATTTAATTTGACATGTGCTGCTTTAATTTAATATGTAAGTAAATTGATAATTTTATTTTTAAGCATATTAACTATTACGGCAAAAAAGTAATGTTTAAGTATTAGTGTCTATTTTGATAAATATTTAGGTATAAACATCAAAATTTTAAATTTATGAGTATTATTATAATTACGTCACATCTTAAAAGTATTTATAATAATATCTATTTATGATAATATCTTTATATCTGAATAATGTTATAGCTTTCACTATTTATTTATTTCTCTATTTTGAGTAGAATAAAACATTTGGCCTGTGGGCAGCCAACCTTTTTCAAATAATGTTATAGCTTTCACTATTTATTTATTTCTTTATTTTTGAGCGGAATAAAACATTCGGGCTATGGACAGGGCAGCCAACCTTTTGCGACCTTTGGATTTGGTAAAGAAAGTCATTAGCGGAAACTAGAATCCATCAAATAATATTAGAAATATTTAAAGTCGTTGAGTTTTGTTTTTTAAATTTAAATTCTTATAAAGACATTAAAATATTCATGCTATACGGCTGAAATGCAAATGCTTAAGACTTAACCTCACAGAAAAAAAAAAATAGGCTCAACATCACGATTTTATCAATAATTGAAGTTACTATAAAGAAAATGATAAATTAAATTCCTAATGAATTATGATGACAATATTCTTCATTTAAAATGCAGAGTAATGATACACTTTTAAATCATATTCTAAATTTTAAATTTTAAATAGTAATTATTAAATAAAAAATTGGGATAATAAATCTTTTTAAAAATTAACCAATGATTGTTTTACAACTTATTTGGGATACAAATGTAAATCAAGATTAGGTTTTCTCTCTCTTTCTCTGTGTGTGGGTGATCGGGTGCAAGAATCAACAGGTTATTAGTTTGGTCCAATTTTGGTAATAGAGGTCCCTGACCCTGATAGCTTTTTATATTATAATTAAATATAAGTTGCTAACTACTTATCACGTAATGATTACGATAAAATTAGATTATTTAACTGAAAAAAGAAAATTAACAAAAAACAATTCAGACAAGTGACACGATAGACATATGATAGGTAGATTTGTCATGTTACACGCTTGAATTTGAAAGATGTGGGGCCAAGAATACGTGTCGAAACCGTAAGGGCCCACATATTCCTAGTCCTACAACGCGGTTTTGAATGGACCCCACGGTAAAACACCCACACAGTCACACACTTGACACTTACGACTTCGCTACTTCCCAAAATGAGTTAAAAGGCAGTTTTGTGTTTTAGCCGAGGTACCCAACTAGATGAGAGAGTTCCAGGGCGAAGAAGAAGCATCCCGCGCCCAGCCAAATTCAGATAATGGTTAGCTAAATTAATTCCCCAAGATTATGTATGTATATATATATATATATATATATTTGTATATTGATGTAATTTATATTTTATGTAACAAGTAAATGAACATTTTTGCTTTTTTGGATTCTTCTCATTCATTATCATAATATCATTTTTATATGGATTGTTCGGTCTCTCTTTCTATCTCTTTTTTTTATGAGTGGTGTGTGTATATATGTGATGTCATGTGGAGCGGTTAAGTGATAATATAAATTTGCGCCGCATGTTGGTCGCTTTGGATGTTGTTGTTGTTGGTGGTGGTGGTGTTGATAATTGCAACCAACACCAAGTAGTTCTTTGTGGGTTGTTAAAGATTGAGAAGAAATGTCCCAGAAGAGGCGGCAGGATGATGGCAAGGCTAAAGTGGAAGGGCATAGTAGTCCTGAGGACAAGCGAAGGAAAGTTCTTTCTTTCAAAAAGTGAGTGACCATTTTATTGATTTTCTTATTTGTTGTTTGTCTATGTTGTTAATTCTTGAGTTGAATTTTTATATGAAATGGGTATGCTTGTCCAGTTGGAATTGCTGATGCATGTCGTAAAAATGATTGACGTTTCTAATAGCACAGGGGGGAAAACTTGTTTAAACTGAATTGGGTTTGGTTGTTGAGAGGAAATCATGGACAATGTGCTTTTGGTTGTTGAGGCAAAGTTCCTAGTGCTAGCAAAACTCTTGTTTAGCTTTAACATGTGAGATGTCGTTAAAAATGTAAAGATAATTGATAACTGAACTGGGCGTGCTTATTTTGTAGAATTTTTTAATGAATTTGATTTGCTAAGGTGGGATAATTGATAACTGCCTGAAATTGTTGTTGTGGAGTAAAGGGAAAGGTATATCTATCCCTTCGTGCAGCAAGCGGATGGAATTTCTATGCTTTAAAAGCGGGAACAGTGAACTTTAATAAAATTTTCTGTCACTATTCATTAACTTGACCACAGATGTATATTGGACTATGCTTATGATATATTTATATTTTTCCTTATTCTCTTCTTTTAAGATCCCAATTTGTTTGTGGATTATATTCAGTGTGGTCCAGGAGGTGATGAAGATTCAGTCTGTCCAGCATTTGCTGGAGCCAGTTCTAGAGCCCTTGATTCGTAGGGTGGTATGTGTTTCCCTTAACTAGTTCTATTGTTGCGAAGGTTCAATGTTATCCTAATTTCTTTTGAAGGCTGTTGTTTTTGAAAACAATAAAACTAAAACTAATATTTATAGGGTTCTTTCACACATTTATAGGGAAGTTGTTGTGTCCCATTAGCCTAAATATTGGAGCATTTATTACAAATTTTGTTGTCATAATGGAAAACTGAGATTAGAGTATAATTACTAAGATACTAGCAAGTGCTTAAAAAAAAAAAAAAAGATACTAGCAAGCATAGTATGCTTAACTCTATTAAGTTATTCAAGGAACATGCATCTCAATGCTTGTACTTATCCTCACTAATTATGTGCCACCATATTCGTATAGTGCGTACAACTTTTTCTTTCATGAAAAGAAAATACAGTATAGAGATCTTTTATCATCTGTTTGATGAATGGATGAAGATGCTATCAAACTGAATCAGATTTATCTTTTTTGTTTCTTGAAATATACTTGCCATATCAAGCATTATATATTCATGGTAGGGTCTGGATATGATCTGCTTAGTGGACCTCAAATTTGTTGTAGTTGTTGGTAGTTAGCTACCCATATTAAATTATAGATACTACTTTTACAGGTAAAAGAAGAAGTTGAATTGGCTCTGAGAAAGCACTTGGCCAGCATGAAACGGTAAGGATCAACAGTATGGTAAATAATATTTGTTTTGTTTTCGGTGGAAGTGGAGAGGACCACCCTTGGCATAGAAAATGTTATTCAAATACTTTTTATGCTTCTTTATGCAGGAATAGTGAGAAAGAGGTACATTCTCCTGAATCAAGAAGCTTACAACTACAGTTCTTAAATAATCTCTCTCTTCCTGTATTCACTGGAGCACGAATTGAGGGAGAGGAGTCCACCTTAAAAGTAGCTCTCATTGATACTCTTACTTGGAGAACTGTTACTTGTGGTCCTGAATCCTCTGCCAAGGTCGAAATCGTAGTTCTTGAGGGTGACTTTGATGGTGATGACAGCAACAATTGGACACTTGAAGAGTTCAAGAATAACATCGTGAGGGAGAGAGAAGGAAAGAAACCTCTTCTTACAGGGGATCCATTTCTAACTCTTAAAGAAGGAATTGGTTATGTGGGTGAGATTTCATTTACTGATAATTCAAGCTGGACAAGAAGCCGTAGGTTCAGACTTGGGGCAAGAGTTGTGGATAACTCTGATGAAACAAGAGTGCGGGAAGCAAAGACAGAATCCTTCATTGTCAGGGATCACCGTGGAGAATGTGAGTTACTATATATTTCTTTGCATTTGGTTGATGAGTAAGAATGTCAATGTTTATTATTATCTTTGTTTTCTTTTATTCTGTGTGACTTTTTTTTAAAAATATTATTTTTTCTAATAATTTCAGCACTATTCAGGGCAGAAGTGGATTATATAACTCTGAGCAGTGATTTAAATTAATTATTTGATGATATGAAATTGTTATTAATTTGACTGGAAAATCAGCATATCTTGTAAGCTGGTTTATTATAGTTATTATTTTTTCATGGAAAAAATTCTTGTGTAGTTCCACTACTTCATTTCATGATTGATTTGCATTTGAAATTGAAGTCGTCAACATTGGATCAAGCATATTCATCGGCACGTGTTAGATTGTTTAAGCAAGTAACTGTGACCAAGAGATGGGAAAAATTCCAATTTAATTTTTTATTTTTGGTTGCAGTGTACAAGAAGCACCACCCTCCATCCCTGTTCGATGAAGTTTGGAGATTGGAAAAGATTGGCAAAGATGGAGCTTTCCACAAGCGTTTGAGTAGGGAAAATATCAACACTGTAAAAGATTTCTTGACCCTGCTTATTCTAGACCCTTCAAGGCTTCGGCATGTAAGACTTTATTTTTATTTATTTTTCTAGTAGAAGCTAAGAAATATATTAAAGGAAAAAGATAAAAATTACGAAGCAGATTAATTGTCCACACAGATAAACAAAAACAGAAACACAGGGGAAGGGATATAATCTTTACAAAACCTATCCTACAACCCCTAAGTATTAACCCTTCCCCTAACCAAAACAATCTATGCAAAATTAACCCAAAAGGTCAAATGCCCTCTCAAAACATCTAAGACTATTCTTTTTCTCTTACATGTTACCTTTACATATCTTAAGATAATCATGCTTACATCTTTATACAAAATTTTGATCAACGCCTTGTGCCTGATGGCATTTCCACTGAATTTGAGCAAGTGAGGCTTACAAAACCTGGTTTCATCCAGGCATTTAAGATTGTTGTATACTTGCCAAATGGGGAAAACAAAGGGCTGCATTTTATTTAAATAAAGAAAGATTTCCATTCACAATTCTGCACTGAGGATATCCCATTCATTACAAATGAGAGTCTAAACTAAACTAAACTAAGATTGATACTTAGCTTACAATAACATCTATGCTTTTCATATGCTACATTAAGTTTTATTGAGCTTCTATGAACAAATTCAATTGCTCTGGCTGCTTTCTATGCAAGGGTTTGACGACCTTGAAGTAGTAGTGACAAAATTTCATTTCTTGTCATGTCTGCAGATCCTAGGCACTGGCATGTCTGCTAAAATGTGGGAAGTTACTGTGGAGCATGCTGGGACTTGTGTACTTGATAAAAGGATGTATTTGTACTGCCCTCCGGGTACACAACAGAAATCTGGTGTGGTCTTCAATGTTGTGGGACAAGTGATGGGATTACTTTCTGAGTGCCAGTATGTTCCCATTGATAAGCTGTCAGAAACCCAAAAGGCATACCTCTCTTATCATATCAGATTTTTTTATTTATATTCTTTGTCCTGTAATTTCTGATCATTCTGCTCAACTCTGTCAATAGGTTGAAGCTCAAGACTTGGTAATTTCTGCATTTAAAAACTGGGAGGAAGTTGTCTCTTTTGAAGATGAAGCCTCTCTCACGGGTGGCTCTTCACACTTAACTAATGTTCTTTGCACATCAAGCTCATCCATGACAGAGATTTCTAACGGAAGCAAGATGTTGGCTTCTCAAAAGATGGGTGGTTTTGATTATACACATGTGAATGCCTCTTCTCCAGATATCATTTCATCCATTTATTCTGTTGGGGGTGTGAGTGGCTTGGATGATTATTCCTTGCATGGTATAGAAAACATGGGCCTTAGATTTGACCAGACTTTAAGTTATCCAGGCCAAGTCACTAACTCTCTGATCTGTGACACAGAGTCCATCTCTCAAGCATTCTGTGATGAGGATCATCTGCGATTTTTTGATCCTGATCTTCACTCTCAGAACCTTTTGGATACACAAGCTGATCTACAAAGTGCTGTTGATAGCTTCCTATTGGCACGCACTAGTACGCCTCTTGCCATGGGTAAGGCTCAGAGGAGATGGACAAAGCTCTTTAGCGTGCTGAAATGGTTTTCCATAAGGAAAATTGTTTTAAGAAAAACTCGCATTAGAGAAATTCAGAGATATACTAATAGACTCTGAAAAATTGGTTTCATAACCATAGTGAATACAGTATTAGTGAGTGCTGCCCGATTAAATTTTGTGTGCAGTTGTAGATTGCAACAAGTTTGAAGTTTCCTTAGATGTAGATACAGCTTGTAGTTCATATATTTTGGCTCTGTTAGCTGAAGATAAAAGTTCTCATCATTTTTAGCCTGTAATTATGTAGATGTGTTCAAAGAATTAGGCAGGATTGTTGCTGTAAACTTTTAGTTGCTTCTGTTGGAACTCAAATGTTTATGCGAAAGCTGAAATTCCTGAACACTAGCTGTCACGTTGTTTATCATTTTGATACTGTTTTTTCTTTAATAAAGGCAATTTTATATGTGCTTCCGGGCATTATTATTACTACAGTTATTATTCTTAATTTTTTTTCGCAAGCATTGTGTTGAAGCTGAAATGGGATTGTACGGGATGCCATTAAATGGTGCTTAATAGTGTCGCACTCTTAATTGTATCTGCTTATTTGTTCTTGGTTTAGCACCAAATCTTGTACTAGACAAAGTGATCTCTATAGTATTAGTTTCTCTTGGCCTATATGATTCTCTCTATCTTCTTATTAACACACTGTGTTGGATAGGATAAGTACGATCTTTGTTTCTTCATATACGTGTAGTAGTTGATGTATTCAATGATTGACATCATACTTGCGGCAAAATTTCCTCAACTTTGAATGATTATATTCAGTTGTGACTTTCATTAAGGAAATATCTGATTTCCCATAGAAATCTATCCTCTAGCACGGTGATAATCCCGAGCGTCATCAGGAAAAAACATTTTTCTGGGATGGCTTTGATCATTCGGACTAAATTGAATGTGGGCCCATACCACTTGTACCGACTACATTGACTTTGAAATGTAACTTGTAAATGTCAAAAGAGTGAACTAAACTTCTTCACTTAATCAAACATCTTCCTCGGTAACTATCTATAAAAGACCTCAAGCTTGGCCATCCATCTTATATTTTTCACTAAGAAGAAGCAAACTCAAAATGGAGAACCAAAGAGGTCATGTCCTCGTGCTCACATATCCTGCTCAAGGCCACATCAACCCACTTCTCCAGTTTGCTAAACGCCTAGCCTCCAAAGGACTCAAGGCCACTCTGGTCACTACTCATTACACTGTCAAGTCAATTCAGGCGACAACGGTAGGCGTTGAGCCCATCTCTGATGGCTTTGATGAAGGCGGGTTTAAGCAATCTACGAGTGTAAAAGCCTACTTAAGAGTCTTTCAAAACAGTTGGGTCAAGAACTTTAGCAGAGATCATACTGAAATACAAAGACACAGCCTCACCTGTTAACTGTATTGTATACGATTCGTTGCTACCTTGGGCTCTCGATGTGGCGAGAGAGACTGGCGTCTATGCAGCTGTAATGTTAACTAACTCTGCTTCTGTTTGCTCCATGTACTGGCAGATAAATCATGGTCTCTTGAGTTTGCCCGTAAAGCTAGAAACCGTGCCTGTATCATTGCCTGGCCTGCCTCCACTTCACCTTTCTGACTTGCCGAGTTTTCTTGCGCAACCCGAAAGTAACACTGCTTATTTGGCATTAATTTTGGAGAAGCTTGGCTGCTTGAACAAAAATGACTGGGTATTTTGCAATTCCTTCGAAGAGCTGGAAAGTGAGGTAACTCCATTGTATTTAGCTAAACAACTGAATTTAGAGTGCTCATTTTTAGAGAAAGAAATTACCCGTTCAATTTAGGGAAGAAATTAGGATGACATTTTTCTTAAAATTTTGTATGTTACGAGGAAGTGAAAAAAAAAGGTATTTTCAAAATATTTTTAAAAGGTGATCATGATTGCAAAAGAACAAAGTTATGAATTTGTTCCTATCACTAGTTTTGGGCAGTCAATCATTAATTGCATAATTTGATTATTTTCCTCATTTTGTGTTTTGCTTTGACTTTTGAAAAGCTTGTGAAGGCCATGCTTGGACTCTGGCCATTGGTGATGATAGGACCAATGGTGCCATCAGCCTACCTAGATCAGCAAATTGCGGGAGATCTATCATATGGAGGTAGTCTTTGGAAACCAACCAGTGATAAGTGCATAAGATGGCTAGACACAAAACCAGAAAATTCAGTGATTTATGTGTCATTTGGAAGCATGGCCAACATTGCTGCTAAACAGGTTGAAGAAATTGCATGGGGCTTAAAAGCAAGCAATAGGCCTTTCCTCTGGGTAGCAAAGGATAATGAAAGTAAGTTGCCAGTTGAATCTTTAAATTCGGTTGGGGAAAAAGGATTAGTTGTGACATGGTGCAATCAGCTTGAGGTGCTAGCTCATCGAGCAGTGGGTTGCTTCATAACACACTGTGGGTGGAACTCGATATTAGAAGGGTTGAGCCTTGGCGTGCCAATGGTGGCAGTACCTCAGTGGAGTGACCAGCCAACTAATGCCAAGTTCGTGGAGGAGGTTTGGAAGGTGGGATTGAGAGCTAAGAAGGATGAAAATGGGATTGTGACTGGGGAAGAACTAAAGACGTGTGTAAATCAAGTAATGGATGCAGGAAAAGGTGAAGAAATCAAGAGCAATGCGTCTAAGTGGGGAGAGTCTTCCAAGAAAGCTGTTGGTGTTGGTGGGAGCTCAGATAAGAACATTGATGAATTTGTGATGAAGATGCTGAAAGCAGAGCAGAAAAGAGAACTTTGATTGTTGTTATCACTTCTCGACGAATATGATATCGCTGGTCTTTTTTCTCAGGTTTTACAGACTATGTGCAGTTAAATTAGCAGCCAATTGAACTTTCTATTTCTACAATAAAAATGGATTTGGAACAAGTCATAAGGTACAAAGTAAAATGGATAGTTGGAAGCTGGGTGTTACCGTTTACACGTTATATAACCATTACTATGGCATCATACAATAATTTCTTCTTAAAACTTACAGACATGAAGATTAGACCTCCAAAACAGCAAAACAAAAATTGCAATACGTAAGCCGTGTACATTCATTATTTAGACCCTAATAATAAAGTTCATGAGTCATAAATCCAGGAGTCAACTGGATATTTCCGGCATATGTATTTGCTATATATATATATATGAGGTATACAAGACTTCAAAATTTTACATTTGTATTCCTGGAACCAACTAGTTGAGCCAACATATACTTTCCTGAGTAAGATTGTAGTTACAAATCTTAAAGAAAGGAACGACTGTCTTCCTCTGTTGTGATAGGTTTAAGCTGGGAACTTATGGAAAAAATTACAGAAGAAATTTTGAAAATCTGGTTCACTAGCAATCATCAAGCATAATCATATTTTACAAGCATCACTGTCCCTACATACTTTGCCCTGCAAAGAAACATAAAATCAATCTCCAGTAGACACCTCCAGTGTCAAAATTTTAGAGTATTTGACGGAAAGTGATTGGTTTTGCTGGCGTGGTGATGCAAAATGCTTAACATACATACTATATTTATCTGAAAGATGACTTCCAGGCTATTTATAATTCCAGCTGATAACAAATATTAGTAGTTTACTAGTGCATTTTCGCAATGGTTAAATCAAACTTACTTTTGGGTTTATGAGGAAAATTTTAATGATTGTAAGTAATAATAATATGATTGAATTTCATGCAAAAGAATCTCAGAAAAAGCCTCATTCGGAAATTCAGGTTTTTAAAATCCTTTTTGGAGTCTTTACTGCTAGGTCTAATAGATGGTTAAGAAATCCATTACCATCCAAGAACCAGTCTGTTAATAAGCTTAACAAAGTTTATCATTTAGAAAAAGTTTACGATAAAATAGATTTTATTCTTGTCAGAAGAACCTGAAGGCAACGAAGAAAATATAGAGACTGATCATGTTAGACAATAGCAACAAAGAAATTTATGCAGTTTGCGATATGCCTACCTTGTTCTTCCTTCGTGCTTCCAGAACCTCTTCTAAAGGAGGTCGACCTAAAAGCGGAATAGGCCACAGCTATTAGATAATTATAGGAAAGTTACTGAACAAAACAGAGTAGAAACTTAATAGCCATCAGTTGATCAGGAATGAAAGCAGCTAGATTTTCTTTTTTTCTCACACAATAGTACTCAGAAAAACGACATTGGTTGTTACCATGGACCAAACTGAATATTTTATGATGCAACAAAAACCAAAAATATATCTATCCAGTTCTGGAAGATCTGTAAGATATAAACTGGAAAGGTTTAGTTAAAATATGTATAGATGGGGATTTGTAAAATATATGGCTCATGCTATGGATGCAATTCAAAGACTGCAGCAATAGCTAATAACGTATTATTTGGCCATAGCAACCTAATGAACACAAACAGGACTCAAGACTCCACACGGGAATTCCCTATGTAAAATGAACTTACCTGTAATCTGAAGACGATATTTAGCCCAAACACCATAAACAGCATCAGCTATTGTGGCAATCTGCAAATACCAAGCTTTCCTATTAATAATCATCAAAAAGTTTTCTTCTAAAAATCTGAGTTTCTAAAAGAAAAAAGCTAACTATGTCATTAAGAATGAGAGGGCTTACAGGTTCATATTTAGTAATTGCATATGCCCATCCAAGACCAACATGTTCATATAATCTTCTAAATGCCTGTAGCATTTATGTATGAACTGAAAGCAATTAAGGGAAGCCGAGAACTTTCGAATAATACATCAAATACACAACAATTTGAAACAGCTATGGCATGCATATAAACAGACATTTGGAAAGGAAGCTTACTTCAACATCAGTGACTACAGTTCCATCCAAAAGGATTGCATGAATTCTTCCCATAACCTGAACAGAAAACAAAACTGAATAACTTATGGGTCCATAAGATTAATGCTTTAATAAGTAAGCTACTAAGTTATTTGTATTTCAATGGCAACTTTTAATTAACAACATACAGTTTTATAATCTAGGCCTTGATTCTCCTCAGGAGAGTATTCATCTGAACTTATGTCAACAAACTTTATAGTACCATACTCCTTATTCCTCTCTTTTAACATATTAACCTGTCAACAACATAACAAGCTTGAACAAATCAAGAAACAAAGATAGGTAACACCATGTGTATGTGTAAAATCTAAATAGAATCCGGACCTCTCGCATGCAAAGTGGGCAATCTCCATCATAAAGCATTTTGATCTTCCAATTCTCTGGTGATTGTTCCTTTTCATATTCTTTCTTGGAAGTTAAGGGATCGACAGTGGCCTCCTTTACAGCGCAAATCTGATTTCTAAATCCTACAAACGTAAACGCATTTAAAGTTGAATTAGTACAACATTCAATGAAACAAAGTAACCAGAGTTTCATGGATTCTTAAGCGGTGGAAATAAAAACAAAGAAAAGAAGAAAGAGGGTGTCACCAGTTTGGTGATTAGGATATGATGTAAATCTGTCGAGAGAATGTGAAGGAGAGTGATGAAATCTGAGATTGAAATAATAGTTTATGGATGAGAGAAATGGGTTTCTTCCTCTTGCACCTGCAGTACATGCAATTGCAGCAACTCCTCTCAAGGCCATTTTTTCTTCTTTATTATAATAACAGATGATTTGCTACTTATGATGAATGACCCGTTTCTGTTGCAAAACGGTCTGCATACGTGGCAATCCAGGCTTCACCAAAAAAAATATATAAAAAAATAAAACAAGAAAAAACAATTGGGCATTTGATAATATTAGGTCAAAGTATAGGGGTAGCAACTGCAAACCCAACTATTTAACTTTGACACCCTAACTGCTGGGTTTCGCATTTTTTCTGCAAACTTGTTCCTTTACTCCAAACTGATAGACTCTCGTGCTTCGTCAATCAGATCGTGTTGGGATTATGGCATTTATGCTTAAAACCTCTGTCGCCTGTCACTTACGATATCATTCTCATGTATGTTTATATATCAATCACCAATCGGTCTCGGTTTTAATTTGATGCAGCTTATCTCATACTAAGTGTTCTTTTTTTTCTTTGTTCTGGATTTCAAAAGCAGAAGACAGAAGATGCAATTTCATTCACGCGTCGTGGGTTTCACGTCGAACTGGGAGCTCGAGAGAAAGCTGTGAGAAACTCTTCGCTTTTGTTTCAATTTGTTTTCGTTAGGTTTTTTTTTTTTTTTTCCTCGTTTTGATGCTTTGCTTTTATGTGATTAGACATTATTGGAATTTAGTATCTGGGTTTGGTTGAATGAGTTAGTTGGTGATTAAATGAAGTGATTAGCGGATAGATTCTTGTTTCTTGGAAAGTTATATTTAAGCTTTAGCCTTTTTTTTGGTGTGTTCTTGTTGCTGAATCTTAAAAAGGGTATATTAATGCTTTCGTTTTATTTATCTCCATAATAATCTGATGTATAATTTTTTTTTGGGTTAATTTTTGTATGTTGGATTTTTATTTTGCTGTCATTTTGATGTCGAGTTGAACACATTGCAGTTGTTGGCGGATGATCCTACTCTCAAGAGATACAAGTCCCATAAAAAGGGTGTGCAGCGATTGAAAAAAATTGGAGATGTTCTCACCCTTGTTGTTGTGGCAGGTGTGTTTGGCATTTTTGGCACTCTTTGAATGGATTAATAATGATCTAATCATTGTGATACAGCATAAAAAAATTTCATGATAGTTGCTTTATGAATTTCTAATGCAATTAGCTGCATTAGAGGTTGATAAGATAACACTTTGATTATGAGGATTTTCTATGGTGATCCTACTCTTGGATAGTTTAAACCTTGTGCTTTTGGGAAAAGTAGAACTATAAGTTAATCTCTGATTGTATCTTCAGGTTCTTCCTAATTTATAGATTTGTGATGCTTTAGCAGAGGCTACTAGGGTCTCTGTCAGTTTCTGATAGAGTCTAATGGAGTTTATTTGCCATTGGCTTGGTTTGAGTAATAGGAGATCCATGCAACTAGTTCACTTACTTTGCATCTTGAATGATGTGAAAGTTTTGTCAACATTTGAGCTTGGCACTCTTACGAATTCTATGCAAAAAGTAGTATCTTAAGTTCTGTAACAAGCTTATTTATTTTTTGGAATTGCAATCACTAGTAAATGAATTAGTTGTTTTTCATGTTGCTAGTTACTGTATTTAGTGGTAATGTCTACGTAAATACTAAGTTCACATTGTTGAATGTACGTCAGTATGTCTCACCTGATGTGTAAACTTGCTGATAACGCAGTGTGAAATTAGTCTTTGTAATGATGATTGGTTTGGAGGGGAAAGCTTCACAATTTCTTGATTCTAGTTTCTCTTTTATGCTTTTCATTTGCCAATATGAAGTTCTCACACTTGATCTAACGACACCTAAACTATTATCTATTCATTATTGGCAGTGTGGTGTCTTCTCTAAGATTGCGATTTGTTTTATGTGCTATTCTCAAAACAGTTAATTGTTTTAGAACCGGTGACCTCCAACATTCAAAATTGACTCTCAAAATTTCAAGTATTCCTTAATTGTTTATGAAAGAGTTTGTAGTTAGAAACATGAAGGGTTTCCCCTGAGTAAACAGTGGCATCATAGATTGGGCAGAATCTCAAGTTGGCGTTAAGACATGGAACAATTTTCCATTACACATATTTGGGACATCATTTGTTTTTGCAAAGTGCCTATACTCATCCGTATGAATTCTGTTTCGGCCCTAAAATAACCAACATTTTAACAAAATGGAGCCTTTTCTGATATCTATGTCGTATTAGTGAAATCTTAGGCTAGTCAGTCTTTTTCCAGTTTCTCAGTTGCTTTCTTCTAATTTCAACTTAAAAATTTTATAGTTTTCATGTACAAGGGATTGGTTGGAACGAACTTATATTCTTATATTTATTTTGCTTGGTAGCACTAACTGTCTTGTGTTTTGATTATAGATCAGTTTGAATTTTGAATTTGACAATCTTGTTATGCACTGTTCTTAACTGTCATTACACGCATTCTTTCCAGGTTGTTGCTATGAAATTTATGTCAAAGCAGTTATGCGAGAAGAAGCTCGGAGACAGGAGAGAGTAGAAAATGCATGATTACACAGCAATGTTAGATCTGTTGGCTTTTGCCTGATTATTAAATAAGCAGAACAAGTGTTGTCTTGAAATGCTTGAACGTTAAGACTTGCTGCTTTGCTATCACCTCTAGGTTCTCAATCCCTCAGAAAAATATGTTAGAATAAGTATTGGATGGTAGTTTGATGAGTATATTAACACTGCCTTTTACCCACGAGTATAAGTTTCTCTTGATTCTGATTGCATTTCTAGTAAGATGATGCTATCTGCTGGAATTTTTTATCATGACACAAAAACTCTTCGAAACTTCTAGAACTTTGCCATCCCTCCCTCGGGATGTTATATCAATTCTCGTTGCTTAGCTGACAAACTGATCACACGGTCTATCCTGAACACTTGATGATTTTTTATCGCAATAAGACAGCTATGCGCAGGATGTTACAAAAATAATTGTTTCTATTATTTGATTGAGAAAAAAGCTGGTGATTGTGGACATGTATATTTAGACCATTTTCTGGCCCCCTGCGAGAAAAGTGGCTACTTTTTCTTTTCTTTTCTTTTTGTCATGCTTGGTCTTCGGCTTTATAATATTTCTTTTGGGACTGTTGGAATAAATAAAATGTATCAAAGAGACGCCCACCAACTGGGGCCAATTCATCCACGATCTACCGGAAGTGGGCACTATCAGTTGTTGGGCCCATGACTTGCTCTATTTGGTTCCGTGAAATTTAATACGAGACTAAAGAAAAGACATTGGTTTTCTTGATTTTTGAATTCGATTCCCTCCAGCTTTCGGTTCAAAAGTCGGCTGGTTGACTCAGGCTTACCATTCATTGATAATAAATTAAGTTATTATTTTTTTTAAGAAAACTGTCAGAAGGGTTGGATGCTGTTAGCCCCGTCGAGATAGAATAATTCAGGAGTTCCTATTTTTCTTTTTCTTTTTCTTTTTTTGCGTGTCCCAAAAATTTTTTAGGGTCCTAAAATTTTATCTTCTGTGACATGTCATTGGAAAATAAAAAGGTCAAAAAAAAAAGAAGATGGGGAAAATGAGGTGGGTTTATGAATCGGAGGAGCAGCACATTAAGGGCTTTTTGATAATTGAGAGGTCGAGTTTTGGGATCGTGCATGCATTCCATCTGTCAGACGGGTTTTATATATAAATGACAAAATCAATATTCAAAGAAATAAATCATTTCCATAATGAACAAACCAACCCAATGGGGTCCACCATATTTTACACTAAGATCGAGAATGGAGATTATTCTAGCTCGGCATGTCCACTTGCTATCCAAGCGCGTTTTAAACACCTCCTCTGAAGAAGGATGGCCACCACAATTACCACATTTCTTTGATTCGCACACGCGCGCTATTTGTGAATTTGGGATAGAGCGGACTGTAAGCAACCCTGCTACACTAAGACCGCGTTTGTCCGAAACTCGGTACCAAGTTTGAACTCCTTTGGTCGGAACTCGGAAGCGTTATAGATTCACCACCCTAATAGATGAATGACACGTACCATATCTTGGGGCAGTATGGTAATTCACCCTACAGATTCGGCGGTGATTATCCAATATGAAATTACAAAAAGGTCCCTGAGTCAGACAGCTAGCGCTGGTCTAAAGTCTTAGCATAACACCTACTACTGTCTCACTCTCTTTCTGAGCTGTAATGATAAAACAATTTTCAATTTTGAAAAAAGAGAACTGTGTAAAGAAGACAAAGTGAACTGTATAAAGAAAACAAAGTCATCTTAATTTCGCATCAGTATCATCATCAAAAAGGACTTTTGAAAGTGTTTCTCAGGCTCAGCCTTCATTAATTTGATATTTGTGAATTTTGTGTAAGGATTTTGGAGATGGCAAGTTTTGCAGGAACAACCCAGAAGTGTAAGGCGTGTGAGAAGACAGTGTACTTGGTTGATCAGCTCACCGCTGATAACAAGGTCTATCACAAGGCTTGTTTTAGATGCCACCACTGCAAGCGTACCCTTAAGGTGCCAATGAAACACACACCTACATAACATACTCCATATATCTGATGTGTGATGCTTGTCGTTTTTACTTCCTTTCTTTCCATGATCATGCTGAAATTGTCGAACACCATGCTTTTTGTTTGTTTTGTGCTAGAGGTTGGATTTTTTATACTTGGGTTTGGTTTAAATATGATGGTTATTTATTGGACTGTTTTAAAGTGATTTTATTTGTTGTCTGGATACTGATATTGATGATTTTCGGTTTGACAATAAACTTTGTCGACTAGGTCTTCGTTTGTTTAAGTACATATAAATCAATTGATTTGACAATAAACTTTTACTTCTTTGAATGATCCTGGAATCTGGATGATCTTTTGATGTGACACCTACATACTTTGGATGTTCAAAGCTTTTGTTTTCTTGTTGGTTTAGATAGAACCCTTTTCTTATGTTGGAATTTAATTGCTCAAAAGATTTGTCAATTATAAATGTTTATCCTCATTATAATTTGTGTGAATGAACTTCACTGGCAAGCTTGTTAATTTTGGTGTAAGATACCATCAATTGTTGGATGATTAAAAGACTGTGTATATCTTTCAGCTGCAGTCCCCAAGTTTTTATGAAAATTTGTATCTAGTTTAGACTATGAATGCCAAGAATTTTATTAAAATTTAAGGGAAGCAGTTAGTATTTGTTGATTCTCTATGTTTTGGGTATGGATAAAAATTGACCAATTTGAGGACTCAAATAAATTTTAATTTGTGGAGAAATTCTATCTGCTTTTATTCATCTCAGAGGATGGGGTACGAGCCTTGGGCAAAACAGAAGAACAGAATAAAATGTCTTCCATGTGGAATCATAAAGGATAGTAATTGGATAGTCATAAAGATATTCAATATATGGTGTAGAATGTAATTGCATTTTCAAAATTGGAAATTAAGAATGGTTCAACGTGAGGTTACAATTTACAGAATTTTGTTGAATTTTCCAGAAGCCCGTGAATTTTTCATTTTCATGACATTTGGTATGAAAAGAAAATGGTTAGCTTGTTCTGATTTTGCAGCATGTGGGAAATCATAGAAGATACATTTGGGTTTAACAGAGGGAGATTTTTCATTTTTGGTGATTGTGGAGCATTTGTATCTTGTTTCATTTATAGGACTGTGAACTAGATTTTGAAAATTTAGGTGTCATCTGTCATCTATAGATTATTTCTCTTTGCATAATTTTGTGTTTCATGTTACAAAGGCATCTTTCAAACAAAATAGAATAATGGCAGAAGAAATTTTTTCTACACCTTGATTTCTGTATGACCGACTGAATCTTGCATCTTGCCTTTTTAATGTGGTCTATCAACCTGAACGTGAATAGAAATGGAGAGGAAACTCACTGCCATAGAATTTTACTTTGTCTATCAGGACGTGCTGAACTTGTTATTGGAAGCTCATTCAAGGGATTTTTAGTTGTTAACATTAGAAACTAATCTTGTGAGATCTATTGTTGGATCTCTACTATTCTTAGTGGGTTAAGTTCTAGCTTTTGCTGCAACCAGTAGGGATAGTAACAAGTCACCAAGAAATGCAGTAACTAACTTAATACATGTCATCTTGCATTCAGAAATTTTCAATACTTGTTATCTCCTCGGGGGGGCCGCATTGAACTTGTCAGCTGGCAACCATAATGGTTGGTTGCTGTTAACTGACCATCAGTGTGATTGATCTTAGCTTAATTATTTGGAATAGGTTCATTTCAAACCTAGTTGTCCATCATCTATTTTCCATCTGAGCTTCTGTTGTTACATACGAAAACTTATGCAAAAGTGAGTTGGCAGAACTAGCAACATCTTGACATATCTATGTGAATGAGTTTGTGTTGTCTTTCACAAAACATAATTTACGATAGCAGGAATTTGCTATGAAAACTTTTGTTGATGGAATTGACATGTGGTTTACCTTTATTTCTCATCTTTTTCTACAATTTTGCAGCTAAGCAACTATAGCTCCTTTGAAGGCGTTTTGTATTGCAAGCCTCACTTTGATCAACTGTTTAAGATGACCGGCAGCTTGGATAAAAGTTTTGAAGGTGCTTAACATTTTTCTTTATTTCATAAATATCTTAACGGCATGTTTACTTGTTTAAGCTAATTGATGGGTTACTTTCTTTTCTAGGTACCCCAAAAACTGTTAGAGTTGAAAGATCTGCTGATCAGGTATCTGCAATATTCAGTTTCACAATTCTCTAATTTGTTCATTCAAATTAATATTAGGCCCTGAGTTCGAAGCATTTCATTCCTATGCCTCATTGCTTTAATTCTATCTTATCTATTATACTTAATTGATACTCATACTGAGTTGAATTGTGCAGGTCACAAATAGCAGAGTTTCTAGTTTGTTTGCTGGAACTCAAGATAAATGTTTTGCTTGCAAGAAAACTGTTTACCCAATTGAAAAGGTAAAACTAGAAATTGATATAATATAAGCTTTTAACTTTGCTAGAGGAATTCACTTGTTTGTCAATAAATATTATTATATTCTTTGAAAGCCATAAATGGTCAATTCTCTTAGTTACCCAAGAATGAATTATGAAACTACTTATAGAAGGAGTTGAAATCACTATAGCAATGTCATGGCTTAACTTCATGCAAGCTCCATTTTTTTGTTTGTTAGTTCCTCTAAAAGCGATCAAGGTCACTTAAATTTCATAAAAGGGTCACTTTAGTAGACATACACTTTTGCAAGTGATTTCGTAAATGCAATGTTTGTCTTTATAAACAATTGAAGTGTAGAATCTCACCATATGCATAGTATGGGTGATTGCCCTGACCTAACATGCTGCATTGACATTTTAGGTGGCAGTTGATGGCACGTCATATCATAAGGCCTGTTTCAGGTGCACCCACGGAGGCTGTGTGATTAGCCCATCAAACTATGTTGCGCATGAGCATCGTCTCTATTGTAGGCATCACCACAACCAGCTTTTCAAGCAGAAGGGTAACTTCAGCCA
Organism: Ailanthus altissimus; assembly: GCA_946807835.1. Taxonomy (NCBI): domain Eukaryota; kingdom Viridiplantae; phylum Streptophyta; class Magnoliopsida; order Sapindales; family Simaroubaceae; genus Ailanthus; species Ailanthus altissimus. The sequence goes on along the minus strand of OX327691.1, from coordinate 26,813,643 downwards.
ACTTGACAACCATGAACAAGTTAAAGGGGTGACTGAGAACGCAACAGCTTAGTTACACTGAAATTTTCTTCAATTATTGCGAATGTGTGATGGCTTGAGTTGTGAGTTTCCAAGCAAGTGAGGGATACAACTGTTGAATACAATGAGAGCTGTCGAATTTCTTTTCTTTTATATATATTTTATGTTATTGGGAGCAAATGTTGAGTAGAGTATGGATTTTCACTGAATTTTTGTGAGGTAGAGCTTTGAATGGACAAATACTTAAAAGGGTGATATTTCAGTCATTATAATAATATTGCTCATGTCCAATATGTTATTCTGCATGTTTCTGACATGAAGCTTGATTTTTTGTCTTTTTTTTTTCTTTTTAAAGAGTAGAGGACTGTGTTCATTGGTAAGGACTGGTTGTTTGTGTTCCTCATCTCTGGTGCTGTTTCAGTTATCATGCCGCCCTTTTATATTTAACTTATTGGTTGTCAGTTTTTCATATACATTTTAGATTACTTGCCTGCTCGCCTCACCGCTATATAAGTTGAACATCACGGCTGACACAGGCACCGGCAGTCGTGCATTGAATCGCAAAACTGCTAATAAGATTACCGGGCATTTCACACAACAAATGCTCTATAATCCATTTTAGAAGTGCCCAACCATTTGATGAGCCTCTCCTCAACAGAAAGGAAGATAGGCGGGGGCCTGTGATTCGGTGTTTTTCAGGAAGTAAATAATTATTAATGCTTTAAGATCGTACATGTGAGGACAAAGATGAAACATGCTGAGGCTTTTCTTTGTTTGCTTCTCTATGCTTGTGCTTATCTTGGTGCATTTGAATTTGGAACTACTGAATCGGTCAGCCTATAGACCTGAAGCCCTTTTGAGGACTTCCAACATACTTACTGCTCAAAACGGACAGCACTCCAGTTTTCTCTCGAAGCTTCTTTCTTTCCTTCGAAACATAAGCCTTCAAACAAAATCCTAAGTAACCGGGGCAGATCAATTCCCATTTTATGCTGGAGCGGGGGCATCCGACCTCTTCTCCGGCGGCACTTCTTCCCTCCTTTTCCCTCCTTACATTTTTTTCCTCTTTTCTCCTTTTTTTTTTCTTTTGTCCTTTTTATTTTCTTTATTTTACTGCTTTTGTTTCTTTCCTTCTATTTCTCAGTGGTACCTTTGTCGAGACTGCAACATGTCGCGCTGTCCTCTACCAAAATCTTTAGATTTCTGCTGAGCCGCCGCCGTTCCCCGTCGTGGTTTCATTGGACTTGGCAAGGCTCAATCGGCTTTAGAGTGACTCCCCGGCCGAATATGGACTTCTGCGGCATCCTGTTAGCCTCCACTGTGATACCGCCGCCACTCAATCCAAGTTCTTCTCCGGCAAGCAACCGTTCCTCGTTGCCTCTGCCTCCCATCGATCGGGCCAATAGCCCTACTATCCGGTGACTTTCAAGTTCAATCTTCTTTGCAACCATTTGAGCTTGAACGGTTTTTTTTGTTGTTGTTGGTTTATTTAAAATTGTATTTATTGAAGTAGAAGTAATAAATTTACGTAATATAATACAATAATAAATAATTAAAAATAAATTATAAAAAAAAAAGAGAAAATAAATAATATTTAGTAGTTTGATAACATATATTTATGATTGATTAAAATTTTATTTTTGATTGACATCTCATTTTTTTTATTAAGAATTATAAGATTATTATAAAATATGTCATCACAAAAAATATATTTTTTATAAGAAAAATTTTAAACCTTATAAAGAATATTTTAGAATTGCACTTATAAAAAATACAATTAATTTTTTTTTATAATTTAAGAATTTTTCTAAAAATTATTGTAATTATTAAATTTTATAAAAATATATTTACAAACAAATAGAAAGCCTTTATATAAACTTAGGATAACTTAAGAGACTCTAAAATAAATAAGAATTAAATTGAGGAGTCTTAAAATACTTGGGAGATGTTTTCAGAACGGAAAATTATTTTTTCGCACTGGCCCTTTAACACCGCAACGCTCAGGTCTTTGCTTGTTGCGTTGCGGCGCCCAAACCTGATAGTGCTGCCTTCATTTTTTTGTCTCCTTTTATGTCTGTCTTATCTCTTCACGTGCCTTATGTACTTATTTTTTAAATTATATTTTAATAATTTTCAATCAATTTTTTTATAATATTAATTATGTTATAATGTGAAGATGTATGAATTTATGTGACGATATTTTGTATTGCTCCCTATTGAGAGAGGGCTGTCTTTTTTATCCTCTTTTATAAAGGGTTTTTTTTTTAACGAAATAGTTAAATTTCCTAATTTTAAGATTTATTTTCTCAGTTAAGATATTGTGATTCTTTTTTATTATAAAGAGTCGGACACTCGTTAACGTGCAAGTATATTTATAACTCCCGATAATTCTCATATTGTTATATCATAAACCCTTGATGTTGTATTTTTGATAATTTTTATGGTATCATTTATTTATTTATTTTAAAAAAACATACTGCTTTCTGGCATTGTGCAAAATGTGGGATGACAGACTCTGTAAATCTCGCATCATAGTGAGAACTTCTGCAATTGAATTGGGGGCCGAGCATGGTACTTTTGAGTGGAATGGTCAAAATTTTAAGGTTATGTCATGATTGTCTTTCAACTTGGAAGGCCATCTCCCTAGTTCCTTGCCGACTACTCGTTTTCATGTTTTCAAAGCTCATTTGTTATTTGCAATGATTATTGGTAGTTAACAATTGCTTCATACTTTCAATGTAAGCAATGCAAGTTGCCTCTAAGTCATTTTCCAATCAGGACAATCATTTTTTGGAGTGCTTCAAAACGTTTGAGTCTATTCTCAAACCACTACCGTTGAATTTTCTTGAAAAGAAAATGGATAGTCTTTTTGTGGTCAGAAATATTGAAAGTAGCTTTCTGGACCTTTAAGTCTGAGCTACCCCTCGAAACCAAATCCAAAGGGGAACCACTAGATTTCTGCGTTGCTTGAAAGGTGTAACCCTCAAACATTAACAAGGGTGTTTCAGCTTGTGAGAAGATCTTATGCAGCAAGCTCAATTAGCTCAGGTCCAGTAGAGGCCTACAACATAAATACATCTATCCATCATTCATTAATCTTGTTGCACGTTGGTTGTTGTAAATAGAGACAAATTTTATATATTATGCTATAAAGCTTTCGTTAGATCATGCCAAAGAATGGACCACATATAAAGAATTTTATGTATTAATTTCATGTATTCAAGATGACGCTTATTAAGTGTAATACACCTAGTTTGAGTTTCATGCCCGCAGAACCTTCAAATAATGCGCTTCTGATCAATTGCTTACAGTTGTCCCGCTTTCTATGAAATTTAAGAAAGCAAACGGCAATTTTATGCTTTGCCACAGTCCATGTATGACTTGCTTCTTAACTTGGAAAGGAAATGGACAAAATGATGCAATACATAGCAGTAAGAACCCAACAAACAATCCACAAATTTCACATTATCTAAATTCTTTTTCCCTAACATTGACATTTATGGTTGGATTTATCGAGACCAACAGAAATTAGAATTAAGACTACATCGGAGATTTAGACCCAATTAAAAGGGAGTCTATTCTCAAATTAAGAGTAAACCCCTCTCTCTTATCCGAGTCTGATTATTCACTTGAACTAGATTGCAATCCTTTTTCGTTTTCCCTGGTGTTTTTAGTTTTGTTGAGTTACAAAGCACAGTCTCCCATTTTATCTCTTACCAAACCAAGTGTAAGTGTTTGTATATGGTATTGAGGTAATAAAACTATGATTCCTCAGCTGAACTTGAACTGACATAAATCCGGATCATGTGATTCAGATATAACTTTTATGATTTTTATAGTGTTAGTATAGTAAAATGAATTGTTTTTGAGTTGACTTCCCCCTGATGGTATCTTAGTGCTGGCAAGGACTGATGCTTCACCCGAAAAACCACAATTAAATTAAATAGTTCCAGGGATCTTTAATTATACAGAGGAACATTAATGATAATAAAATTTGAAATTTATTTTCTGGGTTGGCTCCAAACTGGCAGGTGAAACTGCTCAGGATCATCATCATCATTTTATACATCTACTTAGTTTCCTATAATCTATCAATTATAGACGTTGAAAAACCAAAATAAAGTTGGTGTGGTCTTTCAAAGCAATGATTACAGCTTCTGGTTCTTGTATCTTGGTAACCCATCTCTTCTTTGGCATGAAAATAGCAGATCTCTGAACATCTGAAGTAAAATAATTCTTGCTAAAATAACTCTTGTGCATAACAATAACTAATGATACATCACTGAGCATTATGAGTAAAAACCCTTAACGAGCATTTTTTTTATCACTCAGGCAATGAACCTCTTGGCTAACTTTTTATCGATACCAAGCATATCGCTACTCGCTAGAGTTAATAACCAACAAAATCACAAAAATTGATTTTTTTTGGAGAAACTCTAACTTCATTACTGAAGAGAACTTGATTACAACTTTTCTGGATTCACCGTTTGCTATACAATTTTGCATTACTCAGATAGATCTGCAGTTTGCGGAATTTTTTTTTTTTTTTGTTTCCTTGGCCAGATATCAAGTCATTGAATGAGAAGTATTGTGATATTAAGTTCTCTAAAAAAAGGCTGGACTTTTATGCTTCTGGGATTCTGTGACTCCTCAGGTTCTTACAGTACAACATGTGGGAAGATGTGAAAGAATGATCAGCTTCCAGCTTCTGAGATGCTTTGTAATGAGGGTTGCCACATTCTTGATCTGGCCACGGCAGAGTTAGTTGATGATGATGTTGTTCTTAGTCGGTGTCTTTCATGCTTCATCGCCTGAACATGAGCTTGATATGATCAGAAACAAGTTTCAAGTATGAAATTTAGTGAAACAATATCTAATAAGCCAGTACTCTTATGAAAATCTTGAAAGGACCCTTAAAAGGATCGGATGGTGATTTTCCAGAGAAAAAATTGACAAAGAATTGTATATAGCTGAAACATAGGAAAAATTGTTGAGAGATGATATTTTTTAGACAAGAATTAAGTTGGAAATCAGCAAAATGTTGTTGGAAGTTAGTAAGATATTCAGTTGTTTTTTTTTATTTAATTTACTAAGTCAATATTAAAATTTGAATAGGAAGCAAATTTTTTATTTTAAAATTTGAAAAAGTTGTTATTAATAGATTTGATATCCCCTTATCTGGAAAAAAAAACTATGTATAAAATTTCAGTATTCAATTAATAAAATCATCCCCATTTTTCCAGCAGCCTTATGCTCTTGAGTGTGATCCCTTCAAAGGATCTGAAACAGGTTCTAAAACTTGACAAAAATTCACCTGATTGTCCTTGTCAAGTTCAGATCTTCTTGGCTTCTCATTTGCCCCCTCTAGCTTTTCTGCTGATTGTGGCCTGTTTCTATTCATCTTTGCATGTTTCTTTGCTGATAACCCTTTCATAACCTCTGTAACCACAAACCAAATACATAAGACATTTATATATATTATTAATTACTTCAAGTCAAAGACAACAACATAAAAACTGAAAACAAGAATTTAGCAGCATACCTTGAGTAGTGATAAGTCTATAGACTTGGCCAAGAACAAGAGTATCCGTCGGCCGGAGAAGCTTAATCCTTGTTAAGCGAACAGAATTGCCATTGTTGTTGCTGCTGCTGTTGCTATTATTATTGTTGTTGTTGTTATTGGGGAGTTCTTCTGTGTTAGTGTTATTGGTTGGAGTAGGAGTTGGACACAAGGTGGTGGAGATGAGAAGAGCAACATAGTGACCAGGGTTCAACCGCATAATCTCACTAGCACTCACAGGCCAATAAAAATTATCAACTTTCCCACATGGGTGCTCAATGACCAGAGTTGCAGCATCTATGGCTTGGCAATTCCCCATTTTCAGAAAACTTCTATTGCTCCTGCTCTCTCTTCAAACAATATAATCTGTTAAAAAATAAGACTAGGAGAGGGATGAAACAGTCCCTTTATAAGCCACCACCATCCACCAACTTTCAAGTGGTTGTAAATGCCTTACTCCATGTTGGGTTTTTAATTAGATTTATTTTAATAACTATGATTAATTAAAGGTCCATATTGTTTAATAAAGTAAAACAAGCCTACAAAATGGGTGAAGTGAAATAATGGTGTGATTAAAGAGCAGTTTTGGTTGCACTTGTTTAAATAAAAGGTTTACAGTGTATTTTTTTAATTAAAGTGGAGGTTTCAAATTTAATTCTCATTTTTTAAATAAATAAATAAAAGTAGTTTTGATTCATTTAAGTGGGGAAGGCAATAAATAAAGCAGCATTAATATAAATTAAAAAAATATATGGTTCTACCATGGCATGATGTGGTGAGCTGTGAATGGTTGTCAAACCCCCTGATAATGTACGTTACATGCTTTGATCTATCACCCCGTTGAGAGTTGAGACACCCAAAATTGCCCAATTCCTGGACGGTTTAATGTTCATGGCCTGCTGCTTTGCCAATGTAAGATACAAGCCGAGCCATAGGCAACTTAAATTTATTACTGGGTGAGATTCCAACGTTAAATCTCTTATATTATTTTTAATATTTTACTAATAGATCAATTAATAAATATCTGCTAAAATTAAAATTAAGGTTAATAAACTCAATTGTTGCAAAGTTGGAGATGAGTATTGGCTATTGTAATTTGTAGTGATGTGGGGTAATAAAGGCACGCTCTTGGGTGAGCGTGGTGATGATCACGTAAATGGAGCAGCAAGGGACGTTTGATGCTGGCCACCAAACCAGAGGCATGAAATTTTGTGAGGTGACAGACGCAGCAGCATGCAACAACAACACGCAATAAGTGCATGTCGCGTCTGAGGACTGAGAGGGCTTTCCCTTTTTTGTTTACACTTTTGTGCGTTACAATACAAAAACCCTTCAAAAAGATGGACCCAATTTTTATTTTGCCTTTCTGCTTGTCCACCCAACATTTTTGCTTTTTCTTTTTTCTTTTGGTTTCTTCCATCTTCTTTTCACAAAAAGTAATTAGCAACTTTATCACTTTTTTTTTTTTAACTTAATAACTCCACTACAGAGTCCACACACTACAATTAAAATAGCTAAAAGTGTGTTGGTTTTACCTTTGCAATGCAATGATTAATGCTGGATTTTGTAATCTTAAGATTATTCATGGCTCGAGAATTTTGAATCGACTCGGCATGATTCAATTTGAGTTATCATATAATAGGAAAATTGATAATTTTGGATAGCTTAATGAAGAGATGGGTACTTGCTATTCACACACACTGTTGACTGACTCACATTGTGTGTGTCTTAACAATATGATTGTAATACTAAAATATAGGGGGACCATGAATAAGGATCCATGCTTGGTTGCCAAAACTGGGAACAGGCAATTGATGTCTGATCATCCTACAGTGATGCAGATCAATTTGTGGGTCACTTAAACCCTGTCAGATATTTCTGTGTCTGCTTTTAAATAAATCTGATGACTGACAATTCATATGGTCCCACTTTTTCTCTGTATGATAACTACTGTGTGTTTGATTGTATAAAATGATTTCATTTCATTACACCACAAATAATATGAATATACCACTTTTCACTTTTGGTCTTTCTTTTTTTTTTTTTTTTCTTTTTGGTTGATGATACGTATCATAGAACTTCAAAAGGGAGTTTAAGATCTCAACCCCTTGACACAGGCCGCGAATACAGATGACAGCTTTGACCCATTAATCACTTCATTGAAGAACTAAAGCATTTATTTGCTTCTTTAAAAAAAATGGTTAATAAATTCCTGAATCATTAATATGTCATGTTATTTTATTGTACCTGAATATTCGGAAATTAAAAAAATTGGCCTCAAGCCCTCAACCCAAATTTTAAGGGAATTATCTCGTCTCTCTATCATTCCACGTGAAAATCGACCAAATTCACATGCCAAATTGTACTTCTTTTGGTATCTTGCAATGCTAACTGTTGATATCTACACGAGTTTTGATATATTTACTCTGCAAAATGTGCACGAATTAACTAAGCTACCAAAGCATTGAAAACTTTGAATATCTAACTGGGAAGTTGAGACAATTATTTATATTTTCATTCATTAAAAGATAATGGCAGTTATATTATGTCCTTCAAGATCTCTCACTAGTTTTAAAAACCCATCATCTATTTTTATAAACTATATCTTGGTCTCAGAGAAAAAATTTAGTAAAATGGTGATGGGATGCCAGTGATATATGTGACTGACTACTTTAGAAGAACCCTTGACAGATTTTTGAATCAGAACCCTGAAAACTACCCTTAATAAAAGGTAGTTTTCGGTATGATTTCTCATACTAAAAAGGACTTACTTTTACATTAATAAAATCATAATTTGAATGTGCCCACGTCCTGGAAGGCACATTATATTAAGAGTGTGATTGTTTGATTGAAGCCATGTGAAAGAGTTTGGTATCAAACCTTCCCACCTCAATTGGTGCATCTTCTTCGGTACAAAATATAACCAAAAGTGGGCAGTCCATATATAAAATATTAAAATATTAAATCAAAGATATTAATTTCTTTTGGTACCTAATGTACAACATTGTATATATTACAACATTATATGAAAAAAGTCCAACTTTTCTATTATATTGTGCTTTGATTTAAGTATAAAAACTAGTGGTTATCATTGAACTCCTCCTTTTCATGAATTCAAATTGGGTGGGGGACAACATTTTCATGTCCCATTCTCACGGCATCAATGAATTAACATTGTAATCGACATCCTCACCAAACAACAAGCTTAGTATTTTTATGGCTTCTTGTTTGGAGATGGGTTTTTGTTTCTTTAGCTTTATGTACCTAGAACACATGACATTTTGACATAAACCCAGAAAATGAGATTAGGATATCTTAAGTATTTTGTGCCTGAGTTATAAAAAACATGGAAAGAATTTAACAGAATTCTAAATTTTGTCATCTTATTTCTCTTAGGGCAGCAAGTGGATACATAGGAAGAGATAAAAAATTAAGAGAATGTTTATGTTGGTTATAAGTTCATAACAAAGGGCCATAAACTAGTGCTACAATTGAATGTGGTTGGACGACAAAAATCGGGTTGGTAAGATCTTAAACAACAATAGCATATCAAATTTTACACATGATTGTTACAAAAATATGATGTTAGTTATGAGAATTTTATTATTAGGGTTCACATAAGGTGCTGTATCAATGGTTGGTTTCTGGGCTAAAATTAATCAAAAAGTTGGTGGAATGGATCTTGATCCTTACAAGGATTCTCTGAGCATCTGCTGTCAATTATAAAGTGAGTGATATCTTTCCTTCCTTTTTCCATTGTCCATGGGGCATGGAAGAGCCCTTGCTACACAGATAAAGCATCTTCATTTCAAATCTGCTTTTGCAGCAGTAGCACCATCTCTTGCTACTTTTATGATTTAACTTTTCTCAATGAATGCCTTTTGCAGCAATTTACAAGGAAAAAAAAGTCACTTAAACAAATCCAAGGGCTTTGCCACTCGGGAATTAAGGATCAAGAGAGAAATGTTTTTTTGTTATTCACTGTCAACTTGGTAAACTTTTTGCCGGAAAAAATTCCTAAGTGATTTTAACCATCCCAGGCATAGTCATGCATGCTTGTGTTTGATGATGGTTTCTTGGTTCGAAATTTGTTGATTTGTTGCTACTGAAGCGCTGATGATATTTTCTTCTGAATTTGAAACCTGGGTCAGAGCAATAAGAAGATTTTTTCGCAAAATTATTGGAGAGGTCCATTATTGATATGATATGCTTCAATAAGAAGGATAATTTGTGGAGCCTAAACTATAAATAGTTTCTGTCAAAACCATTATAGTAATCACAAAATTTTGTAAATGGCCTCTAGCAATTTCACTGCACCAATCCCACCATCATTCTCAGGAGAAAACTATCCAATTTGGCAATCAAAATGAAAGCATTTGATTTGTGAGAAACTATGGATAGGCAGAGAACCACCACCTTTGCCACAAAATCCCACCATTGCACAATTAAAACAACATAGTGAAGAGTGCTCAAAGAACTTCAAAGCATTGTCAGCTAGTCATACTTCTGTTACAGACACAATATTCACTAGAATTACAACTTATGAATCAAGCAAACAAGCCTAGAACAAGCTGAAAGAAGAATTTCAAAGGAGTGACACAACAAAGCAAATTCAAGTGTTGAACCTACGGAAGGCCTTTGAAGTTTTAAGGATGCAAGAAAGTGAAACAATAAATGATTACTATGACAAGCTTATGAAGACAGTTAACCAACTAAGGTTACTTGGTGAGGATTTGACAAATAAGAAAATTATTCAAAAGGTCTTGGTGAGTATTCCAGAGAGGTTTGATGCAAAAAATTTCTCTCGAAGACTCCAAAGATCTTACCAAATTGCGCTTATCTAAGTTGGTAAACTCTTTAAAAGCTGTTAAGCAAAGAATAGCTATTAGGATAGGGGAGACTTCAGAGCAGGTTTTTTTAGCCATACAGAAAGCTAAACCAGCAGGAAATAATTATGGAGGAAATAAAACCAGTGGTGATAAACCTGAGAAAGAGAAGGAGGTTGAAGGCTATAAAGGCAGTGGTAAGAAGGCAAAATATCCCCTCTGTCCACACTGCAAAAGAGCGAGCCATTCAGAGAATTTTGCTTGTTTAGGCCTGGAGTTCAATGCAGAATTTGCAATCAATTATGGCATATTGCAAAGTTCTGCAAAAATAAGACCAAACCACAGACACAGCAAGCTCAAGTAGCAACTGATCAAGAAACCCTTGCAGAAAGCCTGTTTGTGATCACCAGAAATGAGCATGATGAGGCTAAGAGAACTTGGCTTATTGACAATGGATGTTCACATCACATGACAACAGATGAAGGTAGTTTCCAGGAGTTGAACAAAAGCTACAATTCCAGAGTAAGGATAGGAAATGGAACTTGGGTTACAATCAAAGGCAGAGGCACAATAAAGTTTCAGAGATTTAAAGCATTAGTTGAAAGACAAACATGCTGCTTAATCAAGGCTTTAAGAACAGACAATGAAGCTGAGTTTACTTCATCAAACTTTAAGACACTGTGCACCAAAGAAGGGATTCAACATCAGCTAACTGTTCCCTACACTCCACAACAAAATGGAGTGGGTGAAAGGAAAAATAGAACAGTGATTGAAATGGCTAGGTGTCTCTTGTTTGAAAAAGAAATGCCAAAAAAATTTTGGGCAAAAGCTATGAATACAGCAGTTTACTTGTTAAATTTGCTGTCCACAAAGGCCTTGAATGGTAGGACTCCTCATGAAGTCTGGTTTGGTGTAAAGCCATTTGTTCTGCATCTCAAAACATTTGGTAGTGTATGCTACTGTCACACACAAGATGAGAAAATGAGTAAATTGGATTAAAAATCTGAAATTGGCATCTTTTGGGGCTATAGTAATGTAACAAAGGGTTATAGAATCCTAAGTCTGAAAACTAACAAGATTATAATCAGAAGGGATGTAAAGGTTGATGAAGCAGCCTATTGGAATTAGGACAAGGAAAAAATTGAAGCCTCCAACAAAGTTCAAGTAAAGGAAGATCAGAAAGAAACCAACTCAAATGGTGAATCAGATTCAGATTTTCCTATTAGAGGGACAATACCACTTTCAGAAATTTATGCTAAGTGTAATCTTGTTACATTGGACCCTATAAACTATGAAAAAGCAGCAAATACAAAAGATTGGAGAAAAGCCATGAAGGAGGAGATCAACATGATTGAGAGGAATAAAACATAGAAATTGATTGATGCACCATGTGATAAGAAAGTCATAGGGGTAAAGTGGATTTTCAAAACAAAGTTGAATCCAGATGGTTCAATTAATAAGCTAAAAGCCAGACTTGTTGTGAAGAGGTACTGCCAACAGCCCGGGATAGACTACAATGACACATTTTCTCATGTTGCAAGGCATGATACCATTAGGCTACTTGTAGCACTTGCAGCTAAGTTTAGATGGATAATTTATCACTTGGATATCAAGTCAGCCTTCTTAAATGGATTACTTGAGGAAGACATTTATGTCCAACAACCAGAAGGGTTCAAAGTACCAGGCTGTGAACAAAAAGTTATAAGCTCCATAAAATTTTATATGGACTTAAACAGGCACCAAGGACCTGGTATAGTAGAATAGATGGTTACATATTACAACAAGGGTTTCATAGGAGTGCTAATGAAGCTACACTTTATGTTCTACAATCAGAAGTTGAAGAAAAATTGATTGCCACTATATGTCGATGATCTCTTAGTGACAGGAAGAGATACAAAGACAGTTCAACAATTCAAATCCAGGATGAAAAAAGGATTTGATATGACTGACTTGGGCAAAATGAGCTACTTCCTAGGGATGGAAATTCATCAAGATGACAGTGGTATTTTCATCACTCAAAAGAAGTATACTGAAGAAGTTTTGAAGAAATTTCACCTTAGTAGAGCTAAGTCAGTAGCTACTCCACTATTATTAAATGAAAAGCTTAGTAAAAATGATGATGAACCCAAAACTGATGCTTCAGTATATAAAAGCATTATTGGTAGCTTACTGTACTTGTCTGCAACAAGACCAGACATCATGTATGCAGCAAGTTTACTCTCAAGGTTTATGCAAAAACCAAGTAAAAAGCATTTTGGAGTTGTTAAGAGGGTGTTAAGATACATAAGAGGTACAAAAGATTTTGGATTATGGTTTAAACAAGAAGAAAGCACTTATTTACAGGGGTATGCTGACAGTGACTGGGCTGGCAGCATTGATGACTCCAAAAGCACCTCAGGATATGTATTTAGCATTGGGAGTGTTGTGTTCTCCTAGAACTCAAAGAAACAAGTTGTTGTTGCACAATCCTCAGCAGAAGCAGAGTATCTCTGCCACAAATGCCTCTAATCAAGCAATTTGGCTTAAAAAGATCATGTCTGATTTGGGACAACATCAGCATGGCAATACTGTTATTTGGATAGACAAGTCGGCTATTGCAATTGCTAAAAATCCCGTTTATCATGGTAGAACTAAACATATAAATGTTAAGTTCCATGCCATTAAAGAAGCTGAAAAAACTAAAGTAAGCATTTGTTACTGCAGCTCACAAGAACAATATGCAGACATCATGACCAAGGCAATTTCTAAAGCTCAGGTTGAATATTTAAGAGGGAAACTTGGAGTTCAAAGGAAAAATATCAAGGAGTGTTGAAGTTTGATATGTTTTCCAGATTTGTAATAAGATAAGATAGTTAAGAGAATGTTTTGAATTCTAGTTTACTCAGTCAAAGTTAGATAGTAAAGCTTAGATAACAAGCCTCTGATCCTAGAATTTGAATTCAAATAAGTTTCTGAATTTGTGATAAACTTATTAGAAATGTACTCTTTATGTATCAGAATATCAATGAAAATATTTATTCCCTTCCGGCATATCAAAACAAAAGCACTCACTGTACCAATCATATTGCTTAAACTTAGAAGTGTTTCAGTTGGGTTCAAACTCAATTTTATAACATGAATAAATAGACTAAAACCTATCAGGCTAATATATATATGAACAAAACAAAAGCAATATAACTGCTTCATTGCTTCTTCAAATCCATTAGTCTGGCTTTGGATTTACAGAAAGAAAAAACAATTCAACAAATGTTCTAAGGCAACCTATAAAGGAAGATACTATCTTTTACAGCTATTGCGTGTAATAAAGATTCACAAGAGAGAACAAAGCTGATATTTCAACATTCCTCACGTCACCACTGGAAACTTTTGAGAGGGCAATACATAGTAAGACCATCTTAATACTTACCACTGCTTGAATCACACAGATGGAAAATATTTGTTTAAGTTGAAGGGCAGGGAATAAAATTCTTCACTCCTTGTATCACCCTTGAAGGATCTGAATTTGGCCCACCAATGTTTACCCCTGTCTTTCTTGATTTGACCATCTTTTTTATGCAGTGTGTTGTCCAGGAAAAATGCTACAATACCAGCAACAAATGGTTCTGACGAGAAAGGAACATTTATAATATCGTTGAACTGCCAGAAAAGAAGAACATGCCAATTTCATCAAGAAGCACAACAAATAATGACAATTTGACAGAAAGCTTACTCAAGAATAAGAGAGAGGTCAAAGGGGTTGACAGATTTTATGCATACCCATCTTGCTTTAGAGTGAACTGGACCAAAACCATTAAAAGCAGTGTACTCATTGAAGTATTGGGGCACAGATAAACCCAAGAAGACAGAGAAGCCTAATATGAACTTTGTGCGAAAGCTATTGAGGTTACAAAACTGAAGGAAGCTAAGACCTCCAGCACCTGCACAGACGAAAGTAAAAATGTATTTCACTGAAACTGATCATAACAATTCGGAGATCCACAAATCAGTGTATTAGTTGATTGATACATACCCACATAGGCAAAGAAAAGGCAATATAAAGCAGCAATAATGGGTGCGGGAATTGAAGCAAAGACTGCTCCAAATTTACCTGCAGAATAATGGTTAATTATTATAATAAGAACAAAGTACTCAAAAAGAAAGACCGATAGAATATTTATTATTTGATGAAAAACTTTGACCAATCAATTTACCAAGAACAGAGAAGAATAACATGAATCCAGCAGCTATTTGGACAACCCTTCGGCTGCCAACTCTTGTCAAGGCCAAAAGACCAGCATTCTCTCTGTACAGAAAGAACTCAAGTTAAGACGAGCATGTGTTTTGTTAAATTTATCCACACAGAATGCTGATACACGTTTACTGAAAGTAGAACTGAATAGAATCTTACACAGATACTGATGTTGCGTTCACAGTTCCAAATAACGCAGAAAGCAAAATGCCAACACCCTGAAAGATAAAAATATCGTTAGTTCACAATGGTGTAATTTAACATTTATCTGGAACTTCGCAAGGTTGGAGAAACACCTGGATGGATAAATTTCAAGGCCACTTACTCCAGGAATAAAGAGCAATTATTGTTCTTTATATTTTACCATATATTTCTTAAAATCCCAGTCATTTTGTGGATGTCCATATTTGCACCTTTTCTAGTCATTTTGTTCTGTTTTAGTTAATTTATCGGATCTAGGTTATTCCAAACAAGGAAGCTAGAATTACAAAATTAAATTATCTTTTAGATGATGTTTGTGATAACACTTATGTAGGGATATACAAGATTTTAGGTGGAAACATATCACAGGATGCGGGAATGTGGAGCAATTATTAAACTCTATTGATTTAATGACAACAATGAGATACATAACAACTTAAGAACACAATTTTAACATTGCTCAACCTAGTCTTTCTGGCATTTATGTGTCTAAATGTAATATAACACCATGAGAATTCAAAATGGAGTTGATTACAGACCATGATGGATACAGACAACTTCCCTTGACAAGTAAGAACCTCAATATGCATAGACAAGTCTGTTCAGATAATTGAAATACGAGGAAAGCCTTTCTTAATTACCTGCCAACCCACACCACGACTGAGAACAGAAGGTGGCAATGGAGTTGCACTTGCATACCTCGCCACCGCAATAAAAGCACCAGTGGACTGTTTATATCATTGGATGTAAATAAGAATGAGTAAGCTTCAAGAACTAATACAATATAGAAATCAAGTATCCAAAGAAAATACGAGGTAGGACAGATAATGCATGTTTAAACTGCAATACAGGCAATCAACAGAAAATAATTATCAAATTCAATAGGGTTTAAATTTTGGAAACCTTCGATAGGATGAAAGCCGATGACAGCAATGTGGTCTTTAGACTGGAGGCAACAAAAAGCGGGGAAAAGCAAAAGAAAAAGAAAGTACAATGAAAGAAAACAAACCTCAACAAGTGCAACAAAGGAAGCCATCATCATGGCAAAGGCTTCACCAGCATCAAATGAAGGTGCCCCCCATTGGAAGGGCCATGGAACTCTTATCCTACAAAATCATAACTAGAGTAAAGAACCATAGAGGTTGTACAAAAATACTAGGTCATACTTGAAAGCACATGTTACTTCTGTTGAAGCACCCTATGGCTTTAATTAGATCTTGTTCCAATTTACCAATTATATCATAGATTCCACATTCAATTAGAACTCATCAATGCTATGGCTCCCAACACTTCAGGGAAGAAAAAACAATCAAGTTCACAGTTCACAAGGTGGAACAGGAATTTAATGCAACAGAAGCTTTCACCAGTTTGAACTGAATTAGACCAGCTCAAACAAATCATCTATGCAGATTCAAGTGATCATATAACTGTAGTATGACCAAATCATCTTATAATCTTGGTGGATCTAGCTCTTATTAAATGTAAAAGTGTAGATAGGCAAACGAATTACAGCTTGGGTATGTTTCTACTTGATCACAAATTGATTGTGTCCACTCTCTGCCACCTTTTTCCATTACCAGCATACAAAATAGTGAATAATGTACATGCCATTGCGGCATGATTTTTGGTTCCCATCAAAATTAACAAAAGAGGATCATTTGGTACCAGCTTGCCAGGAAATGATGACAATACCAAGACAAGTTCCAAGCTAATAGTAAAAAACAGAGCCAATTTACATGTCAAAGATCTTATTTCTGGATTGACAATCACAACGTGAATAAAGAAAATGCCGAAGTAAGCAATTGCTTTAGAAATGTGGAAAAACTTACCAGGGAGCTCCATCTATGAGCCCAGCACGGTCAGTTCGACAACTTGCTTGTGTCTTAGGTGCAGCGCCATTATAGGCCCCACCCACTGTAAGTAGGTGAGCATATATCCACACAATCACCACTGAAAATATGACAGCAAAACGATCGAAAACATTTTTTCCACGGCGTATCACATGAGGTAGATACTGCCAAACAAGGAACAACAATTAGTAGTTTATCAGGGTTAGAAAAAAACAAACTGCAAGGGATTATAATGTGCAAAATGATTAGAATTGTAACTAGAAACTGCATGTAACAAATCATTAGGCATACCTGTGAAATGAATACAATAAGGATAAGCTGAGGCAGTCCAATCTCCACACATTTGGCAACCTACAAAGAAAATGCACAAGTAAATAGTCATTAGTTGTAAGATGATGTTGGGAGTCTGCATATGAGCAGTTGACTAATGTGATCTTTCCTGTGAAAATGAAGCAACAGAACACTTACCCCTGGAAAACCAAACTCATACAGCCCGAAACCAACTAGAGAAACCAAAGGAACAGCTGAAAGTGGACTTAGAAACCTGAAAATAGGAAATTCAATTAGCTGACACCACAGAAATTTTAATAAGAAAGCAGTAACAACAAAATATTTAATCTCCCACCCCTCAGCAGAATTTGTTGTAAGGGACACTGAAATGCGGCAGGATAGGCAGAGGAACTACAACTTCTAACAAGTATTATGTATTTCAGAAATCAAATTGACTCTCAATGCCAAAAAAATGCCACACCATAGACATTAAAATTAACCTATTATATCTGGCACATAGCTCAATTGAGTGCTAGACAGAACAATCTAAGTGGCAAAACCAGCTAACTGGAATTACCTAGAAGGGAAATAAATGTTTTAATTTGTAATGCACTGTGTTAAAAGTATTAGTACTATACTTGATTCTACACTGACCTTGCGACATTTCTCCAAAGTCCACTGAAGCCCAGAACAATCTGAAGAGTTGAAGCAACAATGAGAGAGCCCTGGATCGCCCGCATTGTTCTCTTGAATTTCTGAACAGACATCAAAACATGATCACACAGTTACAACCCAAATGGCACAGGCACTGATGAGAGTAATGTGGTGTTTGAATGTGCAAATACACCTTCCATGTTATCTATCTATTTAATTATTTTTTAGTTGAAATTTTGATATGACGATTGCAAGAAACCATGTCATAAATAGTTTTATTGCACAATTTTTTGCTCCTCCAGAGTGTATACATTTCTATTGCAAAGAATATATCATTGCTGTATGTTAAGTATGTGTCATTTTGTTGTCAACTTGTGTTACCATATTCATAAGAAATTTACCATTCCAAAGAAATACCACTTGTTACAATAACATGGAGTTGAGAACGCCAAACCTCAATAGGATCTGCAGTATCACTGAATCGACCAGCAAGGATGATTGAAATTGTAGTAGGGACAAAAGTGTAAGAACCTCCCATCACTGCAGGTAGTCGAGTTCCAAACAATGTCTGCAGCAATGTGTTAAGACCAGCAACAAAAAGCAGTGTCTGGATCACCTTTGCTTTCTCCTCCTACAAACAACAGAAAATGTGTATTGACCAATTATACAAGAGGAGATTATCTTCAAAGAAGATAAAATATTTAACCAAAATGAAAGGCACTTGTTCACATTATGTTTATCATTTTTTTTCTTAGGCCTTACATTTCCACCTCCCATCTGGGGAACAAGAGCAGTCGGAATGAGAACAGTTGTGCCAAGCATAACAAGGTAATGTTGAAAACCAAGAAGGATAGCCTCAGCTGCATAAAAAAATGCATCACAGTTTTCCCAAATTAAGCTCAAGTGATTTGAAAAGAAGAACAATATTTCATTAAAAAAAAATCTCCATTTAATAAAATCTGAAAGTAAGATTTATTTTCGCTGAACCCCAATTACCAAATATATCACATAAAACCAGATATCAAGTTCCCAAAATAAAAAGCATTAGTTTTTTTCTTTTGGGGAAAAAGGTAACTAAAACTTGTTAATATTTGTTTGCTTTGTGAGATTAGAATGTTCAGCCAGCAGAACAGTGGAGTTTATTTGGACAAAATAGCATATACTATTATGAAAAAGTGGTATCTACCCAAAAGAAGAGCGAATTCACAAAGCTACTTTGAGCTGGAAAAAAAAATGCAGAGAAAGCATATCCTAAACCGCCAATAACAAAACCTTACCTAGAATCTACTCAAACGGATCCAGACTAACAAACACTCGCCATAAAAATAAAAAAATAAAAACATCCAACGCATATCCCAAATATTCACAAAATAATTATAACTCAAGTAACTTAAATATCCAAAAAAAATAAAAGGGGGAAATATAAGCAGAAGAAGAACTCACGCCATGGTGGAGGACTGGTAATGCAATAAGAAATGTTGGGTAGCTGATCCTTGGGTGGGTGTGGCTGTGGCTCGTCAGCTTTCGGCGCTGCTCCTCCGCCACCTCCGGCCATGATCTCGCCTTCTCTCTCTAAAGCTACACCCCAAAAAAAAGGCAAAAAGAAAGCTAACAAAATAAAAAAATAATAATAATAATAATCAAGAACAAGTGACGCTCAGCCTAATAGAAGTGTGAAACCCAGATCCTGAACTTGAACAAGCTTAAAGCCAAAACAGAGAAGAAAACAAAGAAAAAACAACCCACATGTATACCCACCACCACAACACTTGAGATGGAGAACAGGAGAATAATAATGGAGAGATGAGAAAACTTTTTGAGTTTTGTGTGAAAATGAAAGTGTAACTACTAGAAGAGGGTTGAGGTGTTTTTAGTTTTTGAAGGACAGTAAAACTAATACCACTGAAAGTGTTAATAATTGAAGGAGCAAAACACTAGAATGACAAGAAAGTTTAGTGCTAAAAGGGGGGAAAGTACCTTTTTAAGTTTTTAACAAAGCAATCTTTTTAAAGTGAAATCAGAAATGAAATGAAATGGCATGGCATCAAAAGTCAAGGGTGATGATACATCATCATAACCCCACACCAAAAATATGTTCCACTTTATTTAAAAAAAAAAAAAAAACAATACAAAGAAAAATATATAAAAAAGAGAGAGAGAGTGCAAAACCAAAAACTGTATAGCTGTATTTTGGACTAATTAATTTTATGGGATATTAACACTGTCACCCCCTTATATTAGCATAAATTATATTTATTAATAATTTTAATTTTAATTTTAATTATATTATCACTTCTTTTACTTAATTAAAAATATAAAAGTACTTTTACTTTTTAATAGGGTGGGCAAATATTCCATCCTGAAATTTTCATGATGAGATGGGATGGGAATTTAGATCCCAAAATGAGGAATTTGAATGTTTCAATTCTGTTATAAATATTTTTTGGTTTTATTATTTAATTAAAATTTTATAAGTTAATTTAACCTAATTTTATAAATTTAAAAATTAATTAATAAATTATAAATTTTGTTTTAACATTTCATTTTAATTTATATTCATGACTTTATTTAAGTAATTTGATATTGAAGACTAATTAAACTAGATTTTAGAATTATAACATTTAATATAATTAAAAATAAAATTAGATTTGAAATTAGATTTAATGTAATTGAAATTGAAATTGAAATTAAAATTAAAATTAGATTCGAAATTATAACATTTAACATAGTTAAAATTAAAATTGAATTTGGATTATAATATTTAACGAAATTAAAATTAGATTAAAATCAAAATTATAACATTTAGCGTAGTTAAAATTAAAATTAAATTTGTATTATAACATTTAACGAACTTAAAATTATATTAAAATTAAAATTATAACATTTAACGTTGTTGAAATTAAAATTATATTTGGATTATACGTAATTGAAATTATAATAAGAAATATAATTATAATATTTAACGTAATTGAAATTGAAATTGAATTTATGATTTGGAATTATAGCATTTGACATAACTAAAATTATAATCAAAATCAAAATTATAATATTTAACATAATTAAAATTAGAATTGTAATCAAAATTATAACATTTAACATAATTAAATTTAGAATTATAACATTTAACGTAATTAAAATTAGAATTATAACTATAATTATAATATTTAATATAATTAAATTTGAATTTGAATTTGAATTTGTGATTTGAAATTATAACATTTAACGTAATTAAAATCAAAATAGAAATAAGAATTATAATATTTAATATAATTTAAATTAAAATTCAATTTGTGATTTAGAATTATAATATTTAACGTAATTAAAATTAAAATAGGAATAGGAATTATAATATTTAATATAATTTAAATTAAAATTAAAATCGGAATCAGAATTATAATATATAACATAATTAAATTTTGAATTGAATTATAACATTAGACGCAATTGAAATTATAATTATAACACTTAATGTAATTAAAAATTAAAAATAGAATTATAATTATAATATTTAACTTAATTAAAATTATAATTATAATACTTAACATAATTGAGATTAAAATTAAAATTATAACGCTTAATGTAATTGAAATTAAAATTATAATATTTAACGTAATTAAAATTGAAACTGGATTTACCAATTTAGAATTATAACACATAATGAAATAGAAATTAGAATTGGAATTGAAATTGAAATTATAATATTTAATATAATTAAAATTAAATTAAATATTTAATATAATTATAATTATAATATTAAATCTAATTAAATTTTAAATTTTGAATTAAAATTTGAATCATAATTATATTAATGAAATAAAAAATTAATTATTAAAATCTATAAAAAAAATTAAAACTAAATTTTTGGACAAAAAAAATATATTTAAAGCAATTAAGAATATAACCTATAAATGAACCTAAGATTTTTGACAGAAAAATATAAAATTGGACCAATTAAAGACATAAACCGGCTCATGTCTCAAAGTTTCCTATATCCCAACCCCTCTCATCTCATCTCGGGTTGGAACATGTCACATCTTAAATTTTGTTTTGACGGACATTGGATCGATCAGATTCTATCCCGAATTTATAATTGTGCCGATTTGTCACTTTTAATTTTTTAAGGATATTTTAATTATTTATGTAAGATTTTTTTTTTTAAATTAAGCAACATGGGTGATAGTATAATAAAATTAAAATTATCATTAAAATATAATTTATACAAATCTCAGGGGTGACAGTGTTAATACCCCAAATGATATATATATATATCCCATCTTTCTCTCTCTCTCTCTCTCTCTCTCTACTGCTTTAGAGTATAATATAAAAATAAAATAAAACAAAAATAGTTGTCTTCTCTATCTGGAAATTGCAGCTTTTGTCAAATTGCAGTAATAACGTTCAGGTCTTTATATTTTTTGTGTTTTCTCAATTAAAACTAAGTTTGTCCTATTTGTATCAAATAGGTTCGTAACCCTAAAACCTATATTGATATAACTGAAATATCTGTAGTTTTAAGTAACGTACTTCCACTGTTGCAATTAGAGGTGGTAATTTGTGAACCTTTTCACCAACTCAAAATGACACATGATATAAAAATAGCTGATTTAAATTAATTTAAAAATGACATAATTATTAAATGAATTAATCGTATTCAATTTAAATTTAAAATTTATAACCCGCAACTTGTCTAAGACGTTAATATCGTGTTGATTTATTTTTTATTCAATATAATTATTTTATATTTTCAAACTTTTAAAAAAGCATTTAGTTATATTTTATTCTCCATAAAAATATATTTGGGCTTAAAGTCTCTAGCCTCAAAGATGTTCACCCTCAATAGCTTAGGCAGGTGTTTTTTTTTTTAAGACAATCTACCCTGAAGACAAGTTCATAGTAAAAATTATTAGGTCAAGCCTGAGCAAAGTTAGACAACAAATAACTTGCTCAAATTTAAAGGACCTGATTGATAATATAAAGTACTTGATCATCTCTTCACGGCATTTGTAAATCAACAAGGAGACCGGGTCGACTCTATGCCTAACAGGCCAATCAAATATAGCCAATAAAGACACCAGGATACTAGCGCTTTGTGACAGCCTTGTACTACAGTCAAGTCAAACAAGAAGAGACTGTCAGGGGGTTGATTACAGATAGATCAAGCTTAACTTCACACTTAACCCAATCATTTGGCGAATATGGACATATGTAATATGCTAATAATATGCTCGTGTTAGAAAGATACCTGGTGTGTAGCAGAAGTATGTCAAAAGATCCGCAGAAAGATGCCTAGTGAGTAGTAGAAACATGTCAGAAGATTTGTAGAGGAATATTTGACGTGTAGCAGAGATGTGTCAAGAGATCTGTAACGTGATATTTTTCATGTGACAAAGACTCCACAAAATAAAAAGGCCTAGAGAGTTATTCGATGATCATTATTATACAAAATTTAAAAGGACATGGAATAAGATGATGATATAAAAAAAGACACCGTTAAAACTCAACAACAAAAAAAAAACTCAAGCAATGGGAGAAAAAAGACCAAAAATACAGAGAGTATAAGGTTTCTTCATTTTCATTCTCTTTGACATATCCTCGCTCCATTTTTCTTATCGGATTCTCGTCATAAAGATCATCTTTGACTTAAGCATCAGAGAGTTTTTGTCGGAACTCACCCCGGCAAGACCATCACGATAATTTTTGTTCATATTTTGCAGGTTTTGCTATAGCCGGCGAAGAAGAGAATACCTAAGTTTCACCAAGTAAGCCCAACCAAAACGAGGCCCAAATGTCGATTATTGCTAACAAATAAATTCAAAACTCGTTGGCATAAAGGACCATTTTTTTCGGTTAACATATTTAATATAAAATTAGGGGATAAGGACATTTTTGTCTCATGAGTTTTACATAATTCTCAATTTTATCCCACAAGTTTTATAAAACTCAATTTTGTCATAATCCGTTAGTCAGATTCCGTTAAATTGAACTGAAAATCTCTTTTGAATGTACACTAATAATTTTGCTCTCAGTTATTATGTTAATTAAAAATGGTGATATGAGTACATTATACAATGTACGTGTCAATTATTAATAAACTATTAAAATAAAAGACACATAACACATTTTAATAGGTTCAAAATTTAATATTCATTAAAATTTTATTTTATATTAAAAAATAATTAAAATAAATAAAACTGAACTACAAAAATCGGCGACTGTCGTGGCCGGCCACCACCAATTGCCG
The DNA here is from genome assembly GCA_946807835.1 of Ailanthus altissimus. Classification (NCBI taxonomy): domain Eukaryota; kingdom Viridiplantae; phylum Streptophyta; class Magnoliopsida; order Sapindales; family Simaroubaceae; genus Ailanthus; species Ailanthus altissimus. The sequence goes on along the minus strand of OX327691.1, from coordinate 26,789,795 downwards.
AATTTTGGTAACGAAAATATACAAAATTTATGTAATTGAATTATTTTTTTATATATATATTTACATAATGGTGGAATCATTTTTGTCAAAAGAAGACAAGAAGGTAGCCAAAAAATAGATCAAAAATAGAGGGAGGGTGGTGGCCACTGTAGGCCCCCGTGGAACGGTGGGGCAATGGCGAATGGCGGTGGTCACCGCCTCCCACATTATTTTGTTTTCACTTTTGACACATTTACGGTACTCCGTTAACAAAAAAAAAATTATATAATTGCGTAGATCACAAAATTTTGAGTTTAATGATGTCAATTTTAAGTTGAATAGCAATTGGTCACTGGCGGCCGGTCGGCTACTGACAACAGCAACGGTGACTGCTCTCTTTTTATTTATTTATTTTATTATTTAAGTGATAAATCAGTGGTTGATACGTGAATATTTTGTATCAAATCATTTGAAAAATTTGTGTAGAATGATTGTTTTACCCCTTCAGTGTTAAAATTAATGGAATTTGGTTAGCAGACTCGGATAAAAATTGAGTTTTCTAAAATTCGTTGGATAAAATTGAGAATTATGTCAAACTCGTCGGATAAAAATGCCATTATCCTTAAAATTAATTATAATTTAAGTGAATAGTATCATAAATATATTAAAATATATATTAATGTGTATTAAAATATATTAACATGATTACGATGCGAAATTAAACGAGTTAAGTTAGGTTGCGAGATATTTGACTTAATTAATTAATGATTCGTGCACAAATTGGTTTAGAATATTATTATATCTGTATGTTATACGACATTTCAACCCCGAATTACCACTGTTAGTTATAATAGAAATTAGGGACTTAATTCACACAAATGGACAAATAATATATTTATTTGGAAAAGATGTAAAAATTTATGGACCCAGGTGTTATTATCCTTTTTGCCATTAATATACTTTTACACTAACAAAAATTGTCTTTTTTATGTGTTTTCTTTCGTTACATTATGGGATTATTATCGGCGTTTGTTTAACAATGCGAATTAAAAAAACAGTGAAGAAACTGACTGAATCGGGAAGAGTGGAGATGGGAGGAAGCGACGTCGTTTTCAATAGGATCAAAATGAACCGACACGTTAAACGGGGGATGAAATGACGTTGCTAGCCTTATAAAAGACGGAGGCCATGTGAGCATGTCGAACTAAATTGAAGAGTAGGGTGGTTGGGTAAATTTGGGAGTAAGAAAAATGATGATCACGTGTGAGCTGTGTAAGAAAAATATTGGGATGCCAAAACTCAAAAGCCAAAAAGAAAAAGTGGCCAGTAAGAGAATGTAAAAAAAAAAAAAAAAGACAAGGGAGCCGACAAATTCTCATATCCCCGATTCGTATAGCCTTTTTCTCTTCCCCAATCTCTGCTCACTGTCCCTTAAGACTCTCATTTCAGTCTCAATTGGCAGGCTGATGCGGTGCTGGTGGCTGCCTATGATTTTTGCAACTGGGCAGTTGGGGGTACAGTTTTATTATTTCCATTGTTTTCTGTTTTCCTTTCTATTCTCACTACACGCCCATCCTCGGCATTCTTTGGTCACGAGCTACCCACAGTAATTAACTAGTTCATCGTGATTTTGCTGTTACTGTAATGCAAGTGCAACACTGTAAGCTCATTATTAGTTGGGTCATATTAATCCAACCGTCGGTTCACTACCAACGTGAATTTACAGTAAAAGATTTATGTTGTAATTCTAATTCTAAATGCCAATTTCACAAGTAAGATCTGTGAACAACGTGCGAGATTCTTGCAATTCATCAAATAGTTAATTAACGAGGAATAAAAAGACGAGAAAATGAGCTGAATGAGTGCCACCTCGTAATGTAATATATATATATATATATATATATATATATATATATAATATGTTTATATGGGCATGAGTTGTTTGTGAATACAATGCAACGACATGGGATTGGGGGATAAAATAAAGTGGGTGGGGGGGCGGCGTTGGGGATCGGCGAAATTCCAAGATCTTCACAGTTGGACGTACTTTTTGTTGAATTTTCTTTCTTTTTTCCTTTTTCACTTGTATGAATTATGAAAGTAGAGCCCATCAACAACTGGTTCAAAACCAGCTGCTTATTGAAAACATAGATAGATGATTACGTTGCTAAGAAATCGTTTTTTGTAATTCATTACTGATTACGCAAATACATCTTGTTCAAGCAAACTTGTCAACCCAAAATTCTCATTAAAGAGTGAAGGCCGCTCTCTCATAACGTAACAAATGGAAAGTAGCCGAGTGTATACGTCAAAACTGGAGAAAGGCATTAATTAAAGTCAAAGTTGAAACCCTGCAGTAATTAGAATTTGGGTTTGCATTCAAATGAACATCATGCTCTTGTCTCTTCTTGTTTGATTAATGCTCATGTTAGTTGAGTTTATATTCATATAATACAATTCGGCAAACATTCAGGGAATTATTATGTCTTACCTCCACAGTTTTAATGCAAGTATGTGGAAGATGATGACAAAACTTCGTCTATGTTCTGCATAACGTATAATACATTCCATTACAGAGATTGACTGACCCTTTTTAAGACTTCCTATAGATTTCTGGTTTGATTAGCAACTGCAGTTCCAGAGTTTGTGAAATATAATCATTGCCAGTTTGTCACGCTAAGACACAACATTGTGAACAAAAAAGAAACCCTAAACTAAACCCATGTAATCATTTATTAAAATAGAAAGGGATACGTTGTGTTTTCATTAGATTGTGGCGATTGGGTTGGTTTTTTTCAAACCGAGTTCAACAATAATTTAAGGACAATAAGTTTTTTCCTCAACAACGACAGATAACATATATATATAATGATGATCATAAAATCACAATCCAATGTGTAAACCTAAGTTGTATTCCTTTATAATTCTTGCAACCACATGATTGTTTCAATTATGTTACATTGAAAAATAATATATCACTTTGTCAATATTTGAAAAAAAAAAAAAGTGATTGGACTTTGAAATTACAAAGTTACGTGGTGAGAGGAAGGAAGATGTTTAGGTTTGTCTTCATCTTTACGGTCGCAGCTGCAGCAATATGTAGAATGCTCGATCAACTGTAGATGACTATGGGCATATGTCAAAATCATATTGGTGGGAGCTTTAAAATGTTAATTTCACATCACATCACATCACATTACCTAACCCTAGTAAAAAGATTAAGACAAAAAAGATTTGTTAATTGTTATGATGCCAAAACTATGAATGGATTAAAGAAATGAAATTGGGTAATGATGGGTATAATTGAAATTAGTACAAAAAATAAAGCAATAAAGTGAACGAAGAAGAAAACAAAAGACAGAACGTGGGTGTTGCTTTCAATTCTTTAGGGGGGATGCCCAGATCATTAATCACGAATCACCCTACCTCCATGGAGGGACCACATCTTGAGCAAATTCTTTGCCTTTTTCTTTTCTTTTTTTCTTTCTTTTTTTTAATTATTGGGCCTTTTTGAATTTGTAGATATGTGGGGCTCTGCTTTTTAGTACCCCCCTTGATTTTAGGGATCTATTTTCTTTTTTCGTTATTTCTTTTTTTTTAAAAAAATCTTTAAAAAAAGAAGAAGGAAAAAAAATCGTTAGAAGGATTTTCGTGTATGTTTCATACATAGTTGATAGCTCACCTTATTATAAAATAATTAGAGTAGCTTTCTTTTTTCATGTTAAATGTATCTAACCCTGTATTATTTAATACTTTAAAATAGACAAGCAAGCATTTTAAATAGGTTTTTCTGGGTATTTTTTAAAAATAAAATAAAATTTATGCTCAAATCTTTGAATTCGGGACATCATTATATTAAAAAAAGAAAACGATTCCCTCTCCCTTGTGTGAAAAAAAAAGACCAATAAAATAAAATAATGTTCCTGATAAAAATCCTTTTAAAATTGTTTTGTAAAATAAGAAGTGGTTGTATTAAAAATTTGATTATCAACCAAAAATTAACGTTAAATATTATATTTTTATTTTTATTTTTAATTATATTAAATGTTATAAATTTAAATTTAAATTTAATTATGTTAAATATTATAATTATAATAATAATTTTGATTTTAATTACATTAAATATTATAATTATAATAATAATTTTGATTTTAATTACATTAAATATTATAATTTCAAATCTAATTTTAATTATGTTAAATATTATATTTTCAATTTCAATTGTGTTAAATGTTATAATTTCAATTCAATTAAAATTGTATTTGAAATTATAATATTTAATGCAATTGAAATTATAATTATAATATTTCACGTAATTAAAATTGCAATTGAAACTAAAATTATAATATTTAACACAATTTAATTCAAAATTAGAATTAGAATTATGATATTTAGCATTATTGAAATCGAAATTTGATGTGAATTGTAATATTTAACGTAATTGAAATTAAAATATATATTTGAAATTATAACATTTAACATAATTGGAATATAAATTATAACATTTAAAGTAATTAAAATTACAACTTGAATTGAAATTATAACATTTAACGTTGTTGATTGAAAAAAAAGGTTTCTCGAGTCAACAAGTTTTAAATTTGTTTTGTTGCAAGAATCAGTACATCGAGATTCGTCTAACTAAACCTGAAACAGCAAACTTTTCGCTGTGATAACATGTTGGCAAAAAAAAATAGTTTCTCGGGCGAACAAGTTTCAAATTTATTTTGTTGCAGGAATTAGTATACTGCGTTATGTCTAACTAGGCCTTAAACGTTAAACTTTCACTGTGATGACAGAACATATACAAAATATTGAGACTATAATTAAGACTTTCTTCGGGGTGGGTTCAAACGAAAACTCTCCGATGTTTAAGTCAGATATGGTTGTTTTGATGAAGTTTTTATGACAAAGATAACAAAATTAGGGGAAAAAAATCAGCAAGAAAATAGATCCGAATGTTGTCTGTCTTCGGTGTTGTTTTCTCATCTATTTATAGCATCATCTTTTAAAAATATTTATTATACTTATCTTTTGTCGGTGTTGTGGTTGTTTTGGATAAGTCTTGATTGTTTTTGGGTATCTTCTGATCTCTTGGTGTGGTTTGCAAGATTCTTTTTTAAAGGTACCATGACTATTCTCATCCTACAATTATATTTCCTATATGACATTGGTTTCCTTTTTTAAGTTATTTTTCATATTAAGACTGATCATTTCTATTGGGCTTTAGCTTATTTCTTTTATGAAAGCAATTCAACATTTCTTATTGACCTGGTCCTTATCATAGCATGCTGGATTCTAATTAATCTAAGTCTTATTTCTGCAGATTGAATAGATAGCCATGTTCTGCCCTTGTATTAGTACCTAATCAGAATGTAAGCTGCACAGTTCTAGGGGGATCGATTACTGTTACTGAGCTAGTTTCCTTTGTGTTCTATTTGTCTTGATTGTATAGGTGTTTGTGACTCTAGTAGGCTTGGTTGTGAGTGTGTAAGGTTGATGCATAAGCGATTTGGACTAAATTCAGTTTAAGCGATCAAGTAGGTTTCGTGCCTGGAGTTTGCCCTGAGGTCTAATTCTGTCATGCCCCAATGATCTTTCCTACCTTGGACTTTTGAGGCTGGCCCATAAATTATTATCTTAAAGTGTTGGTCTATTGGGCTTCTAGGAGCTGTGCCTTTATGGAGATTTATAAGGGAAAATAAACGTAATTAAAATTGAAAATTGAATTGAAATTATAATATTTAACATAATTGAAATTGAATTTGGAGTTAGAATTAAAATTAGAATGTTTAATGTAATTGAAATCAATGTTGAATTTGAAATCATAACATTTAACATAATTAAAATTAATTTTGATATTATAATATTTAATGTAATTAAAATTGAAAATTTACTGGAATTATAATATTTAACACAATTAAAATTAAATTTGAAGTTATAATATTTAACGTAATTAAAATTAAAGTTGAAATTGAAATTATAACATTTAATGTAATTAAAATTGAAATTGAATTTAAACTATAAAATTTAACTTAATCGAATTGAAATTATAATATTTAACATAATTAGAATCAAAATTAGATTTGAAATTATAATATTTAATGTAATTAAAATTGAAATTAAAATTAAAATTAAATTTAAAATTATTACATCTAACGTAATTAAAATTAATTTTTTGTATATTTAAGAATTCCCCATCTATTTTCAAACCGTCCCGCCCAAACCAACGTAATTTTAACACCTTAAATTGTTTAATATATAATTGTTTGGAAAAGACTCGATTTGAGTCAAAAAATTTCCAAACCCGACCAATTTGAATAAAAAAATTTGTCCCAACTAATCATAAACTTCAATCCTATTTTCAAATAGACCCAAAAATTTCGAAATGAATCCAATCAGTTGAAGAATGTAAAATCTCCCCCTCCCTCCTCCCAATTAAAATTAAGTTTTTTGTATATTTGGGGATTTACCGCCTATTTTTGAACCGTCCCACCTAAATTAACGTCGTTTTAACATTTTAATTTTTTTTTATATCTAATTGTTTGAAAAAGACTCAGTTTGAGTCAAAAAAATTTAAATCCAACCCAATTTAAATAAAAAAATTTGTCCCAATTAATCATAAACTTCAATCCTATTTTCAAATAGACTCAAAAATTTCGAAATGAATTTAATTCTCATATATATATATATATGTATATATATATATATATATAAAACTAACCTAACAAGAGAATTATCAGAGAGGGAAACACACACACAGATAGATATATATATATATATATATATAACCTAACAGCAGAATTATCAATCTTAGAAAGGGAAAAATCGAATTTCCGTATAGATTGAACATAGTAGCATCCATTTGGTTTGAAATGAGAGAGAGAGATTGTGACAACGTGACATGAGATGTTTGGGCACTTTATTGGGATGCTACCTCTACTTATCGTCAACCTCATTTGCTCAAGTCATTCAATTTCTTTGCGTCCATTACAATTTACAATTTACAAAGACCAAATGACATTTAATCCATTATCATTTTCTTGGTGGAATCATAAAAGATGTGCATCGTACGTCTAAATTTATATTCTAAAAATTCGTTCAAATAGGTTTTTTTTGGTAGTTTTTTAAAATAATTTTTTTGCTCAAACCTATTTTGAATTCGGGAAATCATTATATTAAGAAAAGAAAACGATTCCCTCTGCCTTTTGTGGAAAAAAATGGAAAAAAAAAATGTTACGGATAAAAATCCCTTTTAAAATCGTTTTGTAAAATAAGAATTGGTTGTATTAAAAATTTGACTATCAAACAAAACTTAACCTTTTCCCCTTATCCTTAATTTTGCAGTATTAATATTTTACAGGACCACAAATGCTCAAATAATAATATTTAATAGAATACACCGTGATTGAGTGGAGCATATTTAAAGGTGTGCAATTTTGGTTTCGAATTTTTTTTATCTATTCTCGTTCTCAATTGAGATAAAAAAAAAGCTGTTTCGATTGAGACAATTTTCGGATAAAGTCAGGTTGGGTTAAAATTTTCAATTTTCTTTTTTTAATCTCAAAACAGTTTCAGTTCAAACAGGATAGATTTGAGACGAGACAAGATGGGACGGGACAATTCAAATCAGGTCAGGAATTTTTAATTTTTTTATAATAAAAATAATGTAAATTCACTTTTAATTATATTAAATATTATAATTTAATTACATTAAATATTATAATTATAATTTAAATTATATTTTAAAATATAATTAAATATTAAATATTATAATTAAAATTAAAATTATAATATTTAACATAATTAAAATTAAAAAATAAATTTAAAAATATAATATTTAATATAAATTAAATTTAAAACTGAAATTATATTAAAAATATAATATTTAATATAATTAAAATTAAAATTAAATTTTAAATTATAACATATAATGTCCCGTCACATTCCCGAACCGACCCAGTATATAACCTAACTGCAAAAATATCAACCTAAGAGAGGGAACAATCGAATTTCCGTATATATTGAACTCATTAGTTAGTAGCATTCATTTGGGTTGAAATGCACGGTTGCCATTAGTAAACAATAAACACGATGAATACTTAAAAGGAAAAATGAGAGAGAGAGATTGTGACAACGTGACATGACATGTTTGGGCGTTTAATTGGGATGATCTAACCATGCTACCTCCACTTATTTGCACGTCAACCTCATTTGCTCAAGTCATTCAATTTCTTTGCATGCATTACAATTTACAAAGAGCAAATGACATTCAATCCATGATCCTTTTCTCGGTGAAATCATAAAAAGATGTGCATCGTACGTCTAAAACTAAATTCTAAAAATTCAAACCAAATCCACATTAAATTCCATAACTGCGTAGAATTGGAATTGGAGCAAGTTTTGTTGGGTTCTTGGCCAATCTAAGCCCAAAGACAGAATTGAAGCCCTGCTAATAAGTATCGGGCTAAGAATCCGTGGGCTCACCTTTTTTGGGCTTTGACAAAAAGATCGGCTCACATCCAGATCTTCTAATTAGTAATGACGTGGCAAAGATTTTCCCACGGTACTTGTAATCACCGGACGAATTTCACCGAAGAGAACCCAAGCCTCTAAAACCCCATTGCAAATTTGCAATCACTCCCCTGTACCAAAACCCCAAAAATACACCACTAGTCTTGGAACTTCGTCATCTTTCACTCACTGCACTTACGAATCTCGTATACGCCTCTTCAGGTAACGCTTTAATTCGCATTCATCTGGAATATCGTTCCTTTTTTTTAATTTTAATTTATAATAAGTACGGGTCGTCGATTTTTTTTATTAAGTACGCTTTACATGGATATTTTTTTTTGGTGATATTTTTGGGCTAATGTTGGCAGACGGGTGTGTTGTGGCAGCAATTTATAGTAGAACAGCCATGTTTATGACAAGGTTTATTGGGAGATCATTCTTGGCTGCTGCCGCAAAATCAGAGTCTTCTGCTGCAGCAGCAGCTGCGGCGGCTTCTACTGATACATCTGGGCACAATCCACTTGAGCAATTTTTTGAAAAAGATAGAGGCCCAGATGACCAAAAACCTGTTTACGGTATCTGTTTTTGTGCTTTCACTTTGTCTTTTTCTTTTTTTTGGTTCATTTGCCCCGTACAGCTGGATTACTCGTGATTTTGTTATCGCTGTACTTTGTTTGAATTGAAAAGGCATATCCCAATCTCACATACAGAATTAAGACAATGAATGGGAACAAAAAAAAGAAGAACATCTAAACGTGGTAGTTTGAATGATTCGGAACTTAAAGAAGACTAACTAGGCGTTGAATGAATTAATGTAGAACATTTGGTCTCTGTCTGAAACTGACTAGAGTATTATCTTGTGAAATGTTCCATATGTTCTTCGTCTTTCTTGTTTCCTAAAAATTTAGGATGGGCTGATATATTCGAATTCCTGTTGATTCATCTATAATCTTTTACTTTTTTCCTTTACAAGCACAATCTTCAAACTGTTCCACACATCCTATCCTATGCACAAACACCAGTTAAATAAATTCTCCCTCCATAGTTGGTAAGAGGGGGAATTGATCGCCTTGATCTTTTGCTTCCACTGCAAAATGTCAAACCAACTGGGATATCTCCTCGAGGACAGTACAATCTTCTAACTAGAATCTTGAAGTGTTGCCTTTTCTATAAGTCTGATTAAAGTCCAAAATCCAAAAGCTTTGCTGCCCTGCTTTATAAATGGGTTGGACAGGCAGAGGCCTTCAGTGTGCAAATCCAGTTAATAATTAGGGCCTCCCAGCTACTAGCTAGTATGGAAATATTTTCATACCTGGAGGTTCATTGTTCTTTGTTTTTATCTATGAGTCGTTACAGAAATTTCAGATGGATAAACTTATAAGCTACAAATTTATGATCTCTTGTAATTTTGTTAAATAAGCATCTCCAAAGTTTAGCTTTCTGTTCCTGATTAGTGCAAAAAATGGTCAACATGGGAATTGGTGTTTGTTCTCCAATTTGTCTTATAAGTAGCCATTGCATGTGAAGTTTTTTTGTGCATATTCATGTACAACAATTTGATTCAATATACTTATGAAACTCTGAAATTAATATTTTCTTTAGTCCAAAATAGGAAGAAAGTTTTCAATTGATGATATTTATAGCTATTATTTTCTCAAAATCTTATTGGTGTCAGGTCGAAGTTGGAAAGCTCCTGAACTGCGTCTGAAGTCTTGGGATGATCTTCATAAATTATGGTATGTTCTGTTAAAGGAGAAAAACATGCTGATGACTCAAAGACAGATGCTTCATGCACAGAACCTACGATTTCCCAATCCAGAGCGCATTCCCAAGGTACAAGTCAGCTTATTTTTTTGCGTTTTGATACAATGTCAGTATTAGGACTTCAAGCTCCTTCAGTGTCTGGCTAATAACCCAATGGTTCTTTATAAGATAAATAAAGTTTCCTTGTACCCTCAACCGGGGCCATCAAGGAAGCATGTGTGCTGCTGATTTGGCACTATCTAGAAATCTTGCGACACCTCCTTCTATTGGTGAAGATAAGGATAGACAATAACATGAAGAAGAACGTTAATGGTCTGTATTGGACTGCCAGTAAGCAAACAAATAAAATAATCAAATCTAATTGCACTATCTATGCATTATTTACTCTAGATTTTTTGGGTTGCATTCTCCACATGTGATGAAATTATCCTCTTGTATGCATCTTCAGCTCCCAAAGGTAATATTAATGTAGTTAAGCATCTTGGGTGTCTTTGATCTGGAAATTACTGTAGTTGAACCTGTTGACCTTTCCCTGTGATATGGAATCAATTAGTTGTTATAAAACTGAATTGCCAAAGTTCTTCTAAGCTTTGAAAGTGCTGTAAAATGTGAGAGAGAATGTTAAAGATAATCTAGGAGAGCAGCGCCTGTCTTTGTGTTATCAATATGTCCCACGGGTTTCTGACTTTTAAAAGGACTTTCCGCTAGTAAACTGTTCTACATCTTGTAACTAGTTCTGCTTAAATGGTGCTTGATGCTCCCTTGAGTTGAATATCTACTATGAGAAGTCTTGCCTAAACAACAGATAAATTCCATGTGAATGAGGTTTTTCTGCCCTTGGATGAGGTTATTTGAACGGATTTCTCTGTCAGGTGGAAGGGACAACAATTTTAGCTGAGTGAGCATTAAAACCACCTGAAGTCCTAAGTATTAGGTGCTTGAACTCACACCTTGCCACTGGAGACTTGAGAGTATGAATATTGTTGAGCATGATGTTACATCATGTAATTTATGCTCTCTAACTTGGTAGTTGCGCCTCTAGTTAGACAACTGGATGAAAAGTGCAACCAGCTATCCTAAAGGATATATTGCTGGTATCAGTGAATTAGCAAGATCATTTTGAGAGTGGAGGTTCAGAAATTACAAAGTACTCGGAAGAAGTGCCAATGTCTATTGATGCCAATTGAGTTGGTATGCTAAAAGGAAGGCGTTGGAAGCTTATTGGTGGTGTTTTACAGAGAACACCGATTTAATCTCAGGGGAAGGTTTCCTTGCTGTCGCTATCCTTGATTTGAGGTGTCTACTAAAATTTTCTGATTTTCCTAATTTTCCATGTCGTTGGACAATAGAAACATTAAAATCTTAGCAGCTGGCTATTTTGGGTTGATGTATAAACTATAAGGCAGTCAATTGGCTGCACATTTACTGGAACCAAATTTGCGAATTTTCAAAATGCAATCATTGCTTTCAATTCTAGAACTCCCTGCAATCTTTGACTGTTTGTGGTGAATCTGCTTGGACTTGACATAAAGTAGTATAACTAGAATTTATCCTTTTTTTCTTTTTCTCCAATATTTATCTAATTGATGATGCCACTTGCTAATCCATTTTAACTCTTAGTGATATACGTTCAATATTCTTGATTGTTTCCATCATTTTGCAACAATATTGCTAATTAGATTTTTGGCTGTTAATGATCATGAAATTCAGGTAAGAAAGTCAATGTGTCGTATCAAACACGTACTCACTGAAAGAGCAATTGAAGAGCCGGATCTGAGGAGGTCTGCTGAGATGAAGAGGATGGTAAATGCTTTGTGATGTCTTCTAATTGGTGTCTCTTGTTGTGAGAGTTAATTGCATTTATTAATAGGATGTGATACTGTCTTATTTAGCTGGGCGCAAGACTGCAAACTTTGTAATTCACCAAACTTTTTCCCTAGGAAGTTATGTAGGAAGATCTTGTTTATGTAGGAAGTTATTAATAACCCATATTTGACACTGCATGTGCCTCGGATGTGGGTCAGTTTGACAAGAGTTTTGTGGTTGAGAAACTTAATACCTTTTGTCTTTTATTTTTTATTTTTATAAATTGTCCCTTTTAATTGGGTGGTTCATAATAAACTCTCCTTTTTCTCTCTACATTCCACATGGGGTAATGAGTTTTGCTAGTAGGGCCAAGGTTCTTGAACTGCTGCCTTAGAATTCATTTTGAAAATTTCCTGGATCTGTGTTATGAATATTTATGTTATCGAGGATGTAATTTGCATATTCCTCTTTCCCTTTGCATCAAAATGGAAATCTTTCTGAGATGTGAAACTACCAGCGCAATGACAAATATTTTGAAGGGGGATCAAGATATGACTGAAGGCCGTGGATTATCGTCCTGTTTATATGCATGAAGCCTGAAGATCCTAGCCAATTAGCACGCGGGGCTTTTTAGTTTTTACAATGCAAGAACTTGTTATTGCTTAGGCAGTGTGCACAAGTATTAGTATCTCCCTTCCTCTCGTTCTGGCATATATTCAGTTCTCTGTAAAAGCTTATTTAATATGGCTTTCAAAAGTATATACTTAAAAAAAAAACACTTAAAAATACAGAAACACAGCCTGTTTGTTACTGTTCTATTCTGATGTCTGTTCCAAACTACAAAAAAAAAATGGGGTCTCTGTAAACTGTTTTTCCTGTCATTTTGGTTTCCATCTACTCTAGTAGTAGCTGCCAACAGTGATAATAATACTGCAAGACACGGTCCTTTTTGTGTACAATGGCATGTTCTGTATTAAAACCCATGGTTTTCAATTTTCGGCCTCCACCAGCAACAATCAATGATGATGTTACAGATAAAATGGGCCCTGATCGGGACCGCAATAGCTTGACGCTCGAGTCTTGAGACAGACAATAACGAAATAGAAAATAAGAAAAGGAAATTAAAGATTATGACTGTCCTTGTGTCTTACATCTCACTCTCCCGGTCCTTTTTTTTTTTAAAAAAAAACACAGAATGAGATTTGAGATGGGGACACGAAACAAAACACACCCCTTAAAAAGCTTCGTTTTTACAGGAATCCTTCCCTTGTTCTTTCTAGAATATCATCAATATTTAGCTTGTCAGCATTGGGATTTGTGATTCGGAAGACCCGGGTTGTTGGGTACAGGATGTGAGGTTAGGTTATGATCTGTGCCGAATAAGAAACTTGATAGCCCTTGTTCACAATCACAGACTTATAGCCCCATTTTAGGGCCTCTGTCATTTTCAGAGTACTTTTAGATAGCGATTTCTCACAATTATTTGTAACGATTCGTCCCCATCAATGTTACAGCTGCACACGCACAAACGAAAATGACTTTACCTCCTTTAATTTTGACACTTTTTTTTACACTGTTTAATAAAGCATAAACAATCCTGGAATAATAACCAAATGACAAAATCTGCCTAACATATTGTAATCCCATTTGACACATTCAAATATTTACTATTTTGAACATATTGAGAAATGATTTTCATTCTGGGTAAAATTATCATATAGCTATTTTATGGTAGAGTCAAATTTAACTTTTTCATTATTTATCTTAATTTTTTTAACATAAATATTATAATAATAGAATAAATAATAAAATTGATATAAAAAATTAATGATTCTATCATAGATCGACTCCATAACCATAGCCATAACCATAATCATAACTATAGTAAATATTAAACAGATGTAATTAATTTAATGTGAAGATATGGTTTTGAGAGATAAAAATAAAAGCAAAAAAGATATGATTCGTGCTTACTCTGAGCAACCAGCAAAGATTGTTTCTCAAAAAAAAAAAAAGAATCCACATCTATTCTTGGCAGAAACAACATTAACATCATACTTTTTCTTACTTTAGTAACGTGTGTTGGAACAACTCGGGACAACCTTAACTTCTCCATCATATGCTCTCATGTGCCTGCTTCCTCTATTATCTATCTTTATCCCCCATTCAAGTAACTAATTCCTATTCTACCCCCGGTGGGACCCTCCCACCCTTCTTTCTTTTTATTAATAAAAAAATGCGAAGGAGAAACCAAAAGTCAAAACTCGCTCGCGTCAATCAACACTTATGGGTCACATTTTCCGCGAGTCATATTCGAGCGAGGTGACAGTCACACTATCATACCCGATCTGCCCAAGCTGCTGCCCGTTTTTGCCCAAGCAACTAGTAGTCAGTAAGTTACCGCTTTGCTTTTGCCGTCTCTCTCTCTTTCGCTCTCTGGATCCACGGCTTTTATTTCGTTTCTCTGTGACTGTGATCCATCTTCACCACTACTAATTCGCGATCTCAGCTCGAATGCGGATCGGCGCAAGGAAATTCAACCGAAAGACATTCGTGAAATTTTCAGGAAGTGGATTTTAGGGTTTTGATTGTTAGGGCTGGGCCAGGGATTTAGATTTGGGGGCGGTGGGATCTAATCCATAGTCAATTAGCCAGAAACGGAGAAACAGTCTATTTAGTATCCAATTTTATTTTTACATTTTCTTTTGATTTGATCGAGGTGCTTGAACTACCAGCTCATGCCAATACCATCCCATACCATTCCATCTGAACGGTAATCAAAATCTAACGCTAAGGTATTTGTTGATACCGTCTTACAATTAGCTTTATTTGGTAATCCTCCTGTTACCTCCGGTATTCCATGGGTTCGTTTTTAGGGTTTGTCTACAGAGAATGCAAAATTGCTGCCATTTGCAAATCACGATTCACAAGCCATGCCCGTGATTGATAAGCGTACGCCTGAGGACACGGATGAAATACGTTATGAGTGTGCGTGATAGATGACTCGGGCCCGTTTGGTTGAGAGTATCAAATAGAGTTTTGTTTTGGTTCAGAGTATCGAATATAGTTTTTTTTTTTTTTAAGTATAATTTTTAAAAGTATATATATATAAATAAATATTAATTGTTTAGTTGTATGAAGTGTAAAAGTTTTTAAAAAAATTTATTCATTGTCTAATTGTTAATTAATTTTTTTTAAAAAGTATTAGATTATTTAATTATATAAGTATTTATTTGTTATTAAATTATAAAAAATATTTAATAAAATTTATATTTAATATTTTTTAAATTTAATTTCTTAAAATATAATAATTAAATAATATTAATAAATAAAATTAATGAATCAATAAAAATTATTATGTATGGTATAGAAATTTAAAATATAATAATTCTTTTTATTTAAAAATAAAATAATCAATAAAAAATTTTAATAGATTTCTATAAAAAAAAATCATGTAGAGGTATGAAAATATATTGAAAGTATGTGAGTTATATAAAGTTTATTTTTATTAAAGGTATATTTTAAAAAATAAACAAATTATAATGGTA